>JASSZA010000040.1:3302500-3920000 GCA_031835075.1 Saguinus oedipus
CTACAGGCACACGTCACCATGCCTGGCTACTGTTTTTTGTTTGTTTGGTTTTTGTTTTTTATGAAGTAGAGCTGGGGTTTCCTCTCTTGCTCAGGCTGGTCTCAAAGTCCTGCGCTCCAGCGATCCACCCACCTCGACCTCCCAAAGTGCTTTTCTTTCCCCCACAATGATACGTATTTATAAGTAAAAAGATGAAATTTTTTCTTGGAGGAAAAAGTTAAAGACATGGTGATAAAAGCCTTGAATGAGTTTAATTTTGGAAACTGTGACACTGAAGTGACCCAGAGCGTGGGGCCCACAGCGTCTCCGGCAGATTAGAAAACAGATCCCCCTTCTCCAGAAAAGAGCTACATTCCTAGGCCTGTAAGTCACAGGCACTTTTCTGCTTTATAAAACCAAACTGGGCAATATTCCGAGACCGAACAGGGAATGGGAAAGTCTGTTCACCACAATACCTTCCCGCCTGGGCACAGAGTCTAATTCCAGCTCAAAGGAACGTCACAGGATTCACCTCTGCTCCTGGCTTCCCTCCTGAATCCCCAGCATGAACAGGAAGGCTTCTCCCAAAGGCAGCAAGCTCGGGAAGGCGGACAGCGCTCGCACAAGGCTTTGGGCTGGGGATGACTGGCTCTGCTTTTCCCGGGTCAGAAGGAGATCAGGTAGGGCAGACAGCGGGAGCACAGGCAACCCCCACATCCCAGCATGGGAGATCTCAAAGCCACGCCTACATCCACCAAACCGGTGGTGAGTCGCCTTAGGTTTTTTTTCTTTCTTGTTTTTTGTAGAGACGGAGTTTCCCCAGGTTGCCCAGGCTGGTCTCGAAGTCCTGAGCTCAAGCGATCTCCCAGCCTTGGGCTCCCGAGATCCTGGGATTACAGGCATGAACCACCGCGCTCTGCCACTCTCCTTAGGTTTTTAAGCGATTGTCTATGCTGTCCTACACAGGGTGCTTGCTATAATATGATCATATCCAGCCTGGCATCGTGGTGGCTCATGCCTGTAATCCCAGCGCTTTGGGAGGCCGAGGCAGGAAGATCGTTTGAGGCCAGGAGTTTCAGAGCAGCCTACTCAGCAAAGCGAGAAATTAGGCTGGTCATTGTGGCTCATGCCTGTAATCCTAGCACTTGGGGAGGTTGAGGCAGGAGGGCTGCTTGAGCCCAAGACTTCCAGACCAGCCCCGCCATCATAGCAAGACACTGTCTCTACAAATAATAAAACAATTAGCCAGGCATGGTAGCATGTGCCTCCCACGAGAGGCTGAGGTGGGAGGATTATTTGAGCCTGGGAGGTTGAAGCTGCAGTTTTCACTCCAGCCTGAGTGACAGAGCAAGACCCTGTCTCAAAAAAAAAAAAAAAAATTTTTAAGACGTTATCTGTTCAGTGGTAAATGAAGTAAATAAGAAATAATAAAGATAAGATAAAAATAAAAAAGAATTTAAAAATTTTTAAAGCTAACAACAAAAAGAAGTAAAAAGGCCAGGCATGGTGCCTCACGCCTATAATCCCAGCACTTGGGGAGGATGAGGTGTACGATCACTTGAGCCCAGGAGCTCGAGACCAGCCTGGCCAACATGCTGAAACCCTGTATTTACCAAAAATACAAAAATTAGCCAGGCTTGGTGCAACATGCCTGTAATCCCAGCTACTCGGGAGGCTGAGGCATGAGAACTGCTTGAACCCGGGAGTCGGAGGTTGCAGTGAGCCAAGATCACAGCATTGTACTCCAGCTTGGTCAAGGGAGCGAGGCTCTGTCTCAGTAATAATAATAATAATAATAATAATAATAATAAAGATTAAAAAAAAATTTAAATAAGAAAAAATGTTTTAAAAAGGATTATTTTCAAGCACTGCTTAATTTAAAAAAATAGAAAAGACATGTTGGGCGCAGTGACTCACGCCTGCAATCCCAGCACTTTGGGAGGCCGAGGGGAGCGGATCGCCTGAGGTCAGGAGTTCGAGACCAGCCTGGCCAACATGGCCAAACCCCGTCTCTACTAAAAACACAAAAATTACCTGGTTGTGGTGGCACATGCCTGTAAACCCAGCTACTTGGGAGACTGAGGTAGGAGAATCGCTTGAACCCGGGAGGCAGAGGTTGCAGTGAGCCGAGATCGCACCACTGCACTCCAGCCTGGGTGACAGAGCGAGAGAGAAAAGAAAAGAGCAAGAAGGCGGCAGCAGCCTGTGAGGCGTGAGCTCTGTTGGGAGTTACCCTACACAGTGGCCCCCAGCATTCAACCACCCTTGACCTACACGGAGGGGTTTCCTGGAGTTAGTTCCACCTGCTGTCTCTTCCCAGCTCTGGACGCAGCCACATGCTGGGTCTGTGGGAGGTCACGGAGCCTACCTGATCTCACCTCCTCCTTACGTGGGTGTGGAAACCGCCCTACTTCTGGGATGAAGAGTGGAAATGGTGGTGCACTCCAGCCTGACTCATGTTTACAAGTAGACAGTTTTGATGGAAAATCTCAAGAGGAGTATCACCAGGGCGTCAGAAATGAGCTCGTTTCCTGCCACAGGTGTGTGCCCTAATGGAAATGGCTTTTAATTTGTGATTCTTGGCAACAAGTCTTAAATCATTTCCTTGTAGGGGGCATAAAGGAATATTTTCATTTATATATTCATATTTATTATATATAATATAGTATAACTTTTGTACATCATACATAATATAAATGTATCACATAATAGGTGTAAATACGGCTGGGTGCGGTGGCTCACACCTATAATCCAGCACTTTGGGAGGCTGAGGCTGGAGGATCGCTTAAGTCCATGGGTTCAAGATCAGTCTGAGCAACTAAGTGAGAGCCTATCTCTAGAAAATACAATAAAATAAAATAATAAAATCTGTAAATATATAATAAATTATAATTTTTAAATTCAAATATGCATGTTTTTCTTTATAAAAATAATATATACTTTTAAATATATGTGCACATATATATAAAATACGTACATATATGTACACATATACATGTTATAATTTGCACATATAAATATAAACATATAACATAAAACATACATATATGTTTACATGTTTGTGTTCATATATGTATGTTTATATACATTTATATGTACATGTATATAACATATGTATATATAACATATATACACATGTATACATAGTGTATATGCATACATATAAACATGTAAAGCTATACATATAACATTAATATGTGCACTTTTTTCAAGAAAAATGTTTATATATGTATGTATAGTACATATATACATATAGAACACATATACATATAACATATATATGTACATGATTTTTCAAGGAAAAAAGCATATTATGGGGTACTTCTGACTTGCCTGGGATCGTGACTGGTTGTATTTATGTGGCTGGTTATATTGGTATCTAAATATAGGAGCTTCAATCATGGTTGAAAAGGCATATGACATCAAGTCTGCCGACTGCCTCTGAAGAGATGCATTTATGTATTTAGCGACACAATAAAAGCAGAGTTTTCTTTTCTAAAGAACTCTGCACTTTAACCCTTAGAATGTTACACATTTTACTCCAGATTGAGTTTTTGCTACTGAATGAAAACTTTCTATTTTTTATTCTAAAGATACAAGACATCTAGAAAGATTCAAGAGGCTGGGTACAGTGGCTCACACTTGTAATCCCAACACTTTGGGAGGCCGAGATGGGAGGATCACTTGAGGCCAGGAGTTTGAGACCAGTCTGGGCAACATGGCAAGATCCTGTCTCAATTTAAAATAAAACAAAATAATAAAATATAGAATACGATAAAACATAATGCAATACGATAAAAAGAAAGATAAAAGAAAAAGACGAGGAAACATCCAAGCAAGACTGACAATTTAGCCTTCAATTCTCTCCCAGGGAGCAGGAACCGCACCCCTCCTTTCCAGCCCTGACCTGCAGTCCCGGGCCGCCCGCCTGTCTTCACCGCTTTGCCTGGGCCCTGTTCCCAAAGCCAATTCCGCCTTTCATCCCCAGGATCTCCTGAACGTTCAGCGCGTGCGCCTTCAGCATCTCCAAGGTCGGAATCGTGTGGATGCAGTGCCTGCCATTTGGTACATCTTCCCTCACTGATTCTTCTCACGCATTACCTTTGGGAATCTCCCACGTAAAATGTGTACTTGATATTTTCACTGATGATGATTATTATTGTTTTTTTGAAAGGAAATTGCTTTTCAAACATTGACAGGGACTTGTTTGAAAAGACGCAGTTTGGCACAAAAGAGTGTTCGGTTGAGAAAAAGCCCTGGAGCGTCTCCGCCCGTGCGAAAGCCGTCCTGTGAGAAGAAGCCCAAGGAAGTCCAGTTACCTGAAATGCAGTTCTATCAGGGCGAGGGGGGCTGCTCCTCAGAAGAAATCCTTTCTGCTTGTGAAAACAGACACTCACCGGCTCTCTTGGCAGCACTGAACGGCTGCTTAGGCGCGCGCGTAGCTGATTCACTCTGCAAAGAGGAAACAGGAATTCCGCAGAAACCAAGTTAGGTTGTCCCAGAAACAGATCAGACAAGTTCCCGGGGAATGTAGTGCTGGCTCTTTCAGGCGTCCACAAAAGACCTTCTGTTCTATTTGCAGAACCTCACACTCACGGAAGGAGCCCAGACATCTGGTGCTGAACACACAGTTTTCAATGGCAGGAAGGTTTTGATCTAGACAGACTGCATTTTCCAAAATGGAAAAGTGGTTCTCTTGAAAACTCATCTTGAATAATCACTCCATGGCTCTTAAATTTCATGCCTTTTTTTTTCCCTTCTGCTATTTTTCACAAACATAAAAACAAGATAGAAAACAATTCAGGTTATAGTTGCAGCTGTGGCTGTGTGTACTTAGTGGCAAACATTGCTGTATGTATATCGCTGCTGACCTATGTAGCTCTTATCACTATCACCTCGTTGTAGCTCTACACACCAATGTGTTTCCTCATCTATTTGCCAGAGATCACATTTCTTTTTTCTTACTGAGGCAGAGCATACATACCTTGCAGGCAGCGTTAGACGTAAAATGAATCACTTCAAGGACTTTTTTTTTTTTTCAAATAAGAGCTGTGTGCACACTTCTAGGTGTTGAATTACAAAAATATTCATGGGGTCACACTATATTGCCCAGGCTGGCCTCCAACTCCAGAGCTGAGTGATCCTCCCATCTCAGCCTCCCAAAACATTGGGATTCTACGTGTGAGCCACCATACCCAGTCTGTTTTCTCATTATTAAGTTGCCCTATTGATTTGACAATATTTTCTCCCAGTCTGTGGCTTGTCACATTTTTTTTTTTTTTTTGAAATGGAGTCTCGCTCTGTTAACCAAACTGGAATGCAGTGATGCCATCTCGCTCACTGCAACCTCCGCCTCCAAGGTTCAAGCAATTTTCCTGCCTCAGCTTCCCAAGTAGCTGGGACTATAGGCACGCACCACCACGCCCTGATAATTTTTGTACTTTTAGTAGAGACAGGATTTTACTATGTTGGCCAAGCTGATTTTGAACTGCTGACCTCAGGTGATCCTCCCACCTCAGTCTCTCAAAGTGCTGAAATTACGGGTGCAGGCCACGCCACTGTGCTTGGTCAAATAAGAGCTTTCTGCACTCTTCTACATGCTGAATCACTAAAATAGTCATCCTAACGCATTTATAGTCTCTACAGCCTGACCACTGCAGAGTTTTCGTTTGAGACTCCTGCTTGCCAAGTAATCTGCAGCTGCACACATGCTTCATGAGTTTAACAGGTGAGAAAGAACGCAGCGTGGACTCGATGGGCTTAGGAACGTCTACCAGTCTAGGCCACACCTACTAGTTATGTTGCTCTTGAGGGAAGGCTGTCAACACTCATGCAGTTACTTTTTGCACAAGTTGAACATGAAGGAAATAAAACCAGGATCCCAGGATCCAAACTGGAACTCCCTGGTTGCCTGACCTTCAATCTGCCTTTCTGTGTTCTGGGATGAGGCATGATTACGTCACTACCCTCCTATTGACATTTGAGGAGGATGATCCTTTATTGTAGGGGCCGTCCTGTACATTGTAGAATGTTGAAAACCATCTCTGGGCTCCACTCCCTAGAAGCAGGTAGTGACCACCACCTTCTCCCCAGTTGTGAGGACCAGAAATATCTCCAGCCGTGGTACAATGTCTCCCGAGGGACAGAATTACCATGGGTGAAAACGCTGGTGTTAAGCACATGTTTTGCAGCTGTCTGGAGAACATTTCACTATAATCATGCTGGGTGAGCAATTTCAATTTGTTTCTCGGGCTTCCACATCCTTCAGAGCTGGTAGCAGAATCAAGATGGTTCCACACGCATACTTGCCAGCTGCTTTTACAATGCCAGCATCACAAAAGAAATACTCTCTCAGCATCAAGTAAATTAGTCAATTCATTTACTCTGGGTTCTTTTTAAGGCTCACTTTTTTTTGGAGGGGGGGTCACTCTGTTACCCAGGCTGCAGTGCAGTGGCACAATCACGGTCACTGAAGCCTCAACCTCCTGGACTCAAATGATCCTCCCGCCTCAGCCTCCTGAGTAGCTGGAACCACAAGCACATGCCACCACATGTGAACATTTTTAAAATTGTTTGGTAAAAATGGGGTCTTGCCATATTGCCCTGTCTAACCTCTAACTCCTGACTTCAAGCAATTCTCCTGTCTCAGTCTCCCAGAATGCTGGGATTACAGGTATGAGCCCAGCCTAACAGTACATATTCTTTAGCAAAGTTCAGATCCTGCCATAATCCTAACCTTTTCATTTGCATGCAGCTTTCATCTCTGAACAAGGCAGGGGTTCAGTTTCCCTCGACTCCAAGTTTAACTACAAATTAAATTGGACTCGTCATTCTCTTGGGCACCTTGCTAGAATAAGCAAAACAAATACAACCACAGCAACAAAACAGAGTCAGTCATGTCCAATTTTCTCTCGTTATTTACATTGCAAGGTGGTTTCACCCGTGTTTCCCAAACGACCACTTCATATGCCACTCCAGCTGGAATTTATTCATCTTGAGCTGTGGTTTAAAGTGTCACTGTAAAGGGTGACCTAAGAACCCACTCCTTTGGGGCAGAATTCCTTCTCTGCCTGGTCACCATTTTCCGTATTCCTTGCACAGGTCATATTTGAAAATATTCAGACATAACTTAAACTTTTCACGTGGGTTGCATATAAGAAGACAACTTTGAAATCCATGTTTCTAAAGTAGTTGCTTCAGCTTTCATATTATGAAGAGAAAGAAAAGCCCATGAGGTAAAATGGATGGTTCGTACACATGAGAAAATGTCTTATATATGGTGATGCGTTTTAAAGAAAATCTGAAAAGCTATTTTGATTTCAACTGTCATCATCGACTTTGAACAGAACCTGTCTTAGCAAAAAGTTGACTGGGTGCAGTGGCTCATGCCTGTAATCCCAGAACATTAAGAGGCTGATGTGAGAAGATCGCTTGAGTCTAGGAGTTCAAGACCAGCCTTGGCAACATAGTGAGATCTCATCTCTAAATCAAAACATTTTTTTTATTCAAAATATTGCTCTTGACAGGGCGAGGTGGTTCATGCCTATAATCCCAGCACTTTGGGAGGCTGAGGCGGGTGGATCACCTGAGGTCAAGAGTTCTAGACCAGCCTGGACAACATGGAGAAACACTGTCTCTACTGAAAATAAAAAAAATTAGGTGTGGTAGCATGCACCTGTAATCCCAGCTATGCAGGAGACAGAGGCAGGAGAATTGCTGGAACCCGGGAGGCAGAGGCTGCAGTGAGCTGAGATCATGCCACTGCACTCCAGCCTGGGCAAAAGAGCAAGATTCTGTCTCAAAAAAAAAAAAGTTGCTCTTACTATTTTATATCAGAAGTGTCAAATCTTTTCTAATCTCTTTGGACTCCTAATGCCTCATCCATTTCTGAAGATTTGCATGTCAGTATGCATCTAATTTTAAAAAGCGATACATTTCTTACATTGAACTTATATTGAATGTCATAAATCAAGAGGAGTCAGTGGAGAGGCACATAAAGACCATCGGATAGAAGGAATAAGTTCTAGTATCTGAAAGTACAATAGGGAAATTATAGTTAACAGTGATTTGTCCAGCCTATGACACAGTGAGACCCTGTCTCAAAAATGAAAATGAAAACAAAACCAAACAATGGTTTGTTTTGTTCCAAAATAGCGAGAAAAGAATTGTCATGCTCCAAACACTAAGAAAATATGAATGTTACATGTGATCCACACCCCAAATTTCCCGATCGGATCGTTACACATTGTATGCATGTTTCAAAAGATTGCCCACACCCCCAAAATATGTACACAGCCAGGCATGGTGGTGCACAACTGTAGTCCCAGCTGATGAGGCTGAGGCAGGAGGGTCCCTTAAGACTGAAAGGTCAAGGCTGCAGTGAGCAATGACTGCGCCACTGCACTTTAGCCTGGGCAAAAGAGTGAGGCTCTTTCTCACACACACAAAAAAATGTACAATTATGATATATTAGTTTAAGAAAATGAGATGGGATTTTTCCCTTGACCCGCTTCATGGGCAGCAACTGGAGTGGTGCTCATTTCACTCAGCCTGCAGTCCATGGATGGCTAAGTGGTAATAGCCCAGCAAACGGTCAGGGTGACAGCCTTCTGCACCTGCCCTTTCTGACACCCAAGTTCTTGTTTGGCATCCAGGTGGTCACAGGAATGGATTGAAGGGTAGAGTATGCAGAGGATTTTACTGGGCAACGAATGTGGCTCCCAGTGGAATGGGGAGTTGGAAATGGGACGGTGTGGGAAGAGGGTGATCTTTCCCTGAAGCCCAGCCATCTCTGGCCAGGCTCTCCTCTGAAGCTGCACCATCTGAAGTTAGTGTCTATTTGTAGTCTCCAGCACTCAGCCACTTGCATCCCCAGCACTCAGCAGCTGGCATCCCTGACTGCTTGCAAAAACTGCTTGTGTTGCTCTGCCAGCGGAAGTCTGGTTTTCATGGGCACAAGACAGTGGGTGTGGCAGGCCAAGAGGGCAATCGTTTGGGTCGAAAAATGGGGTCAGCTGTTTTCAATTAGGCCAAGGTTCCGGGCTTGAAGGTGGAGTTTAGCTGGGGGCCCAGCCATTCTGTATCATTTCCCCACTTTGAAGAGGCACATCTAACTGCCGTGAGAAAATGGATCATGACCAATCTTAGCTACTTCCTGCTGAAAGAGAATGTTATTTGAGGAAATGGCAGTCAGATTCCTCCCAGAGGTTTACCCAAGAATTCCCAGCAAAAGGGAGCCATCATGTGAGGCTCCAGCTGTCCGTTTGGAGCCTTGATGGCCTCTAGGTGAAACGATAAACAAGCTTTACAAGGCTAAGTAGCATGGATCAAACGTGTATTATCCAAAGAAAGAATCTAGTGCCAAACATCTCAGAAACAAGAAGTAAAACATGCTAACAACACTGTACCCTAAGCTGTCTCACCCTGGTGAAAGAAATTAAACCTCGTATGGGAGCACTTCAACTTTATGAGACAGATAACTGCCCTGGCCACATCTGTAGGAGTTAACAGGTGAGCCTTAGGAATTCTGGGGTTTATGAGCTTGATGGCAGCCAGTAAAGCTTCTGCCTCTTTCTGTGTCTAAAGACCAAGGTGATCATTTTCAGGATGTCCTCTAAAGTACTATCTGGTCCCAGGGTCCGTTTCTGAGTATAAACTGGAGGTGGTAAAGTGTGTTGATTGCCCATTCTGAAAGACAGGGAGCTAGGCATCCCTCAATTCTCTTTCTTCTTTCATTGATAGCCTGGGGTATGCGGGAGAGAGGAAGTGGGTGTCCCTCTTTCCTCTTACATCGTTTCTTTTCTTTTTTTAAAGACAGGGTTTCACCATATTGGTCAGGCTGGTCTTGAACTCCTGACCTCAGGTGATCCGCCTGCCTCAGCCTCCCACAGTGCCAGGATTACAGGCATCAGCCACCGCACCCGGCTTATCTTCCATCTTTTCATCCCCAAGTCCCAGCTACCTTGGCAGGTGCCACCCATGACTGTCAATGCAGCTTGCACCCGTGAAGCAGGGAAGACGTAGGGAATAAAAATTATCTGCACTCACCTATGCCTCTACCTCCCCTACTGTCAATAACCTTTGAGTTACTGGACCTCAGTTATGCCATGAAGTTATGGCCTCCTTCCTTAAAGCGGGGGTTTAATTGACAGGAAGTGGTCCTGCTTATTTACACAATGCCTGTTGCCTGGCTCAGATCTGGTTTTCCTTTCTAGGGCCTCAACCTGAAGATTGGAATCAGGTTTGAGACAAAGAAGAAAACGTATTTAAGGGAATGCTTAGATTTATTTAGATTAAGTCCCAGACAGGCCTTGGCACATTTACAGCTAACAGCCGCAGGGGATGCTCCTCTGTCGTTTCCCTGTTATAAGCAGGGTGTTGACGTAGAAAAAGAACTCTCTCACTTAGAAAAGAAGAGAAGCAACTTAAAGTGCATTGTTGTCGGGAACCTGGGGAAAGAACCTCTTGCTCTGTGGAAATGGATTCCTTTAGTCACTGCATCCCTCCCCTGGTTCAGATTAGCTAGACTTTCAGGAAGGGAAACAGAAACAACATTCATTTTACCTGAAGGAAAGAGGGAGGTGGCGGGTCTCAGAAAAGAGACAGATCCAACAATTCCGCATTTTCACTCACCCTTTTTGTATCCTGGATGAGCCCCCAAAAGAGATGGGATTGTTCTCTTGACTCCCTTCGTAGGCAGGAACTGGAGTGGCTCGTTTCACTCAGCCCGCTGTTCCTGGATGACTAAATGTTAACAGCCCAGTGAAGGGTCAGGGTGACAGCCTCCGGTACCTGCCCTTCTTGGCACCTGAGTTCTTGTTCAGCATCCAGGAAAAACCTGGTAACATGGGCAGATTAAAGGGTAGTATATGTGGAGGATTTTATTGGGTGATGGATATGGCTGTCAGTGGAATGGGGAGTTGAAAAGGGGATGGTATGGAAAGAGGGCCATCTATGGCCAGGCTCCCCTAGGAAGCTGCACTATCTGAAGTTAGGTGCATCTATCTGTAGTCTCCGATGCTGAGCCACTTCTATCCCCAATCTTCAGCAGCTTGTATCCCCAACCACTTGAATCAACCATTTGTGTTGCTCTGCCAATGGAAGTCTGGTTTTCATGGACACAAGATAGGGGGCGGAGCAGGCCAAAAGGGCAACTATTTGGGTGGAAAATCAGGGTCAGCTGTTTTCACTTAGGTCCAAGTTTCCGGGCTTGAGGGTGGAGTTTACCCAGGAGCCCAGCCATTCTGTATCAAATAGACATAAAATAAAAATAAAATAAAATAGAGAAAAAGGTTACACGAAACTGAGAGAGAGAGAGAAAAGTGCTTGGGTCCAAAAAGAATAGAAAAGGAGACATAAGTGGTAAATGTACGGTGAAGTCTTCCTTGGTGTGTGCTTTTCATCTCATCTTGAGCCTATCCTGTCTTTGTCTTTATCAAAGTAGAAAATGGGGAGGAGAAAATGTCTCCTGAGGCATGTTTGTGAGAAAGAAAAACCCTCGTGGAGAGAACAGACCTGATCCTTCGAGTTTGGTGGTCCTTTGGGGTATGTTTTGTTGGGAGAACAGCAAAAAACATGCAGAGAACCTTCAGAGGGGTCTTGGTGGTGATTGGTCACTAGGTAAGGGGATGGCTGAGATGGCCTGGCCCCTAGGAACTCCCAGACCCTGAATAAGAGGTATATCTTTGCCTTATGACTACTATCAAAGGATTTACATGGGTTGCGAGAATCACTTTCTTTCCCCAGCATAGAGATTACTTTTGCTATTTTTTAAAAAATTGATCTGTATCTTGTTAGTATACTCCCAGCACTTTGGGAGGCTGAGGTGGAAGGATTGCTTAAGTCCGGGATTTGAAGACCAGCTGGACAGCATGGTGAAACCTCTTCTCTACTAAAAATACAATAATTAGCCAGGTATGGAGGTTCACACCTGTAATCCAAGCTACACAGGAGCCTGAGGAAGGAGAATCTCGGGGCCCAGGAGTTTGATGCTGCAGGGAGACAAGATCATTCCACTTCACTCCAGCCTGGTGAGAGAGTGAGACGCTGTCTCAAATAAAAAAAAAAGAGAGAGAGAGAGAGGAAAAGAAAAAAAAAGATCCAAAAAAGTTGCAAGTCAGAATTTCTAGAGGTTGCCTCTGTACCAGAATTGCCTTAGGCGGTGTTTCAAATTGTGGGTTTTAATCCTCCTTTCTACCTAAAAGCTTCCCAGGGCTTTTAGGTTTGAACTCGATGCAGTATTGTTTTTAAAAAAGTCTTTCTAGTTCATTGTGCCCAACCACAATTGTGAATGCTTCACAGCATTCAGCTCTAATTTAGCTTTTTCTTTTAAATATGTATAAATACATGTATAATTCTGCAAAAGAGCACTTTTCTCAGAATTACACACATATTTATACATATGCACATGCACACATATGTGTATACACATATACAGACATATATACATACACATACCATACACAGATGCATAACTATGTACACATTCACACACACTTATAAAGATACACTTATATAAACCATACACGCATATACACATACATATATACACATGCACACACATGTGTACATAGACACACCATACACTTATACCTATGTATAAACATGCACTCACATACACATATATGCATACCTATACCATACACATGTACATAAATATATACACAATCATACAGAAACACATAGATACGCACATATTTATATATGATACACACATGTATACACATAGATATACATAGATACAACACCTGTATACATATATACATACACATACCATGTTCATATACCTACACATGTGCATATAGAGGTCCATACACATACACACCATATATACATATACACATATACATACCAGATATATACACTATATGCATATATATGCACATACACTCATATACATATATGTACACATACATACATGTATACATACACCATACATATACACATACTACTTTATATGTATATTTAAAATTTTTTGTATAGATGAAGTCTTGATATGGTGCCAAGGCCGTTCTCAAACTCCTGTTCTTAAGTGATCTTCTAGCCTAGGCCTTCCAAAGTGCTGGGTTTACAGGTGTCAGCCTCTGCACTCAATAATGTACATAATGCACATGCTATACACATATGCAGAAACATACACATTCACACAAGCACATAGATATAAACATGTATCGCATACATGCATACCCACATATACATATATAAAAACATATATCTAAACATATATCTAAACACTTACCTATAAAGAGGCACATACATATATACATGCACAAACATGTACCATATACACACACCCACATTTATATGTCATATACACATAGACATATGCATATATATGCATATATACACATGCAATGCACACATACATATATATGTATGCATACCATTCACATACATATACACACATGCATTCACATATATGCATGTGCATGCATATACCATATCCATATATGCATGTACATGTACATGCATGTACTACACATGTATACCTATACACATATGCATATATACACATACATGCATATATACACCATATACGTAAATATACACACATGCATATTGACATGCACATATACATATACATATACACATACACATACACATACACATACACATATATATAAACACACATATTCTTCAGTAAGCTTGAGAAAGGCACTTAGAGAGATTTTCTTAATTTAGCTGGGAGCACAGGATGGTCTCCAAAAAAATATTTAGAGCTGCTTGGAATCTTATTTTTATTTTAGTTTATATTTTAAACCAATAAACTTTATTGATCAGTACTTTGCCTACAATAAAAGTATCAGTTTTAAGCACACAGTTCAATAACATTCAACTAATGTATATACCGAAATTACCACAGCCACAAATGAGGTCTAGGAAATGTTCCTAGACACCCAAAATATTCCTTCATGCTCCTTGGTGGTCAAAAGCTATTTCACCGCATCTCCCAATTCCTCACTTTCTGACTGCTGTTGATCCTTTTCCCATCATTATAGATCACAGATGACCATCGAACAACGCAGGTCTGAACTGCATGTGTCCACTTATACTGTAGCAGGAGCGGCCACAGGAAACGGATCTCTGGGACACCGAATACAGGAGGAAGGAGATTATTTGGCTGGGAGCAAGGTGGCATAGTTGCCTAACAGCCAAGCTCCCGTAACAAGGGAAGTTCCCATCTTTATATGGGCTTATACTTTAGATGTTACACGTGGAAGAATCTTAGGTTTATAGCTTAACATGAAAAGGGTCTCAGTTTACAGTCTCAGGAATTACATATGAAAAGGGCTTCAGTTTACAGACTTAGGAATGAAAAGGGGAAGTTTACAGTCTTAGGAAAAAGGGAAAGTTGATCTGAGATGCCTGGGTCTCCCTCTTCAATACAAGGATTTTCTTCCACCTCTGCCACCCTGATACAAGACCAACTCCTTTTCCTCCTCCTCCTTAGCCTCCTCAACATGAAGCCAACAAGAATGAAAACCTTTATGATAATCCACTTCCACTTAATGAACAGTACACATATTTTCTCTTCCTTATGATTTCCTTCTTTACTTCCTTCCTTCCTTCCTCCGTCCCTCCCTCCCTTCCTCCGTCCCTTCCTTCCCTCCTCCCTCTCTCTCTTTTCTTTCTTTCCTTTCTTTTTTCTTTTTCTTTTTTTGAGACAAGAGCTTACTCTGTCAGCCAGGCTGGAGTGCAGTGATGCAATCATGGCTCATGCATCCTCAATCTCCTGGACTCAAGCAATGCTCTCACCTCAACCTCCAGAGCAGGTGGGACTATAGGCACATGCCACTATGCCTGGCTAATTTTTAAAAATTTTTTGTAGACACGGATGGTCTCACTATGTTGCCCAGGCTGGTCTCAAACTCCTGGCCTCAAACAGTTCTTCCACCCCTGGCCTCCCAAAGAGTTGGAATGACAAGTGGGAGCCACTGCACACAGCCATGATTTTCTTAATAGCATCTTTTTTTCTCTATCTTACTTTATTGTAAGAATACAGTATATAGGCCAGGCGTGGTGGCTCATGCCTGTAATCCCAGCAGTTTGGGAGGCTGAGGCAGGCAGATCACAAGGTCAAGAGATTGAGACCATTCTGGCCAACATAGTGAAAGCCTGTCTCTACTAAAAACATAAAAATAAGCTGGGCATGGTTGTGCACGCCTGTAGTCCCAGCTACTCAGGAGGCTGAGGCAGGAGAATTGCTTAAATCTGTGTGCAGAGGTTGCAATGAGCTGAGATTGCACTATTGTACTCCAGCCTGGTGACAGAGCAAGACTCCGTCTCAAAAATTTAAAAAATACAGTATATAATACACAGAGCATACAAAATATGCATTAATTGTTTGTGCTTTAGTGAGGCTTCCAGTCAACAGTAGACTATTAGACGTTAAGTTTTGGGGTAGTCAAAAGCTATATGCTGACTGCACACCTAACCCCTGAGTTTTTCAAGGATCAACTGTAGGTGTACCTGTCCTGGGAGTTCACATACATGGAGTCACATTAAATACATAAAACATTTCTATTTTACATGTGGCTTCTTTCAGTCACCGTACTATTTTTAGGATTCATTCATCCTGTTGCATGCCTTATCAGTGTGTTCCTTTTTACAGCTAAGTACTAGCAGATTGTGTAGGTATCAATCCATTGGTTCTTCCCCAACTGTAGAAATTTGTATTGTTTCCAGTTTGGGGACAATTATAAATAACACTTCTATAAACATTTTTTTGTGTGTGCAGACACATTTTTCAATTCTCTTGAACAAGTATGTAAGACTGAAGTTTTAGAGTCACATGAGGAGTGTATGTCTGACTTTTTTGTTTTTGTATTCTGGAGACAGGTCATCTTGCCCCGTGGCCCAGGCTGAAGTCCAGTGGTGCGACCTCAGCTCACTGCAACTTCTGCCTCTTGGGTTCAAGTGATTCTCCCACCTCTGCCACCCCTGATTCTCTTCCACCTCTCCCACCACTGCCACCTCCCACAACAGAGGAAGGCTCTGTTTCAAAAATAGAAATAAAAAGGACTGCATTGTTCATTTCATTATTGAATTGCAAGAATTCTTTATATAGTCCAGAAATCAGATGTATGTTTGGCACAAATATGAACTGATAATATATTGTAACAATTTGCTGCTTTCCTTTTCATTTCCTTAACACTATCTTTCAAAGAGCAGGATTTTTAATTTCAATGAAGTTCAACATATCATTTTTAAAGAAATAGCGTGTGCTTTTGATGTTCTTTTAGGTCATCTTTACCAGCCCCTAAGGCTGAAATTCCTAAGTTTTCTTTTAAAAATTGTATAGATTCACATTTACATTTAAATCTTTAATACATTTTGAGGGTTTTTTTAAATTGCATTTAGGTTTTGGGGCACATGTGAAGAACACACAAGATTGTTGCATTAGGTACACAGGGAGGGGAGCATCACACACTGGTGTCTGTTGGGGGGAAATGGGGGAAGGTTTTTTTTTTATGGCATGAGAGAAAGGTCAAATTTCACATCAGTTGTTCTGGCACTTTATTCATTTTTAAAAAACATTTTCCGGCCGGGCGCAATGGCTCAAGCCTGTAATCCCAGCACTTTGGGAGGCCGAGGCGGGTGGATCACAAGGTTGAGAGATCGAGACCAACCTGGTCAACGTGGTGAAACCCTGTCTCTACTAAACACAAAAAATTAGCTGGGCATGGTGGCACGTGCCTGTAATCCCAGCTACTCAGGAGGCTGAGGCAGGAGAATTGCCTGAACCCAGGAGGTGGAGGTTGCGGTGAGCCGAGATCGCGCCATTGCACTCCAGCCTGGGTAACGAGCGAAACTCCGTCTCAAAAAAAAAATTTCCACCTTTTTGCTTATTTTGGCAACTATGTGGGAAAATTCTTTAGCCATAAATGAGGGGGTCATTCTTGAATTCTCCTTTCTGCTCCATTGACCTGTATGTGTTAATCTGAGACCACATTTGCTTGAAATCTTGTTTGGACACAGGTGTTTATGGAATCTTACTTTTTCTTTCTTTCTTTTTTATTTTGAGACAGAGTCTTACTCTGTCACCAGGCTGGAGTGCAGTGGCATAATGTCTGCTCACTGCCACCTTCACCTCCTGAGTTCAAGCGATTCCCCTCTCAGCTTCCTGAGTAGCTGGATTATAGGCATGCCCCACCAAGCCCCGTTAACTTTTTGTATTTTAGTAGAGATGGGGTCTCACCAAGTTGGCCAGGATGGTCTTCATCTCCTGACCTCGTGATCCACCCACCTCAGCCTCCCAAAGTGCTGGGATTACAAGGGTGAGCCACCGCACCCGGCCTGCTTTTTCTTCCTTATATTTTTCTTTTATGTGTGTGTGACGGAGTTTTGCTCTGTCTCCCAGGCTGGAGGGCTGGAGTGCAACTGTGCGATTTTGGCTCACTGCAACTTCTGCCTCCTGGGTTCAAGTGAGTCTCCTGTGTCAGCCTCCTGAGTAGCTGGGACTACAGGTGCGTGCCACCACATCCAGCTAATTTTTTGTATTTTCAGTAGAGATAGGGTTTTACCATGTTGGCCAGGAGATTACGAAGCTCCTGACTTCAAGTGATCTACCCGCCTCAGCCTCCCAAAGTGCCGGGATTACAGGCATGAGCCACCTCGCCCGTCCCCATCTTTAATACACTGTGAGGACTCACCGTCTACAAGGGTAGTTTGAAGGGCTTCCCACTGACCACGTCTGGGACAAACAAAGACATTTTCTGCTGCACTGAAATCAGGTCATGGCGTGTTTTGCCTTTGAGTCATTCTGGACTCCAAAATGACATGTATGTGTGTGTCTGTGTAACTGTCCAGAAATCCCTTCAGAGTAAGCTCTGCTCTGGACTCTATTTCCGCCTCAGGGCTTCCACTGGATCTTCCAGTCCAGGAATGATATTGGCCATCCTGATACATCAATGGGCTTTAATATTTTATTTTATTGTGTTTTGTGCTATTTTATTATTTAATGTTATTATTTAATTTTACTGATGGCATCTTGCTCTGTTTCCCAGGCTGGTCTCAGGCTCCCAGGCTCCAGTGATCCACCTGCCTCGGCTTCTCCATTGCTGGGATTATAGACACAATCCACAGCACCCAGCCTTAGTCTTAATTCTAGGTCTGGATTTTCTGCCTTTCGTCCCCATACTTTTTTTTGGGTTGGGGGACAGAGTTTTGCTCTTGTCACCCAGGCTGGAGTACAATGGCGCGATCTCGGCTCACCACAACGTCCACCTCCTGGGTTCAGGCAATTCTCCTGCCTCAGCTTCCCGAGTAGCTGGGATTATAGGCATGCACCACCACGCCCATTTAATTTTTTTGTATTTTGAGTAGAGACGGGGTTTCACCATGTGGATCAGGATGGTCTCAATCTCTTGACCTCGTGATCCACCTGCCTTGGCCTCCCAAAGTGCTGGGATTACAGGCGTGAGCCACCACGTCTGGCCCGTCCCCATGTTTTTAACATAGCCAGGACAGGACCATCTTCGTCGCTCTGTGATTTCTTTTTTGCTAATTCTTTTTGGTGAGTTGTTGCTTTTAGAAATTGTCTTAGCTAAAATCTGCACTTCCTTTTATACCTCACAGGAGAGTGCAGGTTGGGTTTTACAATCCCCAGCAATAGGGAACACATCTCTCAAAGACCTCGTCACCTCCCTAAAAGCAAGACACACTCCCCAAAGGAAAAAGGCATGACTGCAGTGACTGCCCTGCCGGACACAAAACCGCTCGATTTGCTACCTTTACTTACCCCTTCTAATCCTTTCTTTCACTCTTAAGCAAGGACAAAGTCATAGTAACCTGCATGTCCACTGGAGGCTTGGAAATAGTCCCTGATCTTGGTCTTTCGTGGATTTGTTTGTTTGTTTTTATTTCCTTCAACTATTTATTTGTTTGTTTTTGAGACGGAGTCTCACTCTGTTGCCTAGGCTGGAGTGCAGTGGTGCTCCCTGCAACCTTTGCCTTCTGGGTTCAAGCAATTCTCCTGCCTCAGTCTCCCAAGTTGCTGGGATTACAGGCACCTGCTACCAGGCCTGGCCAATTCTTTTGTATTTTTAGCAAAGACGAGGTTTTGCCATGTTGGCCAGTCTGCTCTTGAACTCCTGACCTCAAGTGATCTACCTGCCTCTGCCTACCAAATTGCTGGGATTACAGACATGAGGCACAGTGCTTGGCCTCCTTCAACTTGTATTTTCAGTTCTGGGGTACCTGTGCAGGAAGTGCAGGTTTGTTACGTAGGTAAACGTGTGCCACGGTGATTTACTGCACAGATCATTCCATCAGCCAGGTATTAAGCCCAGTATCCCCAGTATCCATTAGCGATTCTTCCTGATGCTTTCCTTGCTCCCATCCCCGCTTCCAACAGGCCCTAGTGTGTGTTGTTCCTCCGCCTTGTTCATTGTTCTATTCCCTCAGCTCCCACTTATGAGTGAGACGTGTGGTCCTGCATTAGTTTCCTAAGGTTAATGGTTTCCAGCTTCATTCAGGTCCCTGCAAAGACGTGCTTTCCTTCCTTTTGATGGCTGCATAGTATTCCATGGTGCATATGTAGCACATTTCCTTTTTTTTAAAATTGCATTTTAGGTTTCAGGGTACATGTGAAGAACATGCAAGATAGTTGCATAGGTACACATGTGGCAGTGTGATTTGCTGACTTCCTCCCCTTCACCTATATCTGGCATTTCTCCCCATGCTATCTCTCCCCAACTCCCCAACCCCCACTGTCCCTCCCCTATTCCCCCCAACAGACCCCAGTAGGTAGTGCTCCCCTCCCTGTGTCCATGTGTTCTCATTGTTTAACACCCACCTATAAGTGAGAACATGCGGTGTCTGATTTTCTGTTCTTGTGTCAGTTTCCTGAGAATGATGGTCTCCAGGTTCATCCATGTCCCTACGAAGGACATGAACTCATCTTTTTGATGGCTGCATAATATTCCATGGTGTATATGTGCCACCTGTCCAGTCTATCATTGATGGGCATTTGGGTTGGTTCCAGGTCTTTGCTATTGTAAACAGTGCTGCAATGAACATCCGTGTGCATGTGTCCTTATAGTAAAACGATTTATAATCCTTTGGATGTATACCCAGTAATGGGATTGCTGGGTCAAATGGAATTTCTATTTCTAGGTCCTTGAGGAATCTCCACACCGTCTTCCACAATGGTTGAACTAATTTACACTCCCACCAACAGGGTAAAAGTGTTCCTTTTTCTTCACAACCTCGTCAGCACCTTTTGTTTTCTGTCTTTGTAATATAAATGGTTCTGATTGGCATGAGATGGCCCTTTGTTTTGTTTGCTTTTATTTCTGTAGATACACTGTCTCACTACATTGCTCTATCTTCTACAGAGGCAGGCTCATCTTGAACTCTTGGGCACAAGTGATCCTCGTGCCTAAATTTCTCAAGGTGTTGGAATTACAGGCATGAGCCACCATGCCCAGCCTCCACCTTGGCTCTTTGCTCTTGAAGAAAGAGTATTTCCGGCTTCCTCTAAAGCTGGAATCATCTCCTTAACTGAACTAGAATACTCATATAGGCACTTTTCACTAAAATTCTTTATTGCAAGAAATAAGAAAACTAGTTGAATTCTTCTAAGTTCCCATTTATGATCCCTAAAATGTCACGGAGAATATTGTCATGGTGTGGGGATATAATCATTAGGAACTATTCTTAAGTCTGCATAGTTTGCATGTTATTTATTACAAAGGCAAATGCAAGTATCCGTAAATCTAACAGTGTCCTAACAAAATGCTCATTTTTTGGTAACTTTCAACTGGAGTCCTTTTTCACTCAATTTCTCATATCCGTATCTTGTTGTACTCTTACCCAGAACACCCCACTCTCCCCAGCCACAGTTATCACATACACAAGACTTTAATCAATGGTGAAAACACATGAGAAAATGTCTCGTGAGGGAGGTGCTTCATCAGGAATGTCTAAGCTAATCTGGCATGAAACAATGAAACACGTCTTGATGGTTTCACATACAAATGCACGTAATGCCGTTCACCCACCTCAGAGGAGAGTGTTGAGGACTTACGATGTTCCACTTATAAGATGCATTTAGACCCAAAGGTGGAAGCTGTACTGTAGAGTCTGCAGTCATATTTTAAATGCTGCAATGCACCTTGCTACAATTCTCTTCCCTCTTCCCTTCCTTTAAAGCCCAACTGTAGCTCTTAGTTTTCTAAAAAAATTATCTTGATGGAAATCATATTCAATTTTATCAAATTCCCTTATTTCTATATGTATGAGTGCTGGTTGAAAGGCTAAGATAAATTATTCCTTTCTTAAATAACTACGCAACAGCTGTCATGGTAAGGTATGTTTAATATAAAAATTATTGGTAGCTTGGAGCAGTGTCCGGTCCCAGCACTGAATAGATATTTAATTATAATAATGACAAGAGCAACTAAGGACTGCAGCAGGAACTTAGCATTGTAGGACCAGTGCCAGCAAATGCAGGAGCTGGGGAATCAACTTGTCGCAAGTGAGTAAAAGATGTTAAGTTTCCTGTCATCGGGGTTGGGTGTACTTGAAATTTTAGGTAAGCAATAGGGTTGACAGTGAAGAGTTGAGTAGTTGTCCTATTTTTTTTAGCATGTTTCTAATTTTTATATAAACGCGATCATACAGTAGGTAGTGTTCTGTGTGGCTGCTCCCGACATCCATGAATATTGTTCCTATGTCAATAGCTGATTCCTGGTTATCGTGGAGTTGACTTTCACTGGATTCTGGCTGTCCCAGAGTGGATTTGTATTTTATTTTTTATTCTCTAACGGGGTGTTTGTTATAATATCTAAAGGGAATTATGCGTCTCATAGCATTGCAATGAAGAAATTAACGTTGTATTTTCTTCACTTTGAAAAAGATCCAAAGTTGACTTATGTTGCATAATATAAAGATTTTGCCACCAGACTTTCTTGTATTACATTTACTTTCATGCTGGGTATATTTTATTTTGCTTTATTTTTTATTGGTAGAGTCTGAGTAAAAAACAAATAATGAGCCAGGCGTGGTGGCTCATGCCTGTAATCCCAGCACTTTGGGAGGCTGAGGCGGGTGGATCACAAGGTCAAGAGATCGAGACCATCCTGGTCAATGAGGTGAAACTCTGTCTCTACTGAAAATGCAAAAATTAGCTGGGCATGGTGGTGCACGACTGTAATCCCAGCTACTCAGGAGGCTGAGGCAGGAGAATTGCCTGAACCCAGGAGGCGGAGGTTGCGGTGAGCCGAGATCGTGCCATTGCGAAACTCCGTCTCAAAAAAGCGAAACTCGGTCTCAAAAAAAAGAAAAACAAACAAAAAACAAATAATGAGTTGGTAACATGTGTCTCATCCAATGCAAGAACCTAATGGTTAGAAAAGAAAAACAAAGGCTTTCAGTTACAGACTTATTTATAATTTTTCTGTTCTGCTGAGTACTTTTCTTTCTACTTTATAATAATAACATTCCAAGAATTATTGACTATCAGACCATTTGGAGGATTTTTGGTAATTGCTGTAAATTTCTGTAGAAATCTTTAAAAATTACTTCTATGTGTAGGTGAGAAACCACCAAGCAGTAATCTAGTAATAAGTTTCTTCCAGCAGTGAATGAGTAAAATAAAATACATAAGGCACTACTAAATTTTAATTATTAAACTATTTTAATTTTAAAAATAAGATACTATCAGCTATGAATATATAGCATAGCTTATATTCAAAATCAATAACTCTTTGAATGAGAAAGCCAGAATTTCAATTCTTTAATATGCAATGCGACATTTGATGTCATCAAAGAAGACACTTTTTATAAGTTCCCCCTGTTCTAGTTACAAGTACTGTTTGGTGTCTTTATTCTTTTCTCTGAAAGAGGGTCTCACTGTGTGGTTCTGCCTGGAGTGCACCAATGTGATTGCAGCTTTCTGTAGCGTCAACCTCTGGGACTTAAATGATTCTCCTGCCTCAGCCTCCCAAGTAGCTGAGACTGCAGGTGCACACCACCACGTCTGCCTATATATATTTGTAATTCTATTTTTTAGTAGCGACAAGGTCTCTCCATGTTGCTTAGGCTGGTCTTGAGATCCTTGGCTCAAGCAATCCTCCCGCCTGGACCTTCCAAAGTGCTGAGATTACAGGTGTGAGCCACCATGCCAGCCCTTTTATTCTAGTTTTATCATACTAGTCCTAGTTTATAAATTCCCATTATTTTCACTCTGTTTTACTGTGGGGAGGCAGTAATTCTGTCCCCTTGGAAACACTTGGCCGTGTCTGGGGACATTTTTGTTGTCAAATTGGTGGGGCATGGGTGCTCCTGGAACCTGGTGAATGCAGTCCAAGGATGCTGCTCAACACCCTACAGTGCCCAGGACTGTCGCTTTCTCCAGAAAAAAACAACAAGCTCTTTTCTTCCATTCCCTATACACCTGCAAAATGTCCAGTCCTACATGGAACCCACAGTGAATTTTCACCAAGTGCATGGGCACCAAGTCATTCAGCTCCAAGCTGGATCAAGGTGGAAAAACCCTGGTCCAGTGCATTTTACCCAGCTCTTCAAAGCACTTCTCACCCTTGTGCCTCCCCCATCCGTGTGGAGCTTTACTTCTGTGTAGATCCTCAGGAATCTCCTCTGCTCTTGCTGGTTTACAGACTTCCTCTCCAGGTTTCTGTTCTGAGCCAAGAAAGGAAGGAGAGATTAGGATGAAAAGTGTGATAATCATGTTTCTCCACGTTGAGGCACCAACTGCTGAATCCTGCTGAATTTTGCCTGGGTTGTGATTATGTCTTAGACTTTTTTTGTCTAAACATGAATTATTATCACCAAAATGACTTGGTGACCACGCACTTGGTGAAAATTTACTACGCGTTTCATGTACGACAGCACATTTTGCAGGTGTATAGAGAACAGAAGAAAAGAGTTTATCATTATTATTTTTTAATCTGGAAAACATAGGCACTTTGAAGAGTGGTTTCAGTGCCTATACAATTTCAATTAATGAATGTTAATGGAGTATTTTAATTGATGCAGAGGCTGCTTTGGAATTTACTAGTTGACCTTAACACTTTGCTCGTGTAGCCCAATTTACTTACTAGACTTGGGACTATTGATGTTACTACCGTCCTTCCTCCTTGAGAACAGCAAAGGTTAAGAAGGTAATGTCCTGGTAGCGTTGCTATTTCCTGAGATGAAAGCCTCTCGTAAAAGTAATTATCATTTTGGTTTCACCTGCGGTTGGGAAATGCCTTGTGGAATTACACAGTTCAACCATCAAAATTACCTAAGTGACTGAGGGCATATCTCTTGTTATTTTAATTATTAAAATTTTACATCTTAGGCCTGGTGCCATGGCTCACACCTGCAATCCCAGCACTTTGGGAGGCAGAGGCAGGTGGATCACCTGAGGTCAGGAGTTCGAGACCAGCCTGGCCAACATGGTGCAACCCCCGTCTCTACAAAAAATATAAAAATTAGCCGGGTTTGGTGGTGCATGCCTGTAGTCCCAGCTATTTGGCAGGCTGAGGCAGGAGAATCGCTTGAACCTGGAGGCAGAGGTTGCAGTAAGCCAAGATTGTGCCACAGCACTCCAGCCTGGGTGAAAGAGCTGGACTCTGTCTCAAAAAAAATTACATTTTAATTGATAAATCATATTTGTAAATATTTTGGGGGTACATGTAATATTTTCATACCTGTATATAATGTGTAACAATCCAGTCAGAGAATTTTGGATATTTATCACCACATTTATCTTTTCTTTGTGTTGGAAACATTACAATTCTTTCTTCTAGCTATTTTGAAATATGCAGTAAATTATATAATCTCCCAATTTTATTTATTTTTTGTTTTTATTTTATTTAGTAATTTATTATTATTATTATTCTCATAATAGAGATGGGGTTTCACCATGTTGCCCAGACTGGTCCTGAACTCCTGAGCTCAAGTGATTCTCCCACCTCGGCCTCCCAAAGTTCTTGGATTATAGGCGTTAGCCACCTTACCTGGCCTACTTTTAGTTTAATGAAATAAATAGAGACAAGGTCTCACTAAGTTGCCCAGGTTGGCCCTAAACTCCTGAGCTCAAGAGATCCTCCCACCTTGGCCTCCCTAAGTGCTAGGAGTAAAAGCATGAACCACCACGCTCGGCCCCAGTCTCACTATTTTAAAGGAAAGAGCTTTCCAGATTCAGTACGGAAGCTTGCAAAAGTCGTATGGTGAATTATTGTGAAGTAGGCATCCTCTCTGTTTTTGTTTAAGTTAAATTTTAAACGACTATTATAGGTAAAGTTCACCTTGGCCAAAACCCGTCTTCACCACTGTGGCTCCCGACTTAACCTGGGGGTTACAATTCCTGAGTCTTTTCCTTTCAGACTTTTGCCCCACTTTTATAAACATTCATGCAAAGGAAAATCTTCATGTGTGCATGTGTTAAATAAAAGGTATCATACTGTATACATTTTCAAAAAACGTATTTAAATTAAAAAAATCCCGTACTATGTACCTTGGAAATCTACTCCTAATACTAGACATAGAACTGTATTACTCTTGGTCTGATGCGTGGACTCCCGTGGTACCAGTACACACTATGTACTCAGCCGATCTACTTCAAAGAGCGGAGACTCCAGTTTTTTTCAACATGACTCTACTTGAAGACAACGTTGCATTAAACAGCTTTCCTGCGTCCTGGCTTAAATCCTGATATTTCACGGCAACTTAGGAACACCAACACTTTCAGTGGGAGTACGAAGGCAACTTGCCGTGAATTCTTCTTAAACATATATTATTAATTACACTTTAAAAGTTTTTGGTGTTTTGATAGTGAGACATTCTATCTCATTACCCTTAAAATTTACTTTTTCTAGTTGCTGGGAAAGTTAAGAATATTTTCCCTGCCTATTGATAATTTGTAATTTTGGGGGTCTCTTTTCTAATTTATTTATAGAAAATATGGCTAGGTGCTGTGGCTCATGCCTATAATCATAGTTCTTCTGTTCCCAGACCAAACCGAGGGTTCAGCTGCTACTTCTCCTGTTCCAATAATGACATGCAGATGAACTGGGAGAGAAGGGAGTTTTTATTTCTGTAACCGACTACAGGGAGAAGGCGTGGAAATTATCGCCAGACCAACTCCAAGTTACAAAATTTTTCAGAGCTTACGTGTCTGTGTGTAAGTGTGCAGTCACCTACACAAGTGATTAACTTCTAATCTCTAAGGTCTGAATCCTGGAGACTTCCTCTGGATCCTCAGTGGATTCACTTACTCTAAATGGGTCCGGGTGCTGGCATGATTACCCTTATCTTGTCTCCCACTACATCATGGACTTTTGGGAAATTCCTTCAGACCCCCAGTAAATTTGCCTGTGGAGGTCTGTGGAGTTTCTTCAGAGTGCACCCCCCTCCTCTGCCAGTAAAACTTGTTTAATCCTAAATGGGTTCTGTTAAGAATTGTGGCCGGGCGTGGTGGCTCACGCCTGTATTCTCAGCACTTTGGGAGGCGGAGGCAGGCAGATCACCAGGTCAGGAGTTCAAGACCAGCCTGGCCAACATGGTGAAATCCTGTCTCTATTAAAGAAACAAAACAAAATTAGCTGGGCGTGGTGAAGTGTGCCTGTGGTCTCAGCTACTTGGGAGGCTGAGGCAGGAGAATCACTTGAACTAGGGAGGCAGAGGTTGCAATGAGTCAAGATTGCATCATTGCACTCCAGCCTGGGCAATAAGGTGAGACACCATCTCCAAAAAAACCCAGAATTCCTTTGTTATTTTGTAATGCTTCAAGGTCCAGGAGAGGCCTGGACAGAACTCTTGGTGGGCTTTCGTTACATTCCCGCCTTTGTATACGGCGCTGGCTCTCTCAGCTTTTAATATTTAACTTCACCACTCAGTCAGCGCTGACACAGACGTCATGGAGGCCTGTGGTAGGGAGACCTGGCTGCCACACTTTGAGAGGTCGAGGCGGGAGGATCACTTAAGGCCTTAAGGAGTTTAAGGCCAGCCTTCAAAACATAGCGAGACCCCATCTCTACAAATAGTTAAAAAAATTGCCAGGCATGGTGCACACTTATACTCCCAGCTACTCAGGAGGCTGAGGCAGGAAAATTGCTTCAACCTAGGAGATAGAGGTCTGCAGTGAGCTATGTATGAGCCATTGTGCTCCAGCCTAGGTGACAGAGCAAGACACTGTGTCAAAAAAAAAAAAGGGGGAAGATGTTACAGATTTGTTTTTCCTTGCCTATAACTCATTTTTGCTTTGCTGATGGTCTATAAAACTGTTTTCAGTTATTTATGTTAGTTTCTTGTGGCTGCTGAAACAAAATGCCACAAAGTGGGTGACTTAAAACAACCATTATTCTCTCCTGCAACCAGAGACTAGAAGTCTGAGATCCAGGTGTGAGCAGGGCCAGTTCCTCCTGAGGCCTCTCTCCTGGGCTTGGAGGTGTCTTCTTCTCCCTGTGTCCTCACCGGGCTGTTCCTGTGTGTGTCTGTGTCCTCATCTTCTCTCTTTATAAGACATTAGTCAGATTGGATTAGGGCCAGTCCTAATGACCTCATTTTACCTTAATTAACTCTTTAAAGTTTCTGTCTTTAAATACAGTCACATCCTCAGGGCTAGGAGCTAAGATTTCAACATATGACTTTTTGGCAGACACATTTCAGCCTATAAAAGATGCTACTCCCTTATTTAATCAGAGGAATTGAAAATATAGCTACTTCAAAGTGCTATCCTGCCCAGACATAGTGGATCACACCCGTAATCCCATCACTTTGGGAGGATGAGGCGGGTTGATGGCTTGGGTTCAGGAGTTCAAGATCAGCCTGGGCTACATGGTAAGACCTCAGCATTACAAAAAATAGAGTGTGGCTCTTGTGGTGGCTAGTGTCTGTGGTTCCAGTTACTCGGGAATCTGAGGCAGGAGGATGGCTTGAGCCCAGGAGGAGGACGTTGCAGTAAGCCAAGATCCCACCGCTGCATTCCAACTTGGGTGACAGAGTGAGACCCTGTAATGAAAAGAAAAGAAAAGAAAAAGGCAGGCAGACACATGGAAGGGAAGGAGGTGGCAAGGGAGGGGAGAGAGAAAAAGAAAAGAGAGAGAAAGAAAAAGTCCTCTGCACTCAAGGTTGGGAGACAGAACCAGACTATGTGTTAATAATAATTAAAAAAAAAAGCACAAAACACAGCAACAAGAAAAAACAGATGACTCAGGATAAGATGGACTTTCTTTCTTTCTTCTTTGTTTCTTTGTTTCTTTCTTTTCTTTTGTTTCTTTTTTTTTCTCCTTCCTTCTTTCTTTGTCTCTTTTTTTCTTTCTTTCTTTCCTTCCTTCCTTCCTTCCTTCTTTCCCTTCCTTCCTTCCTTCCTTCCTTCCTTCCTCCCTTCCTCCCTCCCTCCCTCTCTCTGTCTCTCTTTCTTTCTTTCTTTCCCTCTCTCCTCCCTCCCTCCCTCCCCTTCCTTCCTTTCTTTTTTCTTCTCTTTGTAACTGGGTCTCATTCAGTCACCCAGGCTGGAGTGCAGTGGTGGGACCTGGGTTCTCTGTAAGCTCCACCTTGTGGGCTGAAGAAGCAATTCTCCTGCCTCAGCTTCCTGAGTAACTGCAGTTACAGGCGTGTGCTACCACATACAGCTCTTCTTTCTTTATTTTTTATTTATTTATTTATTTATTTTGTAGAAATGGGGTTTCGCCACATTGGCCAGGCTGGTCTTTAACTTGTGGGCTCAAGCAGTCCTCCTGCCTTGGTCTCTCAAAGTGCTAGGATATAGGCGGGAGCCATCGCTCCCAGCCGCTGAGTCATCTAATTCACTGGACTTGTACACAAATAATTTCCTTCATTCACTGCTGTAGGCTGACCCCCCAACTGTGTGGTGACTTCATAGTAGGCCATGATTAACCATCATCAAATTCCCTGTGTCCTGGCTGGTGACCTCTCGCTCGTCTTATAGGTGTTTCTCTGGCTTCCTCAGATACTTCCAGCACTGACATTTAGCAACTGTGGGTTCCCATCTGTCTTCCTTCTTTTCTAGAGCCGCACTTTCTTTTTTAACCGTATCTTTCTTGCTCTTAAAGCACGGCTGTGCTCTTGCAACCTTTGTCTGCCTCTGTGGCTTTGGCCCAGCCGTGCTCAAGTCCACCGTTTTGAAATGGAACCCAGAATTCGATTCTGCGATCTTCAATCTTTCTTCTCTCTTTTCCCATTACAGTGATTCTGGGTTTTTTTTCTCCACTTAAGAGTGTCAGCCAAGTTGATGATGTGCAGACAGTGCTCAGTGATGATTTATTTTTCAGTATACATTGTGCTCACTGAGTAATTTCTCATCCCTCCTCACCTTCCCACCCTTCAGAGTCTCGGGTGTCTGTTATTTCACTCTCTGTGTCCATGTGGACACTTTGTTTAGCCCCCACTTGTGACTGAGAACGTGCAATATTTGGGTTTCTGTGTCTGAATTATTCCACTTAACATATGCCATCCACTTCCATCCGTGTTGCTGCTAAAGACGGGATTTCATCCATTTTTATGGCCGAGTAGGATTCCATGGTGTGTGTGTGTGTGTGTCTATTACATATATATCTATATATCTCACATTTATTTAAAAACACACAGAATGGCTATATATATGTCAGATTTCTTACATGTATAAATATGTGTGTGTGTGCATGTGTATGTATGTGTATAATCTCATATTTTATTTTTATTTTAAGTTCTGGGGTACATGTGCAGGATGTGTGGGTTTATTACATAGGTAAACGTGTGCCATGGTGGTTTGCTGCACCTGTCAACCCATCACCTAGGTATTAAGCCCAGCATGCATTAGCTGTTCTTCCTAATGCTGTCCCTACCCCTGCTCTGACCCCCCAACAGGCCCCAGTGTGTGTCGTTCCCCTCCTTGGGTCCATGTGTTCTCATTGTTCACTCCTACTTATAAGTGAGAACATGTGGTATTTCGTTTTCTGTTCCTGTGTTACTTCCACGAGGATAATGGCTTCGAGTTCTATCCATGTCCCTGCTAAGAACATGATCTCTTTCTTTTTTATGGCTGCATAGTTTTCCACGGTGTCTATGTACAACATGTTGTTTATCCAGTCCATCGTCGATGGACATTTGGGTTGATTCCATGTCTTTGCTATTTTAGCCTCACATTCCAATCATGGCTACAGTGGGCCGTGATTGCACCACTGCACTCCAGCCTGGGCCTCAGGATGAGACCTGGCCTCTACATGAATAAGTAAATACAAATCATCTTTATTCCTTGCTAGTTGGAGAAAACATTGCACTGGTGGCCAGGACCATTTATGGTGATTCTTACTAATCTTGTTCTGGAGAGATACTTACTAAAGGAGGATGGAAATGGCTAAATATGGTGAATAAAAAGGCAATATTCTCAATTCATCCATGTTTCTCTCACCTAACTATTGGGAAACTGGATTTTCCTGGTATGAACTTCATGGGAATGCTATGTAGTATATTAGGCAGTGGAGTTACAGACATGAAAACCAGAATATGATATTTTTAAAATGCCACTTTGTGAGCAAGTCTAATAGAGAGGTGTTAATCAGAAGTTGTGCAGTAGAGAAAATGGACCACACTGAATGGTTAGGACATTGGCTTCACCAAATGCCCCAAGCTAGTTAGTCTCTAGAGATATTACATTTGAGAGCCTTATTGGAGGGCTGAAGTTGAGAAGATGGCCTTGGGAATTGGCTAATTTACACACACACACACAAACACACACTCTCTCTCTCTCTCTCTCTCTCTCCTGAAAATCAGTCCTCATTTTGAATCCCAGCTCTCCAATTTACCAGCCTTGTGAAAGTCTTTTAAGCTCTGTGATCCCCAATTCCCTCTCCTAGAAAACGGGAGTCATGATTTTAACCCTTTGAGGCAAGTGGGGTGAGCTATTTTGAGGATCAAATGGTAACAAGTGTGTGGAAATGCCCGGGGAATTATAAAGCGCTGCAAACAATCTGGCAGCACTATTAATCTTTATTATATATTATTTGTCTTGTGGGGCAGTTCCTCAGCCTATAAAGCCTCACCAGCTTGGAATCGCTTGAGGATTCTAGGCAGGGAAACACCAGATTGTACCACTCATTGCATTCCTATAACACACTCTTAATTACAGCTGCTAAACATGTCTTCCTCCAGCAAACAAGCTTGGCTGCCCTGACTATCACAGGTGTACAGTGTTTCTTGTGCACTTTAAGGTAAACACCACAGTTGATCACTATGTATGAAGACCAAGTGCTTTCCAGATCAGCACCACATATAAAGTACATCTGAGACAAACAATTATTGAATATATACACAAGCACTGATTACTGATTTATTTTACTGGCACTGGAATAGTAGGTTTTTGTTGCTATACAACATAATTTCTTGTAACTCTGCCATTAGAATTATCCTGAGCTGCAGAGGCCATGCATAAAATGTTGCCTTATTCTTTGTTAGCAAATATAACTTATTTGCAAATAGGTTTAAAGAACATACTGGGCTGGCCAGGAGTAGTGGCTCACACCTGTAATCATAGCACTTTGGAAAGCCGAGGGGGGTGGATCACTTGAGGTCAGGAGTTCAAGACCAGCTTGGGCAACATGGTGAAGCTCTGTCTTTACTGAAAATACAAAAAATTAGGTGGGCATGGTGGTGCGTACCTGTAGTCCCAACTATTTGGGTGGCTGAAGCATGAGAATTGCTTGAATCTGGGAGGTGGAGGTTGCAGTGAGTTGAGATCATGTCACTGCACTACAGCCTGGGTGATAGAGTGAGACTCTGTCTCAAGAAAAGAAAGAACATACTGGGTTTACTGGGTCATCAAAAGCAGTTTAGTTAAGTCTTTGGAACATTATTGGCCTCACTGTGAGGAAAACATTTGTTCTTATTTTATTCTTCTCTTCCTTAGATAACCTAAGAAGAAGCCATGAAGCAATTGCTGTCTGACTGGTGAGTCGGCAAGTTCACAAACATTCCTCACCCTCCATTTCCAGGGAGAAGTGTTCTTAGTCGACATTGTCTCTATCCTGGAGGATTTGGGTTAAATATGTGCTTAAAATGTTCTCTATGATTGTGGGTTATCAATTATTCCTCACATTTTAGTCAAGCGGTGCTTTCTATAATGAATTTCTAGATTTTTTTTAAAATTTAGTAAAACCTGCCTTTCCTTGAACTGAAAAAATTTTAAAAATTAAACAGAATCTTTAAAATGTTCAATTTTCTTTTATAGATTTTAATGAATTTCTAGATTTTTTTTTTAAGTGGAGTTTTCTGCACCTGATTTCTTCTGTGGACATATGTTCTTGATGAAGAAAAGGAGAAAACACTCTCTTTTTTTTTTTTTTGAGACAGAGTCTTGCTGTGTCTCCAGGCCAGAGTGCAGTGGCGCGATCTCAGCTCACTACAACCTCCACCTCCCCGGTTCAACTGATTCTTCTGCCTTAGCCTCCTGAGTAGCTGGGACTACAGGCACCCGCCACCACACCTGGCTAATTTTTGTATTTTTAGTAGAGACTGGGTTTCACCATGTTGGCCAGAATGGTCTTGATCTTTTGACCTCATGATCCGCCCTCCTCATCCTCCCAAAGTGCTGGGATTACAGGTGAGAGCCAGTCAGTGTGCCCGGCTGCTAAAACATTCTCTATACACACACGTATTCAGTCCCAAAATATCAGAATTTCATCATCTAGCTCTGGGCTCAGATCCAGGAAGTTACTAGAGAGAGCTTCTGTTATCACTCCACCACCCCACCCACTCCATGTGGCTTAGAGAAAACCTATGAGGTTATAACACATATTAAAAAGTACAGCCAAACGCTTGAAAAGTCAGAAATTACTAGCGCTTAGTCTCTGATTTTAGTTTTTTGTTTGTTTGTTTTGAGACAAAGTCTCACTCTTGTTGCCCAGTGCAATCTCAGCTCACTGCAACCTCTGCCAGGTTAAAGTGATTCTCCTGCCTCAGCCTCCCAAGTACCTTCAACCACAGGCACACACCACCAAGCCCAGCTAATTTTGTATTTTTAGTAGAGACGGGGTTTCACCATGTTGGTCAGGCTGGTCTCAAACTTCTGACCTCAGTTATTCCATCCGCCTCGGCCTTCCAAAGCCCTGAGATTACAGGTGTGAGCCACCATGCCTGGTCTTGTTTACATTTTTATGCAATAAAATAAACAAAAAAGTTTTTTTGAGACAGGGTCTTGCTCTGTGTTACTGGAGTGCAGTGGCGCAGTCATAGTTCACTGCAATCCTGACCTCTCAGGCTCAAGCAATCCTCCCGTCTCAGTCTCCTGAGTAGCTGGGGCTATAGGAATGCACCACTATGCCCAGCTATTTTTGTGCGACTTGTAGAGATGGGGTTTCACCATGCTGTCCAGGCCAGTCTCAAACTTCTGGGCTCAAATGATCCAGCTGCATCGACTTTCAAAAGTGCTAGGATTACAGGCATGAGTCATTGCACCCAGCAAAATTCAATTTTTAAAACTTACCCTCAACTGTAATCAGTGTTACCAAGTTTAAGCCTCTGACATCACTAAAACAGTATGAAAAGGTATTGTAAGAGTTAAACATCATGATGAATTGGTAAAATATGATACCATATTCATATAGAACAATGGTCCCCAAGATTTTTGGCACCAGGGACTGGTTTTGTAGAAGACAGTTTTTCCACAGACAGGAAGGGGGTTCCGAATGGTTTCAGGATGATTCAGGCACATTTATTATCATTTGCACTTTATTTTTATCATCATTACATTAAAATACATAATGAAATAATTATACGACTTACTATCATGTAGAATAAGTGGGAGCCCTGAGCTTGTTTTCCTGCAACAAGATGATCCCATCTTGGGGTGATGGGAGACAGTGACAGATCATCAGGAATTACATTCTCATAGGAGCACACTTCCTAGATCCTTTGCATTCACAGTTCACAGTAGGATTCATGCTCCTATGGGAATCTAATGCCTCCGCTGATCTGATAGGAGGCGGAGCTCAGTCAGGGATGCAGGCGATGGGGAGCGGCTGTCAATACAGATGAAGCTTCATTCACTTGCCCGTCACTCACCTCCTGCTGTGTGGTTTGGTTCCTAACAGCCGGCGGACCAGTACTGGTCCATGGCCAAGGGACTGGGGATCTCTGGTATAGAACATTACTTTTTTGCCAGGCAGGGTGGCTCACGCCTGTAATCCCAGCATTTTGGGAGGCCGAGGTGGGCGGATCATGAGATCAAGGGATCAAGATCATCCTGGCCAATATGGTGAAACCCCGTCTCTACTAAAAATGCAAAAATTAGCTGGGCGCAGTGGCACGCGCCTGTAACCCCAGCTACTTGGGAGGCTGAGGCAGGAGGATTGCTTGAACCCAGGAGGCGGATGTTGTAGTGAGCTGAGATCACGCCACTGCACTCCAGCCTGGTGACAGAGTGAGACTCCATCTCAAAAAAAAAAAAAGAACATTACTTTTTTAAGGAAAAAAAAATTAGTTTCTGAATAAGCCAACACAGGTACATTGTACAGTGAAAATTGATAGCGAATATCACTATTAATATTTTGTCATCTAAAATGTAAATGTTAATTGATACTGCATGGTTTTTTGCCTGCTTGTTTGCTTGCTTATTTCTAAAAATACTTACAGGAGCTGCTGGCTGTCAATGTCCCTGTGCTGTTTGTTTTGCGGTGTTGATGGCACCTTTACGACGAGAAACTCCAGATCCAACATCGTCCTGCTGATGGCAGATGACCTTGGAGAGGGGGACTTGTGCTGCTATGGTAACAACTCAGTGAGGTAAAGATGGACTCTGACCCCCTCCCTGTATGTGTTAGTCGCCCAGGTCACAGTTCTCATGTCTTTGCCATTGCAGAGAAGGGTTTCTGGAGAGAAGGTATTATCTGATTTTATCAGCTGGAAAAGCTGAGGACACCAGGGAAAATTGCAAAATGCTTAGCAATTTATAGTTCCCTTAGTTTCTAGCTGTTGGTGGTGGTATTTTCATCATTGTGCAAAATTCACATAAAAAGTTGGCCTTTTTTGGCCAGGCATGGTGGCTCAAGCCTGTAATCCCAGCAGTTTGGAAGGCCAAGGTAGGAGGATTACTTGAGCCCACGAGTTTGCGATGAGCCTGCGCAATATAGAGAGACCGCATCTCTACAGGAAAATTTTAAAAATCTACCAGGAAGTAGTGGTGTGCATCTGTGGTCTCAGCTACTCAGGAAGCCAGGGAAGGAGGATTGCCTGAGCCAGGGAGACTGAGGCTGCAGTGAGCTATGATCCCACCACTGCACTCCAGCCTGGGTGACAGAGGGAGACGGTTTTAAAAAAAAAATTCACCTTTTAACTAATTTAAAGTGAACAAGTCAGTGGCATTTTGTACATTCGCAGTGTTGGACAACCATCACTTCTGTGTAGTTGCAGAACTTTACACTGCTCCCCAAACAAGGCCCCATTTCCCATCCTACCCCCATACCCTGTTAAGCCCAAATGCACCCTCTGCCTCTATGGACTTGTCTCTTCTTGGAATTTCATATACAAATAATCATATACAGTATTTATTTTTTCAGGCTGCCATGACAAAGGTCCACAGACTGGGTGGCTTAGCTAACACCAGCTTATTCTCTCACAATCCTGGAGGCTGAAGTTCAAGATCCAGGTGTGGGAAGGGCTGACTCCTCCTGAGGCCTCTCTCCTGGGCTTGTAGACACCATCTTCTCCCCGTGTCCTCACAAGGTTGTTCCTCTGCATGTGTCTGTGTCCTCACCTCCTCTTCTTCTGATATCTCTTAGTCCATTTCAGGCTGCTGTAAGAGAATACCATAGGCTGGGTGGCTTAGAAACAGCAGACATTGATTCTCCTGCAGTCCTGGAGGCTGGAGGTCTGAGATCCAGATGTGGGCAGGGCTGGCTCCTCCTGAGGCCTCTCTCCTGGGCTTGGAACCACCATAGACTGGGTGGCTTAGAAACAGCAGACACTGATTCTCCCACAGTCCTGGAGGCTGGAGGTCTGAGATCCAGGTGTGGGCAGGGCTGGCTCCTCCTGAGGCCTCTCTCCTGGGCTTGCAGCTGCCGTCTTCTCCCTGTGTCCTCACAGGGTCGTCCCTCTGTGTGTGTCTGTGTCCTCATCTCCTCTTCTTATGAGGGCATCAGTCCTATTGGATGAGAGTTCACTTTAATGACCTCATGCTACCTTAATCACATCTTTAAATACAGTCGCACTCTGAGGTCCTGGGGGTCAGAACTTTGGCATAGGAATTTGGGAGGGACATAATTTAGCCCAATTCATATGATATGTGGTCTTCTTTGGTTTCTTTCACTTAGCATAATGTTTTCAAGGTTCATTCATATTGTAGCCTGTGTCAGTTCGTCATTCCTTTCCATGGCTGAATAATTTTTCATTATAAAGATATACCACATTAGTCTACAGTTTAAACAATAACTTCCTTGAATTATTTCTTAAGTCTCTGGTACCCAGGGCTCTTTATTTCTCTACTCTCTGTTGATAGACCAATCTGGCTCCTGTGAAAATCCATAGCATCTCTTAGTGTGGATTTAAATAACACTGTTCCTTTTTCATATGTTTGTTGGCCTCATGTATGTCTTCTTTTGTAAAGTGTCTGTTCATATCCTTTGCCCATTTTTGAATGGGCTTGTTTGTTTTTTTCCTGTAAATCTGTTTTAGTTCTTTGTAAATTCTGGATATCAGCCCTTTGTCAGATGCGTAAACTGCAAAGATTTTTTCCCATTCTGATGGTTGCCGATTCACTCTAGTGACTGTCTCTTTTGCTGTGCAGAAGCTGTGGAGTTTGATTAGGTCCCATTTGTCTATTTTGGCTTTTGTTGCCAATGCTTTTGGTGTTTTGGTCATGAAGTCCTTTCCTACTCCTATGTCCTGAATGGTTTTGCCCAGATTTTCTTCTAGGGTTTTTATGGTGTCAGGTCTTACGTTTAAGTCTTTAATCCATCTGGAGTTAATTTTAGTGTAAGGTGTCAGGAAGGGGTCAAGTTTCTGCTTTCTGCACATGGCTAGCCAGTTTTCCCAACACCATTTATTAAATAGGGAATCCTTTCCCCATTGCCTGTTTTTGTCTGGTTTATCAAAGATAATATGGTTGTAGATATTTTGTGTTGCCTCCGATGCTTCTGTTCTGTTCCATTGGTCTATATCTCTGTTTTGGTACCAATCATCATTGGTCATTAGAGAGATGCAAATCAAAACCACATTGAGATACCATCTCACACCAGTTAGAATGGCGATCATTAAAAAATCTGGAGATGGCAGATGCTGGAGAGGATGTGGAGAAATAGGAACACTCTTACACTGTTGGTGGGAGTGTAAATTAGTTCAACCATTGTGGAAGACAGTGTGGCGATTCCTCAGGGACCTAGAAATAGAAATTCCATTTGACCCAGCAATCCCATTACTGGGTATCTATCCAAAGGACTATAAATCGTTCTACTATAAGGACACATGCACACGAATGTTCATTGCAGCACTGTTTACAATAGCAAGGACCTGGAACCAACCCAAATGCCCAAAGATGATAGACTGGACTGGGAAAATGTGGCACATATACACCATGAAATATTATGCAGCAATCAAAAATGATGAGTTTGTGTCCTTTGTAGGGACATGGATGAATCTGGAGAACATCATTCTCAGCAAACTGACACAAGAACAGAAAAAGAAATACCGCATATACTCACTCATAGGTGGGTGAGAAAAATGAGAACACATGGACACAGAGAGGCGGTCTACTATACACTGGGGACTGTTGGGGGGAATTGGGGAGGGACAGCAGCGGGGGGCTGGGGGGGATGACCTGGGGATGACTACCAAGTGTGGGTGAAGGGGAGGAAGGCAGCAAAGCACACTGCCATATGTGTACCTATGCAACTATCTTGCACGTTCTGCACATGTACCCCCAAACCTACAATGCAATAAAAATTTAAAAAAAATAATAAATAAATAAATAAAGTTATTACCAAATGTCTTTTAAAATAAATAAATAAATAAATAACACTGTTCCTTCTTGGAATGCACATCACAGGCTAGTCCTATATTTTAAGTACATTTGTTGATTAAAAGTCATTGGTCTCCTTCTTATTGTTTTCTTTCTTTCTTTTTCTCTCTCTCTCTTTCTTTCTTTTTCTTTTTTTTTGAGGCAGGATCTCACTCTGTCAGGCAGACTGGAGTGCAGTGGCAGGATCTTGGGCCACTGCAGCCTTGACCTCCCAGGTTCAAGTGATCCTCCCTCTTCAGCCTCCTGAATAGCTGGGAGGATTACAGGCACAAGCCCCCACACCCACCTGATTTTTTGTGTTTCTTTTTGCAGAGGTGACGTTTTGCCATATTGCCCACCCTGGTCTTGAACACCTGAACTCAAGTGTTCAGTCCCTCTTGGCCTCCCAAAGTGCTGGGATTATAAGCATGAGCCACCACGCCCAGCCTTTATTATCATCTTTCTGTGGGATTATGAAAAAAAAAGTCGTACACATGGGATGAAGATTGGGTATGGTTTAGCTTACGGGAGAACAGATACATTTTTTTTTTCTTAACCTGTAGAATTCTATAAGTTTTACAAAATTTTTACAACATTTTGAAGACCTTAAAATATTAGACAAACAAATGGGAAATAAACTCCAAAATGTCACAATTTGGTTATAAAATAGGTCAATTTTACTGTAAGATATACATTAACGGGAGGCTGAGGTGGGAGGATCATTTGAGGCCAGGAGTTTGAAACCAGCTTGGGTAAAATAGCAAGACCTGTATCTCTGCATAAAATTTTAAGGCCAGGCCTGGTGGCTGACACCTGTAATCCCAGTACTTTGGGAGCCTGGGGCAAGCAGATCACTTGAGGTCAGGAGTTCGAGACTAGTTTGGCCAACATGGTGACACCTCATCTCTACTAAAAATACAAAAATTAGCTGGGTGTGGTGGCTCAGACCTGTAACCCCAGATACTAAGGAGGCTGAGGCAGGAGGATCACTTGAACCCAGGAGGCGGAGGTTGCAGTGAGCCGGGATCACACTACTGCACTCCAGCCTGGGCAACAGAGTAAGACTCTGTCTAAATAAAATAAAATAAAAATTTAAATAAATTGGTAAGTCATGGTGGTGCACACCTTTGGACCTAGCTACCTGAGAGGCTGAGGTGGAAGGATCACTTGAGCCCAGGGAATTCCAGCTTGCAGTGAGCTATGATTGCACCATTGTACTCTACCCTGGGCAGCAGAGCAAGAGCCTATCTCTTTAAAAAAATATGAAACACATTAAAATTTTACGTAATCTAAATTACCTATTAATTTAGGTCCTTGATAAGAACAAATTGGCTGATTTTCCATTGAAATGCATTTTGGTCTTAGACTTACAAAATTATATACACAGTGACCTGTATTCATTTGTAATAGTTTTGAGTGAAGATATATTTTATACTTACATTTCCATTTGCTTCTAATCATCAATGCATCTAAGGAAGTAATCTGATTAAAGTTTTAAAAAGATGGATTTTAGGTTTACCAGAAATCTAAGGAATAATCAGATTAAAGTTTTAAAAAGATGGATTTTAGGTTTACCAGAAATAGAGTCAATTTACACAAAATAGAATAGCTTTGAGCCTGAATCATTGTATTGAGAATTTTTAGAAACTCACCTGCTGAACTTTTCTTCGGTCTGCAGCACACCTAACATTGACCGCCTGGCAAGTGAGAGAGTGATGCTCACACAGCATCTTGCAGCTGCTTCCATGTGCACCCCAAGTCGGGCTGCCTTCCTGACCGGCCGGTACACCATCAGATCAGGTGAGGCAATAAAAAGGCAGCAACATTTCAGTATCACCAAAATGTATTATAATGATTAGTTTTTGCAAATCTTTATAAGAATTCTCAAGCGGTCACTCAGAGCATTAGGAACCTAAATTCAAAAGGGGATGTTATCCCTTGGACAGCTTAAACAGGTGTGCCTCTCACTGGGTACCACCACACCTGCCCATCTCTGTACATATAGTGAGAGTTTAGGCCTCTTGGGGGCAATTTGCCAACTTATGGTGAACACTCCCATTTTCAGGTACTTTTGTGCTAAGATTTCCCAAGAGGCTCCAATGTCTTTAAGCTAGCAGAGACTGTGCAGTGGTTCTGAGGTAAGTGGATCTAATCCATCTCTGAGAATGAGATTGGAAAACTAGACACAGTTGGGAAAAAAGTATAACTGAGAAAACAAAAAGGAAACGATACTTTTACATATTCCCTTACTTGACCCCATAATTTCAAGACTTAGACTTGCCAAATTGATATAATGACAATTAAATGTTTTCCTTTGCAGCTTAGCTGAGAATCAATACCTACAAACATCCACTCAAAATCAATATTATGAACAACAATTTTTATACCCAGCTAAAATATAGAGGTGGCTTTAGACACTTTGAAGTATTCATGGTTATCAGCCTCTATGTGAAATATTGCCCCGTACTTCTGTATTTTATTTAATTCTGGTATTTGTTTGTCATAATTTTACTATACTTGCCTTCACAGTTTAATTTTTCAGTGAAATATTTTTCTGTATGAATTTTCTTCCAAGTCGTAGCTTTTCACCCAATACACTTCAAGAATCAACTAATTAGGTTAATGAGAATTATACTAAAATTAAGAGTAAACATTAAAAGTTTTGTCTCATAAATATTGTTATATTATTATCTATTATTGTTGCCCAATGACCTTCTTTCATAATTCAAGGTTTTCCATTTTGTTCAAAACAGTTTGGTTTCTAGATAAGCAGTCTCTGTATAACACAGTACCATGTATGGAAGGGAATAAAAATATGAATCTGTATAAGTTTCCAAAAAAATCACACTTACAACTTCAGAATTTTTTTTTTTTTTTTTTTTTGAGATAGATTCTTGCTCTGTTGTCCAGGCTGGAGTGCAATGGTGTGATCTCAGCTCACTGCAATCTCCACCTCCCTGTTTCAAGTGATTCTTCTGCCTCAGTTCCCAAGTCACTGGGATTACAGGCATGCACCACCACGCCTGGCTAATTTTTGTTATTTTTAGTAGAGATGGGGTTTCACCATGTTGGCCAGTCTGGTCCCAAACTCCTGGTCTCATGTAATCCAACTACGTTGGCCCACCCAAACTGTTGGGATTACAGGAGTAAGTTACCATGCCTGGCATAATTTCAGAAAATTTTAAGTATTGATTACAGTGAAATAAAATTTATTTTTTTAAATTAAGAAAAAAATTAAGTGATTGGTGGTCATTGCCATGTGTATATTTTTAATCATTTGACACAAACTGTTCAGTTTAATTCATTCTACTTATCAAAAATTTCAGCAAAACAGTTCAACACCAATATAATAGTCTTAATGCTTCCCTTAATGAAACTGTTTCTCTTTCCTGTCAATGACACTATGTAGAGTCTACTTTCTTCTTCTTCCAATGTGAGACCCTGAAATACTTTTTTTCTTTTGAGATGGAGTTTCATACTTGTTGCCCAGGCTGGAGTGCAATGGCATGATCTTGGCTCACTGCGACCTCTGCCTCCCAGGTTTAGTCAATTCTCCTGCCTCAGTCTCCTGAGTAGCTGGGATTATAGGCACCTGCCACCATGACCAGTTAATTTTTGTATTTTTAGTAGAGATGGGGTTTCATCATGTTGACCAGGCTGGTCTCCTGACCTCAGGTGATCCATCCACCTTTGCCTCCCAAAATTCTGGGATTACAGGCATAAGCCACCAAGACCTGTCTGAAATTATCATTTACTTATTTCCTGCCTTGGTGACAGAGTGAAACTCCATCTCAAATATATATATATATATATTTGGAAAAGACATTGTCACACTTCTTCATTTCAGATTCTCAATGATACATTTAAAAATATATTTATACCCAGCTAAAATGCAGTGGTGTCCTCAGATGCTATTGAAGCATTGACAGTTATCAGCCTCTATATTGAAGCATGGAAGGTTATCAGCCTCTACATGAAAAGCTAATAAAGGTTGTATGTTGTTAGTCTAAAATTCATATGAATATAACTGAGTGTCCCATATTTATTCTAGCAATTGTAATTCCAAGGTAATGTTTGCATTTAGCAAGTGGGAAAAGGAGAGTCAAGGACATATAGCCAGAAAGGCAACAGAAAACTTGGGGAAGAATGGCTTTGAGGGGGTGCAGGAGGAGAGAATTTTAAGCATGTTGTAATGAATCTGCCATTAGCAAAGACTATGGTGCTAACCCATTGCCGTCTGTGAATTTAGGGATGGCGCTTCCCTACAACCTGAATCGTGCCCTCACGTGACTTGGTGGATCAGGTGGTCTTCCTACTAATGAAACGACTTTTGCCAAGCTACTGCAGCACCGTGGCTACCGCATGGGACTCATAGGTATGGCTGGAACTCTGCCGATAGAAACGTGATCCTGCAGCCTCCCTGTCATAGTGTGTAAGGTGTTTCTGGGGATGTCGTCTCTATGTGTGACAGTTCACTGACTTCTCTTTGAGGTAAGGCACTTGAAGAAGAAATGGATCACACATTGAGGATGTCTAGAATCTTGGAAAAACAATGAGAACAGAAAATAAACAAGTGTACCCAAAGTTGCCCCTAAAATGAAATATTGTGTTGGAGGGATATGACGTTTGTGATACCATTAACAGCAGAAAAACTAGTAAATTTGTAGAGAACTACTGTTGAAATTGAGAACTTAAAGCATAAAGAGTTGTCAAATGGAGGCAATTGCTGGTTGCTTTAGATCACATAATATTCTATGCCCTATTGGAGCAGGGTGGACATGAGCTTGTGAGGGAGGCTTTCACCAAAAAATAAGCTTGTTTGTAGAATTACAAGCTTAGAAGATATTCCTCTGAATAACTTTTGTCACCAAATCTTTTTGGAAAATGCTACCCAAAAGCATTGTATGGTTCACTGTTTTCGAGGATTTTTTTTTTTTTTTTTGAGATGGAGTTTCACTCCTGTTGCCCAGGCTGGAGTGCAACAGCATGATCTCAGCTCACCACCACCTCTGCCTCCCAGGTTCGAGCTATTCTCCTGCCTCAGCCTCCTGGTAGCTGGGATCACAGGTATTTGCCACCATGCTCAGCTAATTTTGTATTTTAAGTAGAGACGGTTTTTCCATGTTGGTCAGGCTGTTCTCAAACTCCTGAGCTCAGGTGATCTGCCCGCCTTGGCCTCCCAAAGTGCTGGGATAACAGGTATGAGCCACCACATCCGGCCCTATTTTTGAGGATTTTTAATGTGGATTATAAGCCACAGCTCTGAGATATCCTCAGCTAAAAAAAGTTTCCATCAATAGGGCATGTATTCCCATGCAACCCCCACCAGTATCCTGTGAATAACTCTCTAGATGAGTTTTGCAGTGTTCTCACGTCGTCAGAGCATGGGATTCTACCACTATTAATTAATGCAACTCAGGCTTCTGAATAAATCGAGATAGCTGGGCGCAGGGCCTCAGATCTGTAATCCCAGCACTTTGGGAGGCTGAGACAGAAGAATTGTTTGAGGCCAGGAGTTCAAGACCAGCCCGGACCACCATAGCAAGACCCTGGGTCTTAAAAAACAACATTTTAAAATTAGCTAGGTGTGGTAGAACATGTCTATAGTCCCAGCTACTCAGGAGGCTGAGGTGGGAGGATCGCTTGAGCTCAGGAGTTCGAGTCTGCAGTGAGCTAAAATCATGCCACTGCACTCCAGGCTGGGCAACAGAGCAAGACCTTGTCTCTTTAAAAAAAAATCTAGATAATGTGTTTTCTATTCATAATAAAGGGTCTGGGAATGTTGAACACAATAATGTGTACAGACAAATCAGAACATGACCTGGCCCACTCGAGTATGTGCTTGATCAAAGGAATTACTTGCATCATTATAATCACTGGGTCTTGATGAAATTCTTTGGCTAGTTTGCCATCCCCAGCTTGGGGACCTAGAAGAGTTGTTCCATCTATAAAATCTTGATCACTTTTCAGTGAGATGGAATGAGAGAGTCGGAAGGCACTGCTAGATAAAAGCACAAGTGTGCAAGGTGTGCTGGAAATCCTTGCTGTTGTCCACAGCAGACAAGCAAGACATCGCCTCTGGTCCTAGCAGCCTCCAGATACCTGGCTGCTCATGCGGTTGTTTGGTATCAAGCAAAAGGTTTCTTCTGAATCCAACACTAGGTTCATCTCCTTGTAGCAAGCAAAGAGGTTCCTGCTGCATGGTTTTGTCTGAAAGAGGCATAGGGTAGGGAGAAGCCTGTTGGTGGCACGTTCATACCAGAGAATTCATTGGGAATACCCAGAAAAAAACCGTGATGACAACAGAATGAGAGCTATGTTTGACTTTTCCAAAGGGAAGCCCACGTTTCAGAGACCAATCAGCCTTGCTATGATTTTGTTTTACTCTTAGGCAAATGGCACCTGGGCTTGAGCTGCGCCTCTCGGAACGATCACTGCTACCACCCGCTCAACCATGGTTTTCACTACTTTTACGGGATGCCTTTTGGACTTTTAAGTGACTGCCAGGCATCCGGGAAGCCAGAACTGCACCGCTGGCTCAGGATCAAACTGTGGATCTCCACGGCACTCACTGGCCTTGTGCCTTTTCTGCTTCTCATTCCCAAGCTTGCCCGCTGGTTCTCGGTGCCGTGGACGGTCATCTTTTTCTTTGCTCTCCTTGCCTTTCTGTTTTTCACGTCCTGGTACTCCAGTTATGGATTTGCTCGGCGTTGGAACTGCATCCTTATGCGGAACCATGAAATTATCCAGCAGCCGATGAAAGAGGAGAAAGCAGCTTCCCTCCTGCTGAAGGAGGCGCTTGCTTTCATTGAAAGGTATTCAGTTATTTCTTGCCTGATTTCCTGCATGGAAATTTTATTTTATTTCCTAGCAGGTGGTCACATCACACCTTGATAACACAGGTCTTTAAAAATCTTTTGGACAGAACCTGCAGTATTTGGTTTTCTGTTCCTGCATTAATTTGCTTAGAATAATGACCACCAGCTGCATCCATGTTGCTGCAAAGGAAATGCTCTCATTCTTTTTCATGGCTGTGTAGTATTTCATGGGATATAATGGGAGCTAAACATTCAGCCTCCATGGATGTAAACATGGAAATAATAGACTCCTGAAAACTTCTAGAGGAGACAGGAAGATAGGTAGACATGGGTGCTATGCTCACTGTCTGAGCACAGTACACCCAAGTCACAGACCTGCGCATGTATCTCCTGTGTCAAAAATAAAAGCTGAGGAAAAAACATTTAGGTGACATTTATGGTAGACTTGAATCTCCTCTTAGGTTGAATGAAACAGTTAAATTTCCTGCAAATTTTGAATGCTCAAAAGGCAAAATATATATATATATTTGCTCACTTTCCCATTTTTAACGTTTTAATATTTTTGCTTTTTGGGATAGGGTCTCACTCTGCCACCCAGGCTAGAGTGCAGTGGTGTGAACTTGGCTCACAGCAGTCTCCACCTCCTAGGCTCAGGTGATCCTCCCACCTCAGCCTCTGGAGTAGCTGGGACTACAGGCACACACACTATGCCTGGCTAATTTCTGGGTTTTTTTGTAGAAATCGGGTTTTGTCATGTTGCCCATGCTGGTCTCAAACTCCTGGGCTCAAGTGATCTCCCCACCTCAGCTTCCCAAGGTGCTGGGATTACACTGTGCCTGGCCACTTACCCCTTTTTTAAAAACAAAAAACTAGGCCAGGTGCAGTGGCTCACACCTGTAGTCCCAGCACTTTGGGAATCTGAGGCAGGCAGATCACAAGGTCAGGAGTTCAAGACCAGCCTGGCCAACATGGTGAAACCCCATCTCTATTAAAAAACAAAAATAAGCTGGGCGTGATGGCTGGTGTCTGTAATCCCAGCTACTCTGGACGCTGAGACAGAAAAATCACTTGAACCAGGACCCAGGAGGTGGAGGTTGAAGTGAGCTGAGGTCACGCCACTGCACTCCAGCCTGGGCTACACAGTGACACTCCATCTCAGAAACAAAACAAAAGAAAACCCAAGACAACAACAACAACAGAAACCTGGAGTTACATATTTCAATCTACATTGCTTCAGCATGGATTGTTATCTAAATTGATTAAACTTGGGGGATAAATTTTTTTTTCTCTGTCTCAGACACAGCTGGAGGAGCTGTCTTTCCATGAATTTTTGGGAAGTGGCTCTGTGTTTATAGAAACCTGGTTTTAACTTTTCTATGTTCAATACAAGCTTTGCAGGCATGATTGTAATGAGCTCTCATCATCCCATACCAGCTCGCTTCTACATTATAAATTATTATTAATATTATTTGGAGACAGGGTCTCACTCTGTCACTCAGGCTGGAGTGCAGTGGTGCAATCATAGTTCACTGTAGCCTCAAACTCCTGGCCTCCAGTGATCCTCTCACCTCAGCCTCCTGAGTAGCTGGGACCACAGGCTCACATGACCACACCCAGTTAATTTTATAAAAGTGTTTTCTTGTAGAGACAGGGTCTTGCTATGTTGCTCAGGCTGGTCTCAAACTTCTGGGCTCAAGCAATCCTCCTGCCTCGACCATCCAAAATGCTGGGATTACAGGCGTGAGCCACTGTGCCAGCCTAGATTACAAATTAGAGGCACATTCAAATTGTTGGTGTAGAGTTTCATTGACACTGTTTGTCACCTTCCTTAGTGGGGCTGACAGGGAGGGGAGATGGGAGGACATATTGTTACTCTACCAGGCTGGAGGGCACTCAGGGGAATATCCTTCACTCATATACCCCTGTGCACATCAGGTTATTTATTACAACACAACCACAAGAACGGTGATGTAGCCACCCAGCCAGCTCTCCATTCATCTTACCTGCCCCTCCCGTCCCAACCCATTTGCTTGGGCTATATTTGTGTGAATATATTCAATCTCCATCTCCCTCCCTTCTTTCTATGCTGGTGGTTAAAATGTGTAAAGGAGTAGCTTTAGAATGACTTCATGTGACATTAAAAAGCAGAACACAAGGTCAGGCATGGTGGCTCATGCCTGTAATCTCAGCACTTTGGGAGACTGAAGCAGGATTGCTTGAGCCCAGGAGTTTAAGACCAGCTCCCATGTCTACACAAAATTTTAAAAATTATGCAAGCTTGGTGGTGTGTACCTGTGGTCTCAGCTCCTGGGGAGGATGAGGTGGGAGGATCACTTGAGCCCAGGAGGTCAAGGCTGCAGTGAGCTGTGATTGCACCACTACACTCCAGCCTGGGCAACAGAGTGAGACCTTGTCTCAAAATAAATAAATACATAAAATGTAGAACACAAAAAGCAAGATGTACATGAGGGGAATTGATTTCTCTCTTGTGGTAGGCAGGCTATAGATACAGTGAGGTTATTCACACCTTAGCTTTTATCTTGTTCTCTGCCATCCAGTGTGAGCCCCTTCGTGGCCCAAAGTGAATGCCAAAACTCCAGCCATCTGGGAATCATGAAGGAGGTAGAAGAAAGAAAGAAGGGAAAATGGAGAGTAAGGAGCATCAAATCCTTACTGAGGCACATCTGGGTGTGTCCCTAAGATACGATTCTTCTAAACTCATACCAAAAAGAACACTTGGAGATAATAGATGAGGAGAATTAATATTTTTTAACCCATTCAACAAAGATGAAAAGATTTATTAAGCTGCTACTTTATGTCAGAAGCTAAACTGGACCAAGAGAGTATAAAATGAACTGCATTAAACATTTTTTTTGGTTAAGACAGAGTCTCACTGTGTAGCCCAGGCTGGAGTGCAGTGATGTGTTAAGAGTTTACTGCAGCCTCCACCTCCCAGGCTAAAGTGACTCCCGTGCCTCAGCCTCCTGAGTAGCTGGGATCACAGGTGTGCCATTACGTGCAGCTGTATTTTTGTATTTTTTGTAGAGATGGGGTCTTGCTATGTTGCCCAGTCTGGTCCTGAACTCTTGGGCTCACGCAATCCTCCTGCCTCAGTCTCCCAAAGTGCTAAGAATATAGGCATGAGCCAGTGTGCCTGGCTACATTAAACAGTTTCCTGGGAACACAGATGTTCTGTTATCCATCATTCTTCCTCATATCCTTTCAACAGAAATCTTGTGGCATTGTCGACCTACAGGAGTGGTATTGTCATCTAAATACATAGAAAACGTCCACCAACTGCTATCAGATCTTTTCATCAATGCAGAATCACATTTAAATGGCAGAAATGACTTGATCTGCAAAGGTAATTTTGCTAACTTTCTACCCCTTAGGTACAAACGGGAACCTTTTCTCCTCTTTTTTTCCTTCCTGCACGTACATACTCCACTCATCTCCAAAGAGAAGTTTGTTGGGCACAGTAAATATGGCAGATATGGGGATAATGTGGAAGAAATGGATTGGATGGTGGGTAAGTATTCTGTGACGCCACTGTAAATATCTCAAGTGTGGGCTACAGAAGAACAGACCTGTACTAACTGTCTCAAATAATGTCCAGGCCCTTGCATAGCATAGATATCTGATAAGCATTTGTTTCATCCCTGAATTGAATTAAAAGCTGGCTTTTAGTTGCTCATCAGTACCAGTAAAATATATTCCCCAAGGTAAGTGTCACAGTTTGTAAATATAGGTTTTCCCATCTTTAAGATAAAGACAGCCACTTTTCAGAGAAACTCATTGGCAAGATGAATAAAGTTGCACTGTAAAGAATATTGTCATTCCTGGCCAGGCACACAGTGGCTCACACCTGTAATCCCAGCATTTTGGGAGACCTTGGAGGGCAGGTCAGTTGAGGTCAGGAGTTCTAGAGCAACCTGGCCAACATGGTGAAACCCTGTCTCTACTAAAAATAACAAAAATTAGCCAGGGGTGATTTTCAGGCCTGTGGTCCCAGCTACTCGGGAGGCTGAGGCAGGAGAATCGCTTGGATCCAGGATGCAGAGGTTGCAGTGAGCCGAGATTGCACCATTGCACTCCAGCCTGGGTGACACAGTGAAAAAAAAAAAGAATAATATTGTAATTTCAGTTCCTGGTTATTTTGATGGATATAAAAGGAACCATTATTCAGAGTAGCTGATTTTACAGAAAATACATAGAAATTTGGGGTGAGAGTTTGGCCCAACTAAGGCATAGTGGGCAATATAAAGAATACTAAGGATAATAAAAGAGCAGATGGGAAGAGTCGCTGTGTGCATTCTGCAATATTGAATAACTGCTATTTGAACTGCATCCCCCCCCCACCTCCACGAAAACTGTGCCATGCCAAACCTTTTAAACTAACAGTCACCCAGTTATCAGCTGCCTCTGTCTATTTATAGTGAGTGCCTTTGAAAGAAACAGAGCTGTTTTAATTTAAATGCATTTAAAGGGTGTTAATCAATCAACTTTTATTATAAATAACTTTTTTCTCTGAAAAACACAATCTAAGTGAGCTTTAAAATATTAGTTAAAATTACTGAAGAACTAGTGATGCCAGGTAGGACAAAGTGGGGGATCTCATCATGGGATAAATTTCTTTCTTTCTTTCACTTATTTTTTTTTAGACAGTTTCTCTCTGTCTCCCAGGCTTGAGTGCAATGGAGCGATCTCGGCTCACTGTAACCTCCGCCTCCTGGGTTCAAGTGATTCTCCTGCCTCAGCCTCCTGAGTGGCTGGGACTACAGGCATCCCCCACCACACCTGGCTAATTTTTGTATTTTTAGAAGAGACGGGGTTTCACCATGTTAGACTGATCTCAAACTTCTGACTTTGTGATCCGCCTGCCTCGGCCACCCAAACTGCTGAGATTACAGGTTTAAGCCACCGTGCCCAGCCAAATTTCTCTGTTGTATTTCCACTATATTATGTTTACCTAACATTCTAGAAACCATGGTAATATTTACCAACTATATTTAATCTCAAAGAGGAGATAGAATACAAAGAGGCACAGGGAGTGGAGACTCATGCCTGCAGTCCCAGAATTTTTGGAGGTTGAGGTGGGAGGATTGCTTGATCCCAGGAGGTTGTGACCAGCCTGGGCAACACAGCAAGACTCTGTCTCTACAAAAAAAATACAAACATTAATCAGCGTCATGCACATGCCTTGTAGTTCCAGCTACTTAAGAGGCTGAGCTGAGAAGATCACCTGAGCCTGGGAGGTGGAGGTTGCAGTGAGCCGAGATTGCACTCCAGCCTGGGCAACAGAGTGAGAGCTTGTCTCAAAAAAAAAAAGAATACAAGGAAAGTCAGTGCTACCAGGAGGTCATTTAAGCAGAAACAGGGAGAAAAAAGGAATGTATTAACAGGAAAACCTTAAGGGCTTAAAGGGAACTAATCCCTGGCATCAAACCTGTTTTTAAGCTTGTTGAACTAAAGCAAAGCTCTGTATTGATTAATCTAATCTTTGCTGTGGGATGTGTGTATGTGGGTGTGTGTATATATATACTCACCCAGTTACAGTTATTTTATTTGCATGGCATAAATTACAGATCACTTTTATGCATAATACTATAGCCAGATTTAATATGAGTTAAACTATATATATATATACACACATACACACACACATGCAAACACACACACATGCCATATGGTTTATATGTATATACACATTATGTTATATATATATACATGGTACTGTACGTTGCATATATACACATATAATATATACAGTGTAATTCCTTGGTAATGAAATACAAACATTGAAATGTGTTATAGTTAAAAACAGCTATAACATTGTAGCCTTAATGTAATTACATAATTGTGATTCTTTTTCTTTGCTTCTTTTGAAATTGCTTACTATAGTTGTACTTTTAGCCAAAAGACAGTGTCCTTCAAAGGGAATTTCTGTTCAAATCTATATCCGAGTATTTATCACTAAGAAATAATTATGTTTGTTTTATAATATATGTAAATACATGATGAAGACGTGTTCCAAAAGCTAGCAATTGCATCATCAAATGGCGAATATTATTTTACACAGGGGAAATGATGAGTAGCTATTTCCCTGCATAACATCTCCCAAATATTTTGACTTTTCTCCATCATTTCTTATAAAATTTCTACCAAAATAAAGACATACTGAAAGTTAGACAGATATCTCTGTGGGTATTATTTTCCTATTTAACAACATGAATATAAAACTCAAAGGTTTAGTAAATTATTAATTTTACTCAAAAGTAAGCCATAACAATACTATACTCACGCGAATACAAATACAGCAAGCAAAGTGAACCTAAGGAATCTTGAAAAGTTCAGTAACATTTTAAACTTTCCAATCAAAGAAACTTGTGCCTATTAATCACTTTTTCTTTTTAAGAGACAGGGTCTCACTCTTTTGCCCAGGCTGGCTGGAGTGCAGTGGTGCAATCACAGCTCACTACAGCCTTGACCTCCTGGGCTCAGGCGATCCTCCCACCTCAGCCTCCCGAACAGCTGGGACTACAGGTGTGGGCCACCAGGTCTGGCTATTGTGTGTGTGTGTATATATGTGTGTTTTGTAGAGAAGGAGTTTTGCCATCTTGCCCAGGCTGGTCTTGAACTCTTGGGCTCAAGGAAACCTCCCACCTCGGCCTTCCAAAGTGCTGGGATTACCTGTGTGAGCCACCGCACCCAACCTTAATCACTTTCCATTATTGGTTTCTTTTCAGGTGCCTTTGGTAGGAGGTCTTATAAGTGACCTATTACCATTAGTATTTATATATTCATATGTATCTGTCTATAAACACTTTAGACACTATATGGACAATTATTTACACATATATTTGTTTTGAAACAGAAAAAGAATTTGTAGCTATCATATTTGTGCAGTATAAATTACAAATTACTTTTATGATTTTTTTATACTATAGCCAGATCTAATGTGAATTAATAATTTACATCTAATTATTCTCCTCCCAGAAAGCCTTTATAATCTTTCATCTTACAAACCCTGGGCTTTAAAAAATCTTAATTTCTAATGATAACATTTCTAAAAAATAGTGTATGTCACTTGTAAAACAAATCACTTTTGAGCAATAGATAATGAAGATGAATGAGTTTACATAGAAACAGTTGTCCGTGCAGAATTTTCTTTTATCTTTGAATGGGACAAGATCATAGCACAGAGTGACCTGGTGTAAATTAGAAGTGCAGTGTGCATCCGGCCCAGGGTGATGTTATCTGTGGATTCGCAAATGCTCAACAGATAGAGGAAACTAAATCAACGTTGTTGGAATTTTGCTACATCAGCTTTCTACTTATTATTCTTAAAAACTGTCCTCCTGAGGGATTGTCAGCACATCACAGACAGTGTCTGCTGAGCCTCGCGCAGGATTGTCATTAGATCTTCACCATAATCTGAACAGCAAGGGTAACCTGCAATTTCCATGTAGACTTCAGATAGCAGCCAGGACAGCAGAGTCTCTGAGAGAGGAGACACTGTGCCCTGGAGGACGGGAATGGCTTTGCTGATGTGTTCCTGGAGATGTCATTTTGCAAACTGTACTTTCTTAATTAATGTTCATCAGTTTATCTAACTGCTGGGCCTAATGGGCACTGTTTGAATTGTTTGAAACAATGAGGACATTACACATTATTACATGGTTTGTATAATAAAATATACTTTATTATATATCAAGTAATAAAATAATGAACATATTATACAATGCAATTATATAATAAACCAATACTTTGTATATTATATATAAACTATTCAAGATTTTAAACTAATATAGTGTATTTAATATATTTAATATTTATAATTTAATATTTATAATTACATCAATATAATAAGATTAATATAATAGTATGTGACACATATACAATTATCTAAAATAATGCACTGCATATTTCTATAAATGATATAAATTAATGATAAAATTTTATATATTAGATATGACATTTAATATATTTATTATATATATTCATATTTTATCTTATACTTAATATATTTTCTTATATTTTGTATAAACATATATTTTATATTTATTACATATATTAATATTTTATCTTATACTTAATATTTTTTTATATTTTGTATAAACATATATTTTTACATTACATTGATATACAAAATACTATATTATAAAATAATACTTATATGTTATAAATTATATAACAATTTTTACACAGTGATATAGAGTATTATTCATAACCATTACAAACTATTATATAATAATATATTTCTAGTATCGTAAAATCATATGGTATAATAATACATAATATGTATTGATTATACAGATTACAATATATTTTGTTCTAGTCCATAATTGATTATATTTTAATATATAACAATTCTTTATGCATTACTAAAATATTATGTTATATATTAACATGTACTTGGAAGAAATATGTACCATTCATCCTATAATATATAATACATATATAATAAGTAATTTAAAATGTATAAAATTGTACATTATTACATTACATATACAGATTGCATTACATTATATATTAAACATTTTAACTGCCGGATATAATATATGTATTATATACACTATATTACATACAGTTTCAAGTAGTCTGGATTACAGTTTCATGTAATAGTTGTTAATTATACAATATTGTGTAATGCAGAATAAGCTTTCAATGCTGTGTGTAATAAATGCATCGTAACAGATGTAATATAGCAGTGGTGATCTGCATTGAGAGGTCAACGTCTTTGTGTCTCTGATTCTCACCAGGTAAAATCCTGTATGTCCTGGACCAGGAGCGCCTGGCCAACCACACATTGGTGTACTTCACCTCTGACAACGGGGGCCACCTGGAGTCCCTGGACGAGGGTACCCAGCTGGGTGGCTGGAACAGGATCTACAAAGGTGATTGTAGTCTCTCTATTGGCTTTGCATTTGCTTGAATTCATTTGCCACGCTGTTCAGATATTTTTATGTGAGTTAGACTCTTACTAAGCTAGACAAAAGGGGAAAAAAAAAAAGCTCCAAATTTTGGGGCAGTTTCCAAGAGCTTCAAATGAAAATGTGTGAGGCAATGTCAACCCCATGAGAGGGAGCGTAGGGTCTCAGTGACCATCTGTGGCAGCTCTCCCAGCCTCTGCACAATTGACATTTGAGGCTGGAGGATTCTCTGGCTGGGCATCCTGTGCATTGCAGGGGTTGAACAGTGTGCCTGGGCTCTGGGTGAGAAGTGCTCCTTTGGATTCATCCTCACTTGGATACCCAGATGCACATTTTTAATTCAGTAACATCAATGATGCTATTTCGTTACACTTTAGTGAGTGTGATGTGGATCAGAAAAAAAGTTATTCATTTGATTACCTCCTCATGGTTGGCAGATTCTTCCAGCTCACTGAGAGACTTCATATTGTGTTGTTGAAGAACTCCGTGGCGCCCACTCTTAGGCATCAGCAAAGCCATGCCAACAGAAAGAATCATTTTAAAAAGAATTTGGGATTTGCTATTTCCCCCCATCCTCTAACCTTCTAAGTATAACAAAAAAACTAACAGGGTATCAAAATTGTCATCATTATAAAATCAGAATGTTTGGACTTCCTTGTCTTTTATTAAAAAGTTTGTGTTTGTGTGTGTGTGTGCGTGATATATGTATTTTCCTATATATATTCGCTGTGTCTATATTCATCATATTAATTTTACATAATAAAACATATCATATATATTTGTCATATGTCACATATATAATCCTATATATATATATATACTATGTATATGTAGTTACTATATTCATTACATGTAAACCATATAATCCTATGTATATTCACTATATTATATATAATATAATACATGTAATTCTACACATTTACTATATATAATATACATAATCCCATGCATATCACTATGTATATATAATCATTATATTCATTATATATAACACACATGATTCTCTATATATTTACTGTATTTATTGTATAGATCATTATACTTTTTAATATATTCATTATATATAACATAATATATATAATTCTCTATATATTTACTATGTTTATATAGTCAGTATGTTTATTATACATAGTATACATGATTCTATAAATTCAGTATGTACAGTATACATATTCACTGTATATAGTGCCTATATTCATTACATATATATGATATATATCATATATATATGCACTATATTCATTGTGTATAATATAAATAATTGTATGTATTCACTGTATTCAATATAATGTATATAATCCTATATATATTTACTATGTGTATACATTCACTATATCCATTATGTATAATATATGTAATTTAATATATATTCATGATATATTTACAATATAAAATCCTATGTATACGCACACACAGATAGGATGACATATAAGGTTGTATGTACTGGATCGTATGTTGTAAATTATCACAAGTGAGCCTCTGAAAGCATTCGCATCCTCTGGCTTGTCATGTGAACCTGCTGTAGTCATAACTGTAATTGGCAAAGATTAATTGCAACTAAGCCTTGTAGAAAAAGTGAGTAACAGATTTGGATGACCATTTATATGCCCTCTAATGAAACGTGATTATTACAATCACAGTGATTCTAACAATGGTACATATTATATATTGTAATAATGATTCTAATTGCGTGAGGATGTGTGAGTATAAAGCCATGTCCTTAGAAAGCACACATAACCCTGGAATAGGCCTGGCAAAATTCTTGCGAGCATTTCTCACGTTTTGGGACAGGTTACTTGCTTCTCAGGTGCTTCCTGTGAAGCGATGAATTCATTGGATAGAGCAATTTCGAACTCCTGGGTAGATGCTTGGTTTTGTTCTAGTGTAGTTACGCCCCACAGCTGTGCCCCACAAAGATACAGGTTATTAAACAAGATGAAGAAAACATCAGGATGGCTTTATGATTGCGTGTTAAAAACACATAGATTTGGTGCAGGGAGTTTGTCAAGTTTTTCTTATTTATCAAGTTTTCTTCTTTAGAATGGAGGCAAGCATCACTTGAGCCCAGGAGTTGGAGACTGCAGTGAGTTATGATCACACCACTGCAGTCCAGCCTGGGTGACAGAACGAGACAGTGTCTAAAAAAAAAAAAAAAGGATGGTGCCAAGAAGCTGAGATGCCTTTTAACAGTGGTTGTTAGAATCAGTGAACGTTTGTGCAGTGACTTTTACCTAATTTTCTGCTAGAGGCTCTGGTTTTGTGTTTTCTTTGTAATGTTGCCTGTCACACAGGTCCACACACAGAAGGGATTCAGTGAACATTTCACATAGGAAGATCTCTTCCCCCAGAGAGGCTCCTATTTTTTCTTAAGAGTCTAGACATATGGTCCTGGCAACGGCATTTGGCATAGGGGCATTTTTCTATTCTGTAACAAATGCTTCAATCTCACGATTGATCTTATAGCAAAGGCTTCATTATTTGCTTGGTGCTGAGAAATATCCGAGGGGCCTTTTGTCTAAGAAGTGATTCTCCACATTTTTTCTGCCTCGGGCCATTTTTCCACTCACACTCCTCTCTTGCTTCCTCTATATGGGAAGTCACGGGGTAAAGTCGAATTTTTTTAGCTTGTTCCTCAAGGGCCATTATAACATGGATAAAACCTGTCATTTTCTTTTCTTTTTTATTTTTTGGAGACAGAGTGATTTAAAAACTTTTTTTGTACAGATGAGGGCTCACCATCTTGCCCATGCTGGTCTGGAACTCCTGAGCTCAAGCAATTCTCGCACCTCGGCTTCCCAAAATGCTGGGATTACAAGCGTGTGCCACGACGCCTGGCAAATTGTGTCTTTCTAGTTTGCCTTTGCATGCCAAACACAGAGTTGACCTTTTCTATGTTTCAAGCCCATTCTAATTCCAATAAGAACTACGAACTGACCAGTTTATCAAATGTCCTCTTTTCCCTCCTTATGATATTGAAAGGTCATCTCATTAATTGGCACATACAGTGTGCTATCTTAAGACGGCACTTATTTTCATTTATTGTTATTGAACGTATCACCTGTATGCTAAAAGTTGACAACTAATGTTTTAACTTCTGGAAGGCAAGAATGCTACCTCATGGCTATTTTGTATCTCTCTGTGAACACAGCACACAGAATAGAGTAAGACCTCCAAAAAGTCACATATAGATTTAATTTTCTTTTCTTTTTTTTTTTTTTTGAGACGGAGTTTCGCTCTTGTTTACCCAGGCTGGAGTGCAATGGCGCGATCTCGGCTCACCACAACCTCCACTTCCTGGGTTCCAGCAATTCTCCTGCCTCAGCCTCCTGAGTAGCTGGGATTACAGGCACGTGCCACCGTGCCCAGCTAATTTTTTGTATTTTTAGTAGAGATGGGGTTTCACCATGTTGACCGGGATGGTCTCGATCTCTTGACCTCGTGATCCACCCGCCTCGGCCTCCCAAAGTGCTGGGATTACAGACATGAGCCACGGCGCCCGGCCTAGATTTAATTTTCTATTCAGTAGAGAATGATATGGTTGGGTTTGTTTATTTGTTCGAGACAGAGTCTCACTCTGTTGCCCAGACTGGAGTGCTGTGGCAGGATCTCAGCTCACTGCAACCTCCACCTCCTGAATTTAAATAATTCTCCTGCCTCAGCCTCCCAAGTAGCTTTGATTACAGGTGCTTGCCACCACGCCTGGCCAATTTTTTCATATTCTTAGTAGAGACGGGTTTCACCATGTTGGCCAGGCTGGTCTTGAACTCCTGACCTCAAGTGATCTGCCCTCCTCAGCCTTTCAAAGTGCTGGCATTACAGGCATGAGCCACTGCGTTCAGCTGATATGGTTAGGTTTTAACTCATCTTTGGTTGTGTTGTAATCTTTGGTTTTAGGTGGCAAAGGAATGGGAGGATGGGAAGGAGGTATTCGTGTGCCAGGGATATTCCGGTGGTTGACGGTCTTGGAGGCTGGGAGAGTCCTCAGTGAGCCCACCAGCCTAATGGACATCTACCCAACGCTGTCTTATATAGGTGGAGGGATCTTGCCCCAGGACAGGTATGGAAACAACAGTTGCTCCTAACCTGGGGAGATATATTTGACACATGTGGACATACTTGATAATTCTATGTGTGTGTGTACGTACATAGTATATTACTTAATTATCAATATTCTGCCCATAGGGCTAGATGTCTTTCTCCCCTTGATGCATGGTGGACCTTAATATCCTTTGTCATATTACACTTACGCATGCATGTGTTTGTCTGATTCTCATACATCATCACATCCCTCACAGCTTCTAGACCATTAAACAGTTAATTGTTAAATGATTACTGAATAAAAACACGTATGTATATAGCAGTTTTGGGAGGTTGAGGTGGGCAGATCACTTGAGGTCAGGAGTTTGAGACCAGCCTGGTCAACATGATGAAACCCCCATCTCTACTAAAAATGCAAAAATTAGTCTGGCACAATGGCATGCATCTATAATCCTGGCTACTTGGGAGGCTGAGGTGGGAGGATAGCTTGAACCTGGGAGGTGGAGATTGCAGTGAGCCCAGATTGCACTTTGCACTCCAGCCTGGGCGACAGAGCAAGACTCTGTCTCAAAAAAAAAAAAAAATGCTTGACTGAACCATGCCTCTCTCATCACCTTGTGCACATTCCCATCTCTCCCAAGAGCGATTGATGACCAGAACCTAATGCCCCTGCTAGAAGGAAGGGCGTCTCAATTCCACCATGAGTTCCTCTTCCACTACTGCGGGGTCTATCTGCACACAGTCAGGTGGCATCAGAAGGACTGTAAGTATGAAGACTGTAGACACGTGGGAAGATGATAAGGGCCCTGTTTCTGTCTCCTTTGTCTCCTGGGGGAAACTGCGTCACATGCAGATATTGCCCAGCCATGATGGTTCTTTTTTGCTGGGAAAACCACATAAACAGATAGTGTACTACAGTAAGATTTTATTTTATTTTTTACTTTTGTGAGACAGGGTCTCACTCTGTCACCCAGGCTGGAGTGCAATGGTGCAATCTCGACTCACCTCCAACCTCTGCCTACCAGGTTCTAGTGATTCTCCTGCCTCAGCCTCCTGAGTAACTGGGACTACAGATACTTGCCACCATGACCAGCTAATTTTCATATTTTTAGTAGAGACGCTATTTCACCAAGTTGGCCAGACTAGTCTAGAACTCCTGACCTCAGGTGATCCACCCACCTTGGCTTCCCAAAGTGCTGTGATTACAGGCATAAGGCAGTCAATACTATTTGTTAATTTATATTGTTTGCATGACTGTGGGACACAAATAATCACTAGCATGCTAGGAAGAAAGTGGAGATGAGCGGCAGGTCACACGGAAAAATTTACTCCTTGTTGCTAGAATAATTACTTCAGTCATCCCTAAGTTCATATTCTCCTTTTTTTTTTCTCTCTCTCATGTAGACATTCACACAAGCTAATGCACACTTACACACCCACATTAATCTTGTTTTCTTAATTTTCTATATCCTATCATGTTTTGACTTTTTTTTGAGACAGGGTCTCACTGAAGAATTTACTCCTTGTCACACCTCTACAGCCAGCTAAGTTTTGTATTTTTTAGTGGAGACAGGGTTTCTCCATGTTGGCCAGGTTGGTCTCGAACTCCTGACCTCAAGTGATCCATCCACCTCAGCCTCCCAAAGTCCTGGGATTATAGGCATGAGCCACCATGCCTGGCCTGCAGTAGGATTTTAGAGAGATGTGTGTGTGTGAGAGAGATTTGTGCCCAAAGGGTTTTATTTTAATTTTTTTACAGTTATAAAAAATAGAGAAAAGATCTTACTATGTGGCCCAGGCTGATCTCAAACTCCCAATCTCAAACGATCCTGTCTCCTTGGCCTCCCATACTTGTTGAGTCACCAGTGGAAAGGATACAGTGAGTCACAGCTTGGGGGGTAAATGAGTGTTGACACAGACAGGTCAATGCCATTGCAATATTTTCATGCGTTAGATTTCCCAGGAGAAGGGGATAATACCTCACCACACAGGTTCGCAGTGGGAAGCACCAGGGCTTGGCTAGGAAGCAGATGCAGGAAGGAATGAAAAGCCCAGGACACAGCCTTTACTATTAGAGTTTCCAAGGGAAAGGTCAGTCAGGACAGTGTGAACAGCTTCATACTGGCTCGTTTGAGTAATCACAGTAAGTTTTGGGGCAACAAAACAGTGTGTCCTGCACTGGAGAAACACAAGACATGTGTCCTGCACAGAGGAAGAACAGAAAGTACATCTGTCTCAGGAGAGCAACAGGAAGTGTGTCATGCACAGGAGAAACACAGGAAGTGTGTCCTGCACAGAGGAAGAACAGGAAGTGCGTCTGTCTCAGGAGAGCAACAGGAAGTGTGTCATGCACAGGAGAAACACAAGACATGTGTCCTGCACAGAGGAAGAACAGGAAGTACGTCTGTCTCAGGAGAGTTACAGGAAGTGTGTCCTGCACAGGAGAAACACAGGAAGTGTGTCCTGCACAGAGGAAGAAAACGAAGTACGTCTGTCTCAGGAAAAGTCAGGCAGAACAGTGTGAACAGCTTCATACTATCTAGTTTGAGTAATCACAGTTAAGTTTTGGTGCAAGAAGACTGTCCCTAGCTGCCAGGTATCTGGTGCTTGGTTGATTTAGGGCAGAGGAAATATCAGCTTACTGTGTGAGAGTTAGATAAAGTAGGTGGTTGCTTGCTTAGGAAGGATGTGTTTCTAAGTGAGTTGTTTCTATTTGTATTAGTCCACTCTCATGCTGCTGATAAAGACGTACTCAAGACTGGGTAATTGATAAAGGAAAAAGAGGTTTAATGGACTCACAGTTCCACGTGGCTAGGGAGGCCTTGCTATCATAGCAGAAGGCAAAAGACACATCTTACTTGGTGGAAGGCAAGAAAGGATGAGATCCAAGCAAAAAGGGAAATGCCTTATAAAACCATCAGATCTTATGAGACCTATTCATTACCATGGGAACAGTATGACAGAATCTGCTCCCATGATTCAATTATCTTCACCTGGCTCTCCTCTTGACATGTGGGGATTATTACAATTCAAGGTGAGATTAGGGTGGGGACAGAACCAAAATATATCACTATTTTTAGGAATTAACTAGCCCTGGGAGGAGCAGTCTTTACCCAAGTCGATAAGGCCCCTCAAGCCGTCAAAATACTAACCTGGCTCAGTGGCTTACAGTTGTAATCTCAGCACTTTAGGAAGCCAAGGTAGGAAGATTATTTGAGACCAGCAGTTTGATATCAGCCTGGGAAACATAGCAAGACCCTGTCTCTAAAAAAAGAAAAAAAAAATTAGTCAAAAATGATGGCACTGTAGTCCAGCTACTCTGTAGGGTGAGTGGTAAGTTTGAGGCTGCAGGTGGCAATGATTGTACTACTGCACTCCAGCCTGGGCAACAGAGCGAGACTCTGTCTCAAAAAAATAGTCAAAACATTATAGCATACAGACAATTAAGAAAATATGATTAATGTGGGTGCATAAGTGTGCATTAGTTTGTGTGAATGTCTACATGAGAGAGAGAAAAAAAAGAGAATATGAATTTAGGGATGACTGAAGTAATTATTCTAGCAACAAGGAGTAAACTTTTCCGTGTGACCTGCATGGCAGTCGCTCATCTCCGCTTTCTTCCTAGCATGCTAGTGATTGTTTCTGTCCCACAATCATGCAAACAATACAAATTAACAAATAGTATTGACTGCCTTACACCTGTAAAGAAAGGTCTTTTGGAGTCATTGCATGAAATTCCAGAATTCTTACTTGGTTGAATTTGACTTTCTTCGCAGGAGGAATTTTCTCTGATGGGATCAATCACTTGTGATGTGATTGAGGTAGAATTTTTAATTTGGAATTCCCAGAATTACCATATTCCCACCTGGATCATCACTGTTATCTCCAAATGTTCTCATGACAAGATTTCTAAAAATGTCTTCAAGTTTGCAGTAAAATTGTGCATTGTTCTTAGAGTTGAGGAAATGCTACTGTTGCTGTGTACCTTTGTGCAGAATAGTGTTATCAATCCCTAGAAAAAGCATTTGAGAAAAACATTTTTAATGAAGAGTCCTAAAATCACCACAAAGCTGGCATCACAATGCAACTTTTTTTTTTAGGTGAAACTGTGTGGAAAGTTCATTGTGTGACTCCTAAATTCTACCCTGAGGGAACTGGTGCCTGCTATGGGAGTGGAATATGCTCATGTTCGGGGGATGTGACCTACCATGACCCACCACTCCTCTTTGACATCTCAAGAGACCCTTTGGAAGCTGTTCCACTGAACCCTGACAACGAACCATTATTTGACTCTGTGATCAAGAAGATGGAGGCAGCCATAAAAGAGCATCGTGGGACACTAACACCAGCCCCACAGCAGTTCTCTGTGTTCAACACGATTTGGAAACCATGGCTGCAGCCATGCTGTGGGACCTTCCCCTCCTGTGGGTGTGACAAGGAAGATGACATCCTTCCCACAGCTCCCTGAGACCGTGGGGACCATTTGTTACCCACCACAAACTTACTGTTACAATGGTCATGGGAGCAGTACTCAGCTGACTATAATCCCAGTCAGGTGACTGGGAGTTTTTAATCCACTTGGGATAAAAACTTGTGGCCTCAACCATTGTTTTATCCTCAGACTTCATTTCTTTCTTCAAGAGCTCAGTGAAATGAAGGTGGGTCCATATAACAGTGAATCTGGAGGGGAGCATTTGTTGTATAATTTTTTTCTAGTATATAATTGTGCCATTGCCCAAGGAAAGGAGCAGATCAAGGTGACTTCAGCAGATTCTTGTAGAGCTTTTGTTCCTGGAATTCATGGAGGCATCAGGTCCAATATCTTAAGTTAGAAACTTCTGCTTGCAGATCCTACACCCAGAAATGCTAGCTTTGTAATAAATCATTGTAAGTACTAAATTTTATCATGAAGCAGAGGGTCGCATAAAACTTGAGGTAGTGCTATTATCAGTTTGACTTCTTAATTTTCTCTTTTTCCTTCTTTTCTCTTCCTGTCAACACACATCTGGTTCTGAGAAAAAGTACTGTGCTGAAGTTCCTGCTTTGCTTCCTGGTAACTATATTACTGTGGAGCTGTCTCTGCAATTTGGTTTCTTCAGGGTAAAATGAGGAAAAACAATGTCTACTTCACAGAGTAGCTGTGAGGATTACATGCATTAATTAATGTGAAATCACCATGTGTAGAATAAGCAGTCAATAAACATTATTATTACGAATACTGTTGTTGTAAGCATCAGCAATTGCAGTTAATTATGATTCCTTAAACACAAAATAAGAAAAATGGGGAAGAGTTAATGTTTAAGAAAAAATAAAGAAACATGGCTAAAACAATTATTTCATTGATGAAAAGCATTTGGCAATACACATAGGAAGTAAATCTAAGCAGGATAAACAAAACTAAATCCAAAATTTGAAGCATCTGTGACTGCAGACTACAAAAGACAAAGATCTACAGATGAATATAGGACAGGTGAGCCCCAAATTGGGGCTTAGTCTGGGAGGGCTCTTGGCTTCCCCTGGAAAGAATTCAAGAGTGAGCCAGTGGTGGAAGAAACAGCTTTATGGAGGTGGTAGTGTCACAGTTCTGAGCTCAGGGCACTTCTGCAGTCATATTTATACCCACTTTTAATTGCATGCAGATTCATGGGCAGTTTTTGCAGAAATTTCTAGGAAAAGGTTGGTAAGTTCTGAGTGCTCATGTCGTTGCCACAGAAGAGCAGTCACTCCCAAGTGTTGCCATTGTAATGGTAAACTGACATGGCATACTGGTGGCATGTCTTATGAAAAGCTGCTTCCATGTTTTAGCTAGTCCTCAATTTTGTCCTCTGTCTGCTTCTGCTGCTGCTTCTCAAGCAATCCTCTTTCTGCTGCTTGGGCTCAAGCAATCCTCCTGCCTTGGCCTCCCAAAGTGCTGGGATTACAGGTGTGAACCACCACATCATGTGACCAAAAATGAATTTTTTTTTTGAGACAGACTCTCTCTCTGTCACCAGGCGCCAGGCTGGAGTACAGTGGCACGATCTTGGCTCACTGCAACCTCTGCCTCCCAGGTCCAAGCAATTCTCCTGTCTCAGCCTCCCGAGCAGCTGGGACTACAGGTGCACACCACCACATTCAGCTAATTTTTGTATTTTAGTAGAAACGGGGTTTCACTATGTTGGCAAGGATGGTCTCAATCTCTTGACCTCATGATTCGCCCACCTCAGCCTCCCAAAATGCTGGGATTATAGGTGTGAGCCACCATGCCCAGCCTGAATGTTCTTTATTTTATTTTATTATTTTACTTTATCTTTTGAGATATAGTCTTGCTGTCAGGCTGGAGTGCAACAGTGTGATCTCAGCTCACTACAACCTCTGCCTTCCGGGTTCAAGTAATTCTCCTGCCTCAGCCTCATGAGTAGCTAGGATTACACGCAGACATCACCACTCCCAGCTAATTTTTGTATTTTTAGTAGAGACAAGCTGGTCTCAAATTCCTGATGTCAAGCAATCCACTTTCATCAGCTTCCCAATGTGCTGGGATTACAGGCATGAGCCACCATGCCCAGCAACAATGGATATCCTGAATATCACTAGACTGTGCCCGTAAACATGATTTAAAATGGTAAATTTTGTTATGTGTTGTTTTACCATAATTAAATTAATTTTTTTTTGAGATGGGGTTTCGTTCTGTTGCCCAGGTTGGAGTGCAGTGTTGTGATCTTAGCTCACTGCAATTGCTTGAACCTGCCAGGTTCAAGCGATTCTCCTGTCTCAGCCTCCCAAGTAGCTGGTACTACAAGAGCGTGCCACAACGCCCAGCTCATTTTTTCCATTTTTAATAGAGACAGGGTTTTGCCGTGTTAGCCAGGATGATCTCAATCTCCTGACCTCGTGATCCACCCGCCTCACCCTCCCAAAGTGCTGGGATTATAGGCGTGAGCCACCGTGCCTGGCCAAATTTTTTTTAAAAAAGAACAATGTAATGCATACAAATGTCCCAAGACCCCAGTAACTAAAAAATAGGCTTTCCCTCATGACAATAGATATAGTTTTTTGCTCTTCATTTTGTTTTTTGTTTTTTGTTTTCTGAGTCAGAGTCTTGCTCTGTAACCAGGCTGGAGTGCAGTGGCATGATATTGGCTCACTGCAACCTCCACCTCCTGGGTTCAAGTGACTCTCCTGCCTCAGCTTCCCAAGTAGGTGGGACTATAGGCACGCACTGCCATGCCCAGCTAATTTTTGTATTTTTAGTAGAGACGGGGTTTCACCATGTTGGCCAGGCTGGTCTTGATCTCTTGACCTCGTGATCCGCCCACCTCGGCCTCCCAAAGTGCTGTGATTACAGGCATGAGCCCCTGCGTGTGGCTGACAATAGATATGTTTGATAAAAATAATAATTTAAGGCATACTGAACTAGATCCTCCAAGTCACCTGGTAACCATCAAAACTGCAGATGCTAAATCTTCAAATTCAAAGTATCTATGGAAATCACAGGATCCTGCTAATAGATTTTTTAGAGGCATTTTTAAAATTAAAAAGCATTTAAAAATTGTCACCACCTCTACTTCGTTTTATTTTAAAAATCCTCTTAAAGATTAGGGCCTAAGAGATGCTCTTAAAATTTAGATGATATCGGCCAGGTGCAGTGGCTCACACCTGTAATCCCAGCACTTTAGGAGGCCTAGGTGGGGGAATCACGAGGTCAAGAGATCGAGACCATCCTTGCCAACATATAGAAACCCCATCTCTACTAAAATACAAAAATTAGCTGGGTGTGGTGGCACATGCCTGTAATCCCAGCTACTTGGGAGGCTGAGGCAGGAGAATTGCTTGGACCCAAGAAGCGGAGGTTGCAGTGGGCTGAGACCATGCCACTACACTCCAGCCCAGCGCCTGGTGACAGAGTGAGACTCTGTCTAAAAAAAAAAATTTAGATGACATCGCATCATACCTAAATATAAACTTTACCTAAATAAAAGGCGAAGGCTGCACAATAAAACTACCACCAGATGAGCATCCAGTGCAAGACTTTATTTTGGGATGGAGAATGGCTTTCTAAACTTGGAAATATAGACAAGTTAAGACAGAGACAACTGGTAAACCTCATTATATGACTTTTAATAAGCACATCATGTTAAATGCAATTAGAAATAGAATTTAAAGAAAAATCATGATGAAAACAATGGCTATGAAATATTAGTGTCTTTCAGGTATAAAGAGCTCATAGAAATGTGTAAGAAGGATAGCAACACTTAAATTGGTCTTCAATTGGAAAATGAATGTGCTGGGTGTGGTGGCTCACACCTGTAATCCCACCACTTTGTGAGGCCAAGGTGGGTGGATCACTTGAGGTCAGGAGTTGGAGACTAACCTGGCCAACATGGTGAAACCCTGTCTGTACTAAAAATACAGAAATTAGGTGAGCATGGTAGTATGTGCCTGTGGTCCCAGCTACTACAGAGGTTGAGGCACAAGTATTACTTGAACCTGGGAGGCAGAGATTGCAGTGAGCTGAGATCACACCACTGCACTCCAACCTGGGTGACAAAGTGAGACTCCATCTTAAAAAAAATAAAAGAGAGGGCTGGGCGCGGTGGCTCACGCCTGTAATCCCTGCACTTTGGGAGGCTGAGGCGGGTGGATCACGAGGTCAAGAGATCGAGACCACCCTGGTCAAAGCGGTGAAACCCCGTCTCTACTAAAAATACAAAAAATTAGCTGGGCATGGTGGTGCGTGCCTGTAATCCCAGCTACTCAGGAGGCTGAGGCAGGAGAATTGCCTCAACCCAGGAGGCGGAGGTTGCGGTGAGCCAAGATCGCGCCATTGCACTCCAGCCTGGGTAACAAGAGCGAAACTCCATCTCAGTAAATAAATAAATAAATTTAATTTAATTTAAAAAATTAAAAGAAAGAGAGAGAGAGACTTGATAACCGTTTAAACTTGATAACATTTAAACAGGGAAATCTGCCTTTGTGATTCTTTCAAGAACATTTGTTTAACTCATAAATGCCTGGTATATTTCAGGTTCTGCACATACTGCTAGAGCAAGATTCACAATCCCAAAAATGCCTTAGCTTTGTGTAATTGAGGGAACGATTGAACTCCCACCAGATTAGATCAGTTTAATTTAGAAGAAAACATCTGAGGCTCACGCTTAGTAATCCCAGCACTTTGGGAAGCCAAGATGGGAGGATCACTTGAGGCCAGGAGTTTCAGACCAGCCTGGGCAACAGAGCAAGGCCCCATCTCTATTTAAAATACATACATATATATATATATGGAGAGAGAGAGAGAGAGAGAGAGAGAGAGAGAGACAGACAGACAGACAGAGAATTTGATTCTTGACATTTCAACATGTATTTTCTTGCTGTTTTCTTCTTTCTTAGCTGCTGTGACAAAGTGCTGCAAAACGAGTGGCTTAAACCCTTACACTGTAGACACACACAGTCTACAGTTCTGTATACCACAAGTGCAGCATGGGTCTCCCAGGCTGAAGCCAAAGCAGTGGTTGGGCTGCATGTCTTCCCAGATCCACAGGGGAGAATCCATCTCCTTGCTTTTCCCAGCTTCTGGAAGCTGGTCACAGCCCCGGCTTATGTCCCCTTCCTCCATTGTTGAAACTGCAATGGCCAGTCAAGCCCTTCTGTCACCTCTCTCCAACTCTGACTGCCCTCCTGCCTTTTTCTTCCACTGAAAAGGACCTCGTGATAATATTAGTCCACCCACAGAATGCAGGTTCAGCTTTTCATGCCAAGGCCAGGTGATTTGTAAGCTTAATTCCACCTGCAGCCATAATTCCCTTTTTGCTATGAAGTATGACATATTCACATGTTCCAAGCATTAAGGTGAGGACTTCTTTGGAGAACCATGATTCCACCTGCCGCCCACAAATGGACTGGATTCTCAGCCACCCCTGTGTTGTTTTCTCTTCTTTTTCTCCTCCTCCTCCTCTTGCTCTACCCCTTCCTCCTTCTTCATCTCCCTCTCCCTCCTCGTCCTCTTCCTCCTCCTCTTCTCCCTTTTCTTCTTCCTCCTCCTCCTCCTCCTTTCCCTCCTCCTCCTCTCCCTCCTCCTCCTCTTCTTTCTCCTCCTCTTCCTCCTCCTCCTTTCCTCCTCCTCTTCCTCCTCCTCCTCTTCCTTCTCTCCTCTTCTTCCTTCTCCTCCTCTTCCTCCTCCTCCTCTCCCTCCTCCTCCTCTTCCTCCTCCTCCTTTTTCCTCTTCCTCTTATTCTTCCTCCTCCTCCTCCTCTTCTTCCTCCTCTTCCTCCTCCTCCTCTTCCACCTTCTCCTCTCCCTCCTCCTCTTCTTCCTCCTCCTTTCTCCTCTTCTCCTCCCTCCTTGCCTTCTTCTTTTCTTCTTATTCCTCTACTTCTGCTTCTTCTTTCCATCATCCCTAGAGTTACTGCAATACCCACTCCCTGATCCCCAAATCCATTTAATACACTGTCCTTGGGTAGAGAATATATCAGATATTAAACCAATAGAAATAGATCCAGATCCTATGCTTGATCTTAGCAAAAAGGCTGAAAAGATATCTCATTGTTCTTTCACATTAAAAATAATATACGTGATAATTGCTTTAGATTTCCCTGAAGGCAAAGTGCAGTGTGAGACACTAACTGTGAGGACATAGACAGAACCAGGTAGTGAGGTATTTCCTCATTTAGATTTGGAAAACATTCCAAAGATTTCAAAAAAGAATGTGACTTCATGACAGTGGAAAGGAGAAACATTTCACAACAAAAGTTGTGATTTTGCAACTCTCATCCATTTCTCACGTTACTCTAGTTGGATGAGGGAAGGCTTGGTTGAAAAAACAAAATCTGTGATGTTCCATTTTTAATTTCATTTTATTGTTTTTTGAGACAGGGTCTCCCTCTGCCACCTAGGCTGCAATGCAGTGGTGCGATATCAGCTCACTGCAGCCTCCACTTGCCTGGCTCAAACAATCCTCCCAACTCAGCCACTCAAGTAGCTGGGACTATAGGTGCACCACATCCAGCTAATTTTTGTACTTTTTGTAGAGACAGGGTTTTGTCATGAAGCCCAACTCCTGGCTTCAAGTGATCCTCCCACTTCAACCTCCCAAAGTGTTGGGATTACAGGCATGAGCTCTTTAGTGTTTTAGATTCCTGGGAACAGAAGAAGAAGAAGAGGAAGGAGGAGGAGGAGGGGAGGAGGAGGAAGAGAAGAAGGAGGAGGAGGAAGAGAAGGAGATGGAGGATGAGGAGAAGAAGAATAAAAAGAAAAGGAAGAAGGAGGAGGAGGGAGAGGAGGAGGAAGAGGAGGAGAATGTAGGTTGACAGCACGATGAGATGCTTTCCCCAGTCCTTCCTCCTGGATTTAGGAGTGCCGGCAGTGAGACTCAAAGAGCATTGTTTCTGCGCCATGCATTTCTCCTGTCTACAGTAGCAGAGAGGCTTCAGAAGAGAACTGAGTTCAACTTCAAATGCAAGAAGACAGTTGGGAATTCATAGCCAACCATGAGCAGAAAATGGGGGGAGGGGGGATCAGTGAATGAAAGATTGCTAATAATGCAAGAGCACATAATTACCCATGATGTGCTAAATTACATCGTGGATCAGGGGTTCTTGTTAAACTGGCCTAACAGGATTCTCCCTGAAGTTCGTTTAAAGATGTAGACATCAAGGGTTGCAGCTGAGGACCTTGATCATGTATGAAGGGTAGAGAATTTTTCCTAAACTGAGTGAGCAGGATTTTATCCAAGCCTAAAGTGAGGCTTGGAAGATAAACATGTAAATCCAAGGCTGAGACGTAGCCAAGAAGAAAGCTCAGGGCAGTATGACTTAAGTTTCATCAAGGACGGGAGTCTTTGCTGAAATCAGCAACCTAGGGGCCAGGCGCAATGGCACATGCCTGTAATCCCAGCACTTTGGGAGGCTGAGGCAGATGGATTGTAGAGGCCAGGAGTTTGAGACCAGCTTGGGCAACATAGCGAGAGCCCATCTCTATAAAGAATAAAAAAGTAGCCAAGAGTGGTGATGCCTGTAACCCCAGCTACTTGGGAGGTTGATGCTAGAGGATCTTTTGAGCCTAGGAGTTCAATGCTGCAGTGAGCTATGATTCTGCCACTGCGCTCCAGCCTGGGTGACACCAGGAGGTCTTGTCTCAAAAACAAAACAACACTCCCAAAAAAACCTAAAAGACAAATGCAATAACAACATCTTTTGAAATTTTTGACGTTTGAAGGTAATCTATTTCACTGACCTCCCCTGGATTACTTGTCTTTAATGCTGTTCCCAAAGTGTGTGTGTGTGTGTGTGTGTGTGTGTGTGTGTGTGTGTGTGTGTGTGTGTGTGTGTGTGTGTGTAGAGAGAGAGAGAGAGAGAGAGGGAGAGCAGCTAGCACGTCCCTACATCACCCCAAATCCATCACTTTCTCCCCATTCAATTCTGCAGTGGCAAAATGTTGCTTCACTGCACCCTTCATCTCCAGGCGTTCAAGCTATTCTCCTGACTCAGGTTCCCAAGTAACTGGGAATACAAGTGTGTGCTGCCACACCTGGTTAATTTCTGTATTTTTAGTAGAGACTGGGTTTCACCATGTTGACCAGGCTGGTCTTGAACTTCTGACGTCACATGATCTGCCTGCCTCAACCTCCCAAAGTGCTGGGATTACAGGCACTTTGAGCCGCAGCTCCCCACTGAGTCTGCTATTTTCTTTCCTTCCTTCCTTCCTTCCTTCCTTCCTTCCTTCCTTCCTTCCTTCCTTCCTTCCTTCCTTCCTTCCTTCCTTCCTTCCCTGCTTCCTTCCTTTCTCTTTCTTTTTTTTTTAAACAGAGTTTCGCTCTGTTAACCAGGCTGGAGTGCAATGATGAGATCTCAGCTCACTGCAACCTCTGCCTCTTGGGTTCAAGTGATTCTCCTCCCTCAGCCTCCCATGTAGCTGGGATTACAGGTGCCTACAACCACACCCAGCTAATTTTTTGTATTTTTAGTGGAGATGGGGTGATGTTGACCAGGCTGGTCTCAAACTCCTGACCTCAGGTGATCCACCCACCCTGGCCTCCCAGAGTGCTAGGGTTACAGGAGTGTTATGGCTCCCAGCCCCAATTCTGCTATTTTTTTAAAATCCCTCTACATTGCAGCCACACTGCAGACTTTGACCGGAATGGACCAATTATTTATGCCCCCACTTTGCTAATGTGCCACTAGGAGCCGCTAGACAAACATTTCTCAACTACTTGGTCAATGCGTTCAAGCATGCTGCAGCTGTTCTTGCTAGAGACTTGTCATTGATGTTTTCTTGAGCCATTAGGAGTAACAGACTCGGTTTATTTTATGTTAATCCAGGGGATACGATGGTAGATATTTACCAACCAGACATCCATTTCACAGAGTCAAAGTAGCCAATCTGTCCTCCACAATTCAGCATTTTTAGAGAAATAAAAAATGGTAGTAAAACATGCAGACTCTAAAACCCAATGTCTACTTTCCGAGTTATTTCTATCTATTGGCTAGGAAAAAATAAGTGTCACTTCTCTTCACTGCAATGTCTCAACTTTAAAATGACTACAATAGCAAACACTTCATAGAGTTGTTGCAAAGATTAAATAGATAAATATCCTAAAACGCAAGAGGCTGGAACAAGCACTTTAAGATGACAGTAATTTTATTTTATTACAAGAAATACTGAGGTTAAATTTTCTTTACCCAGAACTTAGATTAGGAAGAAATGGTCATTAAAATCTACCATGCACTATTATTTATTATGATCACCATTCTGTGCAATACATCACTAAGCTTATTGCTCCTGAGGGGGGATTGATTTATTAATTTGTCCACATTGTGAACATATATCAAAGCATTCCTTGGTGTGCCACATATATATGCATATTATTTGTCAATTAAAAATAAAAATAAAATGGTGATAAAACAAGAGGTGTTAAATGAATGTCTAAGAAACATGAGGTAGCTGAAGCAGGAGTCTTACTCAAACCATCTGCCCTGATCTCTCTATCATCCCATGCTGGGATGTAAAAAGTCACGTATTAAGAGGACAGGAGGAATTGAGAGAGAGTGAAGGACAGACAGAGTCTTCGTCAGGGACATTCCCCCCTCATACCATGAACCTTAAAGAGATGAGTCTGGAAGGTGTCTGAGATTTTCTGGGATTTGTGGTTTTGCCAGAGAGCTGGCAACATGGTGATGGGAGCAAACCCTTACCCTTCCTTTGTTATTGTGTTTTCAAAACCTGCTGCAATAATTTTGAGAATTGTTAAGGTAGTAGGAAGATTTAAGAAACACCTCCAGAGTGCCTTTGTGTTTTCTGCATTGCATGTTTGCCACATAGAACATATACCGCAGGTATTAGTCTGTTCTCATGCCGCTGATAAAGGTGTACCAAAGATTGGGTAATTTATAAAGGAAAGAGGTTTAATGGACTCACAGTTCCACATTGCTTGGGAGGCCTCACGACCATGGCAGAAGGCAAAATGCACCTTTTACATGGTGGCAGGCAAGAGAGAAAAAAGAGCCAAGTGAAAGGGGAAACCTCTTATAAAACCATCAGATCTCAGGAGACTTACTCACTACCATGAGAATAGTATGCGGGAAACCACCCCGTGATTCAATTTTCTCTCACTGGGTCCCTCCCACAACATGTGGGAATCATGGGAGCCACAATTCAAGATGAGCTTTGAGTGGGGACACGGCCAAACCATATCACCTCAGGTATGGAGAGACTGAAGAAATGAATGTGCCATTTTGGATTTTACAGTGTTTCAAATTTGCAAATGCTCAAAATTTTTATCCCTCAAAGACATTAGAGGAAAAAGTTAGTTGATTGACTCCAGCAAAATGGAATGTGAATCCAAGAAAGGTGAGTAGCCAAGTGCAGTGGCTCATGCCTGTAACCACAGCAGTTTGGGAGGCTGAGGCGGAGGATCACTTGCGTCCAGGAGTTCAACACCAGCCTGAACAAATGAGATCTCGTCTCTACTAAAAATTTGTTTAAAATTGCTAAGTTTAGTGGTGCATGCCTATAGTCCCAGTTACTCAGGAGGTTGAGGCAGGAGGATCACTTGAGCCCAGGAGTAACAAAGTGTGTCCTGCACAGGAGAAACACAGGAAGTGTGTCCTGCACAGAGGAAGAACAGGAAGTACGTCCGTCTCAGGAGAGTAACAGGAAGTGTGTCCTGCACAGAGGAGGAACAGGAAGTATGTCTGTCTCAGGAGAGTAACTGGAAGTGTGTCCTGCAAGGGAGAAACACAGGAAGTGTGTCCTGCACAGGGGAGGAACAGGAAGTATGTCTGTCTCAGGAGAGTGACAGGAAGTGTGTCCTGCACTGGAGAAACACAGGAAGTGTATCCTGCACAGAAGAAGAACAAGAAGTTTGTCTGTCTCAGGAGAGTGAAGGGAAGTGTGTCCTGCACAGGAGAATCACAGGAAGTGTGTCCTGCACAGAGGAAGAACAGGAATTACGTCTGTCTCAGGAGAGTAACAGAAAGTGTGTCCTACACAGGAGAAACACAGGAAGTGTATCCTGCACAGAGGAAGAACAGGAAGTACGTCTGTCTCAGGTGAAAGGTGAGAGGAGCCAAGTACAGTGGCTCATGCTTGTAACCACAGCAGTTTGGGAGGCTGAGGTGGGAGGATCACTTGCGTCCAGGAGTTCAACACCAGCCTGAACAACAAGTGAGATCTCGTCTCTACTAAAAATTTTTTTTTAATTGCTGAGTTTAGTGGTGCATGCCTATAGTCCCAGCTACTCAGGAGGCTGAGGCAGGAGGATCACTTGAGCCCAGGAGATTGAAGCTGCAGTGAGCTATGATTACATCACTGCACTCCAGTCTGGGTGACAGAGCAAGACCCTGTCCCAAAATAATATTAATAAAAAGAAGGGAGCACACAGGAAGCAGTGCTGAATAAATAAAGGTATAAAACACAGTTAAGTATGAATCTGTTAGTGCATAGCTATGAAAATAATCTGGAATTAATATTTCACATGGGAGATAATTGAAACAGTAGCGAAGAAAGAGAGAACGAGCATATGTTCACGTTTTTGTTTCATCTGGGAAGAAGACATAGATAATGACTATCTTTATATTTGGTAGAAAATATCAGCTTAAATATGTGTGCTGGCAATTGAAAGGTGGTCACCACCAGAAGACTAGAAAAGATTTGTATACAGTGCTTGCATGGGAAATGCATGGATTGAAGAAAACCTGATTCATGCAATCAGAGGTGGGTGGAAAAGAATGACACCAAAGAAGTAGAAAGTCTGATACATGTTAAAAAAAAAAAAAAAAAAAGGAGAGAGAATAATATGAAATGAAACTCCAGGACTCAATCCAAATATAACAGTGATCATAATCAACATGAATGGATTAAACTTCCTTTTTAAAAAGATAGACTTTCTGAATGGGAAAATAAACAAAAAACCCAGACATACATTAGTGCAAGAGGCAGCTTAATTAAAAACAAGGAAACAAAAAAAGTTAAAAATAAATGTGGGCATTTGATATGATTCTGTTCCACTATCCAATTTAAGTAATTGTCAATTATTTTATAGATTATTCTTCAGGCTTTTTTTTCTTCTTTGAGACAGAGTTTCACTCTATTACCCCAGGCCAGAGTGCAATGGTGCGATCTCGGCTCACTGCAATCTTTGCCTCCCAGGTTTAAGCAATTCTTGTGCCTCTGCCTCCAGAGTAACTGGGATTAGAGGCACCTGCCACCACATCAGGCTAATTTTTGTATTTTTAATAGAGACGGGATTTCACCTTGTTGGCCAGGCTGGTGTCTTCTGTTAACGTAAAATGTATAAATCCAAGCTGTAACACAACCACCTTGGCCACTTGTTCCCAGGACCTCCTGGGGCTGTGTCATGAGCATTGGTTAAATGAATAACTCTCTTCAAATATTTTATGAAGTTTGACTTTTTTCAAACTCCAATTATTGGACAATAATTGGTGCCCTACAAGTGGGGTCTCAGAAAAGAGTCAGAGTCCCTGAAGAAGTTCCCCTAGCCTGCAGCTAAGGTACCAGCAGGGCCATTGGAAGCCCTCCCCGATTTTAGGTTTCTCCTCCAGTGGCACCAGTGACTCCTCCAGAGCTCCGGCCCTTCCATTTGGTTGATGATCCTTGGTTCATTCTGAGCTCTTTTTCTTTCTTCTTTGTCCTAGGTTATACAGGATCCTTATTTAGGTTTGGCATTGCATTCTGAAGGGTCTTCTCCACTGCATTTCCCCCCAAATTAATCTCCATTGGCCTGTGTGTGCAATTGCATGAGGAACTAAACTGCCACTTCTGTAGATGAGAGGCTGAGCTCCTCAGCTTGTAAAAGAAAGGGGGTGTTGCTCCTCCCAGCCAAAAAACACAGCTGGGTGGGGGGTTGAGTGGGAGTGCCTGGGGAATTGACTCCTGCCATGATGTACAGTGACCCTACCGGGAACCAAAGTTAATTTGAAGATGCTCATCCAGGAAACAGGTGTAAGAGCTGATCACTTGTTATTCTACGCCGTCTTGGATGTCTAGACCTCTTGACAAGGAAACTGAGATGCATAAAAGGGCGGAATGACTCAGTGGTGACACGCTGTCATCCCTGGCACAGCCAGCACTCTTCAATCCACCCTACTAAAACCTATGTCACAGTTTAGTTTTGCATTTAAAAAAAAAGTAGGAGACATGTCAGATAAGAATGGGCAAAAGCAAGGAGAACAACCCCCTTTGGGGCACCCCTTTTGCCTCTATGGTTCCTCTACTTACAAGTATTTGTGTCAGTGGGAAAAGTTTGAGGGCATGCCAGGTGAAACAAGAAACTTCCTTGTTACATATTATGTCTGTGCTTGCTCCAACTTTAAACTGCTGCACACATTACATCAAAGAAAATTCCAGCGCAAAGGTCAACCTGCAACTATACAGTTCCTAAGTCCTCTATTTTTTTTTTTTTTGAGATGGAGTTTCACTCTTGTTACCCAGGCTGGAATGCAATGGCACGATCTAGGCTCACTTTAACCTCCACCTCCTGTGTTCAGGCAATTCTCCTGCCTCAGCCTCCCGAGTAGCTGGGATTACAGGCACGCGCCACCATGCCCAGCTGATTTTTGTATTTTTAATAGAGACGGGGTTTCACCATGTTGACCAGGATGGTCTCGATCTCTTGACCTCGTGATCCACCCGCCTCGGCCTCCCAAAGTGCTGGGATTATAGGCGTGAGCCACCACGCCCGGCCCTATTTTCTTTTCTTGTTTCTTTGTTTCTTTATTTTGAGACAGAGTCTTGCTCTGTCATCCAGCCTGGAGTGCAGTGGTGCGATCTCAATGTACTGTAGCCTGTCTCCCTAGTTGAAGTGATTCTCCTCCTTCAGCCTTCTGAGTAGCTGGTATTATAGGGGCCTGCCACCACATATGGCTGATTTTTGTATTTTTAGTACAGACAGGGTCTCGCCATGTTGATCACGCTGGTCTCAAACTGCTGACCTCAAGTGATCTGCCTGCCTCAGCTTCCCAAAGTGCTGGGATTACACACATGAACCACCGTGCCTGGCCCTTCTGTTACTTTTCTACTGCTGTTGAGATAAAGTCACTGTTGGTATAACTTTTTGTACATATAAACTGGTGAGTTTGTGTTGATATCTCCTGGCTAGAGTGCTGAAGTAAAAGCTATAGAATCTTGTATGGGTGTCTGTGTTTAGATGTCTTTATGTACTTGCAAATATATGTGTACATACACATATGTATATATATTTTGTTGTTGTTGCATTTTATGTTTTGGGGTACATGTGAAGAACATGCAAGATAGTTGCATAGGTACACACGTGGCAGTGTGATTTGCTGCCTTCCTTCCCTTCACCTATATCTGGCATTTCTCCACATGCTATCTCTCCCCAACTCCCCACCTCGCGCTGTCCCTCCCCTATTCCCCCCAACAGACCCCATTGTATAGTGCTCCCCTCCCTGTGTCTATGTGTTCTCATTGTTCAAATTTAGCCATGAAGTGTCAGATAGGCTTCTTCTATATATAAAGAAGCTTATTCATGGGCCAGTGCTGTGGCTCACTCCTATAATCCCAGCACTTTGGGAGGCCGAGGCGGGCATATTACCTAAGGTCATGAGTTTGAGATCAGCTTGCCCAACATGGTGAAACCCTGCCTCTACTAAAAATACAAAAATTAGCCTGGCATGGTGGCATACACCTATAATCCCAGCTACTCGAGAGGCTGAGGCAGGAGAATCGCTTGAACCTGGGAGGTGAAGGTTGCAGTGAGCTGAGATCATGCCATTGCACTCTGGCCTAGGCAACAGAGCAAGACTCCGTCTCAAAAAAATAAAATAAAAAAGAGTACTCATAACTTAAATAAAAAGCCAAAATGCTTTTCAAGTTCCCATGACTTACATACATCTTTAATAAATAAGCTGGCTTTAAAATTATTGGTCAAGTAGTATTAGAAATATCTTAAAAATTGTCAGCACACATGTTTGTTTGCATTTGTTAGAAGGACCTTTTCGGAAGATGATCTCAATCATAAATATTTTAGTTTCTCTTCCCAAAAATAACTAGTTATTTTTAGTTTATTCCTGATTGTTAATGTAATAAATTCATTACATTATATAAATAAGTAGAGGAATGCTCCTTATTTACTGCAAGTGAACATGGCAGAATAGATGACTGGATGCAATCAGGGTGTCCGAAGGATACATGCCCAGCTCTGCAAAATATCTAGGACAAGTCCTTTATGTCTTCTAAAATAAAGCTGCAGAACTAAACACGCCAGAAACCTCACGTGCTTGAAACTAAAGCCTCAAACGTCACACTCTTCCCTCCTATTGCCTATGCTTGCATTTCCATATGAAAGATTCTTGCTAGACATTCACCTCCAATTACAGAGAAAACTTTATATTAGAAGGTTTTACATATGTCTGTGTGCATAAAGATATATGTACACATATAAAGGTGTATATATACACACACACATACCTAAAAGTATATATACACATATATAAAGGGGCATATATACACATATATAAAAAAGTATGCATATATATATCAAGGTATATATGTATATATAATATAGAAACATGTAAGCTATATATGCATACAAATATAAAAAGATATGAACAAATGTGTGCATGTGCAAAAAATGCATATATACACATAAAATATATACTTAGATATTTACACATATATAAAGATTATATATAGATATATAAATATATCTATATATAAAGATATTTATACACATAAAGACATGTTTGTATAAATAAATATACACATACATATACAAAAGCACATATACATAAAGGTATATATGGACATATATACAGATATATATAAATAAAGGTATATATTTATATATGCATAAAACATACATTTATATAATGTACACAGATGATATAAAATGCATATAAAATGTATATGTATATAGAGATATACATAAAGATATATTAAAAGATATACATATAGACCAGGTGTGGTGGCTCACACCTACAATCCCAGCACTTTGGGAGGCCAACGTGGGTGGTTCACTTGAGGACACAGGTTCGAGCCCAGACCGACCAGCATGTGAAACCCTGTCTCTACTAAAAATACAAAATTAGCCAGGCCTGGTGGAAGGCGCCTGTCATCCCAGCTACTCAGGAGGCTGAGGCAAGAGAATCACTTGAAGTTGAGAGGCAGAGGTTGCAGTGAGGAGAGACTGTGCCACTGTATTCCAGCCTGGGTGACAGAGCGAGACTTCAGGTAAAAAAAAAAAATGAAATAAAATAAAATATGCATATACAGACATATAAAATATGTACTTATGTGTTTATACATATATAAAAGCTGTATATAGATATATAAAGATATTTGTATACATATATAAAGACATTAACATACCTACACAAAGATACATATACATGTATATATAAATTTGTGTGTATATATATTTATAATGTAAATAAAGGTATATACACAAAAAGGCATAAGTGCACATAAATTTATACACACAAAGATATATACATGTGTATATATAAAAGTGAATCTATAAATATACGCATACACATATAAAAGCATAGATACATGAAGGTATATATGTATATATGCTTTTATATACATATACACACTTGCGCATGTGGAGTGTGAGCACGGAGAACCACACTTCCGCATGTGAAGTCAGAGCACGGAAAGCCACACTTGTGCATGTGGAGTCCGAAACGAACGGCCACACTTCCGCAGGTGGAGTCCGAGCACGGACGGCCACACTTGCGCAGGTGGAGTCGGAGCACGGATGGCCACACTTGCACAGGTGGAGTCCGAGCACAGTCAGCCACACTTCCGCATGTGGAGCCGATGCGCAGGCGGCCACACTTCCGCATGTGGAGTCCGAGCATGGACTGCCACACTTGCGCATGTGGAGTCCGAGCACGGACTGCCACACTTGCGCATGTGGAGTCCGAGCACAGTCGGCCACACTTCTGCATGTGGAGCCCGAGCACCGACGGCCACACTTGCGCATGTGGAGTCTAAGCAGAAATGCCCACACATGTTTCCATGGAGCCTCCAGTTGAATCTGTTCATTTTGTTTCCATCCCGTCCACCAGCCTGGAGAGGCTGACAGATGCCCAGACCGCGACGCCACTGATGCACCCACGGGGCCTTCTGCGTCAGCCCCTGCACCAGCCTATCGTCCACCCGTGACCAAGTTTGCCCCTGGACTGGGCGTCCCTCTCTCCCCAATCTCAGGCCTCTCACCACCCTCTCTGAACAAATCCACATGTCCCGCCTGGGGAGGCTCAGCACCTACCTGCAGGTGGCCTGGGCCTGGGTGGGTAGTGTCCGTCATTGCGGTCCCCATCATTGAGATAACCTGTGGGCAGAGCACACGGCATTGCTGACGCGTCCTCTCCAGAGGGCCCCTTCACAGTGGGTCTGCGTTGGGGACACTGGGGCAGGTTTTGGAGGAGAGCATTGCGATGCCGTGCCAGCGGATTCTTGGCAGGATGCCCACAGGCACCGGGCATTAAATGACCTCATGGGCAGCTGTCCAGCCTGTAGGCGGCGTGTGCAGGGCACAGGACGGTGGCAGGTGGCCTCATGGTGTGGGCGCTCGCCCCTCTTCTGCTCAAAGCCCTCCCAGGGCTGACCGTGAGCTGGGGTGCAGCTCAGGCTGCTGCCTGGACCCCTCTCTCGGGGTGCCCTGTCTCAGGATGCCCTGCGCTTCCCTCCTTCCCTGGACGTCCCCGTTGCTCCTGCCTCTGGACCTTTGCATGCCCCTTTCCCTCTGCTCCCTCCTGGCCTTCCTTCCTGGATGAGCCAGCGTTGCCTGTCACCACTTCCCTGTCCAGCTCTCCTTCTGTCCCGCTCCCACCCAGGCCGTCCCCTGCTCAGAATCCTCCACCATCATCTCCTATCCTGCCCCGAGTCCTGAAACAAGCCTGAAGGAGACTTGGGGCTTTTCCTTCTCTCCTGACGGCTCCTCTTGGCCCATCAACTAGGCACCCGCCACGGGCTTCAGCATCACCATAGGCAGGCTCCTAACCCCCTGACCACCCCTGCCCCTGGCGTTGGCACTGCCGATTTCCCAGGTAGAATTCCAGCTCCCCAGGTCCCCACAACACACTCCCCTTTTCCCTTTCAAGCTCCTGCTCAAGTATTTTGTCTGAAACCTGCACCATCCCTCTGTCTCTCTCGGCATCCAGGGCACCGCCGCTGCCCACCCCAGTAGACTTGTCTCACACATTTCTTCCTGCTCCTTGCTGCCCTGACAGGAGAGCTACCTGCTTCCTCCCCCCAAAACAGGGGTACATGCAAGACGGAGAAGATCCCAGAGCCCCGAGACTCCGCCTGACAGCTTTCTCAATACTGAAGGCCGCCCGCAAGCCTCATTTCCTACAACGTCCTTTGCGGGCCTCACAAACGTCCCACTGCCACATTCACCTGGGCCTCTGCCCTCTGACGGTTTCTCCCATAGACTCAGCTACTTCAGGCTCAAATGAGAGCCAAGGAGACAGTCCTCGTATGGTTCCTGGACTCCCAATTAAGCCTTGGACTCTGCGTTTCCTGTCCAAGATTGGCGCATAGAGAAGTGATTAGGTCTCTGCGCATCTATAAGAAATCCGTGCTCATGTGCGCCTCCGTCACTCTGGGGTAGGAACATGCTGAGTGGGTTTATGAAACTCGTGAAAGGCAGGGCAGCTGCGGCGGCTCACACCTAGAGGCCCAGCTTGTCGGGCGGTGGAGTCCGGAGGATTGCTTGCTGCCAGGAGTTGGAGATCAGCCAGGACAAAATGGTAAGACCCCCTGTCTCTACAGAAAAATGAGCTGAGTATGGTGGCTTTCCCCTGTAGTCCTATCTGCAGTAGACTGAAGTGGAGGATCACTTGAGCCCAGCAATGGCAGGCTGCAGTGAGCTATGATCACATCGCATTTCAGCCTGAGTAGCACAGACACTCGAAAGAAAGAAAGAAGGAAAGAAAGAGAGACAGAGAGAAAGAAGGAAGGAAGGAACAAAGGAAGGAAGGAGAAAGAAAGGAGAGAAAGAAAAAGAAGGGAGAGAGAAAGAAAGAGAGAATGAAAGAAAGAAAAGAAAATGTATAAATTGCAAAAGGCAGCGTGGTGGTTGTGCTTTGTTTTAGCAGGAAGGTTCCCTCAGCAGCCCTTTGGGACTGCGTGCGGGCAAGTGAGTGCCTCTAATCAGATCCTTCAGTGGCACAGGTCTGTGAAGCTGAAGTCCCGGCAGCAGGCACAAAGGTTCTGGGGAGTGCAAGAGCCATTGCACTTGGCCTAAAAGGCTGTTTCCTAGGGCTGGGCGCAGTGGCTCACGTCTGTAACCCCAGGATTTTGTGAGGTCAAAGCAGGAGGATCACAAGGCCAGGAGTTTGTGACCAGCCTGAGCAACATAGTGAGACCCCGTCCCTAAACACACACACAACAACAACAACCAAAAAGGAAAAATTAGCCTGGTGGGTGGTGTTTGCCTGTAGTCCCAGCTACTCAGGAGGCTGAGGTGGGAGGATTGCTTGAGGCCAGAAGGTGGAGGCTACGGTGAGCTGTGATCCCACCACTGCATTTTAGCCTGGGTAACCCAGTAAGTCCTGTCTCAAAACAATAATTAAAACAGGGATGTTACTAAAACAGCTTTTCAATTTTCGTTTTAATTTATTTTTGAGCCAGGCGCAGTGGCTCAAGCCTGTAATCCCAACACTCTGGGAGGCCGAGGCGGGTGGATCACAAGGTCAAGAGATCAAGGCCATCCTGGTCAACATGGTAAAACCCCGTCTCTACTAAAAATACAAAAAATTAGCTGGACACGGTGGCGCGTTCCTGTAATCCCAGCTACTCGGGAGGCTGAGGCAGGAGAATTGCCTGAACCCAGGAGGCGGAGGTTGCGGTGAGCCGAGATCGCACCACTGCCCTCCAGCCTGGGTAACAACAGCGAAACTCCGTCTCAAAAAAAAAAAATAGTTTTGAGATGGAGTCTCATTCTGTTGCTCGGGCTGGAGTACAATGGCATGATCTCAGCCCCCTGCAGCTCTGATAGAATTCCACCTACCAGGTTCAAGAGATTCGCCTGCCTCAGCCTGTCAAGTAGCTGTGATTACAGGTATAACCATCGTCCCTGGCTAATTTTTGTATTTTTAATCAAGGCGAAGTTTCACCACGTCTTCCAGGCTGCTGTCGAATTCCTGACCTCAGGTGATCTGCCTGCCTTGTCTTACCAAAGTGCTGGGATTACCCGCTTGAGCCACGGTGCCTGGAGCAAAAAAATTATAAAATTGTTTTAATACTTATTACCAGGCTGGGTCACCGTAGCTAGCACTTCTAATCGCAGCATTTTGGGAGGCTGAGGGAGAGTATTGTTTGAGGCCAGGAGTTCAAGACTAGCCTGGACAACACAGGGAGATCCTGTCTCTGAAAAAAAAAATTAAAAGTAGTTCTGTGTGGTGGTGTGCATCTGTCCCCACTACTTGAAACGCTGAGGGAGGAAGATCACTTGAACCCAGGAGACCGAGGCTGCGGTCACATCACTTCACGCTGGTGAGGGCAAAAGAGCGAGACCCTGTCTCCAGAGTAAATAACAAAGTAGGAAAACAAATAAATAACACTCATTACCCCCACTGCTGCCGGAATTGCCAGGCTGGGGCTGAGGGCGTGGCTTCAGCGTTGGATAGAGAACTGCTGGAAAACAAAAGGATGGTTTTAGAAACTTAATGACATAGTTCAGGTAGCTACCGCCTATAAATAAATTGCCAAACAGAAAAGATGTCACCGCCCACCCCTTTTACAGAGCTTACTAATCATGCAGACGACATTCACAACACTGTTTCAGAGCCTACAATTAAAAACACTTTCGTTGTCTACTCTAAGCTCACCCCACTGGTGCTTCCAGCAAGGAGTCTGCGGGTCTCTGAGATTAACAGGGCAGAGCGTCTTCTGCTGACGTTCCCCCGTTTAGAGCTCTTATAAATGCCACCACTGCTATAGAAGTCAGTCACCAGTATGAGGATGAAAGCATCTGAACCTTTGTAGCGTGTCATATTTCCATCTTGCTGGTGCACACCCTTTCATCTGAATTTGTTTGGTTCTTGTTTCGAGACAGGGTCCTGCTCTGTGGCCCAGGCTGGGGTGCAGTGGGGCAGTCATAGCTCCCCGAAGCCTCGACCCCTGGACTCAATCGAGCCTCCCACCTCAGCCACCCATGTAGCTCAGACGACAGGTGCACAGCACCATGTTTAGCTAATTTTGTTAATTTTTGTGGAGACAGGGTCTTGCTTTGTTGCCCAGGCTGGTCTCAAATTCTGGCCTCAAGCAATCTTCCTGTCCTGTCATCCCAAAGGGCTAAGAGCCTAGGGAGGAGCCACACGGAGCCCGGCTTCATTTAAAGTTCTTAAAACTTTTGCAGTGACTTTTGGACGTTTGTGAAGTTTACTATGAGCTTTGTCTCCCAGAGACTCTTCTTTCTTTCTTTCTTTTTTAAGTTGGAGTCTTGCTCTTTCGCCCAGGCTGCAGAGCAGTGGCATGATCTCGGCTCACTCCAACTTCTGCCACCTGAATTCAAGCCATTCTCCTGCCTCAGCCTCCTGAGTATAGCTGGGACTACAGGCGTGGACCATCATATTCTGCCTGGATTCTACTTTTTCCTTTGTTCTGAGACAGAGTCTTGCCCTGTCGCCCAGCCTGGAGTGCAATGGTGCAATCTCAGCTCCCTGCCACCTCCTCCTCCCAGGTTCAGGCAATTCTGCCTTGACCTCCAGAGTAGCTGGGATTACAGGTGCACAGCATCAAGCCTGTGTAATTTTTGTAGTTTCAGTAGAGACAGGGTTTTACCATGTTGGTCAAGCTGGTCTTGAACTCCTGACTTCAGCTGATCCACCCGCATCGGCCTCAGAAAGTGCTGGGATGACAGGTGTGAGCCACTATGCCTGTCCTAGACTCTCTTTCGAGGCCTCTAAAATGAAACAGCTGTGGGGATTATGGAAGCCTGGGGGCCAAACAGAGGAGTGGGGACCAGACAGGAGGGAGCTTTGGTTTCCAGGGCAGAAGACACTGCCCGGAGCTCAGGAGCTGCGTTCTCGGCTTCGTTCAGGACGTTTCTCGGCCCCTCACTGTGAGGTCAGCCCGTCCTGCCCTCAAAATGACTTCCTCTGTCAGCTTCCCCTCCTCCAGACATACACACAATCTCCGACTGCATTCACTCCTGGGCTTACTCCTGAGGCCTCTCTCCTGGGCTTGGAGACGCCGTCTTCTCCCTGTGTCCTCACAGAGTCCTTCCTCTGTGTGTGTCTGTGTCCTCATCCCCTCTTACTAGGACGCCAGTCCTATTGGATCAGGACCCACCCTAGTGACCTCATTTTATCTGAATCTCCGCCTTGAAGGTCCCATCTCCAAAGACAGTCACACTCTGAGGAAACTTGGGGTCAGGACTTCATCGTATGAATTTGCCAGGAGACATAATTCATCCCATAACAGCTGCATCAAACAGAATCCATGCCTGTCTTGTTACTTTCAAGACAATAGGGGACCCGGCTCAGTGGCTCATGCCTGTAATCCCTGCACTTTGGGACTCCAAGGCGGGTGGATCACAATGTCAGGTGTTCGAGACCAGGCTGGCCAACATGGTGAAACTCCATCTCTACTAAAAATATGAAAATTAGCCAGGCGTAGTGGCAGGCGCTTGTCATCCCAGCTACTCAGAAGGCTGAGGCAGGAGAATCACTTGAACCCGGGAGGCAGAGGTTGCAGTGAGCCGAGATTGGATTACTGCTCTCCAGCCTGGGCAACAAACACAGCAAGACTCCATATTAGAAAAAGAAAATGAAGTATGCATATACACACATATAAAATATATACTTACATGAGATATTTATACATCTATAAAAGTTGTATACAGATATATAAAGATATTTTTATATATATGGAAAGACATTTGTATACCTACATAAACATATATACACACGTGTGTATATATATATATATATATATAAAACGTGAAAGTGTATACACCTAAAGGTGTATGTGTACATATATAAAGACCATACTAACATAAAGATATACACACATATATAAAAGTGTATATATATATATATATAAACATATACATACATATATATATAAAAGCATATATAAATAAAGGTATATATGTACACATATAATGATATATATAAATAAAGGCATATGTTTATAGATGTAAAGATATATTTATATAACACACATAAAATATAAAAATGTACATAAAATGCATATGGATTTAAAAATATACATAAACATTAAAAAAGATACATTAAAAGAAATACATATAGATATATAAATATATAAAAAGCATATATGTGCTTATAACCATAAACACATATAAAACATGTACATATGTAAAGATATATACAAGCATATATATAAAGTCAGGAATATACATATATGAAAACAGAACGGTATCTACGTAGTGTATATATACAAAAGCATGTGTGTACACACATGAAAAAAACCCATATCCATGCATATGTACATGTGTTTATGTATATTTGAAAGCATATGGAGACACAGATACAGACGTGGAACATTCGTGTACACAGAGATGGAGGTGGCTAAGCACGCATGTGTATGAAGCTGTGTCGAGGCACAGACAGCCACACTTCCACGTGTGGTGTCAGAGCACAGACGGCCGCACTTCCGCGTGTGGAGTCAAAGCACAGACGGCCGCACTTCCGCGTGTGGAGTCCGAGCGCGGACCGCCACACTTCCGCGTGTGGAGTCGAAGCGCAGACGGCCACACTTCCGCGTGTGGAGTCCGAGCAAAGACGGCCACACTTCCGCGTGTGGAGTCGAAGTGCAGACGGCCACACTTCCGCGTGTGGAGTCCGAGCAAAGACGGCCACACTTCCGCGTGTGGAGTCGAAGCGCAGACGGCCACACTTCCGCAGGTGGAGTCCGAGCGCAGACGGCCACACTTGCGCGTGTGGAGTCCGAGCAAAGACGGCCGCACTTCCGCGTGTGGAGTCGAAGCACAGAGGGCCGCACTTCCGCGTGTGGAGTCCGAGCGCGGACGGCCACACTTCCGCGTGTGGAGTCCGAGCGCGGAGGGCCACACTTCCGCGTGTGGAGTCGAAGCGCAGACGGCCACACTTCCGCGTGTGGAGTCGAAGCGCAGACGGCCGCACTTCCGCAGGTGGAGTCCGAGCGCAGACGGCCACGCTTGCGCATGTGGAGTCCGAGCGCAGACGGCCACGCTTGAGCATGTGGAGTCTAAGCAGAAATGCCCACACGTGTTTCCCTGGAGCCTCCAGTTGAATCTGTTCATTTTGTTTCCATCCCGTCCACCAGCCTGGAGAGGCGGACAGATGCCCAGACCGCGACGCCACTGATACACCCACGGGGCCTTCTGCGTCAGCCCCTGCACCAGCCTATCATCCACCCGTGACCAAGTTTGCCCCTGGACTGGGCGTCCCTCTCTCCCCAATCTCAGGCCTCTCACCACCCTCTCTGAACAAATCCACATGTCCCGCCTGGGGAGGCTCAGCACCTACCTGCAGGTGGCCTGGGCCTGGGCGGGTAGTGTCCGTCATTGCGGTCCCCATCATTGAAATAACCTGTGGGCAGAGCACACGGCATTGCTGACGCGTCCTCTCCAGAGGGCCCATTCACAGCAGGTCTGCGTGGCAGAGCATAGGCATTGCTAACGCGTCCTCTCCAGAGGTCCCCTTCACAGCGGGTCTGCGTGGGCAGAGCACACGGCATTGCTAACGCGTCCTCTCCAGAGGTCCCCTTCACAGCGGGTCTGCGTTGGGGACACTGGGACAGGTTTTGGAGGAGAGCATTGCGATGCCAGTGCCAACGGGTTCTTGGCAGGATGCCCACAGGCACCGGGCATTAAATGACCTCGTGGGCAGCCGCCCAGCCTGTAGGAGGCATGTGCAGGGCCCAGGACGGCGGCAGGTGGCCTCATGGTGTGGGCGCTCGCCCCTCTTCTGCTCAAAGCCCTCCCAGGGCTGACCGTAAGCTGGGGTGCAGCTCAGGCTGTGGTGTCTGCCTGCTGCCTGGACCCCTCTCTCGGGGTGCCCCGTCTCAGGTTGCCCTGCACTTCCCTCCTTCCCTGGATGTCCCCGTTGCTCCTGCCTCTGGAACTTTGCACGCCCCTTTCCCTCTGCTCCTTCCTGGCCTTCCTTCCTGGATGAACCATCGTTGCCTGTCACCACGTCCCTGTCCAGCTCTCCTTCTGTCCCACTCCCACTCAGGCCGTCCCCTGCTCAGAATCCTCCACCATCATCTCCTATCCTGCCCCGAGTCCTGAAACAAGCCTGAAGGAGACTTGGGACTTTTCCTTGTCTCCGGACAGCTTCTGGGACGGCTTTGCTTGGTCCATCAACTAGGCACCCTTCGCGGGCTTCAGCATCACCATAGGCAGGCTCCTAACCCCTGCCTGTAGGAAAAAGACCCCATAACTGCGGAGGCAGGAGCAGAAAGCCTCAGCCAATTTCCCTGTAAATAATGAAGAAGAAAGTAACTAGAAATGAACAGTAGTTAGTAATTGTTCATATGTGATCTTAGTTATTTATAGGTGATCTTAATTCTTTTACTAATGCCACTCAGGTTGGAAGTGTGAACCTGGGGTGACATCGTGGAATGAATGACCCTAAGGCAAGATGCTTTAGAGTCCTCTGTCACGCCCACACAAGGACTAATGGAGGGCTCCTCAGCTGTGCGACAGTATCAGTGCTGTGAAAGCACCTGCTGTTTAGCCAGCTAGGGAAGGAGATGTCCAAGATGGCCAAGACGTCTCCTTCCTCAAGTGAGGAGAAAACCGCTTTTCCAAGCTCTCGTGGTAAGCCTGACCACTGTCAGGGGGGCCCGCGGACATCCCGGGACTTAATCGTCTCTGTGTAGTGCTGTGCTTCAGCGGTCACGTTCCATGGCTACTCATGTTCTGCTTCTGCACCTGGTTCCTCTTTTCTTAGAAAAGATAATCAGTAATAGTAGCACAAATCTTAATGTTTTAGTTCTTTCTTGGTAAGTATGGAAAAGGTGCTGATGCATTATGCTCCTTACCTCACTTCGGGTGCCATAAATTCCTGAGCCCCCACCTGTATGCCATGCCCTATTTTGCCCTGTCCCCAGTCACCCACCACCAGGACCACGCCCTACCTACACCCTACCTTCCCTGACCCCAGATTTGCAACTCAATAAAATCAGGGCGTCCCGGCATTTGAGGCCACTGCTGGTCTCCGCGATCCCAGTAGCTGTGGACCCCTGGGCCCAAATTCTCTTTTCTCAATCTCCATGTCTTGTGCCTTTTCTTTCTACAATTTCTCATCTTCAAACCAGCAGGGAGGGGCTCAGAGAGCCCCGTAGGGCTGGACCCTACACCTGCCCACCCCCGGTTCATCCGTTGGCACTGGCTGATTCCCCAGGCAGAAGTCCAGCTCCCAGGTCCTCACAACCCATTCCCCTTTTCCCTCTCGAGTTCCTGCGCAACTGTCTTGTCTGAAACCAACACCAGCTCCATCTGTCTCAGCTCCCAGGGCACCGCCGCTGCCCACCCCAGTAGACTTGTTTCATCCATTTTGGTCAACTGTGTGTGACTCTGTCTTTGAATTTTTCTTTGCAGCAAATGGAATGATCATATCCCTCTTAGTTGCCTATAGTCGCTCTCCTCCATTTTCTTTTCTTTTCTTTTGCCATCCTTCTGTTTTGGAGTAGGAGCTATGTATCCACAATTTGTGCTCTCTGACCAGACTTTCCGCATCTGTAGATCCAATGGCACGATCTCCACTGACTGCAAACTCCACCTCCCGAGCTCAAGAGATTCTTGTGCCTCAGCCTCCTGAGTAGCTGGGACTACAGGCCAGGTTATGTGTGTATTGAACATATTTCACACAGGGAGCGGTGGCTCATGCCTGTAATCCCAGAACTTTGGGAGGCCAGGGTGGGCAGATCACTTGAGGTCAGGAGTTTGAAACCAGCCTGGGCAACATGGTTAAAACCTGTCTCTACTAAAAATACAAAAATCAGCTGGGAGTGGTGGCGCATAACTATAATCCCAGCTACTTGGAAGCTGAGTCATGAGAATCTCTTGAACCTGGGAGGTGGAGGTTACAGTGAGCCAAAATCATGCCACTGCACTTCAGCCTGGATAACAGAGTGAGATTCTGTGTCAAATAAATTAATAAATAATAGGAAGATATACTTGCATTATATGCAAATACTACACCATTTTATATCAGGGACTTCAGCACCTGTAGATTTTGGTGTCTGCGGGGAAGCAGGGGTCCTAAAACTAGTGCCCACAAATACTAAAGGATGACTCTTTGCATATTAAAGTTTCCCTGGTGATATAAGCAGCAAGGAGCCTCCATCTGACAGCTAATCTGACTTTTTTAGAGCTCGAAGTCATAAGATTATTATTATTTTAAAAATGTAGACATTGTCTAATTTACACATTTTTAAAGGTTATGCTTTTTCTTTGAGATGAAGTCTCACTCTATAGCCTACCTGGAGTGGAATGGCACTATCTCGGCTCACTGCAACCTCCACCTCCCAAGCTCAAGCAATTCTCATGCCTCAGCCTCCTGAGTAGCTGGAGGTTACGTAACAGGCGAGGTTATGCTTTTCTTATCTAAGAAAAACCTCCTAACCCTGAGATTATAAGACATTTCCCTTTATTTTTCAAAAAAAAAAAATTATTTTCTTTTACATTCAGATTTGTAATCCACCTGCAGTTTATGTTTGAGTATTGCATGAGGCCAGGCATGGTGGTTCACACCTCAATCCCAGCACTTTGGGAGGCCGAGGCGGGCAGGTCACCTGAGGTCAGGGGTTTGAGACCAGCCTGGCCAACTTGTTGAAACCCCATCTCTACTAAAAATACAAAAATTAGCTGGGCACAATGGCATGTGCCTGTAGTCCGAGCTAAGGCACAAGACTTGCTTGAACCCCGGAGGAGAAGGTTTCGGTGAGACAAGATGGCACCACTGCACTCCAGCCTGGGCGAAAGGATTGCATGAGGTTAACAGTTGATCACATATCATCCATAAGAAGAGCGGTTGGCTCAGTCCTGCCTACGTAGAATTTGGTTTCTTCTTTCATTGTTTTATAGCCACAACCTCTCTCAAATGCCAAGACACAATTTAGTCACTCTGTTTCCAGCCCTTCTGAACCTATGCATTGCTCAATTCCTCTGTCTCTGAGCTACGGCTTTCTTTTTTTTTTTTTTTTTCTTTTTCTTTTGAGACAGGATCTCGCTCTGTCACTCAGGCTGGAGTGCAGTGGCATGATCTTGGCTCACTGCAACCTCCACCTCCTGTGTTCAGGTGATTCTCCAGACTCAGCTTCCTGAGTAGCTGGGATTACAGGCGCATGCCATCATACCTGGCTCATTTTTGTATATTTAATTAGAGATGGGGTTTTGCCATGTTGGCCAGGCTGATCTTGAATTTCTGACCTCAGGTGATCCGCCACCTTGGCCTCCCAAAGTGCTAGGATTTCAGGCATAAGCCACTGCCCTGGAACAAAAGTTACCTTTTTAATTGAAAAATAAATAAATAAAATGAGGTGACATTTACACATAAATTAACCATCTAAAAGTGAACACTTCAGGGGCACTTAGAACATTCATAACGTTGTGCAACCATCACCTCTGTGTACTTCCAAAACACTTTCATTCCCTGAAAGGAGCCCTGGAGTTCATTAAGCAGTCAGTCTCCCTTTCCCTTCCAGCTACTGGCAGTCACAACACTACTTCGGGTCCTAGGGATTTGCCTGTTCTTGAAATTTCATATTCATAAAAATATACACTATGTGATCTCACATGGGTCTGGTTTCTTTCTCTTTCCAAAATGTTTCTGAGGTTGAACCACTTTGTAGCAATTATGAGTGCTTCATTCCTCTTCAAGGCTAAATAATACTCCATTTTGTGGGTGGACTACATTTTGTTTATCCATTCCTTCCACTGATGAGCACGTGGGTTATTTCTACCTTTTAGCTATAATGAATAGTGCTGCTGTCAACATTTGTATACAAGTTGTCCTTGGAATACCTGTTTTCAATTGTTTTGAGTATACACCTAGGAGTGGAATTATAGAATAATTCTGTATTTAACTTTTTAAGGATCCACGAAAGTATTTGTTCACAGTGGCTGTACTATTTTAGACTCCCACCAGCAATGTACAAGCATTCCAGTTTCCTCACAACCTTGCCAACACTTGCTATTTTCCATTTTAGATTTTAGCCATCCCAGTGCTGGTTCAGTGTGGTTGTGATTTGCATTTCCCTAATCACCACATTTTGCTTTTAATATCTATTGTCTGATACAGTTCTTGCATCTCCTTAACACACCCCACAATTCTGTAAAACACCCTAAAGCATCCACCCATAAGCATCAGTTCAAGGATGTTGCCTCAGTTTCTCCCAGCCGAAGAGTCACTCACCTGAGTTTGGCTTCTTGGTGGGTTCTGTGAACAAAGAGAAAATAAATGCAATATGCATTGAAGATTCATCAGAAGCACAAAGAAAGGGCTGGGCACTGTGGCTCACATCTGTAATCCCAGCAATGTGGGAGGCCAAAATGGGCGGATCACTCTGTCAGGAGTTCAAGACGAGCCTGGCCAAAGCAGTGAAACCTTGTCTCTACTAAAAATACAAAAAATTAGCCGGGTATGGTGTCAGGCGCCTGTAGTCCCAGCTACTAGGGAGGCTGGTGCAGGAGAATCACTTGAATCTGGGAGATGGAGGTTGCTGCAGTGAGCGAAGATTACGTCACTGCACTCCAGCCTGGGTGACAGTGTGAGACTCCATCTCAAAAAAAAAAAAAAAAAAAGACAGGCCATTAACACCCTGATGAAATATAAAAAGTAAGTGACAAAGTAATACAAAGTAAATAATCTGGACACAAATTTCATGGTATATTTGGGTAAATAAGCAAGGTCATACCCTTAAAATCCATTCAAAAACAATCCGCCCTTGAGGCTGTGAGGATGCCCACAGGATGGCCAAAGTAGCTGAGAGCATCCAAGACAAGTGAGCGACCCTGTCCCTAGAACCACCACAGAGCCGGACAGTAGGTGGGGCGGGGAGGGAGGCAAAAGCAAAGAGGGAGAAAGACTTGCAGCTTCTAGAATGATGACTTTTCTCTCACTTTCGATCACGGATTTATTCATTCAGCAAACGTGTATCGCGTGGATGTGAACATGAGGTTGGGAGTGCTCACCTTCACTGGCAGCTCCGATAGGAAAATGGAGATGCACTGTGCTCTGGGAGGGGAGACTGGGGGCCATAGATTCAGATCAGGGTGCAGGACAATGACGGACATGAACTTAAGTGCAAGAAAAGCAGTAACTGAGCCGGGCATGCTGCTGCGTCTCTGTAATCCCAGCATTTTGAGAGACCAAGGTGGAAGGATTCCTTGAGCCCAGGAGTTTGAGGCCAGCCTGGGCAACATGGTGAGATTCCGTCTCTACAAAAACATCAAAAACATGAACTGGGCATGGGAGCACACACCTGTAGTTCCAGCTACTTGGGAGGCTGAGGTGGGAGGATTGTTTGAACCAGGAAGTCAAGGCTGTGTGGTAAGCTATGATGGCACCACAGCACTCGAGCCTGGGCAACAGAGCAAAACTCCCATCTCAATAAAATAAAAAATAACATAAAATAATAAAATACTAGGGTGCTTCTAAACTACAGGCTTCAGAAGCACAGACCTACCAAGAAATGAGTCTGAGACTTTTAGAGACTGTGTAAAAGTTTGTCTCAAGGCGTCTGCAATCTCCTGTGAGGAAAAGAGCTCTCGACACCAAGAAGTTCCAAACACCGGCCCAACCCAACTCCAAAGTAACTATGCAGCTGATGCTATTAGACCCAAGCTGCAAAGAGAAGGCTCCCCATGAAATGTTGGCACTTACCAGGCTCATCAAGGGCATCTGCCAAGTCAAAGTCTCTTTGACCTATTGGGAGCAAACAGGTCACAAGTCACACCATGATGGAAAGGCAAGAATCTCCCTTGTTCCTCACCTCAGGCTGCTTCCCTCCTCCTGCAAGCCCAGGGTTGCCAGAGCACTACAACTAATCATGAGCTACGTGGGAGATGCAACCACCACCTCTATCTATCTACTCACAGAACATACTTCTCACCCAAAGGAAGACCCCTGTCCCCATTCAGCAGTCACTTCCCCTGCTGCGTCCCCAGCCCCTGACAACTACTAATCCACCTTCTGTTGGACTGCCTGATCCATGAGTTGCCTGTTCTGCAAATTTCACATAAATAGGATCCTACAATATGTGGTATTTTGTGCCTGGCTTCTTTCACTGAGCATGAGGCTTTTGAGTTGCATCCACATTGCAACCTGTGCCAGTATTTTATTCCTGCTCATGGCCAGGGAACTTCAAAGGAAGCCTCTCTCTGGGCACATAGACTTCTCTCCTGGACCGTTCCACTCACAGCTTAGGACTGGCATTTCCCCCATAAACACACACATACATGCGCACACACACACATACACACATGCGTACATACACACACATTTACACACATGCACATGCATGCATACATACACACATACATACATACATACACACATATACACATACATACACACATATACACACATACACATAAACATACATATACACACACATACACATGCACACACATACACACACACACTCATTCTGTCTCACACACACAAAGAGAGAATCTAGGTTGAGAGGGGCTGCCCTAGAAAAAGGTGAAGCGGAACAATATGAGGATCCTGGATCCTTGAGAGACTGTATGGAGCAGAGGACACCTTTGCCACCTCACCCGGCTGCAACAAAAACAAGAGACAAACTTTTAATTCTTTGGGGCTGTTTGTTATAGCAGGCAGCCTACACTGACAAATACAAGATCAGGAAGCAACCTGTTTGCACAAGCTGAGGTTCCCACCTGATCCAAAAGCAGTTAACCTAATGAATGTGTCTGCAACAGAGATGAGAACATTCGCGTCTTTGTGACTCATCATTGAAAACACACTGCAGAATTCGTGAGGATGAAGTGTCCCTCCTGCTGACATATATGCACATCTTGCCTTTTGTTCCTCCCTTGCCCCCTGCCACTATTACCCCTGTAGAGAAAACACCACCAGAGAACTTATCGGGAGGTAGAGGATGCAGGTGGGAGGGCATTCAATCAGCACTTCCTATGCATTGAGTTCTGTTGCAGTAATGCCAGGCATCCAAGCAGCTCATCCACCCACCCAAGGATGTTGTTATCACCAGCATGCACCTTTCCCAAAGGGAGAACCCGAGCTTCTGGGAGGTTTAGGGCAAGGCAGGAGCACAGTCAGAATTTGCAGAATTGTCCAGGGGGAACAACCTCTTGCTCAAACACTAAGCCCTGGAGGAGGCTAAGCCTGGGGGAACTGGGTAAGCCATCGGTGCTGGGTCTCCGCCACCTCTGATGTCTGTCTCTCTCCCAGAAATCTGTCTGCCTGGGTGTTGCTTGCTCTGGAGGAAGGTTCAAGGGCTACAACATAGATTCATTCGTACAGCCTGTGGCATGGCTCCATCCAGATGCCACCAGGGCAGGCTTTGCGGCGCCTTGTGGAGGTAATGAGGGCCTCTCTGGAGCAGAAGGTGTATCCCCAGGCAGGAGTGCCCACAGCAGCTGCCCCTGGTCCCACACAGCTATTTCCTTCCAACTTGGGGAGCACACACGTCCCTCTCAGATGACGTTCTCTGCCGCCAGTGATCGCTACAGGCTCACCTTTAAGAACAACCCGGCTCTTCTTTGCTACCTTCAGCTCTCTCTGTATTTTTTTTTTTTTTTTTTTTTGTATGTTTGTTTTTTTAGACGGAGTCTCGCTCTGTCACCCAGGCTAGAGTGCGATGGCACAATCTCGGCCCACTGCAACCTCCACCTCCTGGATTCAAACAATCCTCTTGCCTTAGTCCCCTGAGTAGCTGGCATTACAACTGTATGCGCCATCACACCCAGCAAACTTTTGTATTTTTAGTAGAGACAGGGTTTCACCATGTTGGTCAAGCTGGTCTCGAACTCCTGACCCCAACTGATCTGCCTGCCTCGGCCTTCCAAAGTGCTGGGATTACAGGTGTGAGCCACTGCGCCTGGCCTCCTCCAGCTGTCTTGGCCATCATTGTCCAAACTGCTGAGATTGGGCTGCAGGACAGGAGCCACATCAGCCTCTTGGATCTGTGAGATATTTCCCCTCCAAGGCTGTCAGCAGTTCCAGTCAAGACACCGGTCTAGGACCCCAGAGTTCGGCACCCTGATAATTTAGACTGCAGTCCCCATCCACTGTTGTCCAATCTCAGCCCAACCCAGCAATTCCTGGCATCCACTAAGCAATCACTTTACAATCTCCTCCAGTCTGTGCGCCCGGCCCCTCCCTCCTATTTCCCTAAATAACCACAGGTGCCTCCCCTCCCAGACCCTCCTCTCTGAAATGGGGTTGCATAAACCAGGCAGTTGGCAGCTCTGTTCACCCTGCAGCAGGGGGCCAGGTTGCAGAGGAGGCTCCTTCAGCTTTGAGGTGGTCCTGACGGCCCCGGGTGGTGGCAGGAAATGTCGGGGGGAGTGGAGTGTCACAGAGGAAGTGGAGGAGGGTGGTTTGGGGCTTTGCTAGGTCTCAGGGGTGGCACTGCAGCCAGAAGTTGCTGCAAGTGTGACTCACACACACGAGGCCGCTGTCGGTCACACCCTGACCTCGTTACATAAATCGGGCAGACTCTGGCAGCGTCAGGCAGCCTGGGCACTGAGACAGTCTCCAGTCTTGCCCGCCAGGCAGGAAATCTATCTCACAGGCAGGGCCCCCTGTCCTCTCTCCTCTCCAGGCAGGTTGCGGCAAAGCCACGGTCGGGGTCCTCATGGGCTGGGAGACCACGCTGACTCCGGGATGTCTGGCTCCAAGCTCAGGAGCCGCACGTGATGCTTTTGCTTTCCCGGGTTCATTTTCCACGGGGCAGGAACAGGAGATGTGTTTCCCATTTGCTTCGCTGATTTGCTTCAGTGAACTCAGCGGCTTTTAATCCTCGTTCGTGTTCTGGGATCCTCAACCTCATTTTGTGCTGGGTCTATGACATTGGTCCCCGGTTGCTGGCGTCCTGGAGATGTCTATCAGATGGCTTTGGTAGGTGGGTGGGAAGGCTGCGCATGACAAAGCAGCCCCCAGTAAAGCTGCCCTTGGGACCCTCCAGAACAAAACCACGAGATGTCGGCTTGGAGGACTTCTTCTGCGGCCCGCAGTCTCCGAACCCCTCCTGGGTTCAAATTCCACCCCTGCCGGATTCAAAGATGCTTCTTACTGGGCTTCGCCGGCTGCCCGCATTCTTTACGTGGATTCAGACCTACAAGTTGTTCTGGCTCAGGAAACCATACCTGAGTGCAGGTCTCAGCAGCAGCCTCCGAAGCAGAAGTTTCTCTCAGAACTTTTCCAGCCCTCCTGTGTCTGAGTCCCGTTCTCCCCCGAGGCACTATAGGAACTAGAACGTCTCTTCCCCCAGGCGGGTCCTAGAAACAAGAATGCCTTTCCCCCAAAGCCAGCCACAAAACCTAAAGACAGGACCCTAACTTCCCTCCATCCTATCTGTATCAAGACTGGCCACAGGGAAGTTCCCTGACATGCCTGGTTTGGGTGTCCTAAGACCCCCATCCCAGAAAGTGTCCCGCCCCCAAGCCCACAAGGAAGGACCACTGCTCCGAGAGGCCGAGAGGAGTCTAGGCAGACACTGCAGTCTGCCCCGAGTGGCATGTGCACATGGTCCCTCAGGACCTGGCTGGCATGCGGACTATGCGTCAGCAGGTCTGGCTGGGCCGAGGACAGTGTTTCTCATCAGCTCCTGGGTGATGTTGAGGCTGCAGATCCAGACATCTCACTTTGCAGGGCACAGAGTCGGCAATGGCTTCCCAGAGTTGCTACAATAAAATCAGACTGGGCAGGCAGCTTAGACAACAGCCTTGATTCCCCCACGGTCCTGGAGGCTGGAGGTCCAAGATCCAGGTGTGGGCAGGGCCGGCTCCTCCTGAGGCCTCTCTCCTGGGCTTGCAGACGCCATCTTCTCTCTGAGTCCCCACGTGGTCGTCCCTGTGTGTGTGTCTGTGTCCTCACCTCCTCTTCTGATGAGGTGTCTTAGTCCGTTTCACGCTGGTATCACAGAACACCATAGGCTGGGTGGCTTAGAAACAGCAGAGTCTTACTCTCCCGGAGTCCTGGAGGCTGGAGGTCTGAGATCCAGGTGTGGGCAGGGCTGGTTCCTCCTGAGGCCTCTCTCCAGGGCTTGGAGACACCGTCTTTTCCCCGTGTCCTCACAGGGTCGTCCCTCTGTGTGTGTCTGTGTCGTCACGTCCTGTTTTTATAAAGAGCTCATTGTACCCTTCTCACCCATCTAGAGACCCTCTCTCTAAACACAGTCACGTTCTGAGGTCCCGGGGATTAGGCCTTCAATATGTAAATTTCGGAGGTGCACAACTCAGCCCTTAACAGAGATAACTCCCTCACTGGAATAGGAATGTGTTTGTCTGCTGGGGCTGCCGTAGCAAAGTCCCACGGGCCGGGCAGCTTCAACAGTAGACGTTGATTCTCCCACAGTCCTGGAGGCTGGAAGGGCGAGATGAAGGTGTGGGCGGGTGGCCCCTCCGGAGGCCTCTGTCCTTGGCTTGTGGATGCCGCCTTCTCCCCAAGTCCCCACGAGGTCGGCCCTGTGTGCGTGTCAGTGTCCTCACGTTTTCTTTTTATAAGATCCATAATCCAGCTGGATCAGGGCCCCACCTGGTGACCTCATTTTACCCGAATTGCCTCTCTAAAGACCATGTCTGCAAACACAGTCTCGCTGGGAGGTCCTGTGGCCTTCCGTTTATAAAAATGAGGAGGGTACGATTCCGCTCACGACATATTTAAACCATGGGACGTAGTCAGCTGCAATGGACGTGCCATTGGACAGCCTGGGTCAGCGGACACAGCCTAGGTTTGGCTATCTGGACAGTTTCATGTCAGCGACATCGTGTCCCTGGCCCACGCCATCAATGATACTCTCCCTTAATTTTTTTTTTTTTTTTTTTTTTTTTTTAGGCAGAGTCTAGCTCAATTGCCCAGGCTGGAGTGCAGTGGTACAATCTCAGCTCACTGCAACGTCCACCTCCTGGGTTCAGGCAATTCTCCTGCCTCAGCCTCCTGAGTAGCTGGGATTACAGGCACGCACCACCATGCCCAGCTAATTAATTTTTTGTATCTTTAGTAGAGACGGGGTTTCACCATGTTGACCAGGATGGTCTCAATCTCTTAACCTTATGATCCACCCATCTCGGCCTCCCAGAGTGCTGGGATTACAGGCGTGAGGCACCGCGCCGGGCTAATTTTTTTTATTTTTAGGCAGAGTCTTGCTCAGTTGCCCAGGCTGGAGTGCAGTGGTACAATCTCGGCTCACTGCAGTCCAATGGTGCAATCTCAGCTCATTGCAACCTCCACCTCCTGGGTTTCAGCAATCCTCTCACCTCCGCCTTCCAAGTAGCTGGAATTATAACCACACCCTGATAATATTTTGTTTTTTCAGTAGAGGTGGGGTTTCGCCATGTTGGCCAGGCCAGTCTCAAATTCCTGATCTCAGGTGATCCCCGTGCCTCGGGGATCTCCGAAAGTGCTGGGATGACAGGGGTGAGCCACTGTGCCCGGCCTGTTCCTTTATGTTATGTCAGTCTCCTTTTGTGCACTGACAAAGTCAGGTGAACCATGATTGTGCTGAACACCCGGGGCTGCAGGCAGAGGTAGGCAGATGGCTTGGGAAAGAGCTTTGCAAAAGGTGACTTTTTCAGCATGGAGGAATTGCCATTAACATATAGAAAGCCACCGACTGCTAAGCGATGACTCTGGAAGTCATCCCAGTCCTGGGCCTTGGATGAAAAAGACAGGCTTCTAGCGCAGATCTGTGGAGCACGGGGTTCACACAACCACGGTGGTGTCTGCCTCAGGACAACCGCCTCAAAGCCTCGCAGACCTGCAGGGGGTGAGAATCAGCCCAGAATCCGGCCAAATGCAGATTCTGGGTCAGCAGGTCTGTGTGGGACTATAATTATACTTTATTGTCATTATAATAAAATAAGAAAATATTTTTTAGAAAAATCTCGGGAGGCATTCATTCAGGTGTAAAGAAATGTTCTTAGGTTGAATGCACTTTTCCTTCTTTCTCTTTCTTTCTTTCTTCTTTCCCCTCCATTCCTCCCTCGCTTGCTTGCTTCCTTCCTTCCATTCTTTTTCATTCTTCTGCTTTTGCTTCTTCCTCTTTCTCTTCCTCTCCTTCCTCCTCTCCTTCCCTTTCCTCCTCCTCTTTCTTCTTCTGCCTTCTCCTTCTCCTTCTCCTTCCCCTACTCCTCTTCTTCCTTCTCTTCTCCTCCTCCCCCTCCTCCTTTCTTCCTCCTCCACCTTTCTTCATCCTCCTCCTTCTCTTCTTCCTCTTCCTCCTTCTTCTTTCTTCCTCCTCCTCCCCTTCTCCTCCTCCTTTCCTCCTCCTTCTCCTCTTCCTCCTCCTTCTCCTCCCCTTCCTCCTCCTTCTTCTTCCTCCTTCTCCTCATTCTTCTTCTTCCTCCTCTTCCTCCTTCTCCTCTTTCTCCTCTTCCTCCTCCTCCTCTTCCTCTTTCTCCTCCTCCTTCTTCCTCCTTCTCATCCTCCTCCTCCTTCTTTCTTCCTCCTTTTCATCCTCCTCCTCCTTCCTCCTTTTCCTCCTCCTTCTCCTCCTCCTACTCCTCCTTATTCTTCTTCCTCCTTCTCCTCCTCCTCCTTCTGACAAAGTCTAGCTCTGCACTGAGGCTGCAGTGTAGTGGCGTAATCAGCTCACCACAGCCTGGAACTCCTGGGCCCAAATGATCTGCCTGCCTCAGCCTCTCGAATAAGGAAAACAAACATATTTTAGATAGATAGGTCAGTAGATAGGTAGATGGGATACATGATAGATAGATGATAGATAGATAGATAGATAGATAGATAGATAGATAGATAGATAGATAGATAGATATTGAGGATAGATATTGGAGATAAAGATAGATGAATAGATAGATGGATAACAGAAAGATGAAGAGATAGATGGATAGATGATAAACAGATAGGTAGATTTCTGAGATAAATGAAAGACCAATGGAGATATAGGTATATATAGAGTTAGATATAAACGTATCTTACTGCTTCTATTTCAAAAATACTCTCCGAGTTAGATGTAAATGTATCTTATCGGTTCTAGTTCAAAAATACTGGCGCAGCTGATGCACGTGCCGATCTGAAAGCTCTGCCTCCCATAAGAGGTTTCAGTGTACGGTGGTCGACAGATGAACCAATCGGTGCCACACATCCTGTGAGGGGAATCGGGGAACTCCCCGGTTTCACATCTGATCATAATGTACAATAGACTTGGAAGAGACCATCTCGGACATATATCCCTTTCTTTTAATTTATTTTTTAATTGATGCACAACAGATGTACGTAGCTTCAGGGTACATGTCATAGTTTAATACATTCATATAATTCGTAGAGATGAAACCAGCGTACTTGGGATATCCACCCACCTTAAACACTTGCCTTTTCTTCATATTAGAACCACTCTCATTCTTCCATTTTGAAATATAAAACAGATGATTGTAAACTAAGTCCCTCTGTGAATCTATCAAACAGTAGTCCCTAGTTCTTCTATCAAACCCTACAATTTTCTATTTTTCCCCTCAATAAATAACATTTCATACACTGGCCTTTGGGATTTCGACTTCTGCTTTTATCAGCTGTTAGAAGACCACATTGTGTGGCGTTTTCCTTCACAGCCCTCTGGATTTGACAGAAAATAACAGTTAAAGACAACAGAAACGTGGGCTGCTAGAATGTCAACCTCTACTTATTAGAAATATGCCATATTGTTATTATCGTGTTCTGTACTGAGAATTTAGTAATTATAATTTTTTTACAGTATATTAACCATTAACAATAGTCTGTTCTCTTTGTTTTATATGAAGTTCTGGGATACATGTGCAGAACGTGCAGGCTTGTTACATAGGTGTACACGTGCCATGCTGGTTAGCTGCACCTGTCAACTCTCACCTAGGTATTAAGCCCCACATGCATTAACTATTTGTCCTGATCAATACTCTCAATACTCTGCTTCCTTAAGTGCTTGGTAGCAATCCTCCCACCAGCCTTGCAGAGGGACCCCTTGCACATTTGGGGTCTTGCAAATGTGCCCCGTCTCTAGCTGGTGATGCAGCAGGGTCATCTATGCATGTAACTCATTACCGAGGACACACCCGGCTGCTGCGTGCACGTCATCTCATTTACACAGAAGTGCCCTGATCCACACCTCACTGCCTTTCCTGTCCCTCCTGTGACCTCCCTATGGCGCATTCCTTGTGTCAGAGGCACTGGAACCAGAACCACTCCACCTTCAATAGGGGCTGAGTAATCTGAGGCTGAGACCTACTGGGCCGCATTCCCAGATGGTGAAGGATGCGATTGACGGTCTGCACAAGACACGGGTCACAGAGACTTTGCTGATAAAGCAGGTGGTAGTGCAGAAGCTGCCTGAAACCCACCGAAAGCACGAGTGACGAGAGTGACCTCTGGTTGTCCTCACTGTAGTCCCATCAGCGCCGTGACACTGGCAAATGCCATGGTAACGTCAGGAATTCTGCATGGGCTAAAAGGGGAGGCATGAATAATGCACGCTTTGCTTAGCGTATCAAGAAATCACCATGAAAGCAGTCCACCGGCAGCCTCGGGGCCGCTCTGGCTGTGGAGTAGCCGTCTATTCCTTTATTTTCCTAACAAAGTGTTTTTCACTTTATGATTTGCCCTGAGTTCTTTCTTGCGCAAGTTCCAAGAACACTGTCTTGTGGTCTGGACCCGGACCTCTTTCCTGTAACTCTTGGAGAAGGAATGATTCTGATTTCCGGAAGACAAGGCTTGCGATAGAGCAGGATGCTCATGGGGGTCTTCCCAGAGAGACGTGCAAGACAGCTCAGATTCTGCTGCCAGCTGCCACCGTCCAAATCCTCAGTGCCTCGGTTTACCCATCTGTGATGGTGAATATTGAATGTCAACTGGATTGGAATGAAGGATGCAGAGTCTGGATCCTGTGTGTGTGTGTGTGAGGGTGTTGCCACAGGAGACTAACATTGGAGACGATGGACTGGAAGGGGCGGACCCACCCTCAGTCTGGGTGGGCACCATCTAGTCAGTTGTCACCGTGGCTACAATATAAGCAGGCAGGAAAATGTCAAAAGAGAGACTGGCCTAGTCTCCTGGCCTACATCTTTCTCCTGTGCTGGAGGAGCCCTCGAACATCAGACTCCAAGTTTTTAACCAGTTTTGGAACCTGGACTGCCTCTCCTTGCTCCTCAGCCTGCAGACGGCCTATTGTGGGACCTTGTGATCATGTGAGTTAATACTTAATAAAATCCCCTCTATATATATATATATATATATATATATATATATATATATATATATATATATATTGATTCCATTAGTTCTGTCCCTCGAGAGAACGCTGACTAATACACCATCTGTAAAATGACATCAAGCATGACACTCCCGTCATCGGGCTGAGGGACAATCAACAAACTTAATAAACATACATAGTGCGTAAGAAGTGCTGCTGTCATTCAAAGAATTTAGCACAGGATAGGCTGTGGTGGCTGATATTTGTAATCTCAAGATTTGGGGAGGCAAAGGCAGGAGGATCGCTTGAGCTCAGAAGTTCAAAACCAGCCTGGACAACTTAGTGAGATCCTGTCTCTACAAAAAATTTAAAAAATGGTCAGGCATGGTGGCAAATGCTTATAGTACCAGCTACTCTGGAGGCTGAGGTGGGAGGTTTGTTTGAACCCCTGGGGGAAGGCTGCAGTCAGCTATGATGGAACCACTACACTCCAGTCTGGGTGACACATGGAGACCCTCCCTCAAAGAAATTAAAACACATTTAAGAAAATAAAACAACTTATGTCATAACTGCATTAAATACAACTACCCTCCCAAACACCACAGCTTAGCCTTACCTGCCTTTAACATGCTCAGAACACTTCCATTAGCCAAGAGTTGGATAAATCATCTAGCACGAACTCTACTTTATAATGAGGTGTTGCATCTCTCATGCAATTTACTGAATATTGTACTGAAACTGAAAAAGAGAATGATTGTATGCGCTGGGCGTGGTGGCTCACATCTATAATCCTAGCACTTTCGGAGGCTGAGGCGGTTGGATTACCGGAGGTCAAGAGTTCCCTACCAGCCTGGCCAACATGGTGAAACTCTGTTTCTACTAAAAACACAAAAATTACCTGGGTGTGGTGGCAGGCACCTGTAATCCCAGCTACTCGGGAGGCTGAGACAGGAGAATCACCTGAACCCTGGAGGTGGAGGTCGCAGTGAACCGAGATTGCACCACTGAACTCCAGCCTGGGCAACAGAGTGACATTCCGTCTCAAAAAAAAGAAGTTGTATGGGTACTGACAGTACAGTTTCAGTTTCTGCTGAATGCATACCAGTTTTGCACTATTGTAAAGTCGAAACATCTTAAATTGTACCATTATCAGTCGAACCATTGTAAGGTGGGAGCTGTGTGTACGCTACACTTTGTAGAAGTTGACTTGCCCAACTGTCTATGGTTAACCTTTGACTCTTAAATGCTTTTCTGGAAAGGTGGGTTCACTATTCAACGTCTCCCTGTAAACAGAAACTACTGAATGCAGTGCTGTGTTGTCCAGTTACTAGCCGAGATCTCAAGACAGCAAGGATAATAAAAAATTATTGATGCAGATCACAGACGATGAACACCAGGGTCTGTTTATCCTGACACTGCCTCCGCCCATAAACGCAGGCTCCTACCTTCATGACATCCAAATCCTTCCACAGGATAAACAGGAAGTGCTGCCTCAGGACCATCTGAATGATGTCTTTTATTTCCCAAGAGAAATTCTCTCTCTCTCTCTCTCTCTCTCTCTCTCTCTCTCTCTCTCTCTCTCTCTCTCTCTCTCTGTCTCTCTCTCTCACACACACACACACACACACACACACACACACATCCCTCAATTTTTTATTGGCTCTCTTGTTCTTTCTTTTCCAGAGGTAATTTTTAAAAAATATATATATATATTTTTTTATTATAAGTTCTGGGGTACATGTGCAGATCTTGCAGGATTGTTGCATAGGTACACACCTGCCTGGTGGTTTGCTGCCTCCATCCCCCCGTCACCTACATTAGGTACTTCTCCCAATGCTATCCCTCCCCAATCTCCCCACCACCCACTATCCCTCCCCTATTTCCCCACGCCCCGACAGGCCATGGTATGTGATGCTCCCCTCCCTGTGTCCATGTGTTCTCATTGTTCAACACCCACCTATGAGTGAGAACATGCGGTGTTTGGTTTTCTGTTCTTCTGTCAGTTTGCTGAGAATGATGGTGTCTCACTCCTGAGATTCACCTGAGTGTTCCATTCTCTGGAATCACCACATTAAAATGACCAGAGAAACGTACTCAGTTGTTATTCAAATCCTATACTTAACGAGTTCATTAGAGTTTCTCCCGTGGCACTAAAAACTCTGATCTTGGAGTGTGGGACAGCCAGCCTGCAGGTTCATGTTGAAGTTTTTCATGCAAACATTTCAGGTGGTTTGAATTTGCAAGAAGGAATGACAGTGTTTACGAAAAGGTTTAAACATCTGAACAAATGCAACCTTTCCGGCAAAGGAATCTCTAGTAATCTGTCCCATGGGGTACAGTCATTTCAACTCTATTTTTGCCATATGGAAATGGTCAGGACTCATTTTTAAAATCAGAAGGAAATGATTGACATTCCCCACATGCCCAGTTGTGCTTAATTCATGGAGCTTAACAGGCCATTTTTTTAAACGCTTGGGACACGCAGATTGAAAGCAGAAAATACGGTGAATATCTATCTAAGTGCTATCGGCTAGCAACGTGCCTTCGTGGATCTAATTCCCAAATCCCAAATGGAGCAGCCAGTCTTCTCCCTCCCCTCTCAGCCACCCATGTCTCTTAGTCTCCTTTCTAATCCCACGTGGGGATCTCCCTCCAAGCCAGAAGGCTCTTACCTCGGGCGTGCATTAGGAAACACAGGACTGTCAGGCCATGGAGTCCCCACCAGGGTTCCATGCTTTGCTTCAGGAGGCAAAATCCTCAGCGGAATCCCCAACCAAGCGGGTTGTGAGACGCAGCCTCTCCACCCTCCTCCTGTGGACTTCTGGTTTCCCAGCCTGGAAGGAAGGGAGGCGATGTCTTCAAGTGGAAAACATGAACTGAACTGCCAGAAACAAATGGGCTCCCAGCTCCCAGCTCCCAAACTCCACAGCTGAAAACCTGTGGGACCAGTGCGCACATGCTCAGTCATATCTTGGAGCCAGCCTACCCTAGCCGCCCCAACCAATCTGCAGCAGCGCAGAGGATGGGAAACTGGGGTGGTTACCAAGTGCCAATGGGCATCTTGGGCTTCTGGAAGCTGGCACACCTGCTTGGCAACTCTGCTCGCTGAGGGCGTGGCTGCTGCAGCAAGTGCAAAGTCACCAACCCAGAAACCAGGGAAGACACTGCCCACCTGCAGTCCTCCTCCTGCAGGATGCCATAGCACAGTGACTCCCAGTGTAGATCAACACACACATCAGTGCACAGAGCTCAGCTCAACTCTTTGCTTTTATACCTAACAAATTCAGTGACTTCCAAGAGGCGTTCATCATCCTCAGACCTCAGTGGTCTTTGAAACTGGCAGAACTAATATTTCGGCAGAGACATGGTTCAGGAAAAGCAGATGACACGTGGCTTTTTGTATCTTTCATTGAAGCCTTGTTGGATGTGGCTGAGTGTCCTAGATTCGTGAATTGTGGGTTTTCACTTTAAGTTTGCAGTATCTAATTAGTTCATGCATTCATTCAACAAACATCCAATGCATACCTCTCTTTTTTGTTGTTAATTTCAACTTATTTTCTTCAACCTCCACTCCCCACCCCTTTCAACCGATTCTCCTGCCTCAGCGTCCCAAGTAGGTCAGACTACAGGTGCCCACCTGCAGAAACCGCTTGCCCAGCTAATTTTTGTACTTTCAGTAGACACAGGATTTCATCACATTGGTCAGGCTGGTTTCAAACTCCTGACCTCAAGCGATCCACCCACCTTGGCCTCCCAAAGTGCTGGGATTACAGGTGTGAGCCACTGTGCCCGGCCTTTTTTTTTTCTTGGTATTTTTAGTAGAGACAGCGTTTTGTCGGGTTGATCAGACCTGTCTCGAACCCCTGACCTCAGGTGATCCACCTGTCTTGTGCTAGGATTACAGGCATGAGCCACCGCACCGAGCCTCAATTTCAACTTTTATTTTAGATATGAGGGTACATGTGTAGGCTTGTTTACATGGATATATCACACCCAGATAGTGAGCATAGTACTCAACAGGTAGTTTTCCAACCCGTGCTTCCTTTTCTTCCTCCTCACTCGTTTTGGAGTCCCCAGTGTCTGCTGTTCCCATCTTTATGTTCATGAGTGCCCAGTGTTTAGCTCCCACTTATAAGTGAGAACATGCAGTATTTCCTTCTCCATTGCTGTGTTAGTTCACATAGGATAATGGTCTCCAGTTCCACCCACATCGCGGCCAAAGACACGGCTTCATTCTTTTTTACGATTACATAGAATTCCATGCTGCATATGCCCCGCATTTCCCTTCTCCACTCCATCACTGATGGACATTTAGGTTGATTTCAGGTCTTTGCTACCATGGAGAGTGTGGCAATGAAGATACGAGCAATGCATGTCTCTTCTGACTCACACATGTGCTAGGTGTCAGGTATGCAACAAAGAAGAAAAAGTAGGTTTATAGCAAGAACCAAAGACAATTGCAGTGTGATATTATAGGATGTGAAGGATGCACACTGAGGTCTTGGGGCACCTGAGAGGTTCTGAACTCAGCTTTGCTTTAGAAGAGGTTTCTGCAGAGGGCGGTGATCACACAGGATGGGGAGAGTAAAGGGAGCAGGCTGGGAGGATCGAAGTCCGTGAGCAGAGGAAGGTGGAGACTCATGAGGACACTTAGGAAGAAGAGCCCAGGGCCACTGTGTGGGCCAACTCTGTGAACATCGTCAACCCTTATCTACCCAAATTCATATGCTGAAACTCGAAACCCCAATGGGATGGTACTTGGAGATGTAACCCTTGGCAGGTAATTAGCATTAGATAAGGGCATGAGGGTAGAGTCTTCGTGATGAGATTAGGGTTCTTATAAGAGACACCAAAGCTCCTTCTCCACCATGTGAGGGCACAGCAACAAGGAGGCCATTCACAAGCCGGAAAGAGAGCCCTCACCAGGAATCAAAGTCTCAAGAGCCTTGATCTCAGACTTCCAGCCTCCAGACCTCTGAGAAGATAAACATGTGTTGCTTCATCCACCCAGTTCATGGCACTTGGTTACAGCAGCCCCAACTGACAAATATACCAGCTACGATGAATTATCCACAGTACTGTCCAGCCAACATTGACCCCGTTCCTCAGTGACAAAGAGAAAAGGCAAATTAGCTAACGTCAACCTCACAGCCTCTGAGGGATGGCTCCTAACAGTCTCTGTGCCCTGAAAGTCCTATTGTCTCCACTAATCTGTCACTTGTCTATACAGGGCTTGGAGAACGATTTCCAACAACTTCCACTTGTCTGTGGAATGGACCTCAATGCTGCTGCAATTGGAATGCAACAGTGCAATTGACAAAGAGATCTGGTGCTCTCTTGACCATCAGAGTAGGGTATGAATTTGAACCAACACTCATGAACGTCCATCCATTTCATTTTTACGAATAAGCCCATATTTCAAAACCAAGTTGCAACAGATAGTAGGCAATGTGTGAAGAAAGCTGAGCCCAAGCTATGTTCTGTTTGTACCTTATTCCGTAGCTGAATGAGCTGGGGAAGGCATAAGATACAGGAAGAGAAATGATTGAAACTCCCACTGATGCCTAGTGTTCCATTATTGGAACACTAAGCATGTGGGAGTTATTCATATCCTACTGCTCAAGGTCATCGCCAAGGTCTGATTGCAAAAATTCAAAAAATTGCAACCTCAGGCATAAATGGGTTATTTTTGTTCCTGGCCCTCGGGGTCCACAAGAGAGAAACCAGACTTCTGGGATCTTAAGACCAGGGCTCCTCTGACAGCTGGGGGTGGGAAAAGAAGGCATGGCAGGGGGCTCAACAGCTTAGGGCTGGGCTGGCGGCTTCAGTCTCTGCCTGATGAGCCACCCTGACCCAGGTAGGATGAGGTGTTTGAAGCCGCTGTGATTCTAGGGTCACAAGAAGCTGTATACAGATTCTTGTTCTGCAAGCTGGGGCCGGTGGTTGCTCTATGCAATACTGGAGCATTGAGAGAGGATCCTGTGGTCCCAGCTACTCAGTAGGCTGAGGTGGGAGGATCGCTTGAATGATGAGTTGGAGGCTTTGGTGAGTGACAGTGGCTCCACTGCACTCCAGCCTGGGCAACAGAGTGAGACCTTGCTAAGAAAAGAAAAAAAATTGAGTCCATAGCCACGTGCTCCCACTGACACATGAAACAAACCTTTTATAAACCCGTTATGTTAAATCGATTTGTTGGTTAAGTTATGTTAATTGTCTCCCAGGTTCAAGCGATTCTCCTTCAAGCATGCCTCAGCCACCTGGGTAAACTGGTATGTACCGCCATGCCCGGTTAATTTTTGTATATTTAGTAAAGAGGGGGTTGCAGCCTGTTGGCCAGGCTGGTCTCGAACGCCTGACCTCAAGTGATCCACCTGCCTCAGCCTCTCAAACTGCTGGGATGACAGGTGGCGATCCACTGTGCCTGAACAGCAACATCTTTATAAAGGTAAGTTACTTGGGTGGATTAAGTTCCTGTGCACACAGGTGTGTGTGTGTGTGTGTGTGTGTGTGTGTGTGTGTGTCCACGTGCATGTGTGTGTGCCTATGGAGGAAATGCTTTAAGGCAGTTAGCATGTGCAATCCTAAGCCCTGAGTGGCAGAGTCCACGAAGCAGTTGATGCATTTAGATACTTTCAGACTCCCCTGACCCTAAAGAGGACTGAAGCTGTCAAAGTGGATGGACCTCAAAAGCTGGATGCTGAGTGAAAGAAGTCAGTCACAGAAGGATGCATTGTGTAGGATACCATTTCTTGGAAATGTCCAGAACAGGCAAATCTGCAGAGACAGAAAGCACATTGCCTGTTGCCAGGGGCTGGAGAGATGTGGGAATGGGTATATCATGAGTTGTATTATGTCCCCCTAAACTTCCTGTATTGAAGCTCTACCTCAATACTTCAGAATGTGACTTTGTTCGGAAATAAGATCATTGCAGATGTATCACGTTGCTGCAGAAGTAATTGTAGTTTTCACCATTACTTTTTTTTTTTTTTTTAGATTGGGTCTCACTATGTTGCCCAGGCTGGAGTGCAGTGGCACGATCTCGGCTCACCGCCACCTCTGCCTCCCGGGTTCAATCGATTCTCCTGCCTCAGCCTCCCGAGTATCTGGGATTACAGGCACGCACCACCACACCAGGCTAATTTTGTATTTTTAGTAGAGATGATCTTTCTCCATGTTGGCCAGGCTGGTCTTGAACTCCTGACCTCAGGTGATCCACCCGCCTCGGCCTCCCAAAGTGCTGGGATGACAGGCGTGACCCACAATGCCCAGCACCTTTTTTTTTTTTTTTTTTTTTTTTGTCACAGTCTTACTGTCGCTTGGGCTATAGTGCAGGGCCATGATCTCAGCTCACTGCAACCTCCACCTCCCATATTCAGGTGATTCTCCTGCCTCAGACTCCCAAGAAGCTGGGATTATAGGCATGTACCGCCACGCCCAGCTAATTTTTGTATTTTTAGTAGAGATGGGGTTTTACTACATGGCCAGGCTGGTCTCAAACTCCTGACCTCAGGTGATCCACCCGCCTCGGCCTCCCAAAGTGCTGGGATGATAGGCGTGAGCTACCTCGCCTGGCCTGAAGCATGTTTTTATGAGAGCCCCAGGAAGGCAATACAGGAAACAACTGCTAAGGGGACTTCTTTTGTGGCAGTGAAAACGTCTTGGACCTAGGCAGAAGTGGTGGTCACACAAGACTGTGAAAGCAGCAAGTGTCCTGAATTGTTCACTTTAAAATGGTGAATTATCCTGTAATCCAGGCACTGTGGGAGGCCGAGGTAGGTGGATCACTGAGGTCAGGAGTTTGAGACCAGCCTGGCCAACATGGTGAAACCCCATCTCTAATAAAAATATAAAAATTAGCCAGGTGTGGTGGTGCGTGCCTGTAATCGCAACTACTTGGCAGGCTGAGGCATGAGAATTGCTTGAACCTGGGAAGTGGAGGTTGCAGTGAGATGAGATCACACTACTGCACTCCAGCCTGGGTGACAGAGAGACTCAGTGTCAAAAAAGAAAAAGAAATAAAACATTATTTCTACGATTTGTGAATTTCACCTTAATTTAAAAAAAAAAAGATGTTTCTCAAAAAAAGTGAGTAATTAGGTTAAATTCAGGACATCCTCTCAGATGAAATGAAAGTGTCAAATAATTGCTACGATTTCCACCATCCAAATATGTGCTGGACAGTGTTGTATTCTACATGCTTAAGGTAGGAGTAGATAGGCTTTTCTGTATAAGGTGAGACAGCAAAGGTGTTTATCTTTGCAAACTGCATGGATTCTGCAGCAATATGTAACCACTGTCTGTGTGCCAACTGGACTTTATTTATGGACATTGAAACTTGAGTGCCACATAGTTTTTGTGCATTACAAAATACTGTTGTTCTTTCAAGTTTTAAAAATTATTCAGACATATAAAAACCATTTCTCTAGGCGCCCTGGCTCATGTATGCAATGCCAGCGTTTTGGGAGGCAGAAGCAGATGGGTCATCTGAGGTCAGGAGTTCGAGATCAACCTGGCCAACGAGGGGTGAAACCCTGTCTCTACTAAAAACACAAAAATTAGCTGGCTGTGGTATTTGAAAACTTATGTAACTATAGATGACTTTCTAATGAAGACGTAGAAATACAGAAAGCTGTTTTTAAAAAATTCGTGTCCCAGCCAGGCACAGTGACTCACACCTGTAATCTCAGCACTTTGGGAGGCCAAGTTGGGAGATCACTTGAGGTCAGGAGTTTGAGACCTGCCTGGCCAACATGGTGAAACCCTGTCTCTACTAAAAATACAAAAGTAGCCGAGTGTGGTGGTGTATGCTTGTAATCCCAGATACTCAGGAAGTTGAGGCAGGAGAATCGCTTGAACTTGGGAGGTTGCAGTAAGCCAAGATGGCACCACTGGACTCCAGCCTGGGTGACAGAGTGGGACTCCATCTCAAAACAAATGAAAAAAATAAACAAACAAATAAATAACTCTTCATCAGAGAGAAACAAAAAACCTTTGCCCCCTGTAAAACACACACACACACACACACACACACACACACACACACATACATCCCATGGCAAGACAACTTTAGCCAATCAGATTTTGCACAACAGTAAGAAGAAAGTCTATCGAAATCTACGTATGAAGCACAAAACTGAAATATGCTACATGCAAACATATAACACGCAGGAACTTGACTTGTGAATATTGACACAACAATCCTAAAGAAAATGACAAAACTAAAGCGTAACACAAGATAAGATTGAAGAACAGAAAGATGGCTAACGTAAGGTGATGCATTATATGTGATTTTATTCAATTCAGCAGATTAATGGGCCAGGCTAGAAAACCATACAATCATCATGATGCACCCACAAAAGCACTCGACTGAATTCAATACCCATTCCTGACAAACGTTCTTAACAAAGGAATAGATTGATTTTTCATGATTTTATACATGAAAACCTGTTGTATCCCCATGAAGTGTTAGAAGAGATACATTTTTTTTCATTTTATATATAAAAATCTGTTGTATCCCCACAAAAATGTTAAAATAATACTTTTTTTGTATTTTATATATGAAAACCTGTTGTATCCATGACTGTATGTGTGCCCATGTGAATCATGAATTAAGGAGTTAGCATAGCACAGAATTAACATAAGTAAGTAGTTTAAATTTATAAAATATGAAAGGTACAAATCAATATGAAAATGCTCAATATTAACCATCACATTGCTCAAAAGAAAAAAAAAAGAGGAAAAAAACATGAAAATGCTAATGAAGAAATACAGAAGAAGTCAACTGAAAAAAAGAGATGTATCTTATTCTTATACTGACTCTAGATTACAAACATTGCTAAATTATTCTGTAAATTTAATGTAATCTTTATACAAATATTAGGGTTTTTCTTAGAATGGACAAGCTGATTCAGGAACATAAATGAAAAACTAAACAGCAAAAACGGCCCAAAACATCCTGACAAGATGAATGGGAAAGGCAGTGAGTCTTGTCACATATGAGAAACTGTAGTTCTTTTTTTTTTTTTTTTTTTTTGAGACGGAGTTTTGCTCGTTACCCAGGCTGGAGTGCAATGGCACAATCTCCACTCACCGCAACCTCCGCCTCCTGGGTTCAGGCAATTCTCCTGCCTCAGCCTCCTGAGTAGCTGGGATTACAGGCACGCACCACTGTGCCCAGCTAATTTTTTATATTTTTAGTAGAGATGGGGTTTCACCATGTTAACCAGGATGGTCTCCATCTCTTGACCTCGTGATCCACCCGCCTCGGCCTCCCAAAGTGCTGGGATTACAGGCTTGAGCCACCGCGCCCAGCCGAGAAACTGTAATTCTTAAGTAACAGTCATTGAAATCAGGTGGCATTACCTCATTTGCAAACAGAGTGATCGATGAGAGACAGGAAAGGACAGAAAGTCTCCCCACCAACCTTGGGACATACATGAATTTTGCACATGATGTAAACTGCATTTTAAATCAGTGGCGAAAACATGGATTATTCAATAAACAGTTTGAGAATAACGAGACTATCCCATGATGGGAAAAATTCTGGACATAGATGACTCTCTTCCTCAATTCCTAAACAAAAAGTGCATCCCTGAGAACCCAAATATTTTAACGTAATAAAGAAAAAAATTCCCACAAAAGTGTTAGAAAAATATGGGTGTTCCTTTTTTTCAATAATGTTGAGTGTGGACAAAGCTGCTCTAAATATTACAGAGAGACCAGAAACCATTAATTTAACACATAAAAATAATAAACACTAGAATGAAAAATAAAATGCCACTTAAAGATTCAAAAGGTAAGGATAAAGTGAAAAAGCGTATTTGCTCTCGACTTCACTAAAGGCACGATCTTTCATATGTAAAGAGTTCCTATAGATCAATAAGAATTGTACTGACAACATAAAAAATGAACAAAGTACAGTTAAACTGGTTTCTGGAAATGGAATGCAAATGGCTTCTGAACACATGAATTCTCAACCTCACTCATGGTAAGAGAAATGCAGTGTTAACAGAGTTGACTGGATATCATTTTTCAGCTGAGAGACTGGCCATGATCAGAAAGTTTTCAGTGCTCCTAGGAAACAGATATGAGGCTTCATTCAAGTCCTGTGAATTTGCACAATGTCTAGGGGGAGTGGTTTGACAGTGTCCATGAACAATCAAACATGCAACACTTTTTTACCTAAGAAAGCTAAATTAGTTCAACCACTGTGGAAGACAGTGTGGTGATTCCTCAAGGACCTGGAAATAGAGATTCCATTTGACCCAGCAATCCCATTACTGGGTATATATCCAAAGGATGATAAATCATTCTTTTATAAAGACACAGCACACACGTATGTTCATTGCAGTGCTGTTTACAATAGCAAAGACCTGGAACCAACTCAAATGCCCATCGATATTAGACTAGACAAGGAAAACATGGCACATATACATGATGGAATACTATGCAGCCATAAAAAACGATGAGTTCATGTCCTTTGCAGGGACATGGATGAAACTGGAAACCATCATTCTCAGCAAACTGACACAAGAACAGAAAATCAAACACCGCATGTTCTCACTCATAGGCAGGTGTTTAACAGTGAGAACACATGGACACAGGGAGAGGAGTATCACACACTGGGGTCTGTTGGGGGGGACTAGGGGAGGGAGAGTGGGCGGTAGGGAGGTTGGGGAGGGACAACATGGGGATAAATGCCAGATAAAGGTGATGGGGGGATGGAGGCAGCAAACCACTTTGCCACGCATGTATCTATGCAACAATCCTGCATGATCTGCACGTGTACCCCAGAACCTAATGTACGATACACACACACACACACACACACACACACACACACACACACACACACAAAGCTACCTTTAGACATTTATTACAACAAATTCACTTACCTGAGCTCACAATCATGTACTGCCTATGATGGTCATGGCAGCATTTCCCCGACAGTAAACACCTGACCACAGCTTAAGAGGGCTGTTTAAATACATTGCGGCCCAGATTGCAATGCATCCTCTGCCTTGTTAAAAAGAATGAATGAGCCAAGGGTCTTTTTGTTGACTGACACTGCCCAGCGTGCATGGAGCCTCAGTAAACACTTGCAGAATAAATCACAGAAAAATTTCTCTCCGTAAGAAGTTAGAGATTGCCTCTGATACCAAGGACCATACTATTATTTGGAAAATTTATAAAGTATTTTATTCTATATTCTGTTAGGCCTTAAACGCGTTTTTTGTTTTTTGATTTTTGCTTTTTTTTTTTTTTTGAGAGTCTTGCTCTGTCACCCAGGCTGAGTGTGCAGTGGGGCAATCCCGGTTCACTGCAACCTCCTCCTCCTGGGTTTAAGAGATTCTCCTGCCTTAGCCTCCCAAGTAGCTGGGACTACAGGTGTGCGCCACCACGTCTGGCTAATTTTTGTGTCTGCACTAGAGCCAGGGTTTTGCCATGTTGGCCAGGCTAGTCTCTAACTCCTGGCCTCAAGTCATCTGCCTGCCAAGGCCTCCCAAAGTGCTGGGATTACAGGCGTGAGCCATCGAGCCCAGCCCAGCCCTCACACAACTTTTTAATCGTCATTCTCAAAATCACTGGACTTTCTTTACATGGAAGTTCCAAAATAATGAAACAAGCAGTTGTTCTACCCAGTATTTAATGATCTAACAAGCCACATAATTTAAACTCTACTTTTCAAATAACCCACCTTCAATAAAATTCTGTTTATTTTTATGTCCATGAGGAATGAAAATGAATCATCTACAAAGACAGACATCCCCCCTCCATTAAAAAGTAAGTGGTTGACACATTTCTTGGAAGTATAGATTTATTTGTAAATAAGCCCTAATTTGACATATATGAAAAATACTTTTTTTTTTTTTTTTTTTTACTATTCTTTTTACTGTTCTGCTTCCTGTTTAATGAGCTATTTCTGTGGGTAGTATGATTACAATACTTACAAAAATGTCAATGTTATTCACAGAATGACAACAAATTTAATGTATTTTTTCTTTTTATTATTATAAAGCGGGTCAGTGTGAAAAATCTGACCTCAAAGACAATTCTTGATGATTCATTGGGGAGAGCTAGAAACACCACCCTCTAACTTTATAACAAGTGGTTGGTCATTCAGCAAAGTGTTCAGGCATGCTGGTTCACCCACCCTTTAGCTGTCAAAGATTCAACAAACCAAGAATTAAGTGTAAAAGCCTATGTGCCACCTATTTCACTAAGGGCACTACCTACCTTACGTATGTAAACAGTCCCTGTAGATCAATAAGAAAAGGACCCGTCACGCATATAAAAACAAAGGGCAATTCAAATGTTTTTCAGAAATGGAACACAGATAATTTTCAACACATGGATTCTCACTCAAGATAAGAGAGCTACAATGTAAGATAGTCCATGTGATATCATTTTTCAACTAAGATGTTGGCAATAATCAGAAAGTCTGTACTCTTAGGAGACAGATGTGAGCCATCATTTAAGTCTTGGGCATTTACATTACAAACCTTCTATGGGGAATGGTCCGGTGTCCATAGACAATTAAACATGCACATCCCTGGTTGACCCTCTCAAAGGGTGGAGAGGGTCAGGCATCTGTGATGTGTCAATACATTCTAGAGAATCTGCAATGTCATCTCCACACACCTGAACCACAGGTAACATCCTATAGGTATTTGTTCAAGGAAGCAATGAAAGGGTGACATAAATAGCCAAGGAGTTCCTGTCATTGTGCTCACCCAGTTTTATGCACTCCAAGTTATCAGGAATGTCAAAATCAGAAGCGGTAACTCCAGTGCCGGAAAAAGCCAGCTGAGTGTGCCCATCATTATCCTGAGAATGACGGGATGTGAAAAGGCGTCGAATTCTCAACAGCAGGCAGACTGCTTGGATGACCCCCACCCAGAACTGAAATTGAAGGCAGCATTTCTGAGTTTGGAAATGGGAAAGGCCCAGCATTTATAACTGACTCCTTCATCCAACCTCTTTCCCCAAACCAGACGACTTTTGACATGGGTATGGCAACACCATACCTTTGTGCAGAGAGATTCATGGGAAACCTAGCGTCTGTGACATGCAGCAGCTCTCGACACCATCATCAGTGGCGGAAACCTAGCTTCTGTGACATGCAGCAGCTCTCGACACCATCATCAGTGGCGGAAACCTAGCTTCTGTGACATGCAGCAGCTCTCGACACCATCATCAGTGGCGGAAACCTAGCTTCTGTGACATGCAGCAGCTCTCGACACCATCATCAGTGGCGGAAACCTAGCTTCTGTGACATGCAGCAGCTCTCGACACCATCATCAGTGGCGGAAACCTAGCTTCTGTGACATGCAGCAGCTCTCGACACCATCATCAGTGGCGGAAACCTAGCTTCTGTGACATGCAGCAGCTCTCGACACCATCATCAGTGGCGGAAACCTAGCTTCTGTGACATGCAGCAGCTCTCGACACCATCATCAGTGGCGGAAACCTAGCTTCTGTGACATGCAGCAGCTCTCGACACCATCATCAGTGGCGGAAACCTAGCTTCTGTGACATGCAGCAGCTCTCGACACCATCATCAGTGGCGGAAACCTAGCTTCTGTGACATGCAGCAGCTCTCGACACCATCATCAGTGGTGGAAACCTAGCTTCTGTGACATGCAGCAGCTCTCGACACCATCATCAGTGGCAATATGTATCACTGCCTTGAAACTGTCTTTCTCTGGATGACTGTTGTAACAGCTTCACATTAACCTGCCAGTGCCACTGCAGACAACTGAAGATACCCTAATTTTCTGGTGGAGGAAAGTCTATGGATGAAGTCAATCCCATCCCAAATATCAGGATGTTAGATCTTTACGAGATTAGCACAAAAGGCAAGTGGAGCTCTCTCCAAGCTTTTATAGACACACATGCATTTTGGAAGCATTGCAATGTGTGCATTGCCCTCAGTGGGGAACCAGTTCTCAACGTAGAAAAGTTGTCACGTGTTACAGAGAAGAGAACAGGCTTTTGGTTAATCCCGACTTGTTGGAAAGGCTATGAGGGTCTTCTTGGACACAAAGCTGTGTGACCCCCATGTTCAACCCACCTTTTACATCAACATAGTTTAATACTGTGGGAAGATGGACAGAGTCTTAGCAAATTTGTGGTATTTAAGTCATATGAAACTCAAGAGAACACCCAGAACACTCTGGGTGCAGGTATCAGGATGCAGGGACTACCTGGATGCAGGGGACTATCTGGAAGCAGGGACTCAGGGGGTACCCTGGATGCAGAAGGTAGCTGGATACACGGAGCATCTAGATGCAGGGACTACCTGGATACAAGGGAGTATCTGGAAGGAGGAGAGTAACTGGATGGAAGGGACTATCTGGATGGAGGAGAGTAACTGGATGGAAGGGACTATCTGGATATAAGGGAGGATCTGGATCAGAGTATCTGGATCCAGGAGAGTACCTGGATGGAAGGGAGTAACTAGATTAAAGAGAGGATCTGGATGGAGGAAACTATCTAGAAAGAAGGGAGTATGTGGATAGAGTAACTGGATGGAAGTGAGTATGTGGCTAGAGGAGAGTAACTGAATAGAAGGGAGTATCTGGATGGGAGTATCTGGATGGGAGGGAGTATCTGGATGGAGGAGGGTATGTGGATGACATGGAGCATCTGGATGCAGGGAGTATCCAGATATAGGGGGTATCTGAAGGGAGGAGAGTACCTGGAGAGAAGGAGTATCTGGATGCAGGAAGAACCCAGATTCAGAGAGTATGTGGATTCAGGGGAATAACTGGAAGCAGGGAGTATCTGAACTTGGGGTGGGTACCAGAATGTAGGGGATATCTGGATGCAGGGAGCACATGGCTACAAACCAGAATCTGAATGGAGGAGAGTATCTGGATGCAGGCAGTACAAGGATTTAGAGGAGTATCTAGAAGCAGGGAGCATCTGGATTCAGGGGTGTACCTGGATGGAGGACAGTATCTGGATGTAGGGACTACCTGGATTCAGAGGAGTATCTGGAAGCAGGGAGTATCTGGACTTGGGGGGGTAACCTAGCTGCAGGGAGAGTATCTGGAAACAGGGAGTATCTGGATGGAGGAGAGTATCTGGCTGGAGTATCTGGGTGCAGAAGAGCACTGGTCTCGATGTGGCAAGACATGGAAAGGAAAAGAGGCCTAAAAGGAAATTCTGAAATAAAGAGCTGGCAGTTAGGCTGAAATTCTGCCTTAAAGCCCCAGAAAAGGAGAACTTGGAACCCCCATCCCATTAAATGCCTGCAGCCTTCTTTAATGTCTGTCCTCGGCAAAACGTTTAGGTAACAGAAAGTACTTGGCTTCTAATTTCTTTTTATTAGTCTGACATGAAAAAGAAACGTCCTCCAATAAAAGAAATACTGAAGAAACAAATTGAAGGGCTTACCTTATTTTAATTAAAAAAATGTCAAGGCGACCATGGGAGTTTCAGACGTGCTCAATGCACACCTGATTTGTAAACAAGCGAGATTCCGGCTGAGGGTGCCTCGGCGCGGTTGATATTTGACTTATAGGGATGTAATAATGGCAAGCCTTTCACATCCCATGGGAAACCACCCGGGTCTTGGAGAATGGGGGTGCAAGTCCCTGTCCCCGTTTGGATGTAAAACTCATCGTTAGTAAACAACATCCACCCAGCAACAACAAGCAAAAACGTCGAAAGATTAAAACAAAGAATCCGCCGTGAACTTCAGAAGGCCTCCGTCTCTGCTCTCACACAGCTGTTCTTTGGGGAGGAGCTTCCCGCAGGTGTCCTGCTGCCAACAGCTGGGCTGTTTCCACTGACAATCTTCTATTTCTCTAAAAGAGTATGCTGAACTGTGGGAAGCAGGGAGAAAAGAAAGTCATTCCCAGTTCCCTGAGTACTCAGGTGAACATAACGTCCTTAAACTTTCAGGAGCCAGTGATTTTATTTCCGCATAAGAAAAATGGATCCAAAGGTCATCACGAAAAAAGCAAAACCCTAAATCTCAACGAATTCGATCAATTTCGCTGAACGATGCCATACAACAACAACAAAAAAAATGGGTACTGCAGAAGAAGCAGAAGGAAAACCAGGGAAGACATTTTCCACTAACGGTGTTACAGAGACAGTAACAAATGTCTGATTTACCGAATGGCAGAATACATGTTCTCAATGAGAGTGTGCACTTTTTACTATCTGAAAGACACACGGCTGAGATTTTCTGGTCTGTTCATTTAAGTTTTGGAAACTTTATTTTGCATGTCAGTCTCAAAACTATTTTGGAGGGAGAAGCTGGGATCTGGAAGAAGGAATTAAAGACAAGGGCATTTTTCTTCCAAATAGGCTGGCAGGAAACAGTGGAATGCAGGAAACAGGGGCTCTTCCCGTAACAAGAGCCCCACACATACATATCAATGTGCTTGCCAATGAAGCTAGACAACTTCCTTACAATGGGCAGAAGAAATCTTCCTTCTATCTTTAAGATAATAGCTTGGGCCAGGCGCGGTGGCTCAAGCCCGTAATCCCAGCACTTTGGGAGGCCAAGGCGGGTGGATCACGAGGTCAAGAGATCAAGACCATCCTGGTCAACATGGTGAAACCCCGTCTCTACTAAAAATACAAAAAATTAGCTGGGCACGGTGGCATGAACCTGTAATCCCAGCTACTCAGGAGGCTGAGGCAGGAGAATTGCCTGAACCCAGGAGGTGGAAGTTGCGGTGAGCCAAGATCGCACCATTGCACTCCAGCCTGGGCAACAAGAGTGAAACTCCGTTTCAAAAAAAAAAGATAATAGCTTGTTCTAAACATCTTTCCCCGAGTTGAAAGAGCAGTCAGTAAGACACCAATTTTTTTTTTTTTTTTTGAGATGGAGTTTCACTCTTGCTGCCCAGGATGGAGTGCGATGGCTCGATCTTGGCTCACCACAACATCTGCCTCCTGGATTCAAGCGGTTTTCCTGACTCAGCCTCCTGAGTAGCTGGAATTGCAGGCATGCACCACCATACCCAGCTAATTTTTTTTTTTTTTTTTAAAGTAAGGACTTGATTTCTCCATGTTGGTCAGGCTAGTCTCAAACTCTCAACCTCAGGTGATCTCCCTCCTCGGCCTCCCCAAGTGCTGGGATGACATGTGTGAAATGCCACACCTGGCGAGACACTAACTTTCTAAAAGTCTCTATCTTTAAAATTCAAGGCCAAGTACCGTGGCTCACGCCTGTCATCCCGACACTTTGTGTGGCTGAGGTGAGCAGATCACTTGAGGTCAGGAGTTACAGACCACTCTGGCCAACATGGTAAAGCCCCGTCTCTATTAAAAATACCAAGAAAATTAGTGGGGCATGGTGGTGCATGCCTGTAGTCCCAGCTACTCAGAGGCTGAGGCAGGAGAATCGTTTGAACCTGGGAGGCAGAGGTTGCAGTGAGTCAAAACCACACCACTACACTCCAGCCTGGGTGACAGAGAGACTCCATCTACACACACACACACACACACACACACACACACACACACACACACAATTAGAAGACTTTAGATCATTTCATTAAAAATACATCTCAATTTGATGGCTCCTATTAAAAATAAATGTTGTATCTCTCAGGCAAAAGGTTCCAGCTTATGTACAAATAAGAGAAATAAAGCATGCATATATATACACACACATACGATTCTTTCCTGTCATTTTCAAAAGTGGTTCTGATGGCAAAATGCCTGCCTTTTACCCCAAGAAGCTTCTCACGAATTAAAGAGACTCCTCTTGACCACATTTGCCACCTGGTTGGGAGGATTTTTAGAAAGTGACAGCAGGCTGGGTGCACTAGTTTACGCCTGGAATCCCAGCACTTTGGGAGGCTGAGGTGGGAGGATCGCTTGAACTCACGATGGCCAACATAGTGAGACCCTGTCTGGGCAACCTGGTGAGAACTTGTCTCTACAGAATTAAAAAAAAAATCGGCCAGGCATGGTGCTGCACGCCTGTGGTCCCAGCTAAGCAGGTCAGGAGGTTGAGGCTGCGGTGGGTTACAGTCGGGCCACTGCACTTGAGCCTGGGCGACAGTGAGACCCCGTCTCTGCCAACGAAACAACAGTTTACAGCGAAACTTGACAAGCAATATTTCAGGAGATCGACTTTGAATTCCCAGTGCACAGGAGCCAGCTGTGGACTTCCTGATGATGCACCAATGGTGTGCTGCAATCTCACTGTGTCGCCAGGGCAGGAGTGCAATGGCAACGGTCTTGGCTCCCTGCAACCTGTGCCTCCCGGGTTCACGTGACTGTCCTGCCTCAGCCTCCCGAGTAGCTGCGATTACAGGTACCCACCACCACACCCAGCTAATTTTGTGTTTTCAGTAGAGATGAGGTTTCACCATGTTGGCCAGGCTGGTCTCGAACTCCTGGGAAAAATTCCTCAATCTTTCGTTAAAGAGAGACTTAGGCACATATATGTCTTCTCTGGAGCCCCAGGCCCTAGGGAGTTGATACATTCATCGTCTCTTGAAAGAATCCCTCAAAAGCAACACATGAAGGACACATTCAAAGCCAAGCAACCAACTTTGAGAATGTGAGCAGAACGGCAAGATGGGAGCGGGTAGAGAAGACACAATAGGAACCCTGGCCGTATGTGTGAGGCGCCGTTCCCCGTCCTCCTTACCAGCTGGCTCTGAGCTGGTGTTCCGGTGACTCTCCATGTCCACCTCCCCTTGTTCTGCTGAAAACAAGAAGAAAACACGCAGAGAGGCTCAGTGCAACAGAGCACCCACTCCTCAGAATGCACACCAGACACCCGGGCTTTCCTGAGATTGACGCTCCTATAGCTTGGGCCGGAGTGGTCAGTCCTAAACCCCAACCCCACTGGCAACATTGAGTCTAACGCTCACCTAAGTGATGACTTTGCCAGTATTTTGTTTTTGCCTCACTGCCTATGTTTTATTTATTTATTTATTTTACTTGAAGTTCTGGGATACATGTGCATAACGTGCAGGTGTGTTACACAGGCATACACATGCCATGGTGGTTTGCTGCACCCATCAACCCTTCATCTACATTAGGTATTTCTCCTAATGCTCTCCCTCCCCAATCTCCCTAGCCCCCCACCCCCCAACAGGCCCCGGTGTGTTACATTCCCCTCCCTGTGTCCCTGTGTTCTCGTTGTTCGACTTCCACTTATGAGTGAGAACATGCAGTTTCCGGTTTTCTGTTCTTGTGTCAGTTTGCTGAGAATGATGGTTTCCAGCTTCATCAATGTTCCTGCAAAGGACACAAACTCCTCCTTTTTTATGGCTGCACAGTATTCCATGTGCCACATTTTCTTTATCCAGTCTATCAATGATGGGCATTTGGGTTGGTTCCAAGGGTTAGCTATTGCAAACAGTGCCTTAATGAACATACGTGTGCATGTGTCTTTATAGTAGAATGAGTTATCATACTCTGGGTATATACTCGATAATGGGATTGCTGGGTCAACAGTATCTTATCCTGGACGGTACAGGCAGAGATGAACTTCACTAGAGTAATGCAAGCAGTTTTATTTTCCTCTATTTTCAGGATTTCTTTACACTCTCTAAACACTGAGGGACATGCACATGGAAGCCATCATTGTCAAAAAGAAAAGCAAGAGCATGCATCTATGAAAGTACGATTCTTACTTATGACTGCCCCCTGACTCATCAAACAAATGCAGTTGGCGGGGCATGGAGGCTCACACCTGTAATCCCAGCACTTCGAGAGGTTGATGCGGCTGAATCAAGTGAAGTCAGGACTTCGAGATCAGCCTGGCCAAAATGGTGAAACCCCATCTCTACTACAAACACAAAAGTTTACTGGGTGTGTGGTGTCGGGCACGTGTAATCCCAGCTACCAGAGAGGCTGAGGCAGGAGAGTCATTTGAACCTGGGAGGCAGAGGCTGCAGTGAGCTAAGATCACACCACTGTACTCCAGCCTGGGTGACAGGTTTATTTATTTAAAATAAATTTATTTATTATTAAATAACAATAAATAATTTATTAAATAATAATAAATTTAAAATCAATAAATATATTTATTTTTAAACAAATTTATTTATTTTAAAAATAAAAATGTAAATAAATAAATAAAAATAAATCCAGAGAATCTCAGCAGATTGGATCTTTTTGGTACCTGTGAAAAGAGGGCGTTTTTCCTTTTGAGGTTGAATCAGCTCTCCTAGCCTCCCTTCCACCTTCCCCAGAACACAGAGTGAGGGCAGCAAGGCAAAGGACACAAACTCCTCCTTTGTGTCCCCTCAGACCACTAAGACCTTGCTCCGGCCATCCCAGGTCAAGAGAGCCAAGGGGTCTCGTGTACCCGGTTTTCTTCCTCCTCCAGCATGTTTCCCCAGTACTGCTTCTATTTCCCAATTTCTTTGTAAAAGTGTTTCAGACATGCCGCAGCGCAAACAGGCTGGTCTCCCCACACAGTGTTGGCACAGCTTCCCTTCCGACGCACAGGATAAGCCAACAGTCTTAGAAATGCGCAAGAGAGGCACAGATCCACAGACATTTATTTCTTTCCAGAGCTGGTGTGAAGGAACACTCACGCTTTCAGCACAAAGGGAAACAGCAGGAGCTCATGGAATCCGTGGCCGTGAGCGTCCCCCTCGCCAAGACGGTGCTATGTGTAAAACAGCCCGTCTGTGGTTCAAATGCCTTCGTAAAGGAACACGGCCGCACGGCGCAGCCGCGTAACTTACAACGACAGCAGCAGGGGGTGCCCTGCATTTACACGACATGAACGTGGGGGTCTGCAGCCCTTCTCTCCTCATCACTAAACGCTGGCCACATAAAGAGGCCAAAGTTCTAAGATTTAAGAAAAAGAGAGAGAGGAAAAACCCCCAAAGAGGAGAACATTCCACACGACCTGAAAATGTTCACCCCGAATGTCGTTCGTTCTGCAGGTGCCAAGTTGTCAACATGGACGTACTTTGGAGCAAGCTGTCCTGGCTAGAAATGGAAAACCTGCGTTCATTCAGAGGACAAAGAATTTCTCCCTCCCTCCTCACTGGTTAAAGAGCAAAAAGATATTCTTTCTATTCTTGTAATATTATAAAACACTACATAAAATCTGGCAACTTCTAAACAGGGAAAAAGTCCTTTGAGAAGTATAAAGTCTCAGGCTGGGTGCGGTGGCTCACGCCTGTAATTCCATCACTTTGGGAGGCCGAGGTGGGTGGGTCACAATTCAAGAGATTGAGACAGTCCTGGCCAACATGGCGAAACCCATCTCTACTAAATATACATAAAATTAGCTGGGCGTGGTGGTACGTGCCTATAGTCCCAGCTACTTGGGAGGCTGAGGCAGGAGAACTGCTTGAACCCAGGAGGCAGAGGTTGCAGTGAGCTGAGATCGCACCACTGTACTCCAGCCCGGATGACAGAGCAAAACTCTTTCGGAAGGAAGGAAAGTGGGAGGGAGGAAGGAAGGGGAAAAGTATAACGTCTGACAAGGGCAAAGTCCACCTGTGCAAATGTTCCAACGTCACGGACCTCTCAGGAGGAGAAACGGTCTCATGAGATGCTCCATACGCGTCCACCCACACACCCTTCCCATGGAAAGTTAGACCAAGCATGCCACATTTGACAAGTCAACTTCAAACAATTTGTGGTGCTTTTCTTTCAGGCTAGAAACCCTCTGTAGCTATTAGAACCGTTAAGCAAAGGAATATGGCTTTAATGGGTCCCTGTGCTTTGTGAATATGTGTTTATACACAGACACCATGCACGGGAGCCAATCCTGAGACCATATCCCTGAGGATCACTGTCCAGCAGTGGCTAATGTTTAAGCTGTGTTAGGTCAGACATTTGCCTTTAAAATGGGCTTTTCTTTCTTGCTGCCCCCTCTGCTGAAAACATTTAGAGGTGTATCACACAAAAATGTTTGAACCAATTAATGACTTTATAAATTCATATTAGAAAAGATAACTTTTACTCAAGGTGAATTAAAATATCTAACATGTATGTTAACTTCTGTTTTCTAAAGGGACATTAAGTTTTAAAAGCATATCCTCACACTGCTCACACTGGGATGAGACACCCAACATCTGGAAGACGTTGGTTCTCGTCAGTTACATAATACATCATGTGTCCTTCATACCTCGTGGGAGGAGGTTTGGGAAGCAAAGAAATCCCGCAAGGTTGGCACATGGCTGCCTATTGCTCTCCTTGGAAGAAAACAGTTGCAAAGTCGGGGGAAATTTCAGATTTTATTCACTTCTTGTGATGACCGAACGTGACCAAAAGCAACGAAACATGCTCAACTTTCTCTTCCTCTCTCTCTGTTTTCTGACATTTGAAATTCCTCCTTCATGAGAACATGGCAACCGCAGGTTTAGAACATATAACAGAAAGGAGAACACTGGGGGTAGTTCCCAAGGAAATGAGAGTAACAAGGAATGGAAAAGCCATTTTGTTTTTCCCCCAGGAAGGTAACTCTGCCATTTTATTTTATTTATGGGTTTTTTTTTGTTTTTTTTTTTTTTTTTTAGACGGAGTTTCGCTCTCGTTTCCCAGGCTGCAGTGCGATGGCACAATCTCAGCTCACTGCAAACTCCGCCTCCCGGGTTCAAGCGATTCTCCTGCCTCAGCCTCCCGAGTAGCTGGGATCGCAGGTGCCTACCATCATGTATGGCTAATTTTTTTTATTTTTAGTAGAGACAGGGTTTCTCCATGTTGGCCAGGCTGGTCTCGAACTCCTGGCCTCAGGTGATCCTCCCTCCTTGGCCTCCCAAAGTGCTGGGATTACAGGTGTGATCCACTGCGCCCGGCCAGCTCTGCCATTTTTAACATTTGATCTCATTTTCCTAACCTACCTGCCATGGACCGTATTCAAATCCTCATCAGCTTGGGCTCTTCCACCATCTTCTCAGCACTGCTCTCCACGGTGTGCGTTCCGGACCAGCAACATCAGCACCCCTGGGTGCTGACTGGAGACACAGAATCTCAGGCTGCGTGCCCCAGGCCTACTCCATCAGAGTCTGCATTTCAGCCAGCTTCCCGCGTGATTCCTGCACCCAGAATAGACTGGGAATCCTGAGAGCCATCCTGCTGCTGTGGAGTCCAAAGTTCCTGACGCTCACTGTGTAACAGCCAACCACTCGAGAGAAAAGAAGTTGGACCAAGAAAAGCATCTTCATGGCAGGGTGCAGTGGCTCACGCCTGTAATCCTAGCACTCTGGGAGGCCGAGGCAGGTGGATCACCTGAGGTCAGGAGTTTGAGACCAGCCTGGCCAACATGGAGAAACCCCATCTCTACTAAAAATACACAAATTAGCTGGGCATAGTGGCAGGTGCCTGTAATCCCAGCTACTTGGGAGACTGAGGCAGGAGAATCGCTTCAACCCAGGGGGCAGAGGTTGCAATGAGCACAGATCGTGCCACTGCACTCCAGCCTGAGGTGACAGAGTGAGAGGCTGTGTCAACAAGAAAAAAAGAAAAAGAAAAGAAAAACATGTTTATTTGGAGAGCCAGCAAACCAAGAAGATGGCAGACCCATGTGCTAAGGAACCATCTTTGAAGTCACCAATCTCAAGCTTTTGTTTTTAACATTGAGAAGGGGATGAGGGAGGAGATTGAGGGGAGGGATGACTGGTGACTGCAGACACTCGGGTATCAGCGGGGGCCCAAGGAGACTGCAAAACTTCTCTGTCCTTGGTCAGGTCACAGTGGTCTACAAACCTTCAACATAACACTGTTAGCTGTGTGCAGACCCTTCTTATCGCCTCAGGGGTTAGTTGAGGAAAGGAACTATCATCCTTGCTTTCCAGTTAAACTGAAATCTAAGTTCTTTCCATGACTAACGTGGCCCGTGTACAGAAGTGCCTGAGGGCAGTTAGCTTGAGGAGTCAGAAGCAAGATGGAGTCAGCTATGTTAGATGTCTCTCCCTCCTACAGTGGCAATCCATTCTATCCTCTTCTGAGAGGCTATTTCGAGATGTGGGCATCTCTGTGGCTTTCAGGATAAAATCTAGATGCTCAGGATAAATTCTAGATGCCTTTAGAACTAAGCAGGGTGCAGCTGTCTGCTCAGGACCCTGCATCTGCCTATCACGATATTCTCACTCTCTCCTTATAATAAAGGCACAAAAAAACCCCAAAATTGTGTTTTTCCTCCTCTTTCCTCTCACACAAGAAAGCAAACAAAATACAAGCAAGTAAGCAAGCTAGAAAGAAAAAGGAGAGGGAGAAAGAGAGAATGAAAGAAACGAAGAATAAGGAAGAAAAAAAGAAGGAAGGAAATAAAGAATGAGAAAGAAGGAAAGAAGAAAGAGAGAGAGAGAGAGAGAGGCAGAGAAGAAGGAAGAAAAAAAGAAAACTATTGCCAGCACAGGGTACCTGGTCCTCTCTGTTTTTTCAAATACTATCACCCAAGAAAGCATCCCATCCACGTAATTCCTAAGACGTAAAAGTCCATTTTCAAATCATGAAATAAGTAAGTGTTTCTACAGGAAAGGCTTAGTTCTTTCTTCTTCTCTAAATATGGCTGCCGAAATATTTATCTTTGTCAGGGGAGAATCCTTGTCTTACAGCCTGACCCAATGAAGGCTCTCCTCCTGGGTGAACTCTGTGAGGCTTTGTTTCTTTGCTTCGGGACCTCTAAGAAGCAAGCACATCCTGCAGTGAATTTACAAAAGAAGCAGATAAAACATGCCCATGCTGTCTACAAGCCCCGTCCCCTTCCAGCTGCCTGCTTTGTGAGCAGAGCCGCCCACCGTCTCCCAGCCCCGTCCGCTTCCAGCTGCCTGCTTTGTGAGCAGAGCCGACTCTGCAGGTCACTGGGCTCGGGGCTTTTCCAGTGGGTTTTTGCATTTGCCAGTTGCTTTTGTTTTCAGTTTCCCGGGCTGATATTTCCTTCTGCTGTTCTCTAAACTTGCCTTAGGCCGAGGATGAGGTGGTGAAGTTGAGTCAGGCTTCCTGTTGTCTTGTGGCTGTTTTAAAAACTATCCTTGGAAGAAAACACTTGCAAAGTCGGGGAAATATTTCAGACTTTATTCGCTTATTCTGATGACCTGACATAATATGCAAAAGCAAGCATACATGATCAACTTTCTCTCTCTCTCCCTCTCTCTCTCTCTCTCTCTCTCTCTCTCTCTCTCTCTCTCTCTCTCTCTCTCTCTCTCTCTCTCTCTCTCTCTCTCTCTCTCCCTCTCTTTACATTTGTGATTCTTCCAGAATTGGAAAGTCTTAGATCAGCTGGCGAGTTTGTATCTTCAAACCTACATGCCATTGCAATGGATCATTTTAAGACATAGCACAGAAGAATCACTGCAGAAATAAAAGTAGGTTGTGTGTGTGTTTAGTGTATCTGTGTGTAGCCTAAGCCAGTCAGCGTTGAGGAAGATTTTCTTTTGGTCAATACAACATCACGACGTTTGAAATATGTAGCCATTGTGGGACGGCTAAATACAAGTAACAAATTAGCTACATACTCATGGTTTTTTGTTTGTTCATTTGTTTTGAGACCGAGTCTTGCTCTGTCACCCAGGCTGGAGTGCAGTGGCACGATCTGCTTCACCGCAACCTCTGCCTCCCAGGTTCAAGTGTTTCTCCTGCCTCAGCTTCCTCAGTAGCTGAAATTACAGGTATGTGCCACCACGCCTGGCTAATTTTGGTATTTTTAGTAGAGACGGGGTTTCACCATGTTGATAAGGCTGGTCTCGAACTCCTGACCTTATGATCAGCCTGCCTCAGCCTCCCAAAGTGCTGGGATTACAGACGTGAGCCACCGTGCCCAGCCAGAGCCTGTTATAATCATTTTAATGGGCAGTGCATCCATCACTACTGAAGTATGAAGTAGGAGAGTCCACCAGCCAGGATGTGCTCTGTGCCGTCATTATCCATCTGTATTATGTGAGCTCCCACAGCAGGCACCATGGTGGGTGGGGAAGAACACACACACAGCTCCCCAAGCACTGGAGTCTCCTTGTCTATCTGCTGCCCTATCTCAGGTGAGTAGCATTTCCTTGCACCAGCAAGAGGAAAATACACCTCGTTGTCCACCAGAGATAAAAAAAAAAGGATCCCCAGTCAGGTGCGGTGGCTCGTGCCTATAATCCCAGCACTTTGGGAAGTCAAGGCAGGTGGATCTCTTGAGGTCAGGAGTTCAAGACCAGCCTGGCCAACATGATGAAAGCCCTTCTTGACTAAAAATACAAAACTTTGCTGGGTGTGGTGATGGGCACCTATAATCCCAGCTTCTCGGAGGCTGAGGCAGGACAATTGCTTGAACCTGGGAGGCAGAGGTTGCAGTGAGCTGAGATCGTGCCATTACACTCTCCATGCATAGTTAAGTGACATCCCCATGGACCAGCAAGAGGAAAATACACTTTGTTGTCTACCAGAGATAAAAGCCAGGTGTGGTGGCTCATTCCTGTAATCCCAGCACTTTGGGAGGCTGAGGCAGGCGAATCGCTTGAGGTCAGGAGTTTGAGACCAGCCTGGCCAACATGGAGAAACCCCATCTCTACTAAAAATACAAAACTTAGCTGGGGATAGTGACAAGTGCCTGAAATCCCAGCTACTCAGGAGGCTGAGGCAGGAGAATCACTTGAACCCTGGAGGTGGAGATTGCAGTGAGCCAAGATCATGCCACTACACTCCAGCCTGGGTGACAGAGCAAGACTCTGTCTCAAAAAGACGAGAGAGAGAGAGAGAGAGAGAGAGAGAGAGAGAGAGAGAGAGAGAGAGAGAGAGAGAGAGAGAGAAGATGGGAGTGGGGGTTTCCTTGAGGAAACTAGCATCATTAGTTAGTTCTCACATTGCTGTAAAGAAGTAACTAGGAGTGGATAATATATAAAGAAAAGAGACTCTGTCTCAAAAAAATAAATAAATACGAAAGAGGAAAAAGGGGCCCCAGGGCCTCAGGAGATCCAGGGGTTGAAACTGCAAATCCACTGGGCAAGGAAGATGATGCCTCACTATCCCAATTCTTCAGACCATCTTCTTATGAGTCACCAACTTAGCTTCTCCTGGGAACGCTTCAGAAATCAGCTGGTCATGATCCCCAGTGCCAAATCCTGGCTCATCAGAGATCTATAAAGACGCGGATTCCCCATTTGATGGGGGAGACATCTCCGTCCATCCAGTGGACAGCAGAGACAGCTCCTAGCACCAGAACCGCAGGGCAAGGGTAAGAGCCTGCCCAGTGGCAAAGGGGGTGGGAGGAAGGAATGTATAAATGTGTTTGTAGACAGGATGTAAAAGACAAAGAATTTGAATGACTTTTGAAAAAATGGCATGCGGTCGCCTCTGCAAAGCCGATTCCCACTCAGGAGACAGCGCCTACTCAGTGTGCCTGGAAGAGGCATCCCTGTGTCAGGAAGTCACTGCTGCTGGCAGGGGCAGCTCAGTTGGCAGAGATGAGAGGATGGAATGAAGAGTGAAGGCATTTCCAGTGTGGGCTTTCACAAATGACTTCCACTGATGAACCCTGAGGCCAATCTTGGGTCTGGAGTGCAGGTCAAAGGGGCAGAGGGGAGGCAGGAAGGGGCTCCCTGGGAGGCTTGGTGGATGACAGAGAAACACACACACACACCAGACAAGGAAAAGCCTTGAAGTCACAGTTTGAAAAATAAGGTTGCAGATTTGGTGAAGGTCACACAGGACAGGAAGCAGGCAGGATTTCATATATCTACCCATCTCTTTGCATTCACCTTTGCATTTATCTATATATCTAACCAGCTATCCACATCCATCCATCATCTATCCCTCTATGCACTTATCCACCCATCCATGAAGGTATTTATGCATGCATACATCTATCAATTCAAGTATCCACTTATCCACCTATCCATCTATCTATCCATCCACTCACCTACTCATCCACCTAACCATCCATCCATCCATTCAAGCATTCTTCCATCCATGCATCCATCCATCCATCCATTCAAGCATTCTTCCATCCATGCATCCATCCATCCATCCATTCAAGCATTCTTCCATCCATGCATCCATCCATCCATCCATTCAAGCATTCTTCCACCCATCGATTCAATCATCTACTAAACCATCCATCTATCCATCCATCAATCCATCCATCCACCTACTCATGTACTCATCCATGTAACCATCCATCAAACTATCCATCCATCCATCCATCCATCCATTGACACATTCATCAAACCATTCATCCACCTTCCATCTATATATGCAGTTATTCAGCAACACATCTATTCAATGATCCTCCCATCCACCCACCTACCCATCCACCTAACCATCCACACACCCATTCAAACATCCGCTCATCTCTCCATTCATCCATTCATCTACTCATCCACCAAACCACTCATCCATTCTTCCATCTATCCACCCACCTATTCATCAACACATCTATTCACTGGTTCATCTGTCCATCTACCTATCTATCCATCAATCTGTCTATCTATCTATCTACCTTTCCAACTCTACATCCACCTTAACACCTGTGCATCCATGTATGCATCTACTCATCCATCAAACACTCAACCATCTCTCCATCCATGCACCTGAGTACCCATCTATTCAGCCATTCACTCATCCATCCATCCATGCATCCACCTATCCATCCATCTACCCATCTACCCATCCATCCAAATATCCATCCAAACACCCATCTATCCCTCCCTTTCACCTACCAATTCACCATCCATCCATGCATCTATCCATTTGTCCACCTTTCCATCCATTTATCTATCCATCTATTATCCCACCACTCCCTCCCTCCTTCTCACTTTCCCTCAGTTCCTGCAGATGGACACCTAGCCATCTCTAGACACCCACGGGGCCATGAGCCCACATCACTCATGCACAGCTTGCTGTTTTGTAGCCAGACAATCATGAATGGCTGGCAGAATACCTACAGCAGGGTGGGAAACCTAGACCCACTGGAATTGGGCACATTTGTGGGAATGTCCCTGGAGTCCTTCCTTTGTGTCTCATTTCTTAGAGGACTCAGGGATTGCAGCACCTGCATTATTTATCAAGTCTCTCTGCTGCTGGCCTCTGCTCAGGGGAGTTAGGACAAACTTCAGCAGTAAGTCTGTGGAAAGCCTTTAACTCAGAGCCCCACACAGATTAAGACACTCGTCTTGATTGAGACCTAAAATAATAATTATTATGTGAAAATAGATCAAAGCAATATCTCTGCCCTGCAACATATTGAGAGGTGAAAATTGCATATTATGTTTTCTAAAGATACAAACACTATTTTCCATTGGTCAGACTAAAATCTAGAAAGCAAGACCAAGTCTGAGGTCTGCTTGAAGGAGCCAGATAATGATGCAGATTTATGGAACCGGGGCCCCAGAAAACCTTATCTGTTCACACTGCTCCCCACTATACCAGACTAGAATAATTCCAATGTGCTACTTGCGGGGGTCCAGGAGGGGAAACTGAAGTTGATTCATCCCTAGAATAACAGGGCCATAATCTAGTTGCAAGCCTAGACTTTGAGGATGAATGTCTTGATATCTGAATTTCACTTCTGCTGTTTACTAGCAGTGCATTGGTGAACATGTTACCAATCTGATTGCCAGTTCCTTGTACAATGACAGCGCTCATTCTTACTATGAGGTTGGGTACAGATTTGGTTTTGAGACAGAGTCTTGCTCTGTCTCTTTCTTCCATGGCTGGAGGACAGAGGCTTGATCTCAGTCCCTGAAGACTTGGTTTTCCTCTGCCTCCTGTGTTCAAGCAATTAATTCTCCTGCCTCAACCTCCTGAGTAGCTGGGATAATAGTAGCCACCCACCACCACGCCTGGCTAATTTTCGTATTTTCAGTAGAGACGGATTTCGCCATGTTGGCCAGGCTAGTCTTGTACTCCTGATCTCAGGTGATCCGCCTTCCTTGGCCTCCCAAAGTCCTGAGATTACAGGCATGAGTCACTGTGCCTGGCTGGCGCAGATTTTTTTAAAGTGCCTGCAAAGCACCTTCCATGTGGAAAGGGCTCCACCAAGCAGCATGGTTGTTATTATAAATTTCATTCCTGCCCCTAAAGGGGGAATTCTTGGCAAGACGCCCCAGTCCCTGACTGGTGCACTGAGCCTGCCGATGTCCGATAAGTGGCGGGAAATAAGACCCGCTACTGGGACCCTGCACTGCACCAAGGTGCTGAGCTGTTGGGGAGATAAAGCCAGAGAAGCCAGACCAGGTCTGCTAAGCCAGCTGACTCACCATGAAAAAGATCTACAAAGAGCTCTCATGTACCTGGAACTAAATTCTGAACCTATGCATGAATTTTTTTAAAAAAAGCTGGAGACAACTGATGCTGGAGAGGATGTGGGGACATAAGAACACTTGTACACTGCTGGTGAGAGTGTAAATTAGTTCAGCCATTGTGGAAGACAGTGTGGAGATTCCTCAAGGACCTAGAAATAGAAATTCCATTTGACCCAGCGATCCTATTACTGAGTAATGTCTCAGATTCTCATGGGGGATTTTTTCCCGAGCTCTTGGTTTTCCTCAAGACCCAGGACCTGATTTTGGCTGGTGCAAAAGCCACTGGAGTTACCAAGATTAGGAGGAACGTGATTCAGAGCTGAACGGGAATGTAAGAAACCCTGCCCAGAGGCTGAAGAATCAGCAGGTGTTGATTTAAAACACAGCACATTCTTAGCATTGGGTGATGTGCCTGCAAGCGAATGATTGAATGATAGGAAGCTGTGTGTGTTTTCATGTCTTTTTCAATATCTTTTTTGTTGCTTTTTTTGAGATGGAGTTTTGCTCTTGTTGCCCAGGCTGGAGTGCCAGAGTGTGATCTCGGCTCACCGCAACCTCCGCATTCTGGGTTCAAGCAATTCTCCTGCCTCAGCCTCCCGAGTAGCTGGGATTACAGGTGTGGGCCACCATGCTGGGCCAACTTTGTGTTTTTAGTAGAGACGGAGTTTCTCCATGTTGATCAGGCTGGTCTCGAACTCCCGACCTCAGGTGATCTGCCCGCCTCAGACTCCCAAAGTGCTGGGATGACAGGTGTGAGCCACTGCGCTGGGCTGTCTTTTTTCAATACCCTAAAGGCAAAGTCACGGTAGCAAGTGAGAGTGCCCACACAGCAAAACTGTTCCTGTGGGCGTGAAACGCTTCCAGGATGCCTGGGAGCTGAACAGGTGGTGAATGACGATGCTGGCACTGCAGAGAAGTACACGGTAAGCACTCCGGGTGAGAGGAAGGAAACAAGGCCAAGCATGGTGCCTTATGCCTGTCATACCAGCGCTTCGGCAGGCCAAGGCAGATGGATCACAAGGCCAAAAGTTCGACACCAGCCTGACCAACATGGTGAAACCCCATCTCTACTAAAAATACAAAAATTAGCCAGGCATGGTGGCACGTGCCTGTAATCCCAGCTACTCAGGAAGCTGAAGCAGGAAAATCGCTTAACTCAGGAGGTGGAGGTTGAGGTGAGCCAAGATCACACTATTGCACTCCAGCCTGGGGGACAGAGTGAGATCGTCTCAAGAAAAAAAAAAAAGAAAGCTAAGCAGTGTAGTGGTGAGAATAAGCACACGTTCACCCATGTGTGTGAAGCTCTGCTTCTTCAAAGCCAAGTCACCCAGCTTTGAACACTATAGCATGTCTTGGAACCCATCCAGTCCTGGAGATGCACAGATGGGCAAACCATGGCCAGACACTCACTCTCATGTTACTTAGCATCTAATGGGGAAAGCAGAAATTTAAACAAAACTGTCCACAGGACCTAAAAGCAGTGCTGTGGTCAGAGCAGTGGTGAGCAGGTGAGGTTTCTAGAGGCTTACAATGTGATCAGCTTGCATCAGGCAGGAACACAAATGTGAGTCCTTAAGGGGAAGTGACAGGTGAGCTGGCAGCTGAAGAATGAAGACAGCACAAGGTGCAGGCAGAAGGGAGGTTTGCGTAGCAAGTGTGGCACGTGCAAAGGGCCCGTGGTCAATGGAACTGAGCATCCCAGAGGGCCCAGTGAGGAGGGAAAGAGGAAGTCAGGCCTGGCGTGGCGTGGAGGGGAACGAAGTGAGGAAACAGTCAATCCTCAACCTTGAAAAGGGCCCTTTCGGTGGCTCACGCCTGTAATCCCAGCACTTTGGGAGGCCGAGGTGGGTGGATCACGAGGTCAAGAGATCAAGACCATCCTGGTCAACATGGTGAAACCCCATCTGTACTAAAAATGCAAATAATTAGCTGGGCACGGCGGCACGTGCTGTAATCCCAGCTACTCAGGAGGCTGAGGCAGGAGAATTGCCTGAATCCAGGAGGTGGAGGTTGCGGTGAGCCAAGCTCACGCCATTGCACTCCAGCCTGGGTAACAAGAGCGAAACTCCATCTCAAAAAATAAAAAAGAAAGAAAAGGGCCCTTTGACCATCCCCAGGAGCCAGCCTTGCTTGCCATGTGCATTGTGCCGGGTGCCTCTGCTTGCTCCCAGAGAGCTCCCTCCTGCCTCCCAGCTCTGCATCTGTCAGATCCTGGCTCTGATCCCACAGTGCTGTCGCTTCGACTTACGTACCCATTGCTAATGGAATTGTTTCTCGGAGTGATTAATTGCAACGTTCATTCCATCTGGGCTCATAAGAGTCTGCTGGGTTGCCCCAAAGAGGGTAGCTAAAGGAACTAAAAACCAAATCTTTCCTTGAAAAGAATCCAGTGACACGTCCTGTGTCCACCTCTTTGAGGTTGGAAAGCTTCTCTGTTAGTCTTAGTTGCTTTTAGGCATGGTCCTGCTGCATATACAATGTGTATCTTTCTCTTTTCTTTTTCTTTTTTTTTGAGATGGAGTCTCCCTCCAACATCCAGGCTGCAGTGCAAGTGGCTCCATCTCAACTGCCTGCAACTTCCGCCTCCTGAGTTCAAGCGATTCTGTGCCTCAGCTTCCCAAGTAGCTGGGATTACAGGCATGTGCTACCACACTTGGCTAAATTTTTTTTAAGACTGAGTCTCACTTTATCGCCCAGGCGGGAGTGCAATGATGTGATCTTGGCTCACTGCAACTTCCTCCTCCCAGGTTCAAATGATTCTCCTGCCTCAGCCTCCTGCGTAGCTGGGATTACAGGAGCACACCACCATGCCCAGCTAATTTTTGTATTTTTAGTGAAATTGGGTTTTCACTGTGTTGGCCAGGCTGGTCTCTAACTCCTGACCTCGTGCCTCAGCCTCCCAAGTAGCGGGGATTACAGGTATGTGCCACCACACCCGGCTAATTTTTTTATGTTTTTTTTTAAGACTGAGTCTTGCACTGTCATCCAGGCTGGAGTGCAGCGATGTGATCTCGGCTCACTGCAACCTCCTCCACCTCTTGGCTTCAAGCGATTCTCCTGCCTCAGCCTCCCAAGTAGCTGGGATCACAGGCATATGCTACCACGCCCAGCTAATTTTTGTATCTGTATTTTATTTATTTATTTATTTTTAGATGGAGGTTCGCTCTCATTACCCAGGCTGGAATGCAATGGCGCGATCTCGGCTCACCGCAACCTCCGCCTCCTGGGTTCACGCAATTCTCCTGCCTCAGCCTCCCGAGTAGCTGGGATTACAGGCACATACCACCGTGCCCAGCTAATTTTTTGTATGTTTAGTAGAGACGGGGTTTCACCATGTTGACCAGGATGGTCTCGATCTGTTGACCTTGTGATCCACCCGCCTCGGCCTCCCAAAGTGCTGGGATTACAGGATTGAGCCACCGCGCCCGGCCTTGTATCTTTATTTTTAAGACTCAGTCTTGCTTTATTGCCCAGGCTGAAGTGCAATGGCATGACCTCAGCTGACCACAACCTCTGCCTTCCAGCTTCAAGCAATTCTCATGCCTCAGCCTCCCAAGCAGCCGGGATTACAGGCACATGCCACCACGCCTGGCTAATTTTTGTATTCTTATAGAGATGGGGTTTCATCATCTCTAAGCTGGTTTGGCCAGGCTGGTCTTGAACTCGTCACCTCATGTGACCTGCCCACCTCAGCCTCCCAAAGTGCTCCCCCTGGGCCCTGACTGTCTTTCTCTTTATATGTAGATGGTGCCCTCTCCTGGTGGGAGGTTCTCAGTGCTTGTGTCCCAATCTATGACCCTAGAGGTAGAGACGTCCCCAACTGCCCCCCTTACTCCAGAACCTCAGAGATGACACCTCCCTCATCAGGCTCCCAGATCCCATCAAGTGTCCAAACCCGATGCGGCAGGTACGATCCTGATCCCTGGAGATGCTCTAATTCTTAGGACAAAGAGCAGTTTGCAGATGGGATCCAGGTACGGATCTTAAGGACATTGTTTGAATTCTCCACAGAATCACAATGGGGTCACAGGGCTTTTATGAGAAGAAGGGAGATATTCGACCACAGAAATAGGGAACGGGAGGCTGGAAGCAGAGCTCAGGGTGATATGCCTTAAAGGTGGGGTCACAGCCAATGAGATAAGAATGGCAGGTGCCTTCTAAAAACTCAAAAGCAAGGATGAATGCTCTGCTAGAGATTTTGCAGGGACTGCAATCCTCCCAACACCTTGATATGAAAACAGTGCAATCCATTTCAGACTCCTGACCTACAGAAATACAGGTAAGAAAATAAACGTGTTCTTTTCAGTGTTGGCAATTTGTTGCCACAACAACACACACATCCTCACTTTATCTTTCTTCATCAGCCCACTCAGGAACAAGGCTCCCTCCCTTCTAAACAGCATTTATCTGCAGTATGTGAGGAGCATAAATACAGGTGTCACCATATATATTTTTGTTTTTTTTTTGTTGTTGTTGCTGTTGTTTTTAAAGATGGGGGTCTCACAAAGATGCCCCGTCTGGCTTTGAATTCCTGGTCTCAAGCAATCCTCCTGCCTTAACCTCCCAACGTGCTAAAATTACAGGCATGAGCAAGTGTGCCCAGCCTATATCTTTTGACAACCTATATCTTTATTTATTTATTTATTTTTGAGGCAGTCTCACTCTGTCACCCAGGCTGGAGTGCAATGCCATGATCTCGGCTAACTGCAACCTCTGCCTTCTGAGTTCAAGCAATTATCCTGCCTCAGCCTCCCAAGTAGCTGGGATTACAGGTGCCTGCCAGCACACCCGGCCAATTTTTGTATGTTCAGTAGAGACAAGGTTTCACCATGTTAGCTCAGGCTAATGTCAAAGTTCTGGTCTCAAGCGATCCCACTGCACCTGGCCTTTGAATACTTCCTAGAATTAAGTCAGTGGTCTGTTTCTGCAATTCTGCTCACTCCTTTCCCCACAGCCCCTCTCCTCCTCCTTCCATTTTTCCACCTCCCCACTCTTCACCCTTCCTGTGAGAGTGTCAGCAGCCACGCACCGAAGTGTGAATGAGGCTCAGTCTTGGATGGAAACGGAGCTCCCATCTGCACTTTCTGTTGCTATGCACTCGGGGTGGTGGGCAAACATGTCACAGAGAATATTTAGGGAAAGTTATAGATGACAGTCTCAAACTTGTTGGAAGGCCGAGAAGGTTTTATTGGGGCAGGCTGAAGGCAGCTGCTCATTAACATTAGCACAGGAAAGAGAGAGAGCCGATCAAAGACCTCACCCCATACGCATTTCTCTCCACTCTCACTGGTCACTCATGTGAATTTTGTGCTGGGTGCTCCCCTCTGGGGAAGGTCAAAGGGGAATTACCCGTTAATAGTGTTTACTCTGAGCCCGAGAACCTAAAGCTTCTATTGTTATAAAATCACTCTTTTAACATTATCCACAAGTGTATTGACTTGGAGCCTCTGTTATGAATAAACGTGTGGATGTACAGAGGGTTTGGGTCTACGGGTTGCATTTTTCCCTCTGAAAGCAGCCAATGGCCAGCCCTAGCCCACTTGTATCACTGTAATGGTGTGAGAGTGCATTCATTCATCTGTCCTTGACTCAGGGTCTGCAGGGCAGACTTCCTCAGGTGCTGGGACCCACGTCTCGACTTTCCTGAGCTCCTGGAGTTGATGTTACAGGTGCCCATCCTCCCTTTCAGTCACCTTTACCTTCTGCCATTCCCGCCATGATGGTCGGCCCCACCTCAGGCGATCCCCTAATATTCCCGATGTCCATTACCACGTCTGTGCACCCCTTCAGCACCAGCTTCTGTGCTTATAGCTTCCCATGGTCTATACCTACAAACCTTGACTGTTGCCCTTGAATTGCTGGGTTTGCTGTTTCCTGGGACCTCAAAAAGCTGGAGGAGGACAGGGGTTTTCCTTCCTCCTCTTTGCTGTGGTATGACCCCCCCCCCCCCACCGCACACTCCCTTCCCACGCAGGCCTGGAGAGTCTGCCTAAGTACCCCACTTGCATGACTGCATGCCAGGGCTGCATATTGCTGTGAGTCATAAAAAGCGATGTGCATGCCCTCACCCTGAAAATCTAGAAAAAGGATCTTATTTAGAAGGAAGTTCCTGGCAGACATATTTAAGTGAAGAATCTTGAGATGAGATCATCTTGGGGGGTGGGGGGCTCTAAATCCAATAACTAGTGTCCTTATAAGGAGAGAGAGATTTGTGGACACAAAGGAGAAGGCCACGTGGAGATGAGGCAGGGAAAGGAGTGATGTGGCTGCAAGCCCAGGACACCTGGAGTCCCCAGGAGCTGAGAGAGGCAGGAAGGACCCTCGTGAGGGAGCGCAGCCCTGCTCACAGTTAGATCTCAGACGTGTGGTGTCTGGAACCATGACAACACAAATTTCCTTTGTAATGTAAAATTCTTATGGTAATGTGATAAATTCTTATGTCAGATGGCAGTAGAGGATTAGAGTGACCCCATCTGGGTCTATTCTGGGGTCTGTGTGGGATTTCCTTTTGTGTGTGTGTGTGAACATCATGAATCATCAGGGATGGCAAATTAAACCACCATGTGGGATTTCTTCTAATCATACCCATGAATGACCAGTGCGTGAAAAGCCTCCCTAGTCTGTCCTCCCTAAGATGATACTTTCTTCCCTTGTGAAACTCTCCAGGGCACTTTTTTAGTGTGGCATCCGTTGTGGCATCTCCTCTTTCCATAACTAGGATGTTTAAGCCCAAAAGTGTGATCACCAGCATTAGGTGTTTTTAATAAATAGAAGTAGAGAAGCATCATTTTAGCTATAGGATTCTAAGAAAAAGTTCATTCTTGAGCTGAGAAAAAAAAAATTATATATATATATATATATATATATATATATATACCTGGCTGGGCATGGTGGCTCATGCTTGTAATCCCAGCAATTTGAGAGGCTGAAGCAGGTGGATCTCCTGAGATCAGGAGTTCAAGACCAGCCTGGCCAACATGGTGAAACCCCATCTCTACAAAAATTAGCCAGTTATGATGGTGGACGCCTGTAATCCCAGGTACTTGGGAAGCTGAGGCAGGAGAGTCACTTGAACCCGGGAGGCGGAGGTTGCAATGAGCTGAGATCGTGCCACTGCACCCCAGCCTGGGCTTCAGAGTGAGACTCCATCTCAAAAAAATAAAATAAAATAAAATAACAAACAACAACAATGAAAACCCAAAACAAAAAAAAACAAACAAAAATAAACCCTGACACTGGAGAAACTGCATACATGTCAAGTAAATTAGAGGATGCCAGGACAGAGACATTCAGTCCCTCTCCTGGACCCAGGCAGTAAAGCTCTTGACAGGTCCTGACTCATGAACCTGACTCATGAAAAAGCCGTTCCTGGCCAGTAACAACATCCAGGGTTTCACTATGTTGGCCAGACTGGTCTCAATCTCTTGACCTCATGATCTGCTGTCCTCAGCCTCCAAAAGTGCTGGGGTGACAGGTGTGAACCACCTCGCAGACTCCGATTTAGTAGTGACTCGCCACGGGTCTCATAGAGATGTTTACCTGACAGTATGTCTGCAAAGCAGCACCAAGGGGCAAAGCCAGACTGACTCCGGAGGCTAAGGTCAGAGGTGAGGAGAACCAGCAGAGCTTGCTAAGATGGAAACTTTTCTTTCTTTTCCTTCCTTCCTTCCTTTCTTTTTTTCTTTCTTTCTTTTTTTTTTTTTTTTTTTTTTGAGATGGAGTCTCACTGTGTGACCCAGGCTGTGGTGCAGAGGCGTGATCTCGGCTCACTGTAACCTCTGCCTCCCGGATTCAAGTGATGCTAGTGTCTCAGCCTCCCAAGTAGCGGGGATTACAGGTGGCCCGCCACCATGCCTGTAATCCCCGCTACTTAAACCTTGAAATTTAATATAAATATTTTTATATTAAAAAATAAAAAATAATTTTTGTATTTTTAGTCAAGATGGAGTTTCACCATGTTGGTCAGGCTGGTCTTGAACTCCTGACCTCAAGTGATCGTCCCACGTCTGCCTCCAGAGTGCTGGGATGACAGGGGGTTAGCCACCGTGTCCAGCCAAATGGGAACTTTTAAATCATTTAAATGAGTGCCCTATCTGTAGCCCAGTGTCCTCTCCACCTTTTCATCCTTGAAGGGTGACAGGCAAAATCTCACTCAGGGCTAACAGAACAAGGAAGCTCTCTGAGATCTCTCTTTTCAAGCTGTCCCTGAGTGGAATACCCTATCTCTTTGCTTTCTTCACTGGCAGAGGTGACTGAGCCAGCCAAAACCCTCAGGTGCCCACAAGCCCATGCTGAATATGAATTTTACCAGTAAGTTAATATATTATTTTAGTCATTGAAAAATAAATTCCCAGCCAAAGTGGAAGGCAAAGCTTCCAGTGTAATCCCTGAGGTCACGAGTTTGAGACCAGCCTGGTCAACATAGCGAAACCCGGTCTCTACAAAAAATTAGCTGAACACGGTGGCGGGCACCTGTAATCCCGGCTACTAGGGAGGCTGAGGCAGGAGAATCACTTGAACTGAGAATACAGAGGTTGCAGTGAGCCAAGATTGTGCCATTGCACTCCAGCCTGGGTGACAGAGCAAGACTCTGTCTCAAGAAAATTCATTCATTCATTCATTCATTCATTCATTCATTCATTCCAGTCAATAGCTAGACATGCTAGCCAGAAGCAGGCAAAGGCAATTGTTCCATCTCTGTTTGGTGTCTTTTGAAAGTGTGCCTTTTTAGGATAATGAAAATGTCCACAATATTTTCTTGGGCTAATGAGAAGTCAAGTGTTTCTTTGTATTTTTAATGTAAAAGAGAACATCTTTGCTCGTGGGAAAACGTTTATGAGAAACATAACTCAACAGAGACAATGTTTCCTTTTTATTTCCCTTCTGCCTCAGATATTCTTCTGTTTGTTCATAGCACTGACTAATTAAATATTTAAAGCTGCTGTCCATGTGGAAATGTTCCTTCCTAAAATGTTTCAATGAGCTGGGGAAAAGTACAGGATAATTTGCTACCTTGTACATATTCATAACATAAGGGCAGCAGGAAGCCTTAGAGTCACTCTGACTACACAAGCATTGGTAATATCAGGAAGAAGAACATTTCCAGCTTGCAAGGTTTGAAATTTTCATCTCCTGCTTTTCACTCCCTTCTGCTGCTATCCAGGACCTTTGGAGGTGGCTGCAGAAGGTCATGTTTGTTTATTTATTTATTTGAGATGGAGTCTCGTTCTGTGGCCAGGCTGGAGTGCAGTGGCACCATCTCAACTCACTGCAAACTCTGGCTCCCACGTTCAAGCAATTCTCCTGTACCTCAGCCTCCCGAGTAGCTCGGATGACAGGTGCCTGCCACCATGCCTGGCTAAGTTTTTTGTATTTTTAGTAGAGATGGGGTTTCTCCATGTTGGCCAGGCTGGTCTTAAACTCCCAACTTCAGATATTCCACCTGCCTTGGCTTTCCAAAATGCTGAGATTACATGTGTGAGTCACCACACCAAGCTGGTCACATTTATTTTTTAGCCAGGTTCTGTGCACCAAAGTAGGGTCACCAGGAAGTACTACCATTATCTGTATGAACCAGGAAGTACTACAATGTCTCTACGAACCGGGAAGTATTACAATATCTGTAAGAAACAGGAAGTGTAACAATATTCCCTATGAACTAAAAAGTATCGTCATGTCCCTGCAAAGCAGAAAGTGCTACAATTATCTGTATGAACCCTAAGTGTTGCAATGTCCCGGGAACCACAAAGTGCTACTATTATCCGTATGAACCAGGAAGTGCTACAATTATCCGTATGAACCAGGAAGTACTACAATGTCCCTCTGAACCAGGAAGTACTACCATTATCTGTATGAACCAGGAAGTACTACAATGTCTCTATGAACCAGGAAGTATTACAGTATCCGTAAGAAACAGAAAGTCTTACAATATTTCCTATGAACCAAAAAGTATTGCCATGTCCCTGCAAAGCAGGCAGTGCTACAATTATCAGTTTGAACTGGAAGTGATGCAATGTCCCTGGGAACCAAGAAGTGCTATTATTATTCACATGAACCAGGAAGTGCTACAATTATCTGTAGGAACCAGGAAATATTACAATGTCCCTAGGAAACAGGAAGTGTTACAATTACCCCCAGGAACCAGAGGGTTGCAAATGTCTTTATAAACCAGAAAGTTCTAAAATTATCAATATGAACCAGAAAGTGTGACAATATCCCTGAAAACCAGGAAGTTTATAATTAACTGAATGAATTAGGAATTGTTGCAATGTCCCTGTGAACCAGGAAGTACTACTGTTATCCGTATGAACCAGGAAGTACTGAAATGTCCCTATGAACCAGGAAGTATTACCACATCCATATGAACCAGGAAGTGCAACAAGTATCCGTATGAACCAGGAAGTACTGAAATGTCCCTCTGAACCAGGAAGTATTACAATGTTTGTATGAACCAGGAAGTACTACCATTATCTGTATGAACCAGGAAGTATTACAGTATCCATAAGAAACAGGAAGTGTTACAGTATCCATAAGAAACAGGAAGTATTACAATATTCCCTATTAACCAAAAAGTATTGCCATGTCCCTGCAAAGCAGGAAGTGCTACAATTATCTGTATCAACTGGAAGTGTTGCAATTTCCCAGGAACCACGAAGTGCTACTATTATCCATATGAACCAGGAAGTGCTACAATTATCCGTATGAACCAGGAAGTACTATAATGTCCCTCTGAACCAGGAAGTACTACCATTATCTGTATGAACCAGGAAGTACTACCATGTCTCTATGAACCAGGAAGTATTACTGTATTCGTAAGAAACAGAAAGTGTTACAATATTTCCTATGAACCAAAAAGTATTGCCATGTCCCTGCAAAGCAGGACGTGCTACAATTATCTGTATGAACTGGAAGTGATGCAATGTCCCTGGGAATCATGAAGTGCTATTATTATCCACATGAACCAGGAAGTACTACAATTATCTGTAGGAACCAGGAAGTATTACAATGTCCCTAGGAAACAGGAAGTGTTACAATTACCCCCAGGAATCAGAGGGTTGCAAATGTCTTCATGAACCAGGAAGTTCTACAATTATTGATATGGACCAAAAAGAGTGACAATATCCCTGCAAACCAGGAAGTTTATAATTAACTGAATGAATTAGGAATTGTTGCAATGTCCCTGTGAACCAGGAAGTACTAATGTTATCCATATGAACCAGGAAGTACTGAAATGTCCATATGAACCAGGAAGTATTACCATGTCCATATAAACCAGGAAGTGCAACAAGTATCCATATGAACCAGGAAGTACTACTGTGTCCCTCTGAACCAGGAAGTATTACAATGTTTGTATGAACCAGGAAGTACTACCATTATCTGTATGAACCAGGAAGTATTACAGTATCCATAAGAAACAGGAAGTGTTACAGTATCCATAAGAAACAGGAAGTATTACAATATTCCCTATTAACCAAAAAGTATTGCCATGTCCCTGCAAAGCAGGAAGTGCTACAATTATCTGTATCAACCGGAAGTGTTGCAATTTCCCAGGAACCACGAAGTGCTACTATTATCCATATGGACCAGGAAGTGCTACAATTATCCGTATGAACGAGGAAGTATTACAATGTCCCTATGAAACAGGAAGCGCTACAATTACCCCCAGGAACCAGAGGGTTACAAATGTCTTTATGAACCAGAAAGTTCTACAATTATCGACATGAACCAGAAAGTGTGACAATATCCCTGAAAACCAGGAAGTTCTACAATTATCTGAATGAACTAGGAATTGTTGCAATGTTCCTGTGAACCAGGAAGTACTACTGTTATCCGTATGAACCAGGAGGTACTGAAATGTCCCCATGAACCAGGAAGTACTACAGTGTCCCTATGAACCAGGAAGTGCTACAATTTCACATGTGAGCCAGGAAGTACTACCATGTCCTTAGGGAGTGCTACAATTACCCCTATGAATCAGAGGGTTGCAAATATCTTTATGAACCAGGAAGTTTTATAATTATCCATATGAACCGGAAAATATGACAACGTCCCTGCAAACGAAAAAGTCCTATAATTATCTGAATGAACCAGGAAGCGTTGCAATGTCCCTGTGAACCAGGAAGTGCTACTATTATACTATGACCAGGAAGTACTACAATATCCCCCATGGGAGGCGGAGGCAGGCAGATCACAAAATCAGGAGTTCAAGACCAGCCTGACCAACATCAAGAAACCCCATCTCTATTAAAAATACAAAAATTAGCTGGGTGTGCTGGTGCATGCCTGTAATCACAGCTACTCGGGAGGCTGAGGCAGGAGAATTACTTGAACCCGGGAGCTGGAGGTTGCAGTGAGCCGAGATGGCACCACTGCACTCCAGCCTGGGCAACAAGAGTGAAACTCGGTCTCAAAAAAAAATCAAAAGTTGAACAATAACAAAAATAAACAATACTTATACTTCCTATGTTCCCGTTGTCCAAACTCAATTGCTTACCATGCCAAAGAGATGTCTCAGAAACGATAAGAATTCAGTGACAATAACCAGGTCAAAAAAAAAGGAGACTTTGAAAAGTTACTCACTGTTTTCTCCACCAGGAAAGGCAAAGTCAGCCCCTAAGGGAGGGAAATCAGCTGTTAATAGCAAAGCTCTGAGAAATCAGGAAGGAATGACCCAAAACAGGGAGAGAAAACCCCACGGCCCCACATTCCTAAATTCCCCAGAAAAAGTGAATTCCTAGTTTCACGTCACTCTTCCCTCAGGTGACAACCGTAAAAGATGAACATGGTGGGGAGGTAAGAGAGACAGAGAAAGAGCGAGGGACAGAGAGAGGAGATAGAGACAGGAAAGAGAGAGAGAAGAGACTGAGGAGAGCAAGGAGAGAAAGAGGGGAGACAGAGAGAGAGGACAGAGAGAGAAGACGGTACAGAGAACAGAGAACGAGGTGAGAAACAGAAAAAGAAATAATTTACAAATCAATGCTGCACCAGTCCCAGGCTGGAATGCCATCTCTATCTGCTCGAAAGTCTCTCCTGCCAACCCCTCACCCACCATCCTCTCCTCCTATGTCCCCAGCAGCTGTTATGAGGGAGACCCTAAGAGGTGCAGACAGATGACTGTGACCAGATTTGGGCTACAGGGTGTCTAAGACCCGGCTTTCCCAGACCACATGTGCCCCACACACTCACCTGGAATTCACCATGATGTCAGAGGTGCCTTCTGATTTCAAGCTTTTCAAATCCCAGCTACATTTGACGCACTTTTCAATTGGGAAGGCCGAACAAGGCCGCTTCAATGAAAGAAACCTGAGGGGCTCCATAGAAACCAGCACTTCTGCAAACCACCTCTCCTGATGCAAGCATGGCGGTGCCTTTCATGCTGTCTGCCTGTTTTGATGCCTCTCTTCTCCAGGAAACAGAATTCTTCCACCACCAGGACTCCGTTGGGTATGCTTCCCTGACCCCAAGTACATAGTAGGTGCAAAGGAGGAAAGGAATGTGTGAAGGATGAAGAAATGCATTAGCAGAGAAACGAGGAAAAACCCTTTCATCAGGCGCCTTGGGAGCAAATGCAGGTGATCAAACCCTACAGAGACATGGCACTTGTAGTGGCAGCCTGCCAGCAAGAAGGAAAAACACTTAGGAAGAAAAGAGAAAACACCCAGTAGTGGGATTGCCGGGTCAAATGGGAGTTCTACTATCAGTTCTGTCTTTTTTTTTTTTTTTTTTTTTTTTTGACAGAGTCTTGCTCTGTCGCCAGGCTGTAGTGCAGTGGTGCAATCTAGGCTCACTGCAACCTCCACCTCTCGGATTCAAACGATTCTGCTGCCTCCACCTTCTGAGTAGCTGGCACTATAGGCATGCACCACCACGCCCATCTAATTTTTGTACTTTGAGTGGAGACGAGGTTTCATCATGTTGGCCAGGCTCATCTTGATCTCCTGGCCTCAAGTGACCCCCTGCTTTGGCCTCCTAACGTGCTGGGATTACAGGCATGAGTCAAAACATCTGACGTGACCACAATCATATTTAACAAAGAGGAGACCCCTCCCTCCCTGAGGGCATCAGATCAGGCCTTTGTGAGAAGGGGACAGTGTAGGTTAGCACCAGGAGCAGAAAGGGTGTGTTTTAGTCTGTGTTCTGTTGCTATCACAGAATAGCACACACTGAGTCACTTATTAAAAATAGAGGTTAATGGCTGGGTGTGGTGGCTCATGCTTGTAATCCCAGCACTTTGGTAGGCCCAGGTGGGTGGATCACAAGGTCACGAGTTCAAGACCAGCCTGGCAAGATGGTGAAACCCCAACTCTACTAAAAACACACAAAAAAATTAGCCTGGCATGGTGGTAAGCACCTGTAATTCCAGCTACACATGAGGCTGAGGCAGAGAATTGCTTGAACCCAGGAGGAGGAGATTGCAGTGAGCCGAGATCATGCCACTGAACTCCAGCATGGGCAACAGGGTGAGACTCTGTCTCTAAATAAATAAATAAAATTCAAAAGAGGGTATTTTTACCTTGCAGTTGCGGTGGCTGGGAAGCCCAAGATGCCCAGCTGATCTGGTGAGGGCCTCAGTGTAGTTCATATCATGGAGAGAAAGTGCAAGAGGTGAGAACGTACATGCCCAAGAGAAATGAGGAGGCGACACTCCCAGAGTAGCTAACCCCTTCCTACAGGAGGCATGAATTCCACTTAACAACCTCATGACTTCTCAGCACTTTCGGAGGCTGACAGCAGCGGATCACAAGGTCAAGAGTTCGAGACCAGCCTGACCAAAGCGAAGAAACCCCATCTCTACTAAAAAATACAAAAAAATAGCCGGGCATGGTGGCGAGCACCTGTAATCCCAGGTCTGGAGGCTGGGGCAGAAGAATCACCTGAACCCAGTGGGCAGAGGGTGCAGTGAGCCAGATCATGCAACCGCACTCCAGCCTGGGCGACAGAGCATGACTGTCTTAAGAAAAAAAAAGAAAGAAAAAGAAACTGTGGATGTATATACGAAAGAATACTACGCAGCCATGAAAAGGAATGAATTAATAGCATTCTCAGCAACCTGGATGGGATTGGAGACTATTATGCTAACTGGAGTAAATAGAAATGAAAAAACCAAACATCGTGTGTTCCCACTCACAGCTATGAGCATGCAAAGGCATAAGGATGACACAATGGACTTGGGCAATGGCGGGGAGAGGGTGGGAGTGGCTGAGGGACGAAAGACTACAAGCAGGGTGCAGTGTATACTTCTAAGGTGATGGGTGTACCAAAATCTCACAAATCATCACTGACGAGCTCGCTCCTTCAACCAGACACCACCTGTTCCCAATAACCTATGGAAATAAAAAAAAATCATAATTAAAAAAATAAAAATATTTGGGAGACTGAGGCAGGTGGATCCCTTAAGGTCAGGCATTCCAGACCAGCCTGGCCAACATGGCAAATCCGTCTCTACAAAAATCCAAAAATTCACTGCATGCCGTGGCGGGAGCCTGTAATCACAGCTACTCAGGAGGCTGAGGCAGGAGGATGGCTTGAACCTGGGACGTGGAGGCTGCACTGAGCCGAGATCACACCACTGCATTCCAGCCTGAGGGACAGGGTGCTTTTACTATATAATTATATGTAATTGTTATATAAGTATATAATATAATTATTATAAGATAATATATATAATCATTATAATATAATATGTATATAATTACCTAATGTAGACGATGGGGGGATGCATGCAGCAAACCACCATGGCATGTATAGACCTATGAAACAATCCTGCACAACCTGCCTATGTACCCCAGAACCTAAAGTATAATAATAAATAAATAAATAAATAAATAAATAAATAAATAAATAAAATCTTTTTAAAGAAGGACAGTTCCCCTGCACAGCTCTCTCTCTTTGCCTGCTGCCACCCATGTAAGATGTAACTTGCTCCTTCCCGCCTTCTGCCATGATTCTGAGGCCTCCCCAGGCATGTGGAACTGTGAGTCTGTTAAATCTCTCTTTCTACTGTAATTCACCCCGTTTGGATATGTTTCTATCAGCAGTGTGAAAACTAATACAAATGGTCTTCGGTTCACCCTTTGAGGAAACATCAGACTTTCCCATCTCTGTATCTTTCAAGTTTCATTCGAAACAAATCTAACTCTGACTCTTAGACTCCTGCCCTGGGAAATGCGATCTCTGCTATTACTGTGGTTCTGTCACCTCCCTAGAGTCTCCTAAGAATTTAGGTTATGCTCCATTTTCAGGTGGTCTGAAAATTGGTCCGTCACTGTTTCTGCTCTGAAAACCTTCATTCTCACCCCCACCTCCTGCCCCAGCTTCCAGCAGCCCCTTCTTTAAAATTCTGGGGACGAAGGCATCTGTGCTGAGGCTGGGAAGCCAGTAGCCTGGAGAGCAGTGTCCCTGGGCAGGTGCAGGGGAACCAGCTGGCCATGCACCAAAATGCCTGTCACCCATCCCTGGTACTATGCTGTCTGTGCTGAGAGCTGGTGGCCTGCTCGGGGTTCCCTGGATACCACACTGGACAAATGGATAACTAGGAAATAATTATTTAGATGTTAAGGCACAGACATGTCAGGACTATATATATATGTCAAGCAGTGTGACAGCCAGTCAGTTCTCATGATGTAATACAGTCGATGGCTTCCATCAACCCCCTCTGCTGGGATGCTGGTTCTCTTCTTGGCTGGTGGAAAAAGAATTTCCATCAGTCTCTTTCTTTCTGTGTGTGGGGGGTCTCTGTCTCTGTCTCTCTCTCTCTCTGTCTCTCTCTTCTCTTCTCTCTGTCTGTCTCTTTATTTCTCTCTGCATTCCTTTCCTTTGTGTCCCCATCTCCCCCTTCCTGACTCTTCTCTCCCCTCCCTACTCTTCTAAGGTGAAATATCAGCTTGCACCCAGTAACACACTGCGTTAGCACTTTGGGACACGAATGCAGGATTTCTTGACTTCAAGAGTTCAAGACCACCCTGGATAACATAGTGATACCTCGTCTCTACAAAACAAACAAATGAAAATATTAGCTGGGTGTGGTGGCACAGGCCTGTGATTTGAGCTGATCTGGAGGCTGAGGTGGGAGGAGTGCTTGAACCCAGAAAGTCAAGGCTGCAGTGAGCTATGATAATACCATTTCATTCTAGCCTGGGTGACAGCGCAAGACCCAGCATCTTTAAAAAAAAAAAAGACATAACATCATCAAAAATTGTACTAAATTGTACCCTGGGCAGGGTAGCTCACCCCTGTAATCCCAGCACTTTGGGATGCTGATGTGGGGTGGATCATGAGGTCAGGAGTTTGAGACCAGCCTGGCCAACATGGTGAAACCTCATCTCTACTAAAAATCCAAAAAAATAGCAGGCATGGTGGCGTGCACCTATAGTCCCACCTACCTGGGAGGCTGAGGCAGGAGAATCGCTTGAACCTGGGAAGTGGAGGTTGCAGTGAGCCGAAATTGAGCCACTGCACTCCATCCTGGGTGACAAAGTGAGATTCCTTCTGAAAAAAGAAAAAAAGGTACTTAAATATAAAAGTTTGAATGCTGAAAAGTCTCCCACAGCAAGCTGGCTTGAAAATTCTAAAATCCATCTGTACACAGTAAGAGCATTTTTTTGGGGGGGTGGGGGGGTACTCTACTCAGATTTGAAAACTATGACAAGTGGCCACGGTGGATAGCTGTTGGAATTCACACGGGGTGGTTGGCAAAATATTATGGAAAATATTTAGGGAAAGTTATATGTGTTAGTCTCAAACCTTCTGGAAGGCCAAAAAGTTTCATTAGAGCAGACCGATGTTGGAGAAGATAGGGTTGAGGCTTTCCTAGTTAAGTCTGCGGCCCTCTCTGGGGAAGATTGAAGGAGAATTCCCTATGAACAGGTAATTTCGCAGCTAATTTTTGTACTCTGCCCGCCCCCCCCCCCGCCACCCCCCACGACCCCAACCTGAAGCTTTCATCAGTTGTAAAACCATTCTCTTCACCATGTTAATTATCCACAAATGTGTTGACTTAGAACTCTGTATGAATAAAAGTCTGGATGCACAGAGGGTCTTGGTGGATGGGCTGCATTTGGCCTCTGAGAGCCCCAAGGCCAGCCCCAGCCCACTTGATTCACTGAATGGTGTGAGTGCATTCGTTCGTCTGTCACTGACTTGGGGTCTGCAGGGCGGACTTCTGCAGGTGGTAACCCACGTCTCACATAATGTCCACGCACAGGGAACCAGAGGCACACACACTCTTTTGTTCTTTGAGATGGTGTTTCACTCTTGTTGCCCAGTCTAGAGTGCAACAGCACGATCTCGGCTCACTGCAACCTGTGCCTCCCGGGTTCAAGCGATTCTCCTGCCTCAGCCTCCCAATTAGGTGGGATTACAGGTGCCCGCCACCACACCCGGCTAATTTTTGCGTTTTTAGCAGAGACGGGGTTTCACCATGTTGGCTAGGCTGGTCTTGAAATGGTGACCTCAGGTGATCTGCCAGCCTCGGCCTCCCAAAGTGCTGGGATTACAGGCGTGAGCCACAGCACCGGACCTAATTTTTGTATTTTTAGTAGAGACTGGGTTTCACCATGTTGGCCAGGCTGGTCTCAAACCCCTGAGCTCAGGTGATCCGCCCGCCTCAGCCTCCCAAAGTGCTCGGATGACAGGTATTCTCCATGCCCGACTTTTATTGGGTGTTTGCAGCCAGCCACGCTGAAAACCTGAGAGGCGGGTAGCATATTGCCTTCATAGCCGGTAGGTGGCGCAGTCAGACAAGCCTTAACGGAATCGAAGCTCCCTCTCCCCATCAGTAGCTTCACCTAGAGGATAACCCCAAGCCTGAGAATTTTGTCAGGTCTGCACACACACACAGGTTCCCCCACTGTTAAGGGACACTAAGACATAGTCTTCCGAAACAGCCAGTCAAAAACTCTGTGAGGCAGGATAAAAAATTAAAGGATGATTACAGAACAAAGATTTACATTTCTGCATGCTGCACTATGAAGCACTTTGGGATAATGAGGGCTTGGACACTGCGAACGAGCATCAACATCTGGAGTTATACTTGAGAAATTAAGATTTGTGTTAAAGAAAGAGGACATCTCAAATAGCGCGTTTATGTTTGACCCAAATACATATACTTACATATATGATACACATACATAGATATACACACATACACACATATACATACATACACATGCATATACATACATATGCACACACATATACATGCATATGTGCATGCATACATACACATATATAGATACACACATATACATAACACATATATACATACATCATATACATACATATGTGATACACATACAGATATACACATACACACATATACATACATACATACACATGCATATACATACATATGCACACATATATACATGCATATGTGCATGCATACATACACATATATAGATACACACATATACATAACACATATACATACATCATATACATACATATATGATACACATACAGATATACACATACACACATATACATACATACACATGCATATACATACATATGCACACACATGCATGCATATGTGCATGCATACATACACATATATAGATACACATACATAACACATATATACATACATCATATGCATACATATATACTTACATGCATACATATATGCACACACATACACATATACACACATACATATACATATACAATTCATATATACATACATATATACACACATATACATACACACATATGCATACACACACATATACATACACATATACACATACATATACACACATGCATACATATATACACATACATATGTACACACATACATGCATGTATATATACATATATATGCACATAAATACACATATATGTATATATACTTGAGACAGAGTCTCCCTCTGTCCCCAAGACTGGAGTGTTGCGGGGCAATCATGGCTCACTGCAACCTCCGCCCCCAGGTTCTAGCGATTCTCCTGCCTCAGCCTCCCAAGTAGCTGAGATTATAGGCACCTGCCACCGTGCCCAGCTAATTTTTGTATTTTTAGTACAGACGAGGTTTTACCAAGTTGGCCAGGCTGGTCTAGAACCCCTGGCCTCCACCTGCCTTGGCCCCGCAAAGTTCTGGGAGTACGGGCGTGAGCCGCCGCGCCCGGCCAGTATCTTTATACCCTTCTAGAAACAGAACGTGTTCCTTCCTCTACTGACACTAAATTATGCCGACACTTCTCCCTCAGGTAATGCTCAGGTTTAATTCACACGGGTGATTTGACCTTCCTGCCCCACTGTTTCATCTGTAAAGGGGACATAGTCATACCTAGCTGAGAGACAGTGGCTCTGTGTAAAACGTTCTAACACTCAGGAAACGCCAGGAAAGGGTCGGTGACCAACCCACAAGGCCTATTTTTGATTTTGGTTTTTCCCAAACATCCCCCCGGCCCCAGTGAGACCTCATGGTGTCTCATGCTTACTTGATCTTACAATCGCTCTGATGGTCAGAAAGGCTGACCACATGGGAATTCTTAAATCAAGGCACATGATTGTTACAAGAATGGATGCTGAGATGGGCGGATTGTGAGGTCAGGAGTTCGAGACCAGCCCGGCCAACATGGTGAAACCCTGTCTCTATTAAAAATACAAAAATCAGCTGGGCATGGTGGCGGGTGCCTGTAATCCTAGCTACTGGGGAGGCTGTCAGAAGAATCACTTGAACCCAGGAGGCAGAGATTGTGGTGAGCCAAGATCACGCCACTGCACTCCAGCCTGGGAGACACAGCGAGACTCCATCTCAAAAAAAAAAAAAAGAAAAATTGTTGTCGAATATCCAGTTGATAAAACCATGGGATCTTCTTGGTATGTCTGTCTTTTGAGAAAGTTATGGTGTTGAGACGGAGGGACAGTTTGTGAGTTTTTAAATTTTGAGACAGTCTTGCTCTGTCACCCAAGCTGGAGTGCAATGGCGCAATCTCGGCTCACTGCAACCTCCGCCTCTCGGGTTCAAGCCATTCTCCTGTCTCAGCCTCCCCAGTATCTGGGACTACAGGCGGTGCCCACCACCATGCCTGGTTAATTTTTGTATTTTGAGTAGAGACGTGGTTTCACCGTATTGGCCAGGCTGGTCTTGAATTCCTGACCTTGTCATCCACCCACGTCAGCCTCCCAAAGTGCTGGGATTACCGGTGCGAACCACCAAGAGTTAAGTTCGTCTCCACTTTCCTTCTCCAACTCAGCATTGTTATACAAGCTGTCCCAGGGCGAATACGTGACAATAATCTGCATCTGCTCCACCAAGCTCCCCACCCCCAGGATATTCTCTGCTTTTCAGTATGTTGGACAGCCATCCTGAATAATGATTATAGAAAGCAACGCAAACTAGCCTGGCGTGGTGACTCACGCCTGTAATCCTGGCACTTTGGGAGGCCGAGGAGAGTGGATCACCCAAGGTCAGGAGGTAGAGACCAGCCTGCTCAACGTGGCAAAACCCCATCTCTACTAAAAATACAAAAATTAGCTGAGCATGATGGTGGGCACTGGTAATCCCAGCTACTTGGGAGGCTGAAGACGGAGGATCACTTGAACCCAGGGGGTGGAGGTTGCAGTGAGTCGAGACTGTGCCACCGCATTCCAGCCTGGGTAAAAGAGGGAAGTGCCGTCTCAAAAAACAAATGAACAGACAAACGAAAAATGAGAAAGCGATGTAAACTCTCCCGGACTTAGAGATGTCACCCCCTTGTCATGATTCGGACGCAGATCATCTGTGTCTATCAGGCAGCCGCTCTGAGGGAAGGATGGGTTCCTATCTACAGAAAGGGCAAAGGTACAAAACACAGATTGAAGTTGGTTGTCAACATCTCACAATTAAGGATCATTTCTCATGTTAATTGAGAAGCCACAGGTTTGCCGGAACCCATAACAAATCCCATACTGTGCACAAAGCTGCCTGAGAAATAAAATGTCATTATTACAGATAACTTATTAAGAAATTCAAATCCAGACAATAAATTCAACCAGCACTCAGTGTTTTACAGCTTCCAAATGCCGCGTAAAGAAGTTCGTCACCGGGCATGGTGGCTCATGCCACTAATCCCAATATTCGGGGAGGGCAACTCAGGAGAATCACTTGAACCCGGGAGTTCCAGATCCGCGCTGCAAACACAGCAAGACCCCATCTCTACAAAATAATTTAAAAAATAGCGAGGCACAGTGCTGCACACCTGTAGTGCCAGCTACCTGGGAGGCTGAGGTGAGAGCGTGGCTTGATCCTGTGAGGTCAAGTCTGCCAGAAAGCATGACGGTGACACACACTCCAGCGTAGGTGACACCGTGAGACCCCATCTCGAAACACAGACAAGCAAAACGTGTGTGACAGTAATTCAACTTTTTCCAAGTGAAAAGGCCTTTCACTCCCAAGACACGGAGGCAGGAAGGAATCGAAACTTATTTGAGCTGTCAGTTTAAAGGGTGTGCTACATCAAAAAGCCAGCTACTGCCCTTAACAAGCCTCCGCTCAAACCAATGTTGAAACCACTGGTCGACACTAAGTTTGGTTCAACTTAATTTCAATGTTTTTATTTTTATTTATTTATTTATTTATTTTTATTTTTATTTTTTTTATTTTTTGAGATGGAGTTTCGCTGGTTACCCAGGCTGGAGTGCAATGGCGCAATCTCGGCTCACCGAAACCTCCACCTCCTGGGTTCAGGCAATTCTCCTGCCTCAGCCTCCTGAGTAGCTGGGGTTACAGGCACGCGCCACCATGCCCAGCTCATTTTTTGTATCTTTAGTAGAGACGGGGTTTCACTATGTTGACCAGGATGGTCTCGATCTCTTGACCTCATGATCCTCCCGCCTCGGCCTCCCAAAGTGCTGGGAGTACAGGCTTGAGCCACCTCGCCGGGCCAATTTCAATGTTTTTAAATGTTGCGGAGCACGGTGGCTCAGGCCTGTCATCCCAGCACTTTGAGAGGCCGAGGCGGATAGATCACCTGAGGTCAGCAGTTCGAGACCAGCCTGGCCAACACGGTGAACTCCTTCTCCACTAAAAATGCAAACGTTAGCTGGGCGTGGTGGCGTCTGTAATCCCAGCTACTCAGGAGGCTGAGGTGGGAGAATGCCTTGAACCTGGGAGGCAGTGGTTGCAGTGAGCCGAGATCGTCCCACTGCACTCCAGCCTGGGCAACAGAGTAAGACTCCATCTCAAAAAAAAAAAAAAAAGTTAATTAGAATGCATGGCCAACTTCATCTTCCCCAGCTTTTCTGGTTTTTATATTTTCTCTCATACACCAAGCAAACATGAAGGCAAAGCTTAGAATTAAAAGTATACTCTTTTAGACCATCTGGAAAAATCTACTCACTGTTGAAATAACAGCATGAGAGTGTGTGCATATTTCTCTGGGAGTTTTCATCATCTGAATCTATGGCTGAAGGGCTCCCACTCTGCTATTTTAAAAATAAAATGTCCCTTCTCCTATAGTTTCTATGGTCTTGTCACTCGCCCGTTTTTGCTGGAATGACGTAGAGAAAAACATACACGGAAGAATCTGAAGTCCCCATCGGCTCTGCTAACTTATTACTAGTTTTCACACACACTGAGTTTAACAAATCTGTGTTTTGGAACAAAGTAGCTGCCTCAGGAACTTGAGAGCCGTTTCCTTGTAAACCTTCCCACTCTAAAAAGCAGGTGGATTACATCTGCTTGCCCGTAAAAAGAAGTCTTTCTAGTGTTGGCTCCTCTGTGGATAAATAATAAATGTTGGACACCTACAATGCTAGTTTAAATATATTAATAGCATCAACACCAAATCTTAGCCATTTTACACAACACTGCCCCGTCTCATCTTTGAAATAATTTGAGCAAATAGTAAAAAGACATACAACACTGGCACACTAGAGAAAAGCAGAGAGCGGGCGTGGTGACTCACGCCTGTCATCCCAGCAGTTTGGGAGGCTGAGTTGGGAGGATCACAAGATCAGGAGATGGAGACCATCCTGGCCAACATGGTGAAACCCGTCTCTACTGAAACATAAAAAAATAGCCGGGTGTGGTAGCGCGCACCTGTAGTCCCAGCTACTTGGGAGGCTGAGGCACAGGAATTGCTTGTACCTAGAAGTCGGAGGTTGCAGTGAGCCGGGATCATGCCACTGCACTCCAGTCTGGTGACAGAGCAAGGCTCCATCTCAAAAAAAAGAAAGAAAGAAAAGGAAAGGAAAGGAAAGCAGAAACCATGAACTAGGAAGGTAAAATGCTTTGAGAACCTCTTGGCAACTCCTGACACTACAGAAAATTCATTTTTAACAGTTTTTATCACTGGCTTTGTGTTTTGCCTAAATTACGAAATTAGCAAGTCTAATTTTAATTTTTGTTTATAACTCAATTCACCTGCGGACTTAAGCTCACTGAAAATAACACGTTAGGAAAAACTATGTGAAATAACAATAACTGTTATTTTGACTGATGTGCACACCTTCACCCCAACACAAAGGCACACATAGAGGGATGGGACACAAATTCCTATGGCAAACTTGATCTTGATCACAAACAAGCGACGCGCGGGGGAGAGCGGGTGAGTGCAGTCGCGCGGCCTCTCCGGGGGCCAAGGCGGGGGAGCCCCAACTTCGGGGAGGGCGCGGGATCCGCACGTGGGACCGAACCCGGGGATGCGCGGAGCCCGGGGTTCCCCTGGGAACACTGGAAGCCGCAGGCGGCCGTGCACAGGGGTGGGCGCCGGCCCGCCCTGCCCCTCCAGGTCCGTCCCACCCTCCTACCCACTGCGCGCCCTGGCTTGGAGGACCAGACGCGCTCCCGCCTGTGGCCGCCAACAAGGGAGCAGGACGCGTGCGCTATGGCACACCAGGCGCTACCGGGTCCATAGCCCTCTGCCCCAGCCTTGGGGACCCCGCACTCAGGTCCTCTATCACCCCTATCACCCCTACCGACAAAAAAAAAAAAAAAAACATTGAGCGCTGAGAACCGAGCAAGCGTCATCCACGGCTAAGGCACACCTCTAGGGACGAATGGAAAACAGAATTTAAACCAGGTCGGAAGCCTGCTTGCCTTTTTCACACCTCCAGGCACCCCCAGGGAAGCCAAAGCCTTGGGGTGCAGGGGGGTAGGAGGAGGTGTCCTCTAAAGTCCTCTGGCCCCTGCTCCAGAGGGGAGAGTGACGGACGTGACAAGGATGAGGCTTTGCCCCACACCAATTGTGAGGGGCAAGTTTGGGAAGGCGAAGAAATCTGTGACTTAAATAAACACCTTCTGAGACAGAAAAATGCCTCCCTTTGAATATTTCTCTGGCGGGGGTCGGGGGGAACCCTGTGAGGAAAGACACCCAATTTAAATAGAGTGCCAATTTATGCACGGGCACCCTCCTGGGATGTCTCCCTCTGGTAATCAGGGGCAGATAGCAGCTGTTTGGGGGCTCACCTCGGATCTTACTGAGCTTTTCTGCGTGTTGTTTAGGTTTGTGGATTCCTCCGTGATTCACAGTTTCCAGACACTTAAGGGTTAAGGAGACAAAAAAAATCCTGGGACTTTTGATTCTAGGATAATGTATAGATTGCTTGTCCTGGGAGTCTTTGGAAATTCTATGGGACTGCGAATGTGTGATTTGGGATGGTTAGGGTGTGAGTGTGAGAGAAAGTGTGTGTGCGCGCGCGCGCGCACGCGTTTGTTTTCTGTAGTAAAATTTGGAGCCGAGGCAGTGAGTGATTCTGCAGCACCTAAGCCACAGAAGCCGTTTGCAAAGCGGGGTTGGGGGCAGCTGTCAGGTTCACCTCCCTGACCCGACAAGCCTGTCCTCAGCCTGTCCCCACCCCACCCCCTACTCCCAGGTCACTTACCCAAATCTATGGTTTTTACAGCTCAGTTAACGAAGACTCTCTGACAGCAGAAGGGACCGATGCTTTTGAAGCACTGCCTGTGCTGCAGGTATTAAATAAACTGAAAAGAAACAGGGTAGACTCTTGATAGAGATGTTTATCATAGGATGTGCAGGGTGGGGCAGAAGAAATATGGAAACTCACTAGCAGATTCAAATATACAGTAGATAGATGAGGTCAGATCTAATTTGTGATGGTCAGGGGGGACTATAGTTTAAAATAATCTACAATATTTTTTCAAAAGAGCTAGAAGGGAATACTTTAATGTTTATTGCATTAGAAATAAATGAAATGATAAATATTTTAACCATTTATTATGCCTTATATGAATACATCAAAATATTACATAAGCTACACAAACATGTTATGTGTCAATAAAACCATGTTTAAAATGTAAAAATACTAATTTACATCAAGCCTAACACAGTAAGTCAAGAAAAAGTTAGATGAAAGTTATACAGGATTTATAGAGCTGTTAGTGAGCAGTTAGGAAGGTGGCCAGTGTTTATACAACTTGAAATTTACTTTTTTTCCAGGTAATTTTGAGTAAGTATCTATAGAATCAAAAACTCATGTCGGTATCATAGAAAAAAACAGTTGTTGTTTTAACATCTAGGTAGCTCACATTTCTATACCCCCACCAAAAAAAAACTTGTATGGGAAGGAAGCTCAAATTCATTTTTAATGTACTGAGAGTTGAAGTTTATACAGATGGAAATAATTTATAACAACAGGAGACAGTGGTTTATATCGCTTTATTTTTAATTTCTATACCTAAGGTGAATCACTATTTGCATTTAATTGTCTAGAAGTAGGCTTCTATATTTCAGAAAAAAATTATTTTATGCAGCCAGAAATAATCTATCTACAACAACTAAGAGGAATTTTACATACCACATAGCCTGAACACTAGCAGCAACAAGAAAGACACCAAATTTATAAAATTAGGATTTTTTGAAAAACATATTTAGATAAAAGATAGGTGATAATTATAGGGTCAAATGTATCCACCAAAAAAGAAATTTATGTTAGAAGCACACTTAAATTTATGTACTTGGCATTTATATTTAAAAAAATGATAAAAATTATATAGTAGACAGCATTACACTGAGTATCAGGGAAGACAAAGACATTCAAATGATATTAGCTATGAAGTTTCTATCCACATCTAAAGTGAGAAATTAGTATTTTTAGGCCTATGAAGCCTATATATATATTAAAATACAATACTACTCTATAAAAAATATTATTTATCATCCATATATATGAAGAAGTATGATTTAGGATCTCTACAGTCTTGAAATTTTTATTAGAATTTCTTGAAAAATAATGGTCGGTTTTCACTTTGTAGATTACTTATATCAATGATTCAGCCAATAAAGGTTTATTATTGAAAAGGCTAAGAAACTGACTTTTATACAAAAGGCACAAAGAATTTATGCAAAATAACAAACAAACAAAAAACCCAGCTCACATTATATACAAGAAGAAGAAAGAGGGAAGAAGAAGAAGAAGGAGGAGGAGGAGGAGGAGGAGGAGAAGGAGGAGGAGGAGGAGGAGGAGGAGAAGGAGGAGGAGGGGGAAGAGGAGGAGGAAGGAAGAAGAAGGAAGAAGGAGGAGAAGAAGAAAAGAAGGAGGAGGAGGAAGGAAGGAGGAGAAGAAGAGAAGAAGGAGGAGGAGGAAGGAAGAAGAAGGAGAAGAAGAAGAAGAAAGAAGAATAAGAATAAGGAGGAGGAGGAAGAGGAAAAGAAGAAATTAAGTGCCGTATGAAAGAAATCAGACTTGGTACAATTGGTAGATGGAAAAAAAAGAAATCCTAGAGGAGAGAGAAACACTGACAGAAGGAAGAGAGGAAGTCACAGAAAAGGAGAGAGAGAGACAAAAAGTCAAAGAGAAACAAAGAGAAAGGAAGAGATAGAACTAAAGAGAAAGCAATGTGCCCTATTCTTTTAAAAGTCAGATTAAATTTAAAACCTATCATTGATCATTAAAGGTCTTCTCCATGTTGGACTTCTTAAACCCTGCTGTTCCCAATCCTTTTACTACTACAATCACCAGTAGTTTACAGTAATGCATTTAAAAGATGACTTCATTGTTGAAACAATGAGAACACAGGGACACAGGGAGGGGAGCACTACACACTGGGGTCTGTTGTGGGGAAATAGGGAAGGGACAGTGGGGGGTGGGGAGAGATAGCATAGGGAGAAAAGCCAGATCTAGGTGAAGGGGAGGAAGGCAGCAAATCACACTGCCGTGTGTGTACCAGTGCAACAATCCTGCATGTTCTTCACATGTACCCCAAAATTTAAAATGCAATAAAAAAGAATTTTTTTAAAAAAGATGAATTCTGGGCTTGTTCATTGGCAGAGGACAGCCAGGACACATTTGCCTTTGAGCAAGAAGACCCTACTCCAGGCAAAAATAGCAATACCAATAGACAGTCTTACCCCAAGGGTTTGTGGAGTCTCCATGTCTATGGATAGACTCTATGCCCAAAAATAAAGCCCTTCTACAAAAGTCACAAAAGACAGGCTAAACCCCCTCATTTGGCAATTACCAGAAATCTAACAGGTGGAAAGGTTAACTGTTTAAGCAGCCATTCCATCTTTTTGTCAATGTAAACAAGGGCATAGCCTTAGAAATACTTGCCCAAAGGCAAAGAGGCCACTGACAACCAGTAGCCTTCCCATCGAAACTCCTTAACTTAGTAACCTGTGGATGGCCCAAGTGCATTACAGGATGACACTTACTTACAAAGTGTGCTAAAAGTTAACAGTGTAGTATGTATTATCCTAACTTCTAATCTTGTGACCTTAGGCAGTCTAGTCCACAGACATGAAAGAAGTTTCCTTTGAAAAAGTACTATTAATTATTATCTTTGACAAAAAATAAAAGAGAGAGAGAGAATTTAAGTGAAAAGAGTCTTATCTGGGCCAGGCACAGTGGCTCACGCCTGTCATCCCAACACTTTGAGAGGCTGAGACTGGAGGATCACAAGGTCAGGAGATCGAGACCTCCCTCCAAGGTCAGGGATGTTTACAACAAGCCAGGAAGTTGAAGATTGTCTGTGAAAGTCATGAAAAATGTTATAAAAGAGAATTTATGCAAGAAATGTTACATAATTTAAAAGTGATTAGGCCTCCTGAATGTAAAACTATTGAAGAAAGAGTTCATGTTCAAGGTGTGTAAGGAAAGTAAAATATACTTTCAGTAAAAGAATTATAAGAATGCATAAGAATGTGAATTTTGGCTGGGCACGGTGGCTCAAGCCTGTAATCCCAGCGCTTTGGGAGGCCAAGGTGGGTGGATCACGAGGTCAATAGATCGAGACCATCCTGGTCAACATGGTGAAACCCCATCCTTACTAAAAATACAAAAAATCAGCTGGGCATGGTGTCGCGTGCCTGTAATCTCAGCTACTCGAGAGGCTGAGGCAGGAGAATTGCCTGAACCGAGGAGGCAGAGGTTGGGGTGAGCCGAGATCATGCCATTGCACTCCAGCCTGGGTTACAAGAGCAAAACTCCGCCTAAAAAAAAAAAAAAAAGAATGTGGATTTCTACCTATATAAAAAAAGTGTATATATATATGTGTATATATATATACTAATGACCCATGATGTGGCATTTTTTCATATGTTTGTTGGCCTCATATATGTCTTCTTTTGTAAAGTGTCTGCTCATATCCTTTGCCCATTTTTGAATGGGCTTGTTTGTTTTTTTCTTGTAAATCTGTTTGAGTTCTTTGTAAATTCTGGATATCAGTCCTTTGTCAGACGGGTAAACTGCAAAAATTTTTTCCCATTCTGTTGGTTGCCGATTCACCCTAATGACTGTTTCTTTTGCCGTGCAGAAGCTGTGGAGTTTGATTAGGTCCCATTTGTCTATTTTAGCTTTGTTGCCAATGCTTTTGGTGTTTTAGTCCTTTGAAGTCCTTGCCTACTCCTATGTTCTGAATGGTTTTGCCTAAATTTTCCTGTAGAGTTTTTATAGTGTTAGGTCTTATGTTTAAGTCTTTAATCCATCTGGAGTTAATTTTAGTGTCAGTTGTCAGGAAAGCATCCAGTTCTGCTTTCTGCACATGGCTAGCCACTTTTCCCAACATCATTTATTAAACAGGGAATTCTTTCCCCACTGCTTGTCTTTGTCAGGTTTGCCAAGGATTGTGTTGCCTCCTAGGCCTCTGTTCTGTTCCATTGGTCTATATCTCTGTTTTGGTACCAGTACCATGCTGTTTTGATTACTGTAGCCTTGTAGTATAGTTTGAAGTACGGTAATGTGAAGCTGGCAAAAAGGGAATAATTATTTACTAGTCAGATTTATGGCTTCTCTCTTTCTGTGCAAACTAGTCAGTTGAATAGTAAAAAACACTGTTTATATCGTCTGTAAAATTTTAATTAATGCAAAAAAAAATTCTGAGGCTAGTCATTACCTTTAGTGAATCTCACGTATTTTGTGCAATGAATTCATTATTCAATGTAGCAGTATACAGGATAAAACATGGGCATAGGCCCCTATAATCCAACTATTCAAGACTGCCCCACAAGCTATTTAGTAGCAAACTTTGCTGCATGTGCCTGAAAAGAAAAACTGAATGAGGTCTCTATCTTGTTTTATGCCTTTGGGAGCTTGACATTCCAACCATGTGGCAGTACTTTCTGTTGTTCTCTGCCTTTCAAAGAACAGAAATTGTAGGGTTCATGATGTAATTAGCTCTAAAAATTATCTTGAGTAATTAAAAGCCTTGGCAAGCTCAAAATTAATTGCTCTCGACTCTTTCTAGGAAGGGCAATGGAGAGTCGTTTCTGCTATAGCACAGTAGCTAAGGTTTTGTACTTTTCACAGTGGTAATCCAGGTTTGATTCCAGCTTAGGAAACAAGTTCATTCTGGTTTCATATCTGTGTGACCTTGTATTTTCTCTTCTCATCTATGTGCTGTTTTAAATCTTTCTTTCTGGCTGGGCATGGTGGCTCACACCTGTAATCCAAGCACTTTGGAGGCCAAGGTGGGCAGATCACCTGAGGTCAGGGGGGAAGATCACCTGAGGTCGGGAGTTCAAGACCAGCCTGACCAACATGGTGAAACCGCATCTTTAGGACTGGGTGTGGTGGCTCACGCCTGTAATCCTAGCACTTTAAGAGACCGAGGTGAGTGGATCACCTGAGATGAGGAGTTCAAGACCAGCCTGGCCATCATGGTGAAACCCTATCTTTAAAAAAGAAAGAAAGAAAGAAAGAAAGCCCATCTTTATAAATAAATAAATAAACATTTCTTTCTCTGAGCACCTGGGACATTACCCTGGATAAAAGTCAAAGCCAGAGATATTCTCCATTTGGCCAGCTAAAGTTGGGAAATAAGAAATTTAAAAAGAACTTTATTAAAGAGTGGTATGGTGAAAATTAAGCAGATATTCAACCTCTAATGGAAATCTTTAGGTGACTTTAGAAAAGCAAGTTGAAATAACAACAAGGGGCAGGGAGGTCACTTGTCTTTTCAAAGATATTTCTACAGGCTTGGTGTGGAGGTTCATGCCTATAATCCCAATGCTTTGGGAAGTCGAAGCAGACAAATTATTATATGTCAGAAGTTTGAGATTAGCCTGATCAAAAGGCTGAAAGGCCATCTCTACCAAAAATACAAAAATTAGCCAGTCATGGTGCATGCCTGTAATCCCAGCTACTCATGAAACTGAGGCAGGAGAATTACATGAATCCGGGAGAAGAAGGTTGCAGTGAGCCAAGATCACACCGTAGAACTCTAGCCTGGGCAGCAGAGTGAAAATTGGTCTCAAAAAAAATAAATAAGTTATTTCTACAAGCTGGAGGGAAAAGCATGTTAGAAAAATTGGGTTGTTTTTTTTTTTTTTAAATGAAAAATAGGGGTTACCTTCAGTTTGTGATTTTTCTCTTTCAGACCCCCAGATACTTCCAGACCGACAAATTGATAAAGATGCTGAAGTAAATGCCAATATTGAAAAGTCTGTTGAATTACATTAGTTCTAAGTTTAGAAAATGTATGAGAAGAATGTTATGTTTTATTTTATTTTATTTATTTTATTTTTTTTTTGAGACAGAATCTCACTGTGTCGACCAGGCTGGAGTCAGGTGGCACGATCTCGCCTCACTGCAACATCTACCTCCTAAGTTCAAGAGATTCTCCTCCTCCCTCAGCCTCCTGAGTAGCTTGGATTACAGGCACTCACCAGCATGCCCAGCTAACTTCCGTATTTTTAGCAGAGACTAGGTTTCGCCATGCTGGCCAGAGAGGTCTCAAACCCCTGACCTCAGATGATGTGCTTGTGACAAGCATGAGGAACAGCGCCCGGCCAATAATGTTGGAATTATGATGAGGGCTTCACATGAGTACCCACTGCTATGCTCCACTAAGAACAAATTAATCATTTTTTTTTTTCAATTTGTTGATGTGGTTGATAACAGCTAAATAACAGGACCTAACAATAAATAATTTTATTAATATCTAATCTCTAAACAACATCTAGGATATAATATTTGCAATCATCTCTTTGAATCATTTCTTTTGAGTATTTTAATTAATGTATCAAGTAGACTAGGAATAAATATGTCTCATGCTGTGATAAATGTGGGCCAAAAGTTTAAAAATTTCAATTAGGTTTTTTTCTTAGTGTTTTGTTTGTTTTAATGAAATGGAACTTTATCCTGGTATAAGAAGTCAAAGGTATTTGACACAGTTTTGAAGACTTTTAACTAAAGAATTTTAATTAAAGAGAATTAAAGTCAAATCAATACCTTAGCCTGCAACAAGAATACTATGCCTTTTTATTCTTATTCTATCATTTATTTTAACATGGAGAATTCCTAAACTCTGAAAATTAATTCAGGGCTGGGTATGGTAGCTCATACCTCTAATCCCACCACTATGGGAGGCCCAGGTGGGAGAATAACTTGGGGCCATGGGTTCAAACTAGCAAAGCCAACATGGTAAAACCGTATCTCTAGTAAAAATACAAAAATTTGCTGGACATGGTGTGCACCTGTAGTCCCAGCTAGTTTGAAGGCTGAGGCATGGAATCAGTTGAACCCAAGAGGAGGTTGCAGGGAGCTGAGATCGCACCATTGGGTGACAGAGAAAGAAAGAAAAGGAGAGGAAAGGAAAGGGAAAGAAAGGAAAGGGGGAAAAAAGGAAAGAAAGAAGGAAATAGATGGAAGGGAGGAACAGAGGGAGGAAGGGAGAAAGGGGAGAAAGAAATAGAAAATGAATTCATTGTTTACTTTGGTTTTGAGCTTGACTCAGTGTTCAGTATTCAAAAATGCTTAACTGGGGCAAATGTTAAGTTAAACTGGGTTTACCAATTTGACTTTATCTAAAGAAGTTTTCTTCTATCTCTGTAATAAGTAGGTGGCTAAAGTTTGAAGTCAAGTCCTGAGGCTAAACTCCTACCTACAAGTGCGGCAGGCCAGGTTATCACTAACACAGGATTTAATGACATCTGTTTCAACACAAACTGAGTGGTGAAGTTAAATATTAAAAGCTGATAAAGCCAGTGCCCGTTTACAAAAGCTGGGATTAGCAAAAGCCAATCAAGAGTTTTCCTGGACCTTGAAGCATGACAAGATAATGAAGGGCTTTCTAACAGGACCTGTTAGGATTAAACAAGTTTTACTGGGGGTCTAAAGAAGCTCCTCAGATGTCCACAAACAAATTTATTGGGGACCTGAAGGAACTCCCCAAACCTCTGTCATTTAGCAAGAGACAAGATAAGGGTAATCACCCCACAATCTGGACCCATGTAGATTAAGCAAATTTACTGATACTCCAGAGGAAGGTCTTCAGGACTCAGATCTTAGTTATTGATAAAAAGAAGTTAATCATTTGTGTCTTTAGATAAATGTACACTTACATATAGACATATAGTCTAGAAGGTATATAAGCTCTGGAAAATTTTGTCATTTTGAGTGGGTCTGCTGATATTTTCTACATGCTTTCTCCCTCTGACTACTTACAGACATAAAAATCCTCTTCCTCCTCAGTTCATCTGCATCTTGTTATTGGGCCACAAAAAAAAAAAAAAATGACAGCCTGACCTTCAACTTGGTCAGGGAAGACAAGGGGACTTGGGATACTCTTGACATTTCAAAGAGAAGGCTGAACACCATCAAGAAAAATCTGTTGGGATGCCATCCTGCCAACCAAGAAGCTTAGTTCTTAAAATCATCAAAGAAAACAGGTGGGAAATATTACTTATCTAAAGGCAGTGCTCTAATGAAAAGTAGGAGGAATGGTTACTTTCCTACTTGCAACAAGGAACACTCAAATTACATACTTTCAGACCTACAAAAATTTTCTGGACAAATATGAAAAACACCTTTAAACTCTAACAAGCAACACTCTAGAACTTCTTCTTTGTCATTGTTTTCACTAAACATATTTGTAGTTCTGCTAATTTCCCTACTCTAACCTAACAAATTTATGTGATCTCAGTCTAAATACCAGCAGAACTTTCTGGTCATTTGAAAACAGCATAGAGATTTTAGGGCCGGGCACAGTGGCTCGCGACTGTAATCCCTCCACTTTGGGAGGCTGAGGTGGGTGCATCACGAGGTCAAGAGATCAAGACCATTCTGGTCAACATGGTGAAACCCCATCTCTACTAAAAATACAAAAAATTAGCTGGGTGTGGTGGCGCGTGCCTGTAATCCCAGCTACTCGGGAGGCTGAGGCTGGAGAATTGCCTGAACCCAGGAGGCGGAGGCTGCAGTGAGCCCAGATTACACCATTGCACTCCAGCCTGGGTAACAAGAGCAAAACTTCATCTCAAAAAAAAGAAAAAAGAAAACAGCATAGAGATTTTAAAGAACATCAGTAATATTCAAATTTAACAAATAAACTGATTATGACTTAGAAATTCTGAGGAGGAAGAGTAATGAGGGGAAACTGTTCCAGCAGAAAATCAAGTGTATTTGTATAACCACTTTAATTATTTTAGCTACATACCTTCATTCTATGGTTAAAATTTGAGACACTAACAATTCCTAATTTTATTGAGCATGAATAGCAATGGAAAGCTCAGACATTGCTGTGGCAATACGAAATAGTACAAAAACCCTGGAAACTTCTAGGTAAAGTACACATAAAATTAACCATACAGCAACTCCATGATCTGAAAATTTCACTCCTTCGTGTTGGCCCAGGTACACTGAAAACAGATATCCACTTAGAGACTTGAGCTCAACTGTTGATAGCAGCTTTGTTAATAAAAGCCTCAAGCTGAAAATAACCAAGTGTTCACCAAGAGTGTTCATAACCTGCAGTAAATTGATACAAACTTCAAGCTGAATCAAAGAAGATAGGCACACTTCAGAATGTAGGTCTATTGATATAAACTTAAAATTGATCTCTCAATTTCATGATAGAAATCCTACATTGACAAAGGAATTGCAAAGGGGGAAAGGAAATTTTGAGGGTTGAAGAAATGATGTAAATGGCTTGTAACCTAGTTGGGGTGATAGTTACTCAGGGATAGTTTTTGCCAAAACTCATGCATCTATAAATTAAAGATCTGTGTACAATATCTCATGGAGATTTTTATTCTTTATATTATTACATAATCCAATATGAAATAAAATATTAATTAAATTTCCTGAAATACTAGAACTCTGTTGAATTAACTACCCTTTAATTTGTTTCTATACTCTGTAGAAAAACATCTGTGTGGAACAGATTTGGAACAAATATGGAAAATACATATATTTGACATGAGTAAAATCATAACATTCAACGCTGAATGAAATATATAACTATTTAATCAGTCATGGATATCTATATTACTCTTTCACTAAGATATTTTATAGATAGAGCAATTGCTTTCAGGTTAAGAACAGCAAATATTTAGTTAGCTCTTCACTAATGCTTATGTCTGTTGTAAGTATTTCTTAAATACACTCATTTAATTCTTGTGTGCCTTAATTTATGTAGCCTTCACATCTCTTCTTGACATAGTTTATGTTAGGAAATAGTGTTTTAATTAACAAAATTACTACAGAATTGATAAACCTGAGACTCAGAGAGGTAAATTATTCAAGCTGAGGCTTTGTAAGTGGCACTCAAGGGTTTGCCTTCTACAGCCCATGTTCTTAGTTCAGTCCCAATCTCCTTGTTAGTGCATTTTAAGTGTTGCCATTTAAAAATATACCAAACATCCATTAGGAACCAAACCTTACTTGATACTAATAGTTAGAATTTTTGTTTGAACATCACAAAATTACTAAAATACTTCATTTCAGTAATTCCTAAATAAACATACATGAAGCATCAATTCCTCTCCTGGGAGGGTGCATCTCAGGAGAGGAATTGATGCTTCATGTATGTGTATTTAGGAATTACTGAAATGAACTAATGAACATTTATAATTCTTATAAATGTTCTCCATTGGACATGTATAGGAATATTCAAAGAACATCACTCTTTGTAATAACTGAAACAAGAAAGTGTCTATTCATTTGTCCAACAATAATAGAACTAAATTCACACAGCATTTTTTTGTTAAAAATGATTATTTGGGCAGCACATATACTAAAATTAGAAAGACACAGTGAATAGCACTGCCCTGTGCCAGGAGGGTATTCAAATATGAAGCCTTTCATGTTTTTGAGAGTGGAATGGTGGCTACTCCGGAGTGGGGTCAGGTTGAGAAATGACTATTGTTTTTCAAAAATTGTAGTATTTTATCTCAGTAGAAAGAAATAGTTAAGATTTATTGTAGAGCATGGTGAATATAGTTAATAAGTATGTATTGTATGTTTGAAAACTGCTAAGAATACAATTTAAATATTTCCAATAAAAAAGAAAGGGAAATATGTGAGGCAGTAGATACGTGAGCTTGATTTAGTCATTTGACAATGTATACATACGTGAAGAAATACTTTTTTCATAATATGAAAACCACCAAAATTATATTAAGCAAAAGAAACTAGGCATAATATTTCATATTTATATTTATTCACATTGTTAAAAAAATTATTCAGTGATTCTTGTTAAATCTTGATAAGGAAGACTATTCAGGACCATCACCACAGCAATGGGTCTTGCAGTGGGGAAGAGACATTGGGATCAACTCCAAATACAGCTGGGCAGTTGGGGATTTATACCCAAGTAGCAGGCAGGAGGATTAGTAGATGGAAAATCACTTCCAGAAGATATCACAGTTAAGGAGCATTCTGCTGCAGGCAGTCCAGGCTGATCAGACATCAATCACATAAAGGGTGGTAGAGGATGAGGAACCCGATCAGATATTGAGGGCTGTCAAGTGTTGAGGGTGATCAGATATAGGTTTGGGGTCTTGCTAACCTGGCTTAGCAGGGTTCTTTGCCAAAACTGTGTTCAGAAACCTGACTAACGTTTGGTCAAACCGAGAATCTGTGTTAGGAGTTCAAGAAAAGGAAAAATAGTGTATGGTAATGAAAGTCAAGGTGCATGTTATTTTTGGAAGAGTGAAGAGTGGTTTAAAATATTACAAAGTAGTTTAGATTCAGTGTCTAACAGGTAATGGACAGTATACAATTCTCATTTCACATAAAGCTCTGATTACATAATATTGTCTCTGGAATAAAGAAGTTTATGAACAGCTTTTTTTTTTTTTAACACTGAACTTTGAGAAACATGATATCCATCTCAAATACATACTCTTGGTGTTTGAGTTTTGTTATTTAAGGTAGCGGTTCTGAAAAGTTTTGGAATATTGGAAAGTTGAGTTTGATACAAATTATCAATTTTGAATGTCGATTTATTTGTATTATAGAAAAATTTCCTTGTAATTTACACTTTAAACTGTAGTTTACAGTTCTTTGTAAAGTTCTAGTTTTCTGCTTTAGCTTAATGCAAATTTTATGGAGTGTTGGTGTGACATTTTCATTTAAATATCATGAAATTAAACCCTGTCTTTCCATGTCTGGGTAGTTGGTATTTTGAACATTGAATCTGTATTTTTCATTCCATAAGATTAAAAGCTAACGGGCCATGGAAACAAGTAGATTGCCATTTTAAGAGACAGTTTTCAGAAGAACGGCAAAACAGTGAGTGTCATAGAGACAGAAAAATGACAAGGAGTTAAAGATTTTTTTTTTTTCTTTCCTTTTTTTTTTTTTTTTTTTTTAAACTGGAGAGGTGTTATCACTAGTTGAAGGAAGTGAATTGCAAGTGGAGGTAAAAGTTGTGAAGGGGAGACAAAAAAAAAAAAAAAGAAAAAGAAAGAAGTTTGATCCAGCTTACATATCCATTGCTTAAGTTTAAAGTAGTTTATATATCCATTACCTGGTGTTGACAGTAATTTGCTAAGTAGCCGAAAAAGCAATGAACTGAAAGTCTAGAAAGAACTGCTTTAAACGTTGGGTAGTTTTCCATGGAAGTGTGATTTTGGTTTTTTTTGGTTTTTGTTTGTTTGTCTGTTTTTGGTTTTTGGTATGATTTTCAAGTGTGTTTCTCATTAGATTATTTAAAATAAAGAGGAGTATTCCTTCGTGTCAAGTTAGTATTCTGTTAAACAGCCACAGTGGAATCTGTAAAACAGCCAGTAAGTGGAATCACTTCTGGATGTGCTATTTCTTTGCATGTTAATCATGATACAACGTGTTTTGAAATTAAGTTTAAAATGAAATAGCAATAAAATTGAGATGAATAATGCCTTTATTAGCCAGAGAAAATAAAACAATATTGAAACGAACGGTAAGACATTGAGGGCTGTAAGTTAACTGTAAAAAGGAGAGTCTATGTATATCTTTGTAGTAAATGTTACCCGATAGTCCTGCAGGTTTGTCGAGTGGCTGTAGCGGTCCCGCCGCTGCGGTGAGCTGTCTGGGTTGACTGGCGGTGAGAGGCCTAGCGGGTGCTCCATTGTTGATTCGGTGGATTTCGTACAGTTATCACTGTTGAGAAGGTGTACAACCTGTCCTCTACTTGCATTTCACCATAGAGTTCTGAAGAGGGATCGGCGGTAAGCAAACTGTTGTTCTGCAGCATGTTGGCCTTCCGACGAGGTCGATACTTATAATTCGGGTATTTCTCTCTGTGCATGGCCTGTAGTTTCTGTGCCTCCTGGAAGAATGGCCATTTTTCGGCTTCAGTAAGCAATTTCCACTGGTATCCCAGCCTCTTGCTGATCTCTGAGTTTCGCATCTGGGGATTCTCTACAGCCATCTTGCGCCTTTGATCACGAGACCATACAATGAAAGCGTTCATGGGTCGCTTCACTCTGTTCTGGACGCTGCCTTTACTGTTCTCTCTTGTTTGGCACTGATCCTTTGAACTAGAGTTGTCAGTCCAAATGACGGAAGAGCTTTTCCCGGAATCAGGGATATTCTGTTGCGCAGCTGGATTGTATTCATTACTGTTAAATACTCTCAACATAGCAGAAGCATAAGACTGCATTGTCAAAAACAAGTAGGGTACGACAAAATTCCAAGATGACACAGTGGGAAACTCATTTTACTATCCCAAACTTACATCTACCAAATTCGTTGTTACCTTAACTTTTGTATTGCAACTTAGGTTTCTCCGCCCCCAGCACCCCTCTCAACCCCGCCCAACCAGCCTACCTCCAACTGCCGTGACAATGTATTCATTCTCAAGCAAAACATGGTAATTCAGTAACACTGAGTACTTGCCCTGCTGATCCCCCACCCTGAAAAATGCAATATTTACTGAATCAATAAAGAATGAGAGGACACAAACAGCGATAAGTTTATCATTATCAATACACGCGCGTGTTATCTTTAAGAAACAAACTTTACCGAAAACTTGATTGTGTTAACCACCACACACACATACATCACTGCACATTAAATTTACAGTAATCGCTATCGCTATTTCTTCACTTCTATTTAAACACTAATTGAAAATTCTGCACACATTTTTCCCAGGCATTTAATCACGAATGTTATGCTCTTATCGACGCTAACAACGAAGTATCAGAATATTGACATATACTTACAACGATTTTATCTCCAACTCCTAGGATAGCTAATATCGACTTTTTAAAAATAAACGGTTTAATTTAGACAAAGACACGTGACCTACGAACTCAAAATACTTTCAGTAACCTGTTAAGATACATTAAAAAACGGAGACAGTTCTCTTCTTTGCACACTGTATAGTGGGATACTTTTGAGGCATTGTATTCACTTTCACACAACTAGCAATATAAAAAACAATGTTTTACAAGTCTCAATTAAATTTCCATTCACAACTAATAGATTAGAGCCATAAGTTTACCTTCTTTTACTTTAGTTCAAGCTCCTTCAAAATTTAAAGGTCACATTTTACCAAACTAAACAAGTGCATAAGTCTCCTCAATAAATCTTAAAGTCTGATGAGAAATGACAAGATTTATTTGATGAAATGAAAGAGAAAGAAATAAATGAAAGAAACAATAAAATAAAAAAATAAAATTTTTTTCTTTGAATAAAATTAATTGCCTTAATGCCATATTTGCAAAATGGGAATAACAAATACAGGTTGCATAGGAAACAGAGCCTATTAATAAAAATAAAGTCTCACCAAGACTGAATAAGAATGATAACAAAATTCCTAAGATAATAAAATTAAAATCGTGTAAAATGTGAAAAGAGTTTATGTAACCAAATTGTGGTTGGTTTGTCCAGATATAGACAATTATTATTAATGTTTGTTAATAAATGTTATGATAAATTAATATCAGACAATTTTTAAAGAATTAATTATATTCCATCAAAAGATAAATATGAAAACTGTAATTTGTATCTTAGTCATCTTATATTTAGTATTAAAATACAAAGTTTACTATTCCTTATGGAATATAAGGTTGGAAATACAGTTGTTTGACTCAAATTAAAACATGTATATTAATAGCACATAAAATTCTTACTTGCAGTCATTGACACAAACAGATTTTCTACAACTGGAAATTGCTTGAAAGATGTGAAAAAAATCACGTTGAAAGATAAAATAAAACCCTTAGTTTGGTTCCCCTTAGAGCCCTAATTTAATTTCTATGGTGTGCACAAACACAATTTAACATTGCATGCAGAATAAAACCCACAAAATTTTACACTGATTTATATATTTTTTCTCCTTACAAAATATGCTTTGGTGTTTCTTCAAATTCAGGGATGATGCAACAAAAATGTGAATATTACTCCACTCATTCTCTCTAATTTCATCTTGAGATATTCGAATCAAAGTTTAAAAATATATGTAGTCGGGGCCCAAAGTGGCTCCGGCCGGATGTCGTGGCGCTTGCGAAGGCGAGGCCAAGAGTTCAAGGCCAACCAACCTCAGCAACCTTACAAGCTCTCAATGATTGGCAAAAAAAAAAAATAATAATAAAATAAAAATAAAAATAAAAATAAAAATAAAAATAAAAATAAAATATATATATATCTAATTTCTATATATATATATATATATATATCTAATTTATATATATATATATATATATATATATAGTCATAAACCCAACCCCACAAATTGTATGGCCATTTGCTATGGGCCTATTTGCTATGGGCCATTTTTGAAGTCTAATGGTTGGCAGGTTACCAAAGACATAAACAACAAAAGAAAAAGTAAATATAATGCACAAGAGCAAAATTTAATATTTTTGTGAAAGGACACTGACAAGTGAAAAGATGTAATAAAGTAATTCTAAAGTTAGGATTTTTAAACTTGCAATTAATTCTTTTTGGGACTTTGCAGTCAGATGTTCTTTCAAGAAGTTGGGTTTCTTTTGTTTACTTGTTTGTTTTTCTTTTTAATCATGGTAAATTCATGGGCCATATTTTCAACATTTAATTCTCAAAGAGAATACTTTTCTGATGTGTGAAGTAGAAAATAATGCTCACTTTAATTGATAGGTTCTACTATTTCAAGACTTAACCAGAAAAGTCATCTACCAACGGATGAATTTAAACATGATCAATTTTATTGGCATCTTTTTTCCAAGGGAAAATCAAATTATTTGAGGGTGGGAGGATAAAGTAGAGTGCAGTGGGAAGCAGAAGAATGCCTACCTGAGCAGAAGAACCTTGCAGATGCATATCTACTATATGTGAATTAAACTATAAGTAAACGAAATAATTTTCAACTTTAAAATAATGCTGGCTGTTTTTTTTTTCTCTAACCTCACCTGAATTTTTTTATTATTATTTTGATTTTTACAAAATGTAGGAAATTATTGCCTCTAAAAACAAGGTTTTAATCTTGGGAAGAAATTGATCATAAATAGAAGCATTTTTTTCAAACCAGTTGTAACTAATGATCTTAAAATGACATTGTGGCTAGCCAGGCCTGAGCTAACTAAACAGAAAATTGATGATATCTGCAATTTTCCTTTCTTCCTTGAAACAAACTTCACTCTTTTCATTTTCCTTCTGATGCACACGTGTGAGCTCCTCTTTTTAGTTCTAATCAGCTTAGATACTACATGTTATAACTTGTTTCTCTATAAAATGGAGTCACTTTTGATCTTTTCCAGGGTCTTCCTTCAGTTCCTTTTCATTCAAGGCTAACTACACTCCTCTTTGTCTAGTGAGCCAGCAGCTGTTGGTCAAACAACTGTTGGTCAAACAGCTGCTGGCTCACTAGACAAAGAGGAGTGTAGTTAGCCTTGAACAAAAACTTTTTAAAGTGAGGTATCTTTAAAAACTGTTTGTCCACTAGACAAAGTGGACAGTTTTTAAAGATACCTCAGTTTAAAAACAGTTTAAAAATACCTCACTCCATTGCATTAAGATCAGAGACTGCTTTCTTTTTGTTAATGTTTTGAAATATTTTGTTTAGTGTCCAAAGGCTTGACCAACTCATAAATAGTTCTTGATTTTATTCTGAAAAATAAAGGTTGTTCCTTTAGTGATGTATAGTTGACAGATATTATCCTTTAACTGTCATATAGTTCACAAACACTTTCCTAATTTTGAACTTAAAATTGCATTTATCTTTTTTATCTTTAATCTGATTTTGGTTAAAATTGCATTTAACCTTTTTATCTTAAACTATTATTATTTTAACTTTTAAAGCAATAATGTAACAATAATCATTATAATTTGTGTCTCTGTTTTGGCCTCGTTCAAATGATGGCTTTAGTATCTTATTGCTAAAAAATGCTGCTTATTTGTAAGATAGCCTTTATTCAATAACCACAATAGGAAAAGTCTGAGGAATTTGGGGCTCTTCAGATAATCTTATTGCCTAGCAATTACATGTTATTTGAAATTTTATTAGAAAGACAGTAAAACAATTGTTTGAGTCTGGCAGTTAAAAAGTAGTAAGTGCTTATATGTCTGATCTCTTCTGTAATGATTAGTACTCTATATTTTCCTGTAAAAACAATAGTTTTCATTTTCAAATAATTTTTATTGTTATAAGTTATTGTAAGTGTCAATTAATTTTTACTTCCTCTCTCATAGCTTTGGTTATATCTAATTTCTCATATCTAATGTCACTTATATTTGCTTTTTTATATTTTTATTTAATCTATACCAGCAAGAGGGTATTTAATATTGCAAGCTTTTAAAGAAATAGTGCTTCTTATTCTTCTTTTGATAATCCTCTCTTTGTAATTCCTTTTTGCTTTTTGGGCAAAATTTTTTTTATTCAAACCTTGTGCAGGTCACAAAGAGAGCTACAACTGAAGAATATGAAAAGTTGATAGATAAAATTATAACTAGGGTCATTTATGGTGAGTAATTTCCTTTAATGCTTCATTTAAATGTTTTTACCCTAAAGTAAAAGTAAGAATGTGGAGAAATCTAAAACCATGGTATTAATATACATGTCCCAATGCAAATTTGATTCATAAAACTTTTGATTATTTTTGGTTGTGTGTATATTGTTACAGTTATGATGAGAGAAGCATTTTATATCTTTCAAAATCTTACATTAACAGGGAGTTGCCCCCAACCCAGGAGAAAGAAAAAGTAATATATTTTCTCACCTGTCAATATGGTCCATAGGTGGTGACACTATGACAGATGACAAATAAACAGGAGTATAGCACTCATGTTCATTTAGTAAAAGTTTGACATGACATGAGAACCTTTAAAGATAAAGACAAAGAAAGAGAAACCTATGTATTTTTATGCTTAAGTTTGATGGAAAGGACAGGTGTACAGAAGTACAACTGGACAAAAGAAGCTTGATCTAGTGGTAATAAATGGAAAACTTAGGAAGGTCTATATGTTCAGATTCTAGGCCTCTCTCTGCCATTGGCTCCTTTTCTTTGGGTATAAAGGACCACTCTGGAATGAGCGTCTTAGGACTTGCTGTTCTGCAAAAGGACGACATATATGCAGAGCAACTCCTAAACACATAAGGAATCAAGACACCGAAGAAGGGGGCAGAAAAATCTAGAATGACTTATTGGGGAATCTGAGAGACAAAATGTGATCTTGGGTGCCCACTAAACAGGTATTCACATCACAACTCCCATGGGGCTTATATCTTGGGGAAAAAGGATACATGCTTGGGAAGGAATGTGTAGTTGACTGCAGGCATGACAGTCTATAATTTCTGCAACAGTGAGGGTTGTTTGGGAGGAAATTTAACAATTAATAAATTTTTCTACATAAAGAGTAATACAACAACTAGACATTTTGGAGATATTTCTATACTCAGCGTTAGACAAACAGATTCACATTTAAAACTAAAGTCATTCTTGTCCCCACTCTCTATTCCTCTAATTCAGCTCTTTCAATGTCATGTGCTGACATATCCTGAGGTGGTCCCTAAGCCTTTAAAAGGAGTGCTTGAGTGCAAGGTATTGTATTAATAAATTAATTTTTCAGTTACGTGGAAATGCCACAATGGCAATGTAAATGATAACAACAATTATTAACAGCTTTTGCCACTGTAAGCCCCTAGAACTAAACCAAGTTATCTGGCTTTCATGTCTTGCAGAGTTATCATTATGTTGCCAGAATTATCTGGAATATATATACAGCATTCAGTTTTATAATAGGACAGGTTCTCTATTGTGCAGCAATTAAGGTATCCAATGCTGTGCAATTTGTAAGCAATTTTGCAAGACAGTATATATGTGAAGGACCTTTTAGAGTTCGTTCACTGAGAGCATGTTGAGTATTCTTAGTGAGATCTTCTACATGCCATTAATGTCTTTAAATCCTAAAGAAGGTGTTACATGATTATTCCAGTGAAAATGGCTCTTGTCTAGTTATTAACCACATGTAGGAGATTAGCAGGTTTGTCAACTAATTTTGTACTTCATTCTTGCACCTATGGAGAACCTAAAGTGCAATATTCTAGCCATCCTTGTGGCATCCAAGGACAGAGATTAGATTCATTTATATAACCATTCAGTACCATTTGGAGCACACCAGTTTAAGCCAGGTCATCAGGACCAGTCTGTAGCAAACCAGTGCATAGCCTGCAGGATTATAATATGTTGACTCTGCTCCTGGAGTAGGGTAGGTGATAGGTCATTGGTGTGATTCCATTGTTCCCAACATAGGGGCACCAACTGACTTAACTGCCCTGCAGTTCGTAATACCCAAATTTAAACAAAACTCTCTTTATAGCAAGACTTATGAGATTTCATAATAAAAAAACATTACCTCAAAATTTTAGAATATAGAGTAGGCTATGTATTATATCTTTTTTTCACAGAAAGAGTCTCACTCTGTTGCTAGGCTGGAGTGCATGGCACAATCTTGGCTCACTGCACTGTAACATCTGATTTGTGGGTTCAAGCGAATCTTTTGCCTCATCCTCCTAAGAAGCTGGGATTATAGGCATGTGGCACCACACCCAGCTAATTTTTGCATTTTTTAGTAGAGACATGGTTTCACCATGTTGGCAAGGATAATCTTGATCTCCCAACCTTGTGATCCACCTACTTTGGCCTTCCGAAGTGCTGGGATTACAGCTGTGAGCCACCATCCCCAGCCTATTATACATTCTTACGCAGCGTTTACTGATAAGGGCTTACTATGTCCAGAACTGTTAAGTGTATTATCAGTAGGTCAATTAATCACATCATCCCCTGTCATACCAGCTAATGTGCTATTATAGTGTGGAAGAGTTTTAATGAATATTTGTAAGTGTTGCCAGTTATTTCCCTGCATAGGTGATGCCCACGAAGGCAGAATCAGAAGTATTGAGAAATGTAACAAAAGGCAAACTCAGCAGACATCTTCTGTAAGTTGTCAGAGTAATGTTCATTCCACTGTAAGAAGAGGTTCATTTTTCCTTTTATAGTTCAGAGAAATAAGAAGAACAGAAGATTATGGGTAGAAATAGAAGTGTTTTTAGGTACTTAGCAGGGCAGTTTTTTCCTATCAAACAAAATGACTGTGATACCTTCATCTCAAATATTATTAAAATATGGGCAGCATGAGGATTATGGGGCTGAGAGCACAAACCAAACATTCTACCTGAGGGGTGAAGGTAGCTGATGTAATCTATAAGTGGTATCAAAAGACCACATTAAGCAGCTGACCAAAGGGGCTATATTCCGTGTATTGTATGTGAGCATTTTGGCCCCGACTTTGACAGGATCAATGAAGATCACTTTAGCAATTCCTTTCCTTCTGGCAAGAAATACCTGTCCTACCTGGAGTAAGTTACCAGTCCCATCTCTTGGTTCAAGACATTGGGGAATCCTAAATACCATTTGCCATTAACCTTTACCAACTCTGGGAGAAATAAGCCTGCTCATGGTTGATGAACTTTTTTCTGGGGTGGTCCTGAGTTATTAGTATGAGGTCAGTCCTTTATTTCTTTTGTCGGAACTAAGATGTATCAGCCAGGCACTGTGGCTCATGCCTCTAATTCCAGCACTTTGGGAGGCTGAGGCAATTGGATCACCTAAGGTCACAAGTTGGAGACCATAAGGGCAAAACCCTGTCTCTTCTAAAAGTACAAAAATTAGTCAGATGTGGTGTGCCTATAATCCCAGCTACTCAGGAGGCTGAGGCAGAAGAATTACTAGAACCTGGGAGGTAAATGTTGCAGTGAGCCGAGATCACTCCATTACAGTCCTGACTGGGTAGCAGATGAAGACTTTGTCTCAACTCTCTCTCTCTACACACACACACACACACACACACACACACACACACACACACACACACACATTATATAATATATATATATTATATTAATATATATTATATAATATACATTATATAATATAAGACATATATATTATATAATATACATTATGTAATATAATACATATATATTATATTATGTATATAATATATATGTTATATTTCTTTTCTTTTTTTTTTTTTTCACTCTCTCACACAGACTGGAGTGTGTTGGTGCAATCATGGCTTACCACTACCTCAACCTCCTAGGCTCAAGCAATCCTCTCATCTCAGCCTCCCAAGCTACGGGAATCACAGGCTCTGGCCATGATTCCTGGCTAGTTTTTGAATTTTCTGTAGAGACACTGTTTCACCGTGTTGCCCAGACTAGTCTTCAATTCCTGAGCTTCAGCAATCCACCTGCCTCAGCTTCCCAAAGTTCTTGGAATACAGGTGTAAACCACCTCACCCAACCTTCTTTTTTTCATCTAATCTTGCTGCTTGCAGCTTGCATGGCAAATGTAATCTCCTGTGTCTCTCATGCAGCAAATCTTTGGCACTATGTCTGAAAATACGTTTTTTCATTACTATCTATGGGTAAAGGGTAACCGTACATGACACTCTGAGTTGCTCCAAGTCCTTGATGGTTGTTGTTTGGTTTGCCCTTTCACATGGAAGTCCTGCAGCAATCCTGTGCCAGTAGTTACACTTGAACCAAAATTACGTCTATCACTGTGACCAAGACACACCCACAGTTAAGAAAAATCTGTCCTTGGGCCGAGCGCAGTGGCTCAAGCCTGTAATCCCAGCACTTTGGGAGGCCAAGTGAATCACGAGGTCAAGAGATCGAGACTATCCTGGTCAAGATGGTGAAACCCCATCTCTACTAAAAATACAAAAACTTAGCTGGGCACGGTGGCGCATGCTGGTAATCCCAGGTACTCAGGAGGCTGAGGCAGGAGAATTGCCTGAACCCAGGAGGTGGAAGTTGAGGTGAGCCGAGATCGCGCCATTGCACTCCAGCCTGGGTAACAAAAGCGAAATTCTGTCTCAAAAAAAAAAAAGAAAAAAGAAAAATCTGTCCTTATTGCCTATCATGGAAAAAAGAGAACATTACCTGGTATTGCTTTTACTCTGTGTAAGAGTAAACAACTTAAAACCAGAACTTAGAGATAATATGAAAATTTTTTTTGAGGTGAGTCTTTTGATGCAGAAGGATGGGGAAGAAGAGGGCCCCAGAGTGACTTTTTTATGATTAAGTAAAGATTACAAAACAACAGCACAGGTTGCTCAAAACAGCAAGGAAAGCAGTTTGAGGAAAGGGATTCACCTTCAAAAAATCAGAAGGTACAAACTACATCTGCTGATAATTTACCTTAAAGAAGTGGCAGGTCTCTTTGGAAGTTCTTGTCATTAGCAGCTAACCATTTGCCTCAGCAGGAGCCTCCTGGAAAAATTAAGTCTCAGTAATAAAAATAGTAGAATAGCACAAATTCACATTAATGTGGACATTAAAGTGGGATTTTAGTTTTTAATGTCCAGGTTGAATATGTGGGAGATGGTTTTGTTTCCCAGACGAAACTTGATGAGGATCAAGTATTTTGCTGTAGTGTTCCCTCTCATTTGCTCATGAATTTATTCTGTACATCAATTTTTCTTAGTGCTTGGAACAATGCTAATTTAACATGCCCACTAAAAACGATTGACCTTGCTATTGCAGCTATGAGATAATTCTAAGTGTATGCCTATGGGCAAATTACTTCCATTTTTGCACTTCTTTTAAAATATTGATTAACCTTAGAATTCACTAATCCTGGAAGGCATGATACTTCAGCAGATATAAGTAAACATTCTGACCACTGTTGGTTTCAGACTAATGGTAAGTACACACAAATGCAAAGTATCCACATCGACAAAATATAGTCTCAGAGTTAAGTAAAGTGAAAGAGAAGCATGAGGGCTTGTAAAATGAGAATTCAACTTGGTTGAGGACTTCAGAAGGACTTCTCCGATTAAAATAATTTATGAGTTATAAATTATAACTTATGATGTTATGAGTTGAAATAACACACATACAATTAATCTGATATGATTGAAACAACTTATGAATATAGAGATTTTGATGTAGCAGAAGAGCATTACAGTACACAGTTGTTACTATGCAATATTGTTGAATAGAAGTGGCAAGAGCAGGCACAAAATACTGTCTGAAATCCTGCTTTTGAAAATACAGCAATGAGTTTGGAGGCCTGTGTACATCCCATTCTGCCAGAGGCAGAAGCCCTAGATTTTGGAAATATAAGCTAAAAATAATGGGCAGGAACTTTTGAAAGAATATGTAATTTTCCTGAAGACTTTTTAGTGGGACAGGATATGACGATGGAAGATAGTGATATTGATGATCCTGGTCCAGTGTACCCCTAGGGTAGTGTGTGTGTGTGTGTGTGTGTGTGTGTGTGTGTGTGTCTTAGTTTATAATAACAAAAATAATTGAAAAAGCTAAAGAAAAATTAAAAGAATAAAAAACTAGAAAAAAGTGTATAGGATAATTATATAAAGAAAGAAAAGAATAGCATGTTTATGTTTTAAACTAAGTGCTTTGAGTGAAAAGTTAAAAAAATTAAAATTTCTAAAGAAGAGTTACAGTGAGCTAAAATTAATTTGTTACTGATTAACAATTAAATTTAGTCACCAGGGCCGGGGGTCACACCTGTAATCCCAGCACTTTGGGAGACCAAGGCAGGCAGATCACTGGAGGTCAGGAGTTGAAGACCAACCTGACCAACATGGTGAAACCCCATGTTTACTAAAATTACAAAAATTAGACAAGTATGCTGGCTAATGCCTGTAATCCTAGCTACTTGGGAGGGTGAGGCAAGAAAATCACTTTAAGAAGGCAGAGGTTACAGTGAGACAAAATGACGCCATTGCACTCCAGCCTGGGCAACAGAGCAATACTCTGTCTCAAAATAAATGAAGAAATGAAGAAATAAATAAGTATACATTTACTGTAGCCTATGTGTTTATGAAGCATGCAGTAGAATACAATACAGTCCTGGGCCTTCACCTTCACTCACTACCCACTCACTGTTTCACCCAGAGCAACTGCCAGCTCTAATCATGGTAAATATCCTACCTGCACAGGTATAGTTTTAAAAAACGTTTTATACTATATGTTTTACTGTATATTTTCCATGTTTACACACAAATATTCACTATTGAGTGACAATTGCCAAGAGGATTTCATGCAGTAACTTGCTCTACAGGTTAGTAGCCTACAAGTAATAGACTCTACCATGTAGCATAGGTGTGTAATAGGCTAGGTTTCTGTAAGTACACTTCATCATGTGCTTACAACGAAGATATCACCTAATGATTCATTTCTCAGAAGGTATCCCCAATATTAAGTGATTGATGCAGGACTGTAGGTTAAATCTGAATTATATGAAATAGGCTGCATGATTAGCTGTTTGATTCCAGGATTGTCTGCTTTTATTTTTGTTAAAATACACACACACACACACACACACACACACACACACACACACACACACACATCCTAGATAAAAACCTTGTATCTCACTGGGCACGGTGGAGTATGCCTGTTATCCCAGCACTCTGGGAGGCCAGGATGGGCAGATCACCTGAGGTCAGGAGTTCAAGACCACCCTGACTGGCATGGAAAAACCTCATTTCTACTAAAAATACAAAAGTTAGCTGGGCATAGGTGTGTATGACTGTGATCCCAGCTACTCAGGAGGCTGAGGCAGGAGAATTGCTTGAACTTGGGAGGTGGAGTTTGTAGTGAGCCAAGATTGTGCCACTGTTCTCCAGTCTGGGCAACAGAGCAATACTCCATTTCAAAAAAAAAAAAAAAAAATACAACAAAATACCTGTCTCTGTCTATATTTTGTCTGGGTTCATCTTCTCTTATTTGAGATGCTTATGAATTTATTGCATAATTTTGTTTTGCTCCATTGACTCACATAAAATGTGGAGATGAATCTCTGAAACGAAAACATTTTATTTGGGAAGTAAGACTTGCAATTTGGTGCATACACATGGACCATGAGGTCTTCAGTATGTCTGAAGAACAAACACAAGGTTTCAGGTTTTATAAAGGAAAAACAGAGTTGGTATACATTGTTGCTTGAGAATGTTCATTGGCACTACTCACGTTTTGGGGAGCTGGCAAGCTAGCTGAGGGTGGTGAATAAAACTAGTCTTAGATTTGCCACAGGTTGTTTCAGTAACCAGGCTAGCTGAAAACTGGATTCTTGGAACAATGTTTTTTTGTTGGTAGTGGGGTTGCTTTGAGACAGCCTTGCTCTGTCACACAGGCTGAAGTGCAGTGGCACAATCTGGGCTCACTGCAACCTCTGCCTCCTCAAGCGATTCTCCTTCCTCAGCCTCTCAAGTAGCTGGGATTACAGGTGCTTATCACCATACCTGGCTAATTTTTGTATTTTTAGTAGAGATGGGGTTTTGTCACGTTGATCAGGCTGGTCTTGAAATCCTGTCCTCAAGTGATCCCCTGCCTTCATCTTCCAAAGTGCTGGGATAACAGGAGTGAGCCACCAAACCCAGCCTGGAACAATGTTATATAACCTGACTGCTTCCTCACCCACTGTGACCCCACAAACCCCAGCCTTTCAACTTTATTTCAGTTGGCTCTCACAAGAGTGACCCAAATTGTATAATCAAGTTTTACATGTTTCCATTTTGATCAGACAAATACCTTGATCAACTATTTGGAAGTTACACAATCAATGATATCCCCATCAAACTACCATTGAATTTCTTCACAAAACTGGAAAAAACCACCATGAATTTCATATGGAACCAAAAAAGAGCCCGCATAGCCAAGTCAATTGCGGGAGGCATCACACTACCAGACTTCAAACTATACTACAAGGCTACAGTAATCAAAACAGCATGGTACTGGTACCAAAACAGAGATATAGACCAATGGAACAGAACAGAAGCACTGGAGGCAACACAACATATCTACAACCATATTATCTTTGATAAACCAGACAAAAACAAGCAATGGGGAAAGAATGCCCTATTTAATAAATGGTGTTGGGAAAACTGGCTAGCCATGTGCAGAGAGCAGAAACTGGACCCCTTCCTGACACCTTACACTAAAATTAACTCCAGATGGATTAAAGACTTAAACCTAAGACCTGACACCATAAAAACCCTAGAAGAAAATCTAGGCAAAACCATTCAGGACATAGGAGTAGGCAAGGACTTCATGAATAAAACACCAAAAGCATTGGCAACAAAAGCCAAAATAGACAAATGGGACCTAATCAAACTCCACAGCTTCTGCACGGCAAAAGAAACAGTCACTAGAGTGAATCGGCAACCATCAGAATGGGAAAAAATCTTTGCAGTTTACACATCTGACAAAGGACTGATATCCAGAATTTACAAAGAACTAAAACAGATTTACAGGAAAAAAACAAACAAGCCCATTCAAAAATGGGCAAAGGATATGAACAGACACTTTACAAAAGAAGACATACATGAGGCCAACAAACATATGAAAAAATGCTCATCATCACTGGTCATTAGAGAGATGCAAATCAAAACCACATTGAGATACCATCTCACGCCAGTTAAAATGGCGATCATTAAAAAATCTGGAGACAGCAGATGCTGGAGAGGATGTGGAGAAATAGGAACACTCTTACACTGTTGGTGGGAGTGTAAATTAGTTCTACCATTGTGGAAGACAGTGTGGCGATTCCTCAAGGGCCTAAAAATAGAAATTCCATTTGACCCAGCAATCCCATTACTGGGTATATATCCAAAGGACTATAAATCGTTCTACTATAAGGACACATGCACACGAATGTTTATTGTAGCACTGTTTACAATAGCAAAGAACTGGAACCAACCCAAATGCCCAACAATAATAGACTGGACTGGGAAAATGTGGCACATATACACCATGGAATATTATGCAGCAATCGAAAATGATGAGTTTGTGTCCTTTGTAAGGACATGGATGAATCTGGAGAACATCATTCTCAGCAAACTGACACAAGAACAGACAAAGAAATACCGCATATACTCACTCATAGGTGGGTGAGAAAAGTGAGAACACATGGACACAGAGAGGTGGTCTACTATACACTGGGGTCTATTGGGGGGAATGGGGGAGGGACAGCAGTGGGGGGGGGGCTGGGGAGGGATAACCTGGGGATGAATGCCAAGTGTGGGTGAAGGGGAGGAAGGCAGCAAAACACACTGCCATGTGTGTACCTATGCAACTGTCTTGCACGTTCTGCACATGTACCCCAAAACCTTTAATGCAATAAAAATTAAAAAAAAAAAAACTATTTGGAAGTTAGGGTTAATTGTCCCTCAGCATCTGGATTGACCTGCCCTGATTGCTTCTGTGTCATGTTGAGGGGAGATTTACAGAGGTCACATCTGAGTCCCAGAAGGAAACATTTTCTCCAGTAAATTTGTCTGGAATCCAGCATAAAATTCTGTCTTATTAGTCCATAGGCATCAGCAACTGTCTCAAAGTAATGGACTAACTTCATATTTTTTTTCTTTGAGATGGAGTTTTGATCTTGTTGCCCAGGCTGGAGTGCAATAGCACAATCTCAGCTCACGACAACCTCCACCTCCAAGGTTCAAGCAATTTTCCTGTGTCAGCCTCCCAAGTAGCTGGGATTACAAGCATGAGCCACCAAACCTGGCTAATTTTCTGTATTTAGTAGAGACAGGGTTTCACCATGCTGGTCAGGCTGGTCTCAAACTCGTGACCCTCAGGTGATCTGCCCACCTCAGCTATCCAAAGTGCTGGGATTACAGGCATGAGCCACTGTACCTGGTAACTTTATCTTTTAGGAGAGTTGGCTTTACAAAGATTATACAGCAATAAAAACAAAGTTTAAAAAATATAATATACAAATAAATAATAGTAAATTTAGTTTCTCTAATGGTTTTAAACTAAGAGCCTAAGCATAAGAGCAAAAAAAAAAATGGATGAATCAAAAGCCCATGGGTTGAGGTCTGTGGTCGTTGTTTAGTATCTTATGACTGGATTGACTTAAAGCAAAGAACAGTAGATTTATAAAAAGGAACCACCAGTATAATTTGAACAAGAAGCTGTTAGTGATATTTTCAGTTGGTTTGCCACTAGGTGGACTGAAAGGATTCCTTATGCCAGGTTTTGTCAAATTACTGATAGCAGTCACTGATTGGAAAACTTTAATTATAGCATGTGCCCCTCCATGTATTCGTGTGTTCTCATTTGCCATATGAAGAAAGTAGCAGTAAGGGGAGTTACAGTCTCATTCTGATATGGAGTCTTGTTCTGATGTCTTAGGAAATGCTGTGTACAGTGTGGGAAAATACCAGCTTCTTGTCATGGCTTGTAGTTTGTCTGGTGATGGCATTGGGTGGTTTAGTAAACTCTTGGTCCACACCATGCAGATTGATTTATTTTGTGATTCCTGCCTCATACATCATGCACAAGACTTGTTTTTAAAAAAATATGTATCTAAAATCAGCTTATAAGACTTTAGGAGTACTGTAATTTCTATTTCAGTGATTTTATGGAACCTATGTGTACTAGATGGCCCTAGACAATATATACATCTACAATCTAATAACAGGTGTATTATAGATTTTTTTCTTCTTTTTACATATTTATAAAGGAATATCAGATTAAAAACTTTTTGAGGCTAGAAACCCAAACCAAGACAGACTTTAGATTTTATTTACAGTCTTAAAGATCATGAACCTAACAAGAAGTGACATTTGTTATTTACATATTGAAGACTGTGAACTCTCAAAGTCACACATTTTGTATACCTTTTATATGGAATTGTAGTCAAATATATAACTGATGTTTTCAATTGTATTCTGCTACAAAGAGAGCAGATTTTTATTAGACTTAGGCAAATAACCCCCATATTTCCATAAGAATACTCATAAATAGTTTTGAAATTCTGGGGAATGAAAAATAGAAAAGAGAGAATTAAATGTTTTTATCTTTGTTAATAAAAATGTATTTTATTAACATTTTTGTTAACATTTGGTATTTATAACTTTACCAAATTATAAAAAGTTATACATAGGTTAAGATAGAAAATTTCTTTAAATCTGTGAAGACAGAACATTTGAGTAAGGGATCATCTATATCTCAGGTAACAGTCATAAAAATATTGTCAGTTATTCTTTTTTTAAAAAATTACTTTTTACTTTAAGTTCAGAGATACATGAGGAGAACCCACAGGATTGTTACATAGGTATACATGTGTCATGGTGGTTTGTTGCACCTATTAACCCATCATCTAGGTTTTAGACCCTGGATGTATTTAGGTGTTTATCCCAATGTTCTCCCTCCATCTCCCCTCACCACCACAGACCCCAGTGTGGGTTGTTCCCCTCCATGTATCCATGTGTTCTCATTGTTCAACTCCCACTTTTGATTGAGAACTTAGTGTTTGGTTTTTCTGTTCGTGTTAGGTTGCCAAGGATGATGGCTTCCAGCTTCATCTGTGTTCCTGTAAAGGATAGGAACTCACTGGTTTTTCTGGCTGCATAGTATTATCCCATGTTATATATCCCATGTGGCAGTTTTCTGGCTGCCACATTTTCTTTATCCGGCCTATCATTGATAGGCATTTGGCTTGGTTCCATGTCTTTGCTGCTGTGAAGAAAGCTGTGATAAACATATATGTGCATGTATATTTATATTAGAATGTATACATTATATAAGAATTCCTTTGGGTATGTACCCGGTAATGGGATTGCTGAGTCAAATAGTATTTTTGGTTTTAGATTCTTGAGGAATTACCAAGTTGTCTTCTACAATAGTTAAACTAATTTACATTTCCACCGATAATGTAAAAGCATTTCTATTTCTCCACAGCCTCATTAGCATCACCAGCATATGGCTGCTAGTGGTTTCTTGACTTTTTAATAATTGCCATTCTGACTGGTGTGAGATAGTACTGTTTGTAGTTTTGATTTGCATTTCTCTAATCATCAGTAATGTTGAGCATTTTTTCATGTTTGTTGACTAAATAAATGCCTTTTTTTAAAGAAGTGTCTGTTCATATACTTTGCCCACTTTTTGATGGGGTTTTTTATTTCTTGTAAATCTGTTTTAATTCATTGTAAATTCTGGATATTAGATCCGTGTCAGATGGGTATATTGCAAAAATTTTCTTCCATTCTGTAGGTTACCTGTTTAATCTGATAATAGTTTATTTTGCCTTGCAGAAGCCCCTTACTTTAATTTGATCCCATTTGTCAATTTTAGCTTTTGTTGAAATTTCTTTTGATGATTTCATCATAAAATGTTTGCCCACACCCATATCCTGAATGATATTGCCTAGGTTTTCTTCTAGGGTTTTTATGGTTTTGGTTTTGACATTTAAGTCTTCAGTCCATCTTCAGTTAATTTTTGTATAAGGTATAAGGAAGAGATTCAGTTTCAGTTTTCTGCATGTGGCTACCCAGTTTTCCCAGTAGTATTTATTAAATAGGGAATCCTTTTCCCATTTGTTTTCATGTTTGCAAATATCATATGGTTGTAGATGTATGGTGCTATTTCTGAGGTCTCTGTTCTGTTCATTGATCTACATATCTGTTTTGGTAGCAGTACCATGCTCTTTTGGTTACTAGAGCCCTGCAGTATAGTTTGAAGTCAGGTAACATGATGCCTCTACATTTGTTCTTTTGCTTAGGATTGTCTTTGCTATATGTGCTCTTTTCTGGTTACAAGTGAATTTTAAAATAGTTTTTTCTAATTCTGTGAAGAATGTCAATGGTAGTTTGATGGGAATAGCATTGAATGTATAAATTCCTTTGGGCACTATGGCCATTTTCACCACATTGATTCTCCCTATATATGAGGATAGAATGTTTTTCCATTTGTTTGTGTCCTTATTTCCTTGAGAATTGGTTTGTAATTCTCCTTGAAGAGATCCTTCATGTCTTTTGGTAGGTGTGTTCCTAGGTATTTTATTCTCTTTGTAGCAATTGTGAGTGGGGGGTAACTCAGGATTTGGCTCTATGTTTGTCTATTATTGGTGTACAGAAATCCAAATGATTTTGAACATGTCATCTGCAAACAGAGACAATTTGACTTCCTCTCTTCCTGTTTGAATACACTTTATTTCTTTCACTTGCCTGAGTGCCCTGGCCATAACTTCCATTACTGTATTGATTAGAAGTGGTGAGAGAGGGTATCCTTCTCTTGTGCCAGTTTTCAAAACAATGCTTCCAGCTTTCATCCATGCAGTATGATATTGGCTGTTGGTTTGTTGTAAGTAGTTCTTATTATTTTGAGATATATTCCACCAACATCTAATTAGTTGACAGTTTTAACGTGAAAGAATGTTGAAATTGATTGAAGGCTTTTTCTACATCTATTGAGATAATCATGTGTTTTTTGTCACTGGTTCTGTTTATGTGATGAAATATGTTTATTGATTTGTGTATGTTGAACCAGGCTTGCATCTCAGAGATGAAGCTGAGTTGATCATGTTGAGTAAGTTTTTTGATGTTTCACTGGATTTGGTTTGCTAGTATTTTACTGAGGATTTTTTGCATCAAAATTCATCAGGGATTTGGCCTGAAGTTTTGTTTGTTTGTTGTGTCTTTACCAGATTTTGGTATCAGAATGATGATGGCCTCATAAAAAGAGTTAGGAAGGAGTTTGTTCTTCTCAATTGCTTGGAATAGTTTCTGAAGGAATGGTACCAGCTCCTCTTTGTACCTCTGGTAGACTTCAGTTTTGAATTCATGTAGTCCTATACTTTTTTTGTTTGGTAGGCTGTTTATTACTGCCTCACTTTCAGAACTTGCTGGTCTGTTCAGGAATTTTACTTCTTCCTGGTTTAGACTTTGGAGGATGTATGTGTCCAAACATTTATTCATTTCTTCTAAATTTTCTAGTTTTGTTTATTTGTTTTGTTTTGTTTTTTTGTGTTTTTATTTTTGTCTAGAGACATTTATTATATTTCTTCAGGGTCAGCGGTGATCTCCCCATTATTATTTTTTATTGTGTTTAGTTTATTCTTCTCTCTTTGCATTTTTATTAGTTTACCTAGTATTTTGGTGTTTTGTTTGTTTGTTTTTTGTTTGTTTTCCAGAAAACCAGCTTCACTGATTTTTTTGAAGGATTTTTCATGTCACTGTCTCCTTCAGTTTCACTCTGATCTTAATTATTTCCCAGATAGAATGTTTTAATTTCAGAGAATTTAAAATATTATGCTCTATCTGTTTCTTTATATTTTATCTAAACTTGACATACTTTGTGTCGGAAATGGGGTTCCAGAGCTGATTCACTTTGGAAAAAAATTGCAGGCCCGTACAACTATAATGTGAGGAACTTACACTGGAGCCATGTGAACTCCCCTATGGGTTAAGATGGCAAGGAGCAAAACTATGTTATTTCTAGTTAAATAATTATAAGTTTGCTTTACTTATTGTACACTGAAGTTCATACACTAAACTAAACTGTATCAAATTTTGGTGCAGTCAAATAGAAATCAAGCAGCAACAGACCTAAGGTAAAGATCAACTGAGAGCGCAATAAAACTGCAGAACACCACAGGGTGGTTGCAGAACAGGAAATACTATTTTGGTGCCAAAATACCTTCTCAACATGCAGGCTGCATGAGGGTCTTATAAAGAGAGCTTGTGCAAAAGCTCTGAGAAGGGAAGCGACCTCTGCTCACAATATCCAGGAAGGTCTTTCCAGATGGGAGCTTGCAAGGGGGAAAAGCCTACTTTCTCAGAATATGGAGTAATTGTGATTGCTCTGTGTCCTCAATGCTCGTGAGATAAAATCTGGTTGATGCATTTGGTGTGGTAAGAACTTCTGATGAAAATGCGCCTTGAAAGCAACCAGTGGTAGAAATCAGTGTTCCCCATCTGCTAAGAATCACATCTGCTACTGCAGACCACATGTTTCCCCCTTGGCTATCTTGCACACATTAGTCTCAAGGCTTCACCCCATAGTTTCAAGGCCCTCCCCATCACCCGTCCCTGCTCCCCCATCCCTCAATTAACAAGTGTGTGCACCTAATAAAAGCCTGTGGAATCCAGAACTGGGGCCAACACAATTCCCATGCTTGCAACGGTTCCCTGGACCCATGCTTAAAATTCTACTCTTGTGTCTTTGTTTTTATTTCTTTTTCTCAATCCCTCATCACTGCCAGGACTAAGGGCACCCAACACTCCCCACTTCTGCAGGTTGCCTCTTTTCTCCTTGTAATTTTTTCTGTTCTACTTTGATCCCCCAGAATGTTGAAACTATTTTCATGATTCTTATAAAATTATAATTATTTACATAAGTTCAATTGAAATCTACTCTACAGCAGATTGCAATGTAAAACATTGGTTATATTTCCAAGACTTTGATTGAAATGTCACTTTTTTTGAGACAGAATCTCACTCTGTCACCCTGGATGCAGTACAGTGATGTAATCTCAGTTCATTGCAATCTCTGCCTCCTGGGTTCAATCTCTGCCTCCTCCCACCTCAACCTCCCAAGTGACTGGGATTATAGGCACCTGCCACCATGCTCAGCTAACTTTTGTATTTATAGTAAAGAAAGGATTTACCATGTTGACAAGTCTGGTATCAAACTCCTGAACCTCATATAACTTGTCCATCTCGACTTCCAAAGGTGCTGAGATTACAGGTGTGAGCCACCACACACGACCTAAAATGTCATATTTAAATAATGTTTAAAATGTCATTTGAAGTTGTTTGAACTATAAAGTCCCAGATTTGGTCAAATTCTGTTTTATTTGGGACCTAGATCGGGAAGAGTCTTTACCCTTGAAGAGGGAGACCCAGGCATCTCAGATCAACTTCCCCTTTTTCCTAAGACTGTAAACTTCATCTTTTGATTCCTAAAACTGTAAACTGAAGCCCTTTTCATATGTAATTCCTGAGACTATAAACCGAGACCCTTTTCATATGTTAAGCTATAAACCTTAGATTCTTCCACGTGTAACATGTAAAGTATAAGCCTATATAAAGATGGAACCTTCCTTTGTTAGGGGAGCTTGGCTGTTAGGCAACTATGCCAACTTGTTCCCGGCTGAATAAACTCCTTCCTCCTGTATTAGGTGTCTAAGAGATCCATTTCCTGCAGCCACTCCTGCTACATTTTGTTGCCTTGGCTGGGAAGCGAGTCTTGGATAGCAGGCGGCAGGTGGGGAAAGTCTCTTAGGTGGTTCGCCTAGCCCTGGGGAGCATCCCTGCAGGGGGACTCCTGCTTGCCAGGGTGACGCATCCTGAGAGCGCTCCTGAGCAGGTATGTGCCTGGTGGAAAAGCCTCCCCAGAGTGGAGCAGAGAGGCCCTGCAGTGTGGATCCACCCAGTGGCTGAACACCGAGGAGGAATGAGCATTTGGGGAACTCCGGACCACTGAATTTGGTAAGATTAAACTGAGGAAAGTAGCCCACCCCATTTTGGGTGGAAGCATGGCCTGATCACCCACAAGTGCCAGATTGGCACATTGGAAGGTAGCTCTCTGTAACCTTGGAAGCTTTTGCTTATGGTTTTGAATTGGAAGGAGAGCAATCAGATGTATGTCTGTGTGTGTGGATGTGTGTCTATGTTGTCGAGCAATTTGTAAGAATTAGAGACAGCCAGAGAAGGCTGAGTGAAGAAGCCTCTGAGCATTGTAAAAGGATTGAAGTGAAAGTAAATCAGAGAGTGCTCTGTGCTGCCTCGTTAGGCGGGAAGTCTGTGAGTGAACTAAGACTCTCTTAACGGTGGGAATTGTTTCTTTGAAGTGTAAATATGGCTCACTCCCATAGCAAGCCCACCCCTTTAGAAACCATGCTGAAATAATTTCAAGAAGGCATTTATTGGGAATTATAAAGTAACTATGACACCAGAGAAATTAAGGGTTTTATGTAGAACAGATTGGCCAGCATTTAGGGTAGGTTGGCCCCCAGAGGAGACCCTAGACAGGCCCCTTGTCTCCAAAGTAAGGCATGAGGTTATATAGGGCAAGCTAGAACACCTTGATCAATTTCCATACATAGACTTGTGGTTACAGTTAGTGTTAAACCCTCCGAAGTGGCTAAGAGTGCATGCAGCGATTGTTTTAGTATCCAAGAAGACTGATAGAAACCACCATCCCCCTCACTGTGGAGAAATGCAGACTCCCAAGTCCAGGCAAATTCAGTGGCAGAAACAGGCAGGATTTGCATGCATGAATATTTCAGTTATTGGAAGTAGCTAACCAGGCATTTGTAAACCAAGAGGCGATAAACCAGAAGGAAAATTATAGGGAAAGAGAATGTCAGGCTCAACGGAAGACTGACCTGATAGCTACTGCTATGAGAGGAACGCCCCCAATAGCATGGAAAAAGGGGGGGGGGTTCCTGGAAACCCCCACAGTCTGCCTGCCTGCACCTGCAATGCGATCAGTGTGCATTTTGTCAAGAAATAGGACATTGGGGAAAAAACGCCCACAGTTAATGGGACAAGAGGGTGATCCTAAGCATGAAGATCCAGATTAAAGTGAAGGGCTCTGTTCAATCTAATGGAAGGGCCACTGGAGTAAAAGAGAGAGGGTCCAGACTCATATACCCACAAAGAGCCCACAGTCTGCATGACAGCCCTGTAACCCCCCATGGAAAAAACAGAACGAATAGTGTTAGAGACAGTAAGGTGTTAAGATAACAGACTTTCTTGTACTTAATGGACTGCCCCTGCGCCACTTCTCTGGCAAAACCTGTTGTGCAAATCAAGGGCCACTATCCCATTCAACAGAGACTACTACCTGCAACTAAAACTGCCTCAGTGAGGGGTCATCCAGGCTCTCATTGTCCCTTGGGAAGGAGGATGGAAACTTCCTAGCCAGAAGCAGAGGACTGATAATATCGTCCAGGCCAGTGCAGGGTTTGCATGGCTTTGCACCCAACTCATACAAGCAGTTGGGATTACTGCCAGCAGAAGATAGCTGGTTCACTTAATTGGACTTAAAGAATACTCCTTAGCATTGGACTGGCCTCAGAGGGTCAAAAACTATTTGCATTTAAATAGCAGAAATCCAGAAGCAGGTGTAACTACTCAATACACCTAGACCTCAATACACCTCAGAAACTCTCTCATCATTGGGGAGGCATCAGCCTGTGACCATCCTCCAGAAGCTTCTTGCTTACATGCTGCCCCTTATATGCTGGATAACCTTCTATTGGGACACCCCATGGCAGTCCCGAACAAATGCCTTACTTCGGCGCCTGGAGGACTGTGGGTATAAAGTGTCCAAAAGGAAAGCCCAGATTGAGAGGAGGCAAGCCATCTGTAAAGTGAGGGAACCTGAGACTAAAAGCAGGTGAGAGAGCTCCTGAGAGTGGTGGGTTTTGTTAATTGTGGATTTCCAAACTTCGCAGAACTAGCCAAACCCCTCTATGATGTGACAAAGCGGGGAGACAAGGAGCCCTTTGAATGGGGATCCCAGCAGCATCAGTCCTATCAGGAACTGAAAACACAGAAAGAGAAAAAGTGGCAGTTGGGATCCTAGTTCAAACAGGAGGACCTTGGCCCAGGCCTGTAGCTTACCTATCCAAGCAGCTGGATGGAGTTTCCAAAGGATGGCCCCCATGCTTAAGGGCCCTGGCAGCAACTGCTCTGCTAGCACAAGAAGCAGATAAGCTAACTCTGGGACAGAACCTAAATATCAAGGCACCTCAGGCAGTAGTGACTCTAACGAATCCCAGAGGGCACCACTGGTTATCAAATGTTAGGCTGACTAAATACCAGGGCCTGCTATGTGAAAATCCCTGCATTGCCATTGAGGTCTGCAACACCTTAAACCCTGCCACTTTGCTCCCAATATCAGAGGGTCCCATTGAACACAACTGTGTTGAAGTCCTGGACACAGACTATTCCAGTAGGCCAGTTCTTTGCGATCAGCCACAGACAGTAGTAGACTGGGAGTTGGACATGGATGGGAGCAGCTTTGTCAATCCATAAGGGGACAGATGTACAAGCTACTCTATGGTAACTCTGGACACTGTAATTAGGCCAGATCCCTGCCTCAGGGCACCTCCGCTCATAAGGCTGAACTCATTGCTTTAACTCAAGCCTCAGAGCTGAGTAGAGATAAGGTTGTAAATATTTACAGACTGTCTGTATGCCTTTCTGACTCTCCAAGTACATGGAGCCCTGTACAAAGAGAGAGGTCCCTTAACTTCAGGGGGAAAAGAAATAAAGTAACAGCATGAAATTTTGCAGCTGCTAGAAGCAGTATGGAAGCCCCGGAGGGTGACAGTCCTACATTGCTGAGGACATCAGTGGGCCCACACCTCCATGGCCCTGAGAAATTCCTGAGGGGATTCAGCAACTTGTAAGGAAGCATCTGCCCCCTACTGAACAGCAGTTACAGCCCCACTGATCCCACAGATCCCTGATCTAATACCTACTTAATCTAGGGAGAAAAGAGACTTTCTCCAGACAGAAGGGGGCAACTGATTGTAGAACAATGGATCCAACGGCCAGATGGAAGAATGGCAGTACCACAGCTACTGGGGGAAGCAGTTGTACAAGCCATAAATGAAACCACTCATTTAGGTCAACAGTTGCTTGAAAAGATGTTGGGCCAGTACTTTTACATCTCATACTTTGCAGCCTTGACCTAAGCTGTGGCACAGCGATGCATTACATGTTGGCAACACAACGCAAGGCAGGGTCCAACTATTCCCCTTGGAATTCAAGCTTATGGAGCAGCTCCATTTGAAGATCTCCAGGTAGACTTTATTGAAATGTCTAAGAGAAGGGGACATAAGTATTTGTTGGTCCTGGGATGCACATACTCTGGATGGAACTGAAAGAGCCCATGAAGTAACCCGGGTACTGCTTCAAGATCTTATCCCTAGGTTTGAACTGCCACTGCACATCGGATCAGACGATGGACCAGCATTTGTGGCAGAGTTAGTCCAGAAAACAGCAACAGCCTTGGGTATCACCTGGAAACTGCCCGCTGCCTATCGACCTGAGTTCCAGAGAGGTGGAAAAAATGAACCGGACCATCAAAAACAGCCTAGGGAAAGTGTGTCAGGAAACAAGATTGAAGTGGGTGCAGGCACGTCCCTTGGGGTTATTCAAAATTAGATGCACCCCTTCTAGGAAGACAGGATATTCCCCTATGAAGTGTTATACTTCATAGCCCCTCTCCTTTTCTCTGGGCACTCCTAGGAACTCCTGGGGAGTGGGGAGAGATTGAGTTAGGATGCTAGTTGCCAACTCTAAGGAGAATCGCTTAGGATACTTGAACCTAAGTAAATAACAAATGTCCTGTAAGCCTTTTTCTCACCACCCTTTCTCAGTAGGTGTGGATAAAGGATGGGAGTACAGCCCCTCTAAAGCCACAGTGGAAAGGACCTCAGACCTGATCCTGACCAATCCCACAGCCATGAAGGTAGAGGGAATCCCAGCCTGAATCCACCACAGCCGTGTGAAAACCAGCAACAGCTGAGACTTAGACCAAGGCAAGGACCGCAGAATCACCCTATAAAGGACAATCATTCGGACTAAAATGGGATTTTCTGACTATTTTTAAAAGATTCTTAGTCAAATGCGTATGTAGGCATGTGAACAGCTAAAATGTCAGGGAGGTCTCAGGTGACAGTGAGTTTTATTAGATATTTGTTTGGAATCCTCTTTATCTGTGCTTACACAGAACTCTACTGTGAAAATTTGTTTACACTTCTGTAAAACAGAGAGGGTTCCTGATTCCCTGCTGCTCCTCAGATCTCCTGAAAATGCGAATGCTTTGAACACTTAGAAGGAATAAACGCTGACAGGTGCCTATGGCACCAGCAAGGTGGGAGGCTGAAGTGGGAGGATCTTTCAAGCTTCAGGAAGTCGAGGCTGCAGGGAGCCGAGATGGCACCCCTGCCCCTCCAGCCTGGGTAACAGAGTGCAACTCTGCTTCATTCAAAAAGGCAAGAAAAGAAAGGAAAGGAAAAGGAAAAGAAACACCCAGAAAGAAATACAAGGAAAGTTTTGGAGGTTATAGAGATGGTCATTACCTCGATTCTGATTGTGGTACCCTGGGTTTATGCCTGTGTCCAAACTTGTCAAATTAAGGAAGTGAAGCTTCATTTGTCTTGTTGTGGTTTGTATAGCAATTTCACCTCAATAAAGCTGTGACACGACACACGCGCAGGCACGCGTTCACAACTTAAGCACAGCCTAGTTCACCCGCTTAGAAGTAAATTGTTTTGGAAATTTTAAGAAATGCAAAAACCTGTGCAACCATCACCATGAGCTAATTCAGAACAAGATATTCGACTTACATTCCATATGTCATAAAACACACCCTTTCAGTTTAGAATGCAATACATTCTCAAACCTGTGAAATTTGCTGCAATCCGGAACAACGAATGTTTGTTTCTGAAATAAATCATGATTTTGGAATCATAGCATTTCAGTTACAAGGAATCATATAGCTTATTTCTTAGAATTGGCATTTTTTAAAAGGCTCGTAAATTGTGCTCCTTCAGAGCTTTTGTTAAATATTTTAAACGTCGACGAAAGATAATTTTCTTTTCTCTTTTTTTCTTTTTATATTTTTAAAGACGGGGTTTCACCACGTTAGTGAGGCTGGTCTTGAACTCCCAACCTCTGGCGATCCGCCCGATATGGCCTCCAAAGTGCTGGATTACAGGCGTGAGCCACCACGCCCGGGCAAAAGATAATTTTAACAGTGTAAACTGCGTCGTCCCAGTTCAGCCGAGCAGACGGGGATAACCATAACAAAAAGTCTGGCAGCATAACTGGTATCTAACGAACAGTATCAAAAACTGAAAATGCTAAGACATTCAACTCCGGCATGTGACGTCTCTGGCGAACAATAAGAAACAGGAACTTAAATTCTCAGTCATCTGACTTCCTGCGGTTTACGACCACAGAGTGCGATTGCACCGGAAGAGGAGAGGTTCCTTTCCGTTGCAGAGTTTCGCCATGGTAAGATCTCTGCGTTCTATCTCCGGTTTTATCTGCCTTCATCCTTTGAAAAAACGCAGTTCCGCCTTGACATTGTTTCACGTTTCGGGTGCCCCTACTTGGTGGGTGGGAATACTGCTGGTGCCGCTTCCGGAAACCAGACGTGGAGAGCGGAGGTCTAAGAAGAGTGTGGCTAGGCTTGGTTTCTGGACTGGCTCTTGTGCTCAGTCAGTGGGCCTTGGGAGGTGGGACGTCAGTCCGTCCCTGACTACGTAGGTCAGCACTGGCTTTTTACCCGGATTAGTTTGTTTCCACACGTTGAGGTAGTCTCAAATTCGCTTGGAGAGCACTGTGGAGGCTCTCTAGAGGGACGCTAGGGAGACTCGCGGTTTTCAAAAGTCTGTGAGTTTTGTAGGGTGTCTGTTTTCGGGGTGTGACAGGAAGTAATATTTGCTCAAAACGGGGCGTCAGTAAATAGACTGGACTGTCTTTTCCGCTGGGATCCAGTATTACATATTAACAGTTCCTACAGCTGAAGACACGGACATGTTACTGTAAACGAATTTCTCTGAAAGAGTTTGGTGTCCTTTTCAGGCCCGGGGCCCCAAAAAGCACTTGAGGCGTGTTGTAGCCCCGAAGCATTGGATGCTTGACAAACTAACGGGTGTATTTGTGAGTATAACTTTATTTGCTACATTCTGTAAGCCTGTGGCTTGCAATTCCGTGGGATGCTGTTTGTTTGTTGCCGTACACGGAACTTGTCCTTGCACGCTTCTGTAAAGGACCCTAAGAAAAAAAGTTTTAATATTTTGTTTGGCAAGTGCAGTGCTCCGCCATCCACTTTCAGCACTGCTGGAATCCATAAGGTCGCTGAGAACCTGGGCATGCCATCTTTTCAGTAACTACTTATTGAGAGCCTGTTGCATGCCAGGTGTTGTTTATGTGACCCCGCGCTTGGGGATATTTGCCAGTACAAAATGGTTATAGACAACAACATCTATTTCTTGACAAAGCTTATATCCTGCTGGGAGGAGACGGACCTTTCCAATATGTTCACAGGGGTTGAAGGCTGGGGAAAAAACTAGGATCCCGGGAAAGGGGAATGTGACCTGGATTGACTGCAGTAAGGGGGTGAAATGAAAAAGTCTCTTCAGAAGATCAGAAAGATGTAAGGGAAAGAGCTATTGAAGGTGTTTGGGGTTAATGTTTTCAAAAGAGATATCAGCCTGCTGTGTTACAATCTCTCTCAAATTGTGTGTTGTTACAAACCCATTCTTTAAAAGCTTACACTTTCAGATAGATGCTGGATTAAAAATGCCAACAACAACAACAAAAGGCCAGGATGTCAGTCTTGGTGGTCTCTTGCTGTTGGAGGTCCCCACTTTAGAGAGCACTTCTTGAGCTTAGTGGGTTAACAAATGTGTCAATTTCCGTATAAGAAAGGAGTTCAGTGACAGTGCACTGAGTCCCCATTAATCAAATGTGTTTAATTTGAGGTTATTCCTTGTTTTGGAGGGTGGAGTAGCTGTGTTGTACGTTTAGCCCAAGTTGCTGGTTTTACAGTAAAGGCTACAGGAGCCCAGGAAACAAGGGCAAGAAATTGTGTGAGAAATGCTGGAGGCTCTTGAACTGAACCTTGAGGACCTGGCAGGATAAAGGATAGTATGCCCAGAGGCGCAGGAGGCAGGCATCTGGCTAGAAGGCTAGGCAGCACTAAAAAGGGATCTGTAGAAGCAGCTTTTAAGAACAGTGTCTATTAGAAAGGATTCCTGCATGATGTGAGCTAAAGAGGTAATTGTGGAGTGGCGTTCAAGATAGTACAGCCTCAGACCTTGATACCTTTGTAGGAACTGGTAGCAAATAGCCAAAAGATGGTGTAACACTGAAACTGCAAGAGTACAGATTACAGGATGTTGCAGAGTGAATTTGATGATACTTGAGCTACCAAGCAGCCAAGAATGGAAGTATACACAATGGGTTGTTATGGGCAGTCCAGCAACATTGGCGGGGCTGTGTGGAACTTTGAAGTCTGGAATGGTGAGAGTAGTAGAATATGTCATCGTAGGTTGTGGGTAGAGTGTTAGCTACACCTGAGAAACATGGGATGTAGTATTGTGTTCAAGGTAGGTGTAGCAGGCAGTACCAGTGGCAGTGGTGCTTGGGGCAGAGCAAAATGGGGAGATGGTTGTGAGCCTGGATTTGGGGAAGGAAGGGGCACAAATGGGATTTATATAGTTGGGGACATGATCTTTCTAAGACACAACTTTGTAAATTGAGGAAATAATTGCCCTCTTGAGTTCCTCCTCCCCACAGCAAGTTAAGTTCAGCAGAATTTAGGCTGAACTAAGGCACATCATCTGCTTAATCTGTTGGCCTGCCCTTGTCTTTTTCAGGCACCTCGTCCGTCTACAGGTCCTCACAGGCTTCGGGAATGTCTTCCCCTGATCGTCTTCCTCAGGAACAGACTCAAGTATGCGTTGACTGGAGATGAGGTAAAAAAGATATGTATGCAACGCTTCATCAGAATTGATGGCAAGGTTCGAGTGGACATCACATACCCTGTTGGATTGATGGGTAAGGGAAGAGTTCTTTGTTTTGAAGAAATAACAGGTTGAGAGAAAGACAAGGTGTGGGGCTTACATGTTCCCAGGGAAAAACTAGACGCTGAACTTTGATTTGTACAGAAGATAGTGCTGGTCCTTTCAGAAGACAAGGGAAAAGGAGATAGTGGCAAGGCTCAAATGAAAGGCTATAAAGGGGTTGGTCACTGTAAATGGGATGAGGCCACCAGTGGCTGCTACATGGCAGTTATCAGCATTAGGCTCCTACCCTCCCATTACAGACTGGGAGACAGACAGAGGAGCTGTCCTCAAATGTTGGCTGGAACAAACAGTAAATTCTTTTGGCAGCCTTGAGTTTTCTCAGCCAGACACTTTGAGGGGGACTGGATAATCTTGATCTTTTAGAAGCCATGTTAGTGTTCAGGTCTTCATAGGCCACAGGTGAAGCTCAGCCAAGAAGAGGGCTCAGAGGAGTCTGGCTAATGATTGGTCAAGGAGAGAATCTTTCTCAGTGAACAGGATTTTGGTGGTGTCTTCCCATTTTGTGTATTGATGATTTCTATTCTGGATCTCCAAGGATGCATTTGCAGCTTGGTAGGAGGGGAGAGTATAGGAAGGAGAGAAGAGTCACACTCCTGTAGGGAAAAGGTATACTGAGAGAGGAGGTAGGGAGACGCACTGAGGAATTCTGACCTAGTGCTTTGTTCACTCTTTTCATGGTTACAGGCTCAATACTTTTAATATCTTTTTTATCTTAGTATTGTCCAGGAAACTGGGGGATGGTTGGTTTATCAGGTATATGGATGCTACAGTGGTAATGGGGTTCCAGGCTGTATTTTCCTAGAATCCATCCAGCCACTGAGTTAGAAAAGATAGACTTTTTTTTTTCCTACTTCCCTTTCTGCCATTTATTTTATTTATTTATTTATTTTGCATTTTGCATTTTGCTTTCTTTCTCAAAGCCCCAAATCCTGAGTGAGGCAAGACTCCTGATAAGTGATATCATGGAGTAAAAGAGGCCAAGCCCTTGACAAGGCAGCCTGCTGAGCCTTGAGCCTTGTCTGCTTAAGTGGGAGAACTACTCGTTCATTTGGTTTCCTGGTATGTGTGGGTGTGCTCATGTGTGCTTTCTTCTCAGCATCTTGAGAGCATTAACCCAGAAAACAGTTTCAAGCAGTCATTGTACAAGAACATAGGATGTGGCAGAGCAGCCAGTAATGTATTCAGTTCCTTTTGTTGGACATGTATTGGGACAGGAATGGGGGTTGGTTGGTTTCATTCAGCCACCGCCATCAAGCGCTAGAGACTCCCAAGCTGCTAAAACGTTCCCAGGTTCAGCCTGGCATAGAGTGTTCCTGCTGTGCAGGCAAAAGAAACCTTGTGTTAATAATGTTCTTTATACCTCTTTGTAATCAGATGTCATCAGCATCGAGAAGACAGGTGAGCATTTCCGCCTGGTCTATGACACCAAGGGCCGTTTTGCCGTTCATCGCATCAGAATGGAAGAAGCAGAGGTACGTTGTACAAGTCAAGTGAGCTTCAGAATTTCCAGACAGATAGGTCTGTTAGTAAGGTTGTCAGAGGTCATTTAGGCCTGATTCTGAGAATATCTCTAATTGTTAGTATGATTATTTAATCCAGGTACATAAGTCCTCAGTGATACAAGGTAAAGCATTTTCCACACAAGGCTGTTTTAGAAAGACAATACCAGTAAGCAGTTCTCTGAGGGACAAGATGTTTCTGTACAGGAAATGTAAGTAATATTGGAACCAGGAAAGCCTGGCTAGAAATCCACACTCTGTCATTCATTGATAGGTAACTATAGTCAACAGAACATAGAACCTTTTTTAAACCTTTGTTTTCTTTAGAAATGGTGATCATATGCTTTCTGGCCAGGTTTCTGTGACTATGTTAGTAGTGGTGCCACCTGGCACTTGATAGACAAAGAAGACTGTTGACTTCCTGATACTCAGCCCTTTAAAATCCCTCTTTTGTCTCCAAATTTAGTGACCATAGTCAACTTCTAGAAACTGAAGAAAGTTTCTAGGAAACTTTGAAGGGAGTTTCTCTGTGGACAGCACCTCCATTTTGCTTTGAAAACTAGGATCACGCCTCAGTCATCACTTCCTCTTTTCCCTGGATTTTAGGTCATGGGGTGACTTCTTCCTTGTTTCTCACATAACTCATTTACCTTCACAGTGACCAGATGACATCTGACTATGAGACACATTTTGTAGGTGAATCTTGACATGTTTCATCAGATGTTGTTTCCACTTAGTTTAAATGGATTGCCTTATCTCGCTTATTTCTTTGTGGGAAACACATTAGAGTCCCTATATGAATTCAGAAGTATTTCCATACCAGGGTAGTTACTTAATTTTGGTTATTTCTGACTTCTTCGGTAGAGTCTCTTGAGGCGATGTCCCTTCTATTTTGGTGGGTTGCTCCCATAGGAGGTGCTTCGTTTTAGATAGTAGGAACTAGGCCTTGAATCCTGCAGGATGTTAGTCACCCAAGGTGTTGGATTCTGTTGTGCCTAATACCTAGAAAGCACAGGGGATATCTCAAATCTGATGACTGGTTTCTGCTTTTGTAAGAAATTTGGATATCAAGAGACAACGCAGATTGGTAGTCCATGTGAATTTTTAAATGGGAAGAGATGGAGTGGGAGGAGCAAATACTGGGGTGTTGTTAATACCTAGTATTGGCCCTACCAGATTGGCTAGCCACCATGTAGAAATCTTGTGTCCAGGAAAATATTACATAGTGCCCACAAGTGCCAAATGGGTAGGGACCTTACCCTTGTGTAAGAAGTAAGAGATTTGGGGAAGTTTTGGTGGAGCTTGTTTGCTGATTGTTTCTTTGGGCAGCTGAGAAGGGAGCAGTCTTTGTCACAAACCCCACCCATTTTAGCTTGGCGTGAGCCAAGGGTTCAAGGACATAGTGAGTTCAGAGTGGATAATCTTGGGCTCCTGGGACTTCAGTGGTGTCAGGGACACACCACAGAGGCTTTTCATGCAGGTTATTATTTCATACAGGTCTACAGGTAGCATAGGTTAGTGGAGAGACAGAACATCCAAACAGCCCTCCACCCTCAAAAATCAAACTAGAAAAGGGTATTTTGTGGGTCTTGGTGGACCTGATGCATTTCAGACATAATTTTTCCCTTTAACAACTTGGTATTAGTTGAAGACTAAGGAAATGGAAGTCATTAAGGTTTAAGAATGGGAGATTAGGGGGATGGGTGTGTGTGTGTGTGTGTGTGTGTGTGTGTGTGTGTGTGTGTGTCTCACTACAGTGGATGGGAGCAAAATTTTGAGTGAGCCCATGATGAGCCTGCACAAGAGTAATGGGAATTAAGGCAGTGTTTGTTCCTGTTGCAAGGGTAGAGGAGCACAGATACCACTTGGGAGATGGCAAAGAAGACATGGAGTTTTGAAAATACATCCCCCAGTGTGGTAGAGGGAAGCACATGTGGGATAGGGTGTTTTGAGTATTTGGTGATAGGATAAGGAGATGGTAGCTACAGATCTTGATGAAATACATGGATGCTTGAGACAGTTGTTCATTGGGTTCACCTTGCGTTGGAACTTAGAAGTAGATGGTAAGACAGAAGGAAGTAGGGGCTGACTGAAATAGAGGACTGAAACACTGCTCAAAGGAGTTACAGTAGAGGCTGTCTGAATAGTTGGCACAGAGTCCTCATTGACATTGGAAAGCTTGTGTTTAGTGATGGATGTACATGGGGAGAGGGAGATTTCATCTTCCAGAAAGTTTACGAACAGAATTTAGGTGGTGTACGTTCTGTTTCCTGAAAAGTAGAAACCAAGAAGTGGAAATCAAAGAGTAACCATTTAAAAGGAGATATTTTTATGGATCATCATTCTTGAACATTGAGAAGACTGAACCTTGTAAACAGGACAGTTATTCAGAAAGTAGAAGATACAGGGCAGCGACTAGAAAGAAGGAGTTTCTTGTAAGATAATGGGTGACGTTTGACCATTGTTTGAGAGAATTGGAGATTGGTGCAGAAGGAGGTGATCAAGACCATACGTGTGGAGACTAGTGCTCTTTTGGTGGTTAAGGAAGAAGACAAGTAGAGGGAATAGGCAGTTGAAGTTTTGGAAAAGATAGAACCTGGGCAGTTAGATTTGTTTCTGAGGGAGGCCAGCTGGGAAAGATTTCAGGTTGGTTTGTGTAGGTGTTGTATAAAAGGAATTGGAAACTTGGAAGTGAAGAGTTCCTCAGTCAGTGGTTCGAGAGGGACAGTGGAGAATTGAGAGCACTGGAGAATGATAAGGCCTCACCTTGCAGACAAAGTGTATAGAAAGGGTGTGAATGAGGCCATTGGTTTGGGATCCTCTGGCTCATACTATCTTGTTTTCATCCATTGTATCCTTAATCCTTCATGGCTTTGAGCCTGCCTACTTTCAGGACTCAATCCAAACTCTGATTCCTCTTCTGGCATCTTGCGCTACCACACAGGTTGAGCCACATGCCAGAAACTGAGGACTAAAGCCATAGCAGTCTCCAGTTTTCTCTCGTTGTTGTGCCTTCCTCACTGGTCAGTAGTGACCCAGAGAGCATTATGGTCTTTGGGAGTCTTGGCGATGGCGGTCAGAAGATGGGGTGTCACATCTTTAAAATCTGAAGACAGTCAGCCGGGCGCGGTGGCTCATGCCTGTGATCCCAGCACTTTGGGAGGCCATGGCGGGTGGATCACGAGGTCAAGAGATCGAGACCATCCTGGTCAACATGGTGAAACCCCATCTCTACTAAAGATATAAAAAAATAGCTGGGCATGGTGGCACGTGCCTGTAATCCCAGCTACTCAGGAGGCTGAGGCAGGAGAATTGCCTGAACCCAGGAGGCGGAGGTTGCAGTGAGCCGAGATCGCGCCATTGCACTCCAGCCTGGGTAACAAGAGCGAAACTCCGTCTCAAAAAATAAATAAATAAATAAAATAAGATGATAAAATCTGAAGACAGTCTTTTCGGTTGTGAGACAAAGGAAAAGTAATTGGTTTTCCACAGAGATTGAGGCTACCCCTGTCCCCTGTGGTAAGAGGGTTAGCTCAACTGGAAGTTCCCCTCATAAAATGGCCAGCCTTACCCTCAGTGAAGCTCTAGTTTCCTGGCAGCATAGTCCTCTGCTAAGGAAGAGGACCCAAGATCTAAATCCTGAGCTGTTTTGGCCACAGGAGGTTTGGTGCACAGGTAGTAGAGTTGTTTAAGGTTCGTATAAGCAAAGCTTGCTGAGGTTGGCTTCTGCAGGAGCACTCGTCCTAATAAAGGAGTTCACAAATTTTAGCCTGCCTTAGTTCTGGTCTTGAAGCACTAAAACCTGGTCAATCAACTCTGTGTAGAGGTTAGACTCAGAACTGTTACCTCTTAATGTGCTAGCGTGCTTACAGGCATTTCTCTCACTTGTGGGTAGTTGCTGACTGTCATCTTGTTTCACAATTAAATTATCTGTGGATACTTCAGGGACCGACATGCGTTGTGAAGCTTGGACTAATGGTTGTAGAGTGAACCATCTCATAGGATGGAAGAGCCACTTGGAACTGGAAGCATCTTTAAAGAGAGAGGCTATGTCTTTTTCACAGGTTGTTTCACCTGTGCAGTTAAAGTAAGAGGACCTTTGAGCCCAAGTTTCAAGTTTGATGTTATGATGCAGCAATGAATGGCACGGTGCTACTGCTGTCCATGCAGAAACTGTTGGTTAGTGAAGATCTGTTGAGGATACAGAAGAAAGTGTTTTTACTTGTTTTGTTTTTGCTGTCTCTTTTCCTGATTGCCAGCAATACCTGCTAGCTACTGTGACTCCCATAGCAGTGTTCTCAACTCAACTGGGATAGTACACTGGAGAAGATGTATGTGAAAAGTGGAGGGCAGTAGATAGGCTTTGAGGTGTGAACATGTCTTCTGTGAGTTCATAGCCATAGAGCTTGCTTGAACCTGTCTTACCTGCAATATTTGGAGCTAATGAGCCAGGGTGGAAAGGGGACCTGATTGGCTTTCACTGGAAAAGTTTTAGAATGACAAAAGTAGGTTCAGGATATCACATCCAAAAAATGTCCAAGACAATTGGGTGATAAGAATGCATTCTGCAGGCCATGATGCAAAGACTTGCCTCACGAAGTTGGAGGGGCGGAAATAGAGAGGGCCACATTTTATTCTGAACAGACAGCAGTGATTATAATAATGTTATCAGTAATAGGGACCTCAGTAAGTGTGTGTAGAGCCATTTGAGAACTAGAGCTTGCATTTCAGAGTTCTTTCTCCAGTTACAAAGGACAGAGGGGGTTTCTTAAATCTGGCATGGAGTAGAGCTGGAGAGACTGAGAATGCCCACTAGTAACCCTAGGGTTGGTCAAAGTAACACTGCATTTCTTAAACCTAGCATGGAATAGAGCTGGAGAGATTTAGAATGCCCACCAGCGACCATATGTTGGCTAAAGTAACACTGCATTAGTAAGTGGTCACTTGATTGTCATTGCAAAAGATAGGGATTATAAAGGCAAGAGAAAGGAGAGATGGGTACTAATGATTGGATAGTACCTTTTAAAGTAAAGTGCATGTTGCTCTTCTAAATGGGGTTAGAAAACTGAAGTTGACTCTTGGGACTCTTTTCAACTCTGGCCCCTCTGGTTGCCGAATGCAGGTTGTGTGGTGGTTTCTTTCTTATGGCTTGGTCTCAGGGACTTTGGAGGTATAAGGGGGAAAAGTGTCTGCTTATCCCTCAGCAGCTCTAGGGCCTTCTTTACCCTAGACTAAAACAAGCCTGAATTCTTGGCCCAGTGCTCTAGACTGTAGCTTGGTAGTTTTCCACTTTGGAGTAGAGGACAAAGAGTAATGGGCTTTGATCATCATATTATACCCCATCCACATGTATTCACCCTAAAGTTGGGGAGGATCGTAACCCTCTGTGCCCTTTGGAATACCATTTATTGTCTGAAGGAATTCTGCTTGGCTGCTCAGTGAACCTCAAAGATCTCCTTTCAGTAAATACTGAAGATTTTCTGTTATTGTGAATAATCCTGTCTGCTGAATTTGGTTGTATATAGGATCTGTCTTCTCTTGTGGGGATTTTTATACCTGGTTGGAAGGAATGTGCCAAGTTGTACTCAGTATCGTGTGTGTGTGTGTGTGTGTGTGTGTGTGTGTGTGTGTATGTGTGTGTCAGTGTCAGAGTCTCGTACTATCATCTGGGCTGGAGTGCAGTGGTGCGATCTTAGCTTGCTGCAACCTCCGCCTACCAGGGTCATGCAATTCTCCTGCCTCACCCCCAACCCCCCGCCTCAGTAGCTGGGATTTCAGGTGCCCACCACCACACTTGGCACCTTTTTTTTTTTTTAGTCAAATTTTATTGTTTTATTCATGTGGTGTTTTTTGCAAGGCACTGTGGTATGGACTAGAAAACTTGGAATGACTCATGAAGAAACCTTGGAATGACACATGAAGCATGATAGTAAAGTCATTCTGAGGCAGAATGCTTTATTGAAATGTTTTCAACCAGGGTATCAAACATCAGGAATGAGTTCAAGTTAAAATTCACAGGAGAATGGAAACATCTTAAGATTAGTCACTTCACATGCCCATCCTGATACTTTGAATAACCTGGAAAATTGCAGAGCCACAAAAAATTAATGTATCATAATGACAGCACCCCTTACCCTGCCTCTGCACACACTTCCTTCATTACACTTGCTTATGATGGCCAAGTATATGCATCCCCGGGTGGTAGGTCCATTCGTATAGTCACCTTGGTTTGTAGGGTGTTTGGTTTGCTCTCCTTCTGCCACCATTCACTCCCTCCAAGTGCCATTCAAACTTGTTTTACAGGCCCTAAAGTTTTAAAGGATTTATGTCTTGCTGTGCCTTAAAACTATGACAGGTAGTAGAATGAAAGTTTACACATGCTGCCTTTTTATGAGTATGCAGGGAGGTTTTTGATGTCTCGTCCTTTCTGGCCAAACAGAGGTCTGGACCCAAAGGCATTCCTGTCAGGGCAGAGGGAAAGGAGGATGTGGCTTTCCTTTTGAAAGAAAAGGGTTCAGTCAGCCTAAGTTTTCCTTGGAATGCTTCTGACTTTCCTTAAGAGTTTTAATTGGTATGTTTGCATGCAGCCTCTGTGTTTTTTGATTTCTACATTTGTGTGGGACCTCGCTATTATATTCACTAAGGTTTTCAGTTGGTTGGCCAGTAGGCAGCTCTGATGGGCGAGCTAGGCAGCTCTGATGGGCGAGCTAGGCAGCTTTTGTTTCTGTGCTTAACTCACTAGCCAGGAAAGCTAGAAATGATCTTGAGTTTGTATTTGTAGTGGTGGTAAATGTGAGCTGATGGTGGGAAACAAACTGAACACTCACTGAAGAGAGTGCCTGGAAGGATGTGTTAACTGCGAAGTTTTGAATTGAAGAGAGTACTGTCATTAGAATAACTGGATAGGAGCCAGGCCTTAGCATGGATAAGTGGGCTTGGATATGCCAGGCTGGTGAATTTTCCAGATTTACCTTCGCTGGTAGAGTTAATATGCCCTAGGTTCCACATGTGGAATAGAAGGTGTCTGTCACTTTCTTGAACTGCTGGCTTGTGTTAAATGGTCTCACCTCTCCATAGCACCTTGAATAGTATTGGATCTGTAGTAAAAGCAAAAGTAATATTAGCTGATACTTACTGCTCTGCCAAGCCCTTTATGTTCCTTTATCTAATAAATAGATATAGTAGTATGCAGTAATTATTCCCATCTTGCACCTCTGAAGTTTAAGGGGACAGTATTTGAACTTTGGGCTTTTTCATAGGAGAGAGGGCCCTAGCTCTACTTTACTTAGTATGTCTTTCTTTCCATACGTAGGTAGGTGAAAAGCAATGATAGAGACAAGCTGGCAAACCTAGTCAGTCTTGAGAGCCCAAAGATAGGGAATAGAGTGAGATATCTGTAGAGGAAATGCAGAAGCTGATTAAAGAAAAAATAGTTGCCCCTGGAGTTCATTGATTGTGCATGCTTTGGAGGGTTGCTATCATCTTTTCAGGGTTTTTTTTCTGTCATCTGTCACTGTGCATTTGTCTTTGCCATTTTCACATTTACCTAAAACTTGTCTTGAGACTTCAGAGGACTGTACTTAATTTAAATGTGGAGCTTTTAGTATCTTTTAAATTTCCATAAGCTTTTTCTCACAACAAAGCTGAAAAATAACCCACATTGTCACTTCTGAAAAGTAGCACTCTCTGGGTAGCCTGTGGTACGTAGGATGGGGATTGATAACCACAAATGGGTTGTGATTGTTTGAGATAACATAGTATACTATTTTAAGCTTCTGAAATATGCTTCTGGAACATAGTGAGGCTTGTTGTAACTGTGGGGTTGATACATGAACTTGGTGTGAGGCATTTTGAACAGCTCTTGCTGGTACATGTCATGAGCAGCACCAGAGTGGTAAGTGTTAAAAAGTAAACAAAAGCAAGTAGATAAGGGGATGTGCCATTTAAAAATGAGATGAGGAAGAGCCGCATTGTGTATGAAAAGCATGTAGCTGGCCAGGGCAGCTGTTTTTAACCTAACCTGGTCATAAAAGCATTATGTACTTAGCAGTGGTACAGTTAACTTAGTCCCTGGGGCTCTATGTAACCCTGGGATGAGAATTGTCCATCTGAAATATGTCCCTGAGGAAAAAATGATAGATCAGTTGATTCTGTGTTACCACTCAGATACACAGACAGCAAGCTCTTAGCCTGGGATAAAGTACCAGAGCTTAGTTCAGCTGAGCACTCCTCCAGCATCCCCCAGAGGGTTCTGAACCAGATTTCCCCTCGGTGAAGTTTCTCAGATGTCTAAATTACTAATTCATTATGGCAGACCATGTGCTCTGTGACTGTGGTTAATGTAGTTTTTCCTAGGAGCACTCCCTCTGTGACTGAGGAAATGCCGAAAATCGGTGAGATAAGTAATAGTTGGGTGACTGCCTTTGTGTTTACATATTAAATTGGTTTTTCTTGCTGTATGTATAGTACAAGTTGTGCAAAGTGAGGAAGATTACTATGGGGACAAAGGGAATCCCACACCTGGTGACTCACGATGCTCGAACAATCCGCTATCCAGATCCTGTCATCAAGGTGAACGATACTGTGCAGATTGATTTAGAGACTGGCAAGATAGTAAACTTTATCAAATTTGACACGGGTAAGTTGTTTGGTTTTTTTTTTTCTTGTGTTGTCTGGCACCTCCCTCCTTGTTTTTTTGTTTGTTGCTTCCACCCCCCCCCCCCCCAATCTTTTCTATTTCTTCTATTTTTTGCTGTATACCCATTATGATTAGAGAGAAGTGAAACACATTTGGCTCTCCTTAAGAGAGAGTATATTGCCTTATGGTCTCTTGAGTTTGCAGTGGGTTCTTGATGCTGAGTGGTGGTGTGGAGTCCCTTTGGGCTACATCCAGCAGCCTAGCCTCTTTCGAGAATGTGAGCTCTCTGTGTCCATTCAGTTTGTCACAAGAGGGGAACTTTGTTTCAAATGTGATAAACTTTAGGTGTGTTCCTTGAGGTGAAGCGCTGAAGTTGTCTAAATAATCTTAACAAACTAGTGATGATGAAAAGCTTAGTCTGCAGATTTGTTTCTTCTCCCTGCTTCCCGGGCTCTGACTCCTAACATTTATAGCCAAGTGCTGCTTATACCTGATGTGCTAAGGAAATAAAATATTTTGCCTGACTTGTTTTAACAGAAATTTCTAGAAATGCAGTAACACTGAAAGAATAAGACAAAGACAACAAATAATGGCAACTCCTTTTGTGCCTACCTTCAGTGACTTTGCACTTTGTTCTATTGCTTATGTGCCCTCCATGTTTACCTGCCTATGGCATCCCCACAGTCCCCACTTAGACCCTGATGTAAGATGCAGCCAAAGTCCTCAGTTGCCTTGCTATTTAAAGAGCTCACTGACTGTCTTGAATTCAGTACTCTACAGCCTGGGATTGTCTTGATTGTTTCACCACTATGACTTTCTACTTGTGCTGCCAGCACTTCTGGTATTTACTGTTAACCTGGAAATTGTAGGCAGAATGTTTCTTAGCTGTCAAAGTTGAGAGGCCCTCTCATTAGGGGAAAATATCAGGAGATGTGATAATAAATGGGTGTGTCATGCCTAAACCTGTTGTTTGATTTCAGTGTGACCACAAAAGAGAGAACGAGACATCATGCGTCTCCCAGTAGTAGCAGTGTACGCAGTACCATTCAGGAAGTATTCTTGTTAAATAATCAAGACAAACTTGGATAAAGGAACAAAATAAAGCATGTATATATTGGAACACACTTAAGACATCTAGCAATCATCTAGCAATCATTTGCAGAGTTTATTAGCTTTTCAAGACGCTTACCAGAATATTTTAGGTTCAGATAATTTGGTACTGGCCATTATTTGTTTCCAAGTGATCCAGCACAGGACTGTGTGGGTGAGATGAATCAAGGCTGGCCATGAGTTTAAACATGTTTTGAAGCTGGAGAGTGGGTAGGTAGGAGCCTATTGTGCTTGTCTTTAAACTTTTACACAGATTTGAAAATGATTTTTTAGATGGACGTGGACTTCTTATTACCAGTTAAATGAAATCTTGTTTCTCATTTATTAAATCAGATTCCCAGTTAAAATTCAACAGATTTTTTTTTTTTCTCCCTCACCTAACTTTTTTGTTTTGTTTTGTTTTGACAATGGAGACCTGCTCTCTTGCCCAGGCTAATGTGCAAACTGGTGCAGTTTTGGCTTATTGCAGCCTCTGCTTCCCAGTTCAAATGATTCTCCTGCCTTAGCCTCCCAAGTAGAGGTGGGGTCTCACCATGTTGGTCAGGCTGGTCTTAAACCTCAAGTGATCCACCCACCTTGGCTTCCCAAAGTGCTGGGATTACAGGCATGAGCCAATGCATTTGGCCCTATCTTTGTTTATTTGAAATATATATGCCTTTGTGTTATACAGAAATGCTTGGTATTATTAATTAGTTTTCTTATTTGCTTATTAGTTTACTTACTTTATACTTGGGAGTTTACATAACATAATCCCAGAATTACAAAGCCAAAATTCTTGATAACAAATCCACTGAGTGAGGGCAAAAGTTTCTTCTAGTTCTTGGTTTGTTTGCTTTTAAATGATTAAAGGATTTTTAATTGTGCTTTTAAAAAGAGGGTACTTCATACATTTACATCTTAACCGTTTTTAAGTGTATGGTTCATTAGTGTTGTTAACTATATTCACGTTGTTGTGTGGCGGATCTCTAAACTCCTTCATCTTATAAAACTGAAACTATGTGCTTTAAACAACTCTGCCACTTCCTTCATTCTGCAGCCTCCAACAACCACCGTCCCACTCTCTGCTTCTGTGAATTTTACTTCTTTGGGTGTGTCTTACTAAGTTTATATCATAGTGTTTGTCCTATTTTGACTAGTTTACTTTGCTTGATATAATAATGTCCTCAAGGTGCATTCATGTTGTCGCATGTGACAGTATTTCCTTCCTCTTTCTTTTTTTGAGATTAGAGTTTTGCTCTTGTTACCCAGGCAGGAGTGCAAAAGCACTATCATGGCTCACAAACACTCAACAAATGTATAACAGGAGGAAGTGGTCCAAACATAATCAAAGCCATATTTTATATAATATAGTCATTCGAGATAACTGCATAGTTTTTGTCTTTCATTATGTTGATGTAACATAGATTTTGTATGTTTCATTATTCCTTGCATTCCAGGAATAAATTCTACTTGATTGTGTAGATCCTTTTTTGTGTATAATCCTTTTGATGTGCTGTTGAATTTGATTTGCCAGCAATTTGGGCAGGATTTTTGCATTATATTTATTAGGGATAGTGGCATGTAGTTTTCATTCCTGGTGGTGTCTTTGTATGGGTTTTATATCAGGGTGATGCTGGTGGCCTCACAGAATGAGCTTGAAAGGGTTCCCTTCTTCACAGTCTTTTCAGAAAGATTGGTGGTAATTAATTTAATTTCCTCAGGTCCTGGGCTTTTCTTTGTTGCAAGGTTTTTGGTTACTGACTGAAACTCCAGATCTACTTACAGATCTGTTCAGAGTTTATTTATTTATTTAATTATATTTTATTTATTTATGTATTTTGAGATAGTCTCACTCTGTTGCCCAGGCTGGAGTTTAGTCTTGTGAACTCTGCTCACTGCAACCTCCACCTCCCAGGTTCAAGTGATTCTTCTGCTTCCGCTTCCTGAGTAGCCAGGATTAGAGGGATGTGCCACCATGCCCAGCTGTTTTTTGAATTTTTAGTATGGATGGGGTTTCACCATGTTGGCCAGGTGGGTCTTGAACTCCTGACCTCAAATGATCCACCTGCCACAGCCTCCCAAAGTGCTCAGATTACAAGTGTGAGCCACCATGCCCAGCCTCAGTTTTTTTTCATTTGTTCATGAGTCAGTCTTGGATCACCATGTATTTGTACGAGTTTATCAGTTTCTTCTAGGGTTGTCCAGTTTGCTGGTGTATTCACAGTATTCTCATGATGCTTTTATTTCTGTGGCATTGGTTACAATATTTCCTCTTTCATTTCTGATTTTAATTGTTTTGAATCTTTTTTTTAATCTGGCTAAAGTTTTTCCCAGTTCTTATTTCCATGTTTTTGGTTTTTATTTGAGATAGGGTCTCTGTCACTCAGGCTGGAGTGCAGTGATGTGATTACTGCTTTGTGCCACTTCCACATCCCTGGGCTTGGATGAACCTCCTGCCTCAGTGTCCTGAGTAGCTGGGATCACAGGCACACACCACCATACCTGGCTAATTTTTCTTTTTTTTATAGAGGTGGGGTTTTGCCATGTTGCTTAGGCTGATCTCAGACTCCTAGACTCAAGTGATCACACTTACCTTTGTCTACAGAAGTAGAGTTACCACGTCCAGCTTTGGTTTTGCCAATTTTGTTTTTTGTTTTTTTTTAATCAACCCTTAGGTTTTTTTTCTTACTATTTTTTCTCTTATGTCTGCTCCAGTCTTTTTTATTTATTCATTTATTTTTGTACTTTAGGTACTGGGGTACGTGTGCAGATCATGCAGCATTGTTACAAAGGTACATACATGGCAATGTGGTTTGTTGCCTCCATCACCCTGTCACCTGTTTCTGGCATTTCTCTCCATGTTATCCGTTCCCCAACCTCCCCAACTCTTAACTGTCCTTCCTCTGCCCCCCACTCCCACAACAGACACCAGAGTGTGATGCTCCCCTCCCTGTGTCCATGTGTTCTCATTGTCAAACACCCACCTGTAAGTGAGAACAGATGGTATTTGATTTTCTGTTCTTGTGTCAGTTTGCTGAGAATAATGTGGTTTCCATAGTCATCCATGTCCCTCCAGAGGACACGAACTCATCATTTTTTATGGCTGCATATTATTCCACGGTGTATATGTGCCACATTTTCTTCGTCTCATCTATCATCAGCGGACATTTGGGGTGGTACCAGGTGTTTGCTATTGTGAATAGTGCCTCATTGAACAAATGTGTGCATGTGTCTTTATAATAGAACAATGTATAATCCTTTGGGTATATACCCATGTAATGGGATTGCTAGGTCAAACAGAATTTCTATTTCCGGGTCCTTGAGGAAGCACTACCCTGTCTTCCACAACAGTTAAACTAATGTACACTCTGACCAACAGTGTAAAAGTGTTCCTATTTCTCCACATCCTCTCCAGCATATGTTGTCTCCAGATTTTTTAGTGATTGCCATTCTAAGCGGCTTGAGATGATATCTCAGTGTGGTTTTGATTTGCATTTCTCTAATGACCAGTGATGATGAGTGTCTTCTTATATGTTTCTTGGCCTCATATATGTCTTCTTTTGAAAGTGTCTGTTCATATCCTTCGTCCACTTTTGAATGGGCTTGTTTTTTCTTGTAAATCTGTTTTAGGTCTTTGAAGATTCTGGATATCAGCCCTTTGTCAGATGAGTAGATGGCAAAAATTTTTCCCCGTTCCATTGTTTGCCAGTTCACTCTAATGATTTTTTTGTTTGCTGTGCAGAAGCTGTGGAGTTTGATTAGGTCCCATTTGTTGCCAATGTTTTTGGTGTTTTAGTCATGAAGTCGTTGCCTATGCCTATGTCCTGAGTGGTTTTGCCTACATTTTTATGGTGTTAGATCTTATGTTTAAGTCTTTAGTCTGTCTGGATTTAATTTTAGTGTAAGGTGTCAGGAAAGGGTCCAATGTCTGCTTTTCTGTGCATGGCTAGCCAGTTTTCCCAGCACCATTTATTAAACAGGGAATCCTTTCCCCATTGCTTGTTTTTGTCCGGTTTGTCAAAGATGAGATGGTGTAGATGTGTGGTGTTGCCTCTGAGGCCTCTGTTCTGTGCCATTGGTCTATATCTCTGTTTCAGTACCAGTACCATGCTGTTTTGATTACTGTAGCCTTGTAGTATAGTTTTGAAGTCAGGTAGCATGATGCCTCCGGCTTTGTTCTTTTTGCTTAGGATTGTTTTGGCTATGTAGGCTCTCTTTTGTTTCCATAGGAAGTTTAAGGTGGTTTTTTCCGGTTCTGTGAAGAAGGTCATTGGTAGCTTGATGGGGGTAAGTAGCATTGACTCTGTAAATTACTTTGTGCGGTATGGCCATTTTCACAATATTGATTCTTCCTACCCATGAGCATGGAATGTTTCTCCATCTGTGTGCATCCTCTTTCCTTTCCTTTAGCACTGGTTTGTAGTTCTCCTTGAAGAGGTCCTTTACATCCTTTGTTGTATTCCTAGGTATTTTATTCTCTTTGTAGCAATTGTAAATCAGAGTTCACTCATGATTTGGCTCTCTGTTAGCCTGTTATTGGTGTATAGGAATGCTTGAGATTTCTGCACATTGAGTTTTGTATCCTGAGACTTTCCTGAAGTTGCTTATCAATCTGAGATTTTTGGGCTGAGACAATGGGGTCTTCTAAATATACAGTCATATCGTCTTCAATAGAGACTATTTGACTTCCTCCTTTCCTAATTGAATACACTTTATTTTTTTATCTTGCCTGATTGCTCTGGCTAGAACTTCCAATACTATATTGAATAGCAGTGGTGAGACAGGGCATCCTTGTCTAGTGCCAGATTTCAAAGGGAATGCTTCCAGTTTTTGCCCATTCAGTGTGGTATTGGCTGTAGGTTTGTCATAAATAGCTTTTATTATTTTGTGCTATGTTCCTTCGATACCTAGTTTATTCATAGTTTTTAGCATAAAGTGCTGTTGAATTTTGTCAAGGGCTTCTCTGTATCTATTGAGATGATCATGTGGTTTTTGTTTTTGGTTCTGTTTATGTGGTGAATTACGTTCCTAGATTTGCATATGTTGAACCAGCCTTACATCTCCAGGATGAAGCCTACTTGATCATGATGGATAAGCTCTTTGATGTCCTGTTGCAATCAGTTTGCCAGTATTTTATTGAAGATTTTTGCATGGATGTTCATCATGGATATGGGCCTGAAGTTTTCTTTTCTTGTTGAGTCTCTGCCGGGTTTTGGTATCAGGAAGATGTTGGTCTCACAAAATGATTTGGAAAGGATTTCCTCTTTTTTCCCTTTTTTGTATTGTTTGGTATCGTTTCAGAAAGAATGGAACCAGCTCCTCTTTTCCTCTTTGTACATCTGGTAGAATTTGGCTGTGAACCTGTCTGGACATGGACTTTTTTTGGTTGGTAGGCTATTGCTGCCTCAACTTCAGCCCTTGTTATTGGTCTATTCAAGGTTTCAGCTGCTTCCGGGTTTAGGCTTGGGAGGATGCAAGTGTCCCTGAACTTACCCATTTCTTCCAGGTTTACTGCTTTATGTGCATAGAGTTGTTTGTAATAATCTCTGATGGTAGTTTGTGTTTCTTTGGAGTCAGTGGTGATATCCACTTTGTCATTTTTTATTGCATCTATTCGATTCTTCTCTCTTCTTTTTTATTAATCTGGCTAGCCGTCTATTTTGTATATCTTTTCAAAAAACTGGCTCCTGGATTGATTGATTGATTGATTGATTGATTTATTGGAAGGGTTTTTTTTGTGTCTGGCTGCATCAGTTTTGCTCTGATCTTAGTTTATTGTTTTCAGCTACCTTTTGAGGTTTTTGGATCCTTTTCATCTAGCTCTTTCAAGTTTGACAGTAGGGTGTTGATTTTAGAGCTTTCCTCACTTCTCGTGTGGGTATTTATTGCTATTTTGCTGGTATTTTATTTGGTATCCTGATACCAAAACCCGGCAGAGACTCAACAAGAAAAGAAAACTTCACGCCAATATTCATGATGAACATCCATCATGGATATTGCTATTTATTGGTATTTTTCTCTAGACACTACTTTAAATGTGTCCCAGAGATTCTGGTGCGTTGTGTCTTTGTTCTTGTCGGTTTCAAAGAACATCTTTATTTCTGCCTTCATTTCATTGTTTATCCAGTCGACATTCAGGAACCAGTTGTTCAGTTTTCATGAAGTTGTGCAGTTCTGAGTTAGTTTTTTAATCCTTAGTTCTAATTTGATTGCACTGTGGTCTGAGAGACTGGTTGTTATGATTTCCATTCTTTTGCGTTTGCTGGGGGGTGATTTACTTCCAATTATTTGGACAGTTTTAGAGTAGGTGCGATGTGATGCTGAGAAGAATGTATATTCTGTGGATTTGGGATGGAGAGTTCTGTAAATGTCTATTAGGTTTGCTTGGTCCAGGTCTGAGTTCAAGTCCTGGATGTCCTTGTTAATTTCTGTCTCGTTGATCTATCTCATATTGACAGGGGAGTGTTAAAGTCTTCCACTATTATTTTGTGGTAGTCATAAGTCTCTTTGTAGGTCGTTAAGGACTTACTTTATGTATCTGGGTGCTCCTGTATTGGGTGCATATATATTTAGGATAGTTTAGCTCTTCTTCTTGCATTGATCCTTTTACCATTATGTAATGTCCTTCTTTATCTCGTTTGATCTTTGTTGATTTAAAGTCCATTTTATCAGAGGCTAGGATGACTTGCTTTATGTATCTGGGTGCTCCTGTATTGGGTGCATATATATTTAGGATAATTCAGCTCTTCTTGCATTGATCCTTTTACCATTATGTAATGTCCTTCTTTGTCTCGTTTGATCTTTGTTGGTTTAAAGTCCATTTTATCAGAGGCTAGGATTGCAACTCCTGCTTTTTGCTTTTTTTTGCTCTCCTTTTGCCTGATAAATCTTCCCCCATCTCTTAATTTTTAGCCTGTATGTGCCCTTGGACATGAGGTGGGTTTCTTGAATACAGCACACTTGACTTTTTATCCAGTTTACCAGTCTTCTGATTGGGGCATTTAGCCCATTTACATTTAGGGTTAATATTGTTATGTGTAAATTTGATCCTACCATTTTGATGCTAACTGGATGTTTTGCCCAGTAGCTGAAATAGTTTCTTCATTGTGTCGATGGTTTTACCATTTTGGTACATTTTTGGAGTGGCTGGTTGATTATTCCTTTCTTTGTTTAGTGCTTCTTTAGACGCTCTTGTAAGGCAGGCCCGGTGGTGACGAAATCTCTCAGCAATTGCTTGTCTGTAAAGGATTTTATTTATCCTTCGCTTATGAAGCTTAGTTTGGCTGAATATGAAATTATGGGTTTCAAGTTCTTTTCTTTAAGGATGTTGAATATTGGCCCCCACTCTCTTCTGGCTTGTAGGGTTTCTGCCATGAGAGATCCACTATGAGTCTGATGGGCTTTCCTTGGTAGGTAACTGGACCTTTCTCCCTAACGGCCCTTAGGATTTTTTCCATCATTTCAGTCCTGGTGAATCTGACAATTATATGCCTTGGGGTTGCTCTTCTTAAGGAGTATCTTTGTGGTGTTCTCTCTATTTCCTGGACTTGAATATTGGCCTGCCTTGCTAGGTTGGGGAAGTTCTCCTGGATAATATCCTGAAGAGTGTTTTCCAGCTGGGATTCATTCTCTGTCACATTCAGGTACAGCAATCAAATGTAGATTAGGTCTTTTCACATAATCCCGTATTTCTTGGAGGCCTTATTCATTTCTTTTCACTACTTTTTCTCTAATCTTGCCTTCCACTTTATTTCATTGGGTTGATCTTCAATCTCTGATATCCTTTCTTCTGCTTGGTCAGTTCGGCTATTGAAACTTGTGTATGCTTCACGAAGTTCTCATGCTGTTTTTCAGCTCCGTCAAGTCGTTTATATTCTCTAAGCTGTTTATTCTTGTTAGCATTTCATCAAACCTTTTTTCAAGGCTTTTAGTTTCTTTGCATTGGGTTAGCACATGCTCTTTTAGCACTAAGAAGTTTGTTATTACCCACCTTGTGAAGCCTGTTTCTGTAAATTCAACAGACTCATTCTCCATCCAGCTTTGTTCCCTTGCTGGTGAGGTGGTGTGTGATCTCTTGGTGAAGGAGAGGCGTTCTTGTGTTTGGTGTTTTCATCCTTTTTGCACTGCTTTCTTCCATCTTCGTGGCTTTATCTACCTGTGGTCTTCGTAGTTAGTGACTTTCAGATTGGATCTCTGAGTGGATGTCCTTTTTGTTGATGTTGAAGCTATTTCTTTCTGTTTCTTGGTTTTCCTTCTAACAGTCAGGCCCCTCTGCTTTAGGACTGCTGGAGGTCCACTCCAAACTCTGTTTGCCTGGGGGATTACCTGCGGGGGCTGCAGAACAGTAAGGGTTGCTGCTGGCTGCTTCTTCTGTTTACTTTGTCACAGGCTGACATCTGGCAGGTACCCTTTGTGAGGTGTCCCTTTGGGTATATGGGGGTCGGGGAGCTGCTTGAGGAGACGAGCTCAGGTTCTGTGCTGAGAGCTCCGTTCTGTGCAGAGCTGCTGGGCAGGTACATTTAAGTCTGCTGTAGTGGAATTCATAACTGCATCTTTTCCCAAGTGCTCTGTCCTAGGAAGGTCAGGCTTTATTTGTAAGTCCCTGACTTGCTGCTGCCTCTTTTCATAGATTCCTTGATGCCTTGCTCAGCACAGAGATAGTCTAGTCACAGTCTGCCAGCAGAGGCATTGCTGAGCTGCAGCTGGCTCTGTCCAGCCACTGTGTGAAGTTCCTTGAGGTGTTGTTTATAGAGGTACAGTTAGAACCGCCTCGATATTAGCTACTGCTCTTCCTCACAAGAGCTGGACCCTCCCAGATCCAGCTATGCTTGCCCCAAAACTCTCAATCCAGAGTGTTTCAGATTGCTTGTTTTGTGGGGATAGTACCCTCTGAGCCATATCACCTGGCTTTCTGTCTCAAGCCCCCTCCCTTTCAGTTGAATGGGCAGCTCTGTCTCGCAGGCATTGCAGTACCAGTTGGAACGGCCGCCCAGATATGTGTGAGTTTCTGTATGCCGACCTGAGGCACTGGCTGAAACAGCTGTGCTGGAAATCTCCTGGTGTGTGGACAGTGAAAACTCGTTTGGAGATGTGGTGATCACTTCCCCTCTGTGTTGTTCTTGCTGGGAACTGCACTCCAGTGCTGTTCCAATATGGCCATCTTGGATTTTCTGTCTTTCTCTCCCTCCCTCGCTCCCTCTCTTCCTTCCTTTTTTTTTGAGATCGAGTTTTGCTCTGTCACCCAGGATGCAGTGCGGTGGCATAGTTCCTGCTCACTGCAACCTTCTGCCTCTCACTGCAACCTTCTGCCTCCCAGGTTCAAGCTATTCTCCTGCATCAGTCTCCCAAGTAGTTGCGATTACAGGCACCACCACCACACCCAGCTGTTTGTATTTTTAGTAGAGATGAGGTTCACCATGTTGGCTAGCCTGGTCTCAAACTCCTGACCTTGTGATCTGCCCACCTTGGCCTCCCAAAGTGCTGGGATTAGAGGCGTGAGCCACCGCGCTCAGCCTGCTCCACTCTTTATTTAATTTTCTTCCTTCTGCTAAAGTTGGGTTTATTCTGTTCATTTCTAGTTCTTTGTGAAGTAGTTAGGTTGTTGATTTGAGGTCTTTCTTCTTTTGTAACATTAGCGTTTTTGAGCTGCCTTGCCTTGTGTGAAAGCTTTTGACTTACAGTCTATTTTGTTTGACCCAAGTTCAGTTAGCCCTTTTCTCTTTTGGTTACCATTTACCTGGAACATCAGCTTTAACCCTCCACTTTCAGCCTGTGTGTGTCCTTAAATCTGAAACTGGTCTCAGTTTAATCTTTTGTAGAGACAAAAATAAAACAGTGTTTTGAATTCTTTCTCATTTTACTTTGTGTGTCTTCCATGGTTCAGTTTTTGTTTTGTTTTTTTTGTTTGTTTGTTTTTTGTTTTTGAGATAGAGTCTTGCTCTGTCGTCTGGGCTGGAGTGCAGTGGTCTAATCTTGGCTCATTACAACCTCAGCCTCCTAGGTAGCTGGGATTACAGAGGTACACCACCATGCCTAGCTGTGATCCACTGCAGTAGGAAAGTATGTTTTCATGTACTGCTTTGTCCCTAACCTTCCTGTCACCTCAGTTTCTAGGACTTGCATTTAACTTGCATTGGAGCTTCTCACAGTAGACCCCACTCATCCAGTCTTCTCTGTTTTTCATCCTTGTGTGCATCATGAACAGTTCTTTCCAGCATTTTCTGTTTTTCTGATTTTCTTTTTAATCAAGTGTAGACATGTTTCTTTAAACCCATTCCTGCCAGGTGTGGTGGCTTACACCTGTAATCCCAGCACTTTGGGAGGCTGAGGCATGTGGATCACCTGAGGTCAGGAGTTGAAGACCAGCTTGGTCAACATGGTGAAACCCCATCTCTACTAAATACCCGAAAAGTAGCTGGGCGTGGTGGCACATGCCTGTAATCTCAGTTACTTGGGAGGGCAAGGCAGGAGAATCACTTGAATCAAAGAGGTGGAGGATTCAGTGAAGCAAGACTGAGCCATTGTGCTCCAACCTAGGCAACAAGAGAGAAACTTATTTGCCTCCCTACCCTCCCCAAAAAAATTCCTTTTCATTGTTAATTTTGGTAAGCACATTTTTCATTATTTGATTGATTTTTTTTAATCCAGCAGGTCACTTTGCAAAGGTGGGCTTCTTGTTGATTTACATTAGTTTTGTTCTGTTTTGTTTTTTGCTTTTGTCCATGTAGACCCTTTAAAGGCAGTAGTATTGCATTTAGTTTTGATGCTATGTGGAAGGTGGTCTTCTTGATCATGGAGTCTGAGTTGCTTCCATGCCAGACAGTACATGTAAAGTACTGTTAGTAAGATCAGCATATGGTAAAGATTATTCTGCCTGGCCTTCTCAGGTGGTGTACATTTAGCCAGACTTTGAATTACAGATTTTAAGTTATTAGGAAGACATGATTGTTTTGGGCTTACGTGTTTGTGAGGTTTTTGCCCTAAGGGTCCAGCTGTCCCCTGTTAGAGTGTTCACCCAGAGACTGAACCCAAGGCTTTAATTTCTATTCCATTATCTCTGTGAGACCATAAAAAAGAGAGTCTCAAAACAAAAGTCAACATTAGATTCCACTCTGTCTGTTTTCCTGAGGTGTCTGAAAAGAATAGAGCTGACACATTCAGGAATTATAAAATAGTGATTCTTGTGAAGGGTCTCCGCATTCAACCTACATTTACTAATGTGCTTAAGTATGGGTATGATTTTAAATGTCAGGGGCTTTTTATTGGAACTTAACACACTTTGAAAGAATCAGTGTTTTCATCAAATTACAGCCTTTCTTCACTTTTAGAAGCAGTGACAAGTGAGCTGAAGGAAGTGTGTTACTGACAATTTGAATTTTACCATGAATAACTTAGCTTTGTTTTTTCCCTGTGCATACTACGTCCATAGTGTTCCCACATAAGGACTCTGGATAATGAAGTAAAAAACTGTTACACATCTTTTAATGCCTAAGCTTTGTAAGGCATTTCTTCTACTCTTGCCCCGACAAGTACAGATTTTCTTTTACAGGAGGCTGTGTATTTGTCTTGAGCAAAAAAACATTAAGTTTTCATTGACATTTCATCTTACCCCTTTTTTCGGGATCATCTTCTGCTTGCCAGCTAGATCAAGCCCTTTATTTTGTTTTTATCCAGATCTTCCTTAACTCTGCACTAAAGTGTAGTATACAAAGTTTTTTTGTAACTAAGGGTGCTGGGTGATACTCACTTAACTGTCTCCTTGATAGTTGCCACCAGGAAGCTAAAGGACTGGCCAAGTACACTGACCCAAGAAACAAAATCTTGCCCCATTTACGTGATTTTTCTTATCTTTCAGATAGGGAGCTATGGGTATTTTCTTGTGACTTAACTGAACATTAGTGTCATCCATACCATCTGCAATAAATGTAATACCAGAACTTAGACAAAAAAATTACTTTCAAAAACTACTTTCAATTGACTTTCAGTACGCTTGCTAATGCCTTTTAATTCCTGTGTCCTCCTACCATGTCAATACACATATATCCACCTGGCCCTGGATTTCTGTTAAAAATCTGTCTTTAGGATCAACTAATATATTTGTGGTAGAGAGGGTCAAACTGCAGAAATCTATTTGATTGTTGTCATAATGGGCAACTTTTACCTTAAAAATAATTGTAATTAGGCCAGGCACAGAAGCTCACACCTTTAATCCCAGCACTTTGGGAGGCTAAGGCAGGTATATCACAAGGTCAGGAGTTTGATACTAGCCTGGCCATGTAGTGAAACTGTGAAACCCTATCTCTACTAAAAATACAAAAAATTACGGAGTGTGGTGGTGCATGCCTGTAATTACAGCTGCTCGGCAGGCCGAGGCAGGAGAATTGCTTGAACCTAGAAAGTGGAGGTTGCAGAGAGCAGAGATTGTGCTCCATCCTGGGTGACAGAGTGAGACTACATCGCAAAAAAAAATAAAAAAAGATAATTGTAATTTTCTTGAATCCTAGAACCTCATCTTTAAGACCCTCAGATTGAGTTACCTCTCTTTCCCATCAGTTTTTGAGATATTAATAAGTGTAATATGTTTGTGCCCTTGACTTACAGGTTATAATTTCAATTCTTTTAGGCTAGGTTACAAGTTTGTATTTTGTTTTTTTGGCTTTAAGACAGGGCTTTATTCTCTGGCTTTGGTGGTGTGTCTTCCTATAAAAAAGAGGACTTGTGGCTGAGTCTTTATTTGAGGGAAAGTTTTTCTTAAAACATGTTTATTGTGATAGGTAAAACTTCTTAACAAGGTGGCCTGTTACCTATATAATATGCTTATATGAGACGGTTATGTTTCACAAAAGTAACACTAGATAACTGTAACAATGGTATTCTTCAAGGGGCCCCCAACAGCCCTTGGAGCATTGGAAGATTTCCCCTCCAAAGACTGGATTAGCTAGCTGTCTAGTTAAAGGCCTTTTGTTACTGTCTAGTGTCTCTCTGATCGCCTGAATTTCTCCAGTTCTCCCTCCCTCTTGGCCATTCCACCTACCCAGTGCTCTTCCATGCCATCCTTGTCCACCCCAAAATTATTATCTATTCAACCTTTGACAGATTATTGTTGGACAAATGCTCTTCCATGCCATCCTTGTCCACCCCAAAATTACTATTTATTCAACCTTTGACAGATTATTGTTGGACAGACAGTGCACGGTAAGCTTATGATTTGAAAAATCCTTAGGGGCTTGCCTTAAAATGCTGCTGTCATCTAATTCACAAAAAGTGTTTTCATAGCAACATGTTCTTGAAAGTACAATTTTGGAATGACACTTCATCTTTGTCCTGGTAATCCCATCTGTGTTAATTGGTTTTAAAGGCAGCAGACTTCTGTCTGGTTTTAAAATGCCTCTTCTCCTGTTTATTATCCTTTTCCTCTAGGCAATATGTGTATGGTGATTGGTGGAGCCAACCTCGGTCGTATTGGTGTGATCACCAGCAAGGAAAGACATCCTGGTTCTTTTGATGTGGTGCATGTGAAGGATGCCAATGGCAGCAGCTTTGCCACAAGGGTTTCCAACATTTTTGTCATTGGCAGTGTAAGACTTCAACTCTCTTTACTCCTTTTTAAGAAAACTCACCCTAGAAAGCGTAAAAACCTGCATCAATTACTGATGTTTGTCTGTTTGTTTGTTCTTTTGTTCTTTCTGTGTTAAGATTCACAGAATGCAGCAAGCTCTCTATTTAGAGTCTTGGAACAGAAACAAGATTAGATCTAGAGCCTTGAGCCTGCCTCTCGAGGTAGTCTACATGTGAGATGCCAGCACTACCATGCAACAAATAAAGTTAAACACAGCCTTGCAAATTTTGCAGGGTTATACCACTAGTATGGGCTTAATTAAGGTCACTGGCTCTAATCTGGTTGTGCCATGCCCCTTACTTTTGTTATTGAGTCTTCTAACCCCTCAGAGACTCCATCGTATAGCTCATCAATGAACATGGAGTTGTATAGTCAGTCCATTTCTCTTCTCAGTACTGAATTATAACACCTCAATTTATACCTTTGAAATGAGGTCATCAGGAAAGTGAGTAAATACATGTTTAAGCTTAAAGTTCTATAAAGCTAATGAAGGGGAGCTGACAGTTCTACACTTCAAAACTGAGAACCTGAGATTAGTGGCCTTTCCTTTAAAGATGCCATGAAAAACTTGTTGGCTGGTTGCCTCACATAAAATAGAAGCAGAAGATCTGTATTTAGCAACTCAGCAGTGGGGAGTAGGAAGGACTGCGAAAGGCAGATAACCTCTCACGAAACATGTATAAGAAAAATTTTAGTTTGTTTTAAGTTTTATTTGGTGGTTTTCTTTGTATTAGCTGCCTGTTGATGTAAAGGAAGGTACAAGGTATTTGTGTTTTGGTGGGATGTTTTTCTCTTCTCCCTTTCTTTCTGTACTTATTTTATCTCCTTTCCAATTGCAGGGCAATAAACCTTGGATTTCCCTGCCCAGGGGAAGGGGCATGCGACTTACTGTTGCTGAAGAGAAAGGCAAGAGGCTGGCCACCAGACAGAACAGTGGCTAAATTGCAGTAGCAGCATATCTTTTTTTCTTTTTTTTTTTTTTTTTTTTTTTTTGCACAAATAAGCGGTAAATTCTTGTTTCCTAATGTTTTTTTTCCTTGTTGTGGTTAATTGTTGGGTTTGAATTTTGCTCATGATTTTGGCACAAATAAACAGTGAGTTCTCTTTTTTTTTTCCCCCACAAATAGTGAATTCTTGTTTCCTAATGTGTGTTTTCCCCCTTGTGGTTAATGGGTTTGGATTTTGCTTATGCTTTTGGCACTATCTTAAGATCTCTAGGAATACCACCTGTACTTCCTCTGACCCTCCAGTACATAAACATTTGCTTCCCTCATATATGTTATGCACACCATCTCTGTGGGCACAATGATGGAGTAGCATCACAAAATCAAGTACAAACAGCATATGAAACTTCGGGTTGCCTCTGAGAATGGACATTAGTTGAAATCATAGAAGAAACAAGTGTTTGTGTTAATTAGGGAATTTAATTTTTCCTTCTTTACCAGGATTGTGCTTCTTTTTAATTTTTTCCCCTCCTCTCTGCTTCCTTTTCTTATAGAACTTAACTCAACAGTTCTTTAGGTCAGAAGTCCAGACTGTATCTCAGAAAGACTGCATTTTTTGTGTGTGGAAGCTATAGGAGAGGGTCTTAGTTTCTTTGCTTGTTCACATTGTCTGGGGGAAGGTCTTAGCTTCTTTGCTTGTCCACATTACTGGCAGAACTTAAGATCCTTGTGGCTGTAGGACTGAGGCCTGTTTCCTTCCTGACTGGCAGCTGAGGGCTGTTCTCAGCTTCTGGAAGCCATATGCTTTCTTTCCTAGAAGTCCCATTTCTTTATATTACTTAAACCCAGAGATGGCAGATCAAGTTCTTTGCATACACCAAGTCTTTGATCTGTCTTTGACCTGGTCGAGAATGGTTCTCCACATAAAGGCCCATTGAGATAATCCCTTTTTCTCACAGATTGTCACTTTAATGTCATATTTACAGGATCTTTAGGTAGTGCTTTTCTTACCAGTAACCATTATGGCTGAGTTTTGCTTGGCCCACTGGGCTTGTTCTGCCCACTTGGCATGGCAGGTTGTGCTTGGCTTATGCTACCAGCCTGGATTCCACACCTGTGATGGGCCAATTGGGCATGGAGCATTGAGGGGTGTGTGAGAAAGCATGCAGTGCGACCACTGTGCAGTCACACACACTGGCTGCTGCCGCAGGGCAGGCAGCTCCAGGTGCACAGCAGCAGCTTCTACAGTTTGCTCTCGGAAACACAATAGCACCCAGAAGCTTGGAGATGCCAGGAACTACAGGCCTCAAATAGGGGTTCACAGTCCCAGCTCAGGGAGCTTTGAGGTCTTGGCTTCCTAAAGTACCATAGTTTTCCTTCCTTACTGTCTGCAATGTGGTGAGCAAGGGAAATCTATCACTCAGTCCTTCTTGTGTTATGGCTCTTTCAGCCTTGACATATGATGGGTCCTGAGTTATCCTGTGTCCAGGAAGAATGAGGTATGTGGACACGTGGAGAGTGAGCAAGACAAAGAGCTTTATTGAGCAACAGAACAACTGGGACAACAGAGAGGTGGTAAGGAGGTGGGGTAGATTCTCTCCTTAGCGAAGACTGGAGCATGCTTTGGGAGCCAGTAGATGTCAGTGGGAGCAGACACCCCTGAGCCTGGGGGGAAGGATGATTCCTTCCCTGGCCCCCAAGGTTGCAGAGTACAGAGCTGGTCTCTGGGGCAGGGGTGATATCCAGCAAGTTTTTCTCTGGCCCCAGTGCTCCCCTCTGACAGGCTGTCAATCCTGTAGGGGAGTGAAGATGTAGGGGGGACAGAGTGCCTCTAGGATTGGGTCAGCGTTGCTTGATGGTCATGTCATGGATCCTGGAGAGGCCTAGAAGTTCCCTGGCAGAGCCAGGTATACATCTGTATGCATCCGTGATAATTGTAATTTTTTTTGTTTGTTTTTTGAGATGAGTCCCGCTCTCACCCAGGTTGGAATGCAGTAGTGCATTCCAATCTTGGCTTACTGCAGCCTCCCCCTCCTGGGTTCAAGTGATTCTTTTGCCTCTCAGCCTCCCAGGTAACTGGGACTACAGACACAAATCACCATGCACAGATTATTTTTGTATTTTTAGTACACAGAAATTGTCTGGTCGGGTCTCGAATTCCTGACCTCAAGTGATCCACCCACCTCAGCCTCCCAAAGTGCTGGGATTACAGGTAGGAGACATTGTACCCTGCTGATAATCAAAATTTCAACTCAAGTGCAGTAAAAATAGTATGCTGGAAAGAAGGAGGATAAAAATTCTCTTAGTACTGTTTTTATTGTAGTCTCATAGGCACTTCTATTTCAACTTGCCTTTATCTCATGACAGACAAATCCAAAAGTGAACCTGTTGATCAAAAATGTTCTCTCTTCCCAGTCCTTCCTCCCTGTGGTAAGGACATCCCTTTGCTCATCGCACTTAAGAACCTAAGGTTATTGTTACCTTATCCCTCACATGTCCCTTGAAACCTTTCTGTAAGTGGGTATACTTTAAATCTTTTGAGTTTGCTTTTCCTGTACTTCACTAGCTTTTGAGCCCAAAGAGCCACACTATCAACCCAAGACTTGTTTCTGAGTCTTTTTCAGGTTTATTCTGGGGCTTGCCCTCAAAAAATACTGCTGCTTCATTGTGTTATAGTGAACCCCAAGTTTCTCTTCAAAGAATGAGCATGTTAGGATGTTCAGCTCTTTCATTCTCTAATTCTCCATTTTAAAATGTAACTTCTTTGTAATTTAATAAACAACTTTCTCCACTGGTTCTAAAAACCTTAGGTTTTAAGGGGATATTGAAGGGTATCCAGTTAATTTCCCAAACCAAAACCCCATCCATGAAACAAGAGCTTCTCTTCTTCCTAGGCATTATAGGATACTTTACATCTGGATACCAGGTTTTGCCCCCCTAACCAAGCCACTTTATGAACTTACAAAAAGAAACTTAACTGACCCCATAGAACAAAAATCTTTCACTATTCTTCCTTCTATTCTCTAAAAATGGCCTTGGAGACTGCCCTAGCACTCCCGAACTCCTCAACTCTTTTCTTTCTACAAGGCAGACATAAAAGGCTGTGCCATCAGAATTCCGTGGCCTCTAGGCTTTTTATCCAAACAATTTAACCTCAGTCCTGGGCTGACCCTAATGTCTACTCATAGCAGCAGCTGTCTCCCTGATCAAAATCACAGGCTAGGCCAGGCGCGGTGGCTCACGCCTGTAATCCCAGCACTTTGGGATGCCGCGGCAGGTGGATCACGAGGTCAAGAGATCAAGACCATCCTGGTCAACATGGTGAAACCCCGTCTCTACTAAAAATACAAAAAATTAGCCGGGCATGGTGGCGCGTGCCTGTAATCCCAGCTACTCGGGAGGCTGAGGCAGGAGAATGAGGCGGAGGTTGCGGTGAGCCGAGATCATGCCATTGCACTCCAGCCTGGGTAACAAGAGTGAAACTCTTGTCTCAAAAAAAAAAAAAAAAAATCACAGGCTATGGCCCACTTACAACCTCCAAAGTTTAGTTCCCTCTTCACACCTCACACTTACTTTTAGCCCTTTACCATCTCCAGCTTTATCCCCTCTTTATTGAAACCCCCACAGTAAACATTATGACTCCATGTAACATATCTCTATGCTTCTCTGTTTCCTATTCTGGACCCAGACCATGCATAGTTTATTGATGGCAATAAACCATGCCATCTGAAGATTATCAACTCTAAGAGAGATGGCATCTAAGAGATGGCAGCCTGGGGGTAAAACCATGAAATATCAGCTGTAATTTTCTGTAGGAAAAGTATAAACCAGAAACTTAAACAAATGCAGGGCATGTAAAAGTAAATTAGTACAGTGAAGTTGAGCAGTGTGGGACAGAAAATACTACTTTCTGAGGTGGGCTTCCTCCAAGCCCAGTAAGTTGGCAGTGGTCAAAGCTGACTATGCTGTGGTATCCCAGTCATGTATTTTGGACGCTGCCACACTACCCCCTCCACCACTTCTCAGCAAGCTAGACTAATTGCCCTAACCCATGCTCTTAAACTCTTTCCAAAGGACTAGATGTTAATATTTATACTAACTCTAAATACACCTTCCACATCCTACACCATCCATATGGCAGAAAGAGATTTTCTCACCACAGAGGTCCTCTATTATTGCCCTCCTAGTAAAGGCCCTCCTTAGCCACTCTTCTCTCTGCCAAGCCCGGAGTTAACCATTGCAGAGGAGTCTGGGTTCAAGCCACTCCTATAAAACTCACAGGGTATAGCCCCTTTGAATTCTTATATGGCTACACCTTTCTGCTTGGGCCTAACCTTATTCCAGACACCAGTCTTCTTGGTATCTATCTTTCAGTCCTCCAACAGGCCACACATGAAATCTGCCAGGCTGCTAATTTCCCCTTAGGCACTTCAGATACCAGGCCATATGATGACACCTAGCCGGAAGGTAAGTCCTAGTTAAAAGCCTAACCCTTCAGTCTCTTCAACCATGGGGCAAGGACCCTTCCAAGTCATCTATAGCACCCCGTCTACAAGATGTCTGTCTACAAGACCCTCCCCAGTGAGTCCATCATTCCAGAATAAAGCTGTGTCCAAAGACAATCAGCCCAACTACTCTCCCTCCTCCTGGAAGTCACAAGTACTCTCTCCTCCACTTCTCTTAAATTCACCCCAAACTGGAAGAGTAACTCTATATAAGCCTAACAACATACCTTTTACTTTCATTAGACAACTTTTTCCTAACACCATTAATTGACACCGCTGCCCCTACTACTTAAACCCACCTCAGAAAGTAGTATTTTCTGTCCCACACTGCTCAGTTTCACTGTACTAATTTACTTTTACATGCCCTGCATTTGTTTAAGTTTCTGGTTTATACTTTTCCTACAGAAAATTACAACTGATATTTCATGGTTTTACCCCCAGGCTGCCATTCTCTTAGATGCCATCTCTCTTAAGAGTTGATAGATAATCTTCAGTGGCAGGAAACTCTATTTCTTCCACCTCAATAAAGTCCTTTTCTTTTATATTCACTCTTACACTCTTAACTCCTGTTATCTGTTCATACTAAATCTTGTTAAGGGTTTACTTGTAGATATAAAACACTTTCTCACACACTATTAAAACAAGAGTTCTCCCTCCACACATTTACCGTACCAAACCTCACTACAGCTTTTAACCACCACAGCCTTTGCTGGTTCCCTTGGGATTTGGGTCCAAAGCCCCAGCCCCCTTAGAACAGTTTCTCACCTTTTCAGTTTACACTTCCAGTTCTGTGTAAGCCAAGGACTTTTTTCTTTCCCGTCTGTGATTCTTCTTATATCTGCCTTCGTACCAACTGGACAGGCACTTGTACCCTAGTTTTCCTTACTCCCAAGATTCAGTTTGCTAATGGAGACAAAAGCCTCCTTATTCCCCTTGAGGTCCTGACATGACACAAGTGGGTCATTCCATTGATCGCCTTACTTGTGGTTAGGAATTACTAGTGCACTCGGCACAGGCATAGCAGGCCTTACCACTTCAGTCGTCTCCTTCTGTAGCCTCTCTGATTATTTCTCTGCTAATACTGCAGATTTAACTCAATCACTGTTCCTTCTTCAAGCTCACGTAAATTCCCTAGCTGCAGTTGTCCTTCAGAAACCACAGAGGTCTTGTTTACTGACCGCTGAAAAAGGATGTCCTTGCCTATTCCCTTTTTTTTTTTTTTTTTTTTTGAGACGGAGTTTCACTCTTGTTACCCAGGCTGGAGTGCAATGGCGTAATCTCGGCTCACCGCAACCTCCACCTCATTCTCCTGCCTCAGCCTCCTGAGTAGCTGGGATTACAGGCACATGCCACCAAGCCCAGCTAATTTTTTTGTATTTTTAGTAGAGATGGGGTTTCACCATGTTGACCAGGTTGGTCTCGATCTCTTGACCTTGTGATCCAACCGCCTTGGCCTCCCAAAGTGCTGGGATTACAGGCTTGAGCCACTGCGCCCGGCATGTCTTTGCCTATTCCTAAATGAAGAGTATTGTTTGTATGTAAACCAGTCCAGCCTCATATATGACGCCATCAGTAAATTAAAAGACAGAGTCCAAAAGCTCGCTAATCAGGCAAATGGTTATTCTGGACCTGGCCGGACTGGTGGACACTCCCTAACTGGGAGTCATGGATTCTTCCAACCCTTAGTCCTCTGTTACCTGTTTTCTCCTCTTATTTGGACACTGTGTTTTGTGATTAATCTCTAAATTCCTACAAAATCATATACCATACAACAAATGCTCCTTCTAAAAACCCCACAATATCACCCCTTGCCCCCCAAGATCTCCCAGCAGTCTAAAATCTTTCCGATTTTTAGATTTTCACATCACCCCTATTCCTGCTCAAAGAAGCCCTGAGAAACATTGACCCATCACCACTCTTTGCCTGTCTTCCTGATATTTCACTGCCCTCCACTCTTCATTTCTTTTTCCTTTATATTACTTACATAAAATGACAGGAATGTAAGGTATTTTAGGCTGACTGAAGGCCCTATGGATGCCATGTTAACCTTTGTGACCTGCATGGACACACTCCAAATGAGTTCCTGGAAAATCTGAAGTAACTGGAAGACCATGAAAAAAGGAAGAAATGATCAACCCCTGTGGTGCCAACTTTGAGACATTCTCTATTGTTCCTTATTCCCACCCCAATTGATAAGGCCATTGGACTTTGTAATTGACCTTAGTCAGCCTTGTGACTCCACACCCTAAGATCCCCTCCGAGCTTGCAAACCTACAACCCCCTCCCAGCTTGCAAAAAAAAAAAAAAAAAAAAAAAAAAAAACCACCCTAAACTGTAACTTCTGTAACTTTCCAGTGCCCACCCCAAAGTTGGATAAAACCAATTCCTATCCCACTGTCCTTTGCTGACTCTCTTTTCTGACTCAGCCCACCCACCCCCAGTTGAATAAACAGCCATGTTGCTCACACAAAGTCTGTTTGAGGGTTCTTTTCATTCAGAGCATGAGTTTTAACAGATATATGTTTGATTATTTGTTCTAGACAATTTTTTTAAGTTTATTAAAATTAAGAGAACAGACCTAAAGAGTTTAATTTGTGAAGCCAGTTTACCACCACTTGCCCAGTAAATCAATCCATCTTCATGAGTCCAGTGAGACATAATACTTATAAGAAAAGTGAGATATCTTTATTATTATTACTCATGGAAAGAAAAAATTCTAAGATTCATGGGTGAGCCAATTTTACAAGGCTAAGTAAAGCTGGTTGGGGTACACACAGAATCTCTTCTGTGAATACTGAAGCTAAGGGAACCTAAAAAGCAGCTAATCTTGGATTTTATACTCATAGTAATGTCTCACTGGGATTTGGTGTTGCAGAGCATCCTGTTTTTGAACAGAAGGAAACAGAGCATAGATGGTTTCTGACAGCCCCTCTCTGTGTCAGCATGTTGCATTCCCAGCACATTCTGTACTTACTTTGAGACTTAGGAGGAAGAGATGGGTCAGCTAAGGCCATTCAGCAACCTATTTTGTATTCCATTCCCCATTGGAGATATCTCTCTTAGCAAAGTCAGTTCATTTCATATGCCAAGAGACCTCCATGAACTAAAAGTAGAGATTTGTCTCACCAGATTGATGTGACATCTTGACTAGCACAAACTCAGTGCAACACCTTGAGCCGTCATCGAAATACCTTTCACTATGCTCAGGAAAAATATAAGCACTAGCAGGATGATCAGGCATACCAGGTCACTGCTCCAATATACCAGTGACGTACGTAAAAAGCTGGTAAATACGTCAAGGAAGAATCCTTCAGATAATCCCACTGCCTGTAGCCAGTGAGCCTGCTTCCAGGTGTCCTCTACTTGTATTTCTACAGAGCTTGAAGTGTTTATTCAGATACAGCACAAGGTATTAGCAATTGCACATACTTCTTTCAGTTCATCTAAAAAAACTAGATAATTGTGTTGTCTAAAACAGCCTTCCTGAGAAAGATAAGTAGTGTCTACTGGTTTGCTTAGGACATGGTAGTGGAGGAGGCAATGCCTACCATGCAGAGGAATTGATTTTTTTAAGTTTTTGTTTTTGTTTTTGTTTTTGTTTTTCATAAGCTGATTTCTACATATGGTACCAATGATATTATAAAGGACATAGAGACTAACCAGTTAATCATGCAAACTAGCAGGTTTCCAGTAAGCCTTATACACCGTTTTAGGCCACTGGCCCATTGTAATTCCCAGGGTTGTTGTCCGGGACATCCATAGGATATGCAACATCATCCACCAACTTTCCAGGCATGACATTGCCCATTAGTATGGCCACTGCAGGCCACCTGCAGAGAAAGACAGCCCTGGCATGCATGCAGCAGTCCTTTCCCCATTTTATTGTTCAGTGACCCATCCATGGGTATGGAAGCACTGGTGTTTGTCTGTGAGGTCTCATTGATAGCATAGTTACATAAGCTCAGTATCTCACATGCAATATTGTTCATGAAACCTCAACACAGATGGCCAGAAATTGTTCAGTCTTTATTTTCATCACCGTTGTCTTCCATGTAATCAAAGCAGCATGTTTTATCAAAATATCAGCCCTCCAAAGTTTTGTTAGTTGATCATGATCCTGACATTGTCTCTCCTTAGGTCCCCATTTTAACGGAACTATTGTGAGTGCCAGGTTTTCATTCAGAACTTGTTTTATTGGTGTAAACTGTGATGTTTACCACTGGATGGATGTGAGATCATTGTGTTCTTTGATAGAAAGTTCTGCCAGCAGTGACCACCCTGGGGAGAGCTTAAGGAAGGTGTTATAGTTCCAGGCCTCTGCTGCCTTATCCCTGTGAAACTACAGATGGACAAGTTTATTACACACCCTCATTACATACACTTGCAGTTACAGGTGTTCTCTACCTCTGTTATAGGAGTTGGGCTGAGTTGCTATAGCAACCTAGCCTGTCTGCCCCAGCCCTAAAGCTACTCTCTGCAGGCACTCATCTTCTTTGTTGCTTGTTACTTACCTTTCATCCTCAGTGACTCAGTACAAAGAGATTACATCCTGTGCAAGCTTAACTTGTCTGATAATGTTGCCTGATGTTGCTCACCCAAATGGGAAAATCGGACATCCCTATCAGCACTAGAGGGAATATAGAACCTGGCATTTCCTTGTCCTGTTCTCTATCTCTGTGAGACCCTGTGGAGGAGAGAACCCCAGAAAGAAGCCTTACTTCCAAATAGGAGTTTGGGGCCCTGTCTAAGATACCATGGCAGCCTGAACTTCAAACTAACACCAGAACATGCAATCAAAGGAAAAGCAAAACCAGTAGTTACAGATGCTGAGATTGGTTTTTGGCAAGTATAGACCAACCTTGTCCACTTCCAACTCCACCAATCTCAGTGTTTAACATTCACAGTATGAGAGGAAAATAAATCTTGGGCCTCTAAACTCATTAAGCCAAAGGGAATAGTCAAACTGGGAACTGGGTCATGCAAACCTGCCTTCCCTTTTCATTCATAAATAAGAAAGCTACACAAGGAAAAGCTACATACCTCCCTCACATTTTTTTTCTGCAAGGAAATTCCTCATCAGCTGTAAGATCTTTACCCTAAGGTGTTTATGTTAAAATTTCATCATGGCAATATAAATTGATAGCTTATCTTTACAAGTGCAATTACTCCTGGACCACCAGAGACAAATGCATATTGATTGTTCACGTACCCCATCTTGTCTATGTTATCTTATGTAAAGTGCAGATTTCCTGCATTTTTTACCTGCCCAATTTGTCTGTGTCATCTTATGTTAAAAAAAAAAAAAAAAATGCAGATTCACTGAGCCAGACAAAGGCATGAATAGCTATTTTTCCATACCTGCCTTTTACATGAAAATTGTGTACTTCTCAATATCCTACCTTTCCTCTTTAAATTTGGACCTCTCAAAATTATCTTTGGAGAAACACATAGATCTGTCTTCCAACTGTGCATCCTTAACTTTGGCAAGTAAACCTCCTAAAGTGACTTGTCTTGTCATTTTTCTCTGCTGACAGCCGCAATGCTGTGCTTGCTTTGTGCTGAAGTGCAGGGTTAAGTGTCCATACTGCCTAATTCAAGTAAGGGTGCTAACCCACTAGCAAGGCATGTTGATAATTCAAGTAAGGGTTCATGGTCAGGGTGTAGGGTTTCACTGTCACAGTACCCTAGTACATCATATTCCAAGAGGGAGTATAGAACCTGGTATTCCCCGGTTCTATTATCTATCTCTGTGAGACCCCATTGAGGAGAAAAATCCCAGAGGGAAGCATTACCTCCAGATTGCAGTTAAGCACCCAGTCTGGGGTACTATGGAAGTCTGAACCTCAAACCAGCAACAGAAATGCCCTCTCAAGAGAAAAGGAAAGCAGTGGTTGGGGATGCTGACATGTGTTTTGTGTTAAACCATAATGCCCATTGTGGTATTGCTTGGGCAGTAAAGGATGTCTTTCAGTCAGAGTGAAGTCCCATGGGGATTCAAAATCATGACAAATTCTTCTCAAGGAGACCCTGATATTCTCTGTGTCCAGTGTCCACATAGGTGGCATATATTTCTTCCTCAAAAGCATCAAGATGTTCCTATAATCTTTGTACCCACTGAGAAATCCAACAGTCCAATTACTTAGTTGCCATTCTTATGATCAGTTGGCTAGGTTGTTAGCAATAGCCCACAAGTCAGTGAAAATGCAGCAAGATATAGTGGTAGGAGTGGTCTGAATGGCCATAACCACTGCATGTATTTTGACCCTTCAGGCAGAATGTTCATGTCCATGTAGATAAACACCATAGGTCACTGAGTTTATCTCAATGGCTTTACTTTTTTCCTAAGTGGACCTGAACCTGTTGTTATGTGGGCTACAGCATACAAATACCCTCTCCAAAATCTGAATTCTCCCTTTTTCTCTTTTCATTGTAACAGAGGTATAGGCCCACTGGTCTCCAGTGAGATCTAGAAACTATAGCCTCTTCTCTAATAGTGTCATCCAGCTGGGAACATATAGATAACATTGGAACATTGTTCCTTTATCAAACAGACACAAAAAAGAACTGTATTAGTCCATTTTCATGCTGCTGATAAAGACATATCAGCAGCAAGAGAAAATGAAGAAAAAGCAAAAGCAGAAAACCTTGATAAACCTACCAGATCTTGTGAGACTTACTCTCTAACATGAGAATAGCCCAGGAAAGAACAGACTTCGTGATTCAATTACTCCCCACATTCCAAAACACATGGGAATTCTGGGAGATACAATTCAAGTTGAGATTTGGGTGGGGACACAGCCAAACCATACCACCAACCAAGCTTCATGTATTACTCTATTCTCACACTACTAAGAAGATACTACCCGTGACCTGATACAGTAGCTTGCACCTATAATCCCAGCACTTTGAGAGGCTAAGGCAGGTGAATCACTTGAGATCAAGTTCAAAACTAGCTAGGCCAACATAGCAAAACACTGTCTCTACTAAAAATACAAAAATTAGCTGGACATGGTGGCCAGCACCTATAATCCTATCTACTCAGGAGGCTAAGGCACAAGAATCACTTGAACCCCGGAGGCAGTTTGCAGTAAGTCAAGATCACACTACTGCATTCCTGTCTGGGTGACAGAGCAAAACTTTGTTTTGAAAATAATAGCAGGGACTAGGCAATTTATAAAGGAAAAATGTTTAATTGACTTACAATTCTACATTGCTGGGGAGGGGTCAGGAAACTTATAATCATAGCAGAAGAGGGAGGTACATATTCCCATGACAGCAGGAGAAAAAGAGAGAGAGAGAGAGAGAGAGAGAGCAAGCAAAGGGGGTATGCCACACTTTTAAATCATCGAATTGTATGAGAACTCCCTCACTATCACAAGAACAGCATAGGAAATATCACTTCCATGACCCAATCACCTCTCACCAGGTCCCTCCCTCTACATGTGGGAATTATAATTTCCAATGAGATTTGGGTGGAGATATAGAGCCAAATCATATATTCGCACTCCTGTCCTCTCCCAAATCTCATGCCCTTTTCACATTTCAAAACCAATCACAACTTTCCAGCAGTTTCTGAAAGTTTTAACTAATTCCATCATTAACTCAAAAAGTGAAGTCCAAAGGCTCATTTGAGACAAAGGAAATCTTCTGCCTATGACCTGTAAAATCAAAAGCAAGTTAGTTATTTTCAAGATACAGTGAAGTACAGGCATTCAGTAAATGTTTTCACTCCAAGTGGAAGTAATTGGCCCAAAAAAGGGAAGCCACAGGCTTCATTCAAGTCTAAAACCTGGCCAGGCAGTCATTCTCTACAGAGGCCAAATAATGGACTCCTACAGCCTTGGGCAGCTACATGCTACTTAGCCTCTGCAGAGAATAGCCCCTATGATTGCAGAGAATAGCCCCACATGACTACTTAGCCTCTGCTGAGAATAGCCCCTATGACTGCTCTCACGGGCTACCAGTTAGTGCCTGTGGCTTTTCCAGGTACATGATACAATTTGTTGATGGATCTAAAATTCTGGGACCTAAAGGACAGTGACTCTCTTCTCATAGCCCTATGAAGCAGTGCTCTAGTAGAGATTCTGTGTGGGGGCACCAACTCATTTTTCCTCTGCATTGCCCTATTAGTGGTTCTCCATGAGGGCCCTTCCCCTGCAGCAAACTTCTGTCTGGACATACATGCATTTTCTTTTTTCTTTTTCTTTTTCTTTTTTTTTTTTTGAGATAAAATTTCACTCTTGTTACCCAGGCTGGAGTGCAATGGTGTAATCTCGGCTCACTGCAACCTCCGCCTCCTGGGTTCAGGCAATTCTTCTGCCTCAGCCTCCCGAGTAGCTGGGATTACAGGCACGTGCCACCATGCCCAGCTAATTTTTTGTATTTTTTAGTAGAGACGGGGTTTCACCGTGTTGACCGGGATGGTCTCGATCTCTTGACCTCGTGATCCACCCGCCTCGGCCTCCCAAAGTGCTGGGATTACAGGCGTGAGCCACCACGCCCATACATGCATTTTTATACATCTTCTGAAATCTAGGCAGATATTCCTAAAACTCAACTCTTGTCCTCTTGGTGATTTGTCTTTCTGTTGTTGAGTTTTAGGAGTTCTTTCTATATGTTCTAATACAAGTCCTTTATCACATGTATTATTTGCAAAAAAAAATTTTATGTTCTGTGACTTGTTTTTTAATTTCTTGGGTTTTATTATTTATTTATTTAATTTTGGGATGGAGTTTCGCTCTTGTTCCCCAGACTGCAGTGCAATGGCACGATCTCGGCTCACCGCAACCTCCGCCTCCTGGGTTCAAGCAATTCTGCCTCAGCCTCCTGCCACCATGCCTGGCTAATTTTTGTATTTTTAGTAGAGTCAGGGTTTCACCTTGTTGACCAGGATGGTCTCCATCTCTTGACCTCGTGATCCACCCGCCTCGGCCTCCCAAAGTGCTGGGATTATAGGCGTGAGCCACCGCACCTGGCCAATTTCTTGGTTTTTAAATGTTATGATATTGGGGCAAAATTTCTTTGCTTACTTGTACATTTTTTTTTTCAAGTTTTTTTTCTTTTTATTGCATTTTAAGTTTTGCGGTACATGTGCAGGACATACAAGATAGTTGCATAGGTACACACATGGTAGTGTGATCTGCTGTCTCCCTCCACTTCACCCACATCTGGCATTTCTCCCCCTGCCATCCCTCCCCAGCTCCCCCCACAACTGTCCCTCGCCTGTTCACCCCCAGTAGACCCCAGTGTATAATACTCCCCTCCCTGTGTCCATGTGTTCTCACTGTTCATCACCCGCCTATGAGTGAGAACATGCAGTATTTCATTTTCTGTTCTTGTGTCAGTTTGCTGAGAATGATGTTCTCCAGATTCATCCATGTCCCTACAAAGGACACAAACTCACCGTTTTTGATTGCTGTATAATATTCCATGGTGTATATGTGCCACATTTTCCCAGTCCAGTCTATCATCGATGGGCATTTGGGTTGGTTCCAGGGCTTTGCTATTGTAAACATTGCTGCAATGAACATTCGTGTGCATGTGTGCTTATAGTAGACCGATTTATAGTCCTTTATATCCTACTGGACATATACCCAGCAATGGGATTGCTGGGTCAAATGGAATTTCTATTTCTAGGTCCTTGAGGAATCGCCACACTGTCTTTCACAATGGTTGAACTAATTTACACTCCCACCAACAGTGTAAAAGTGTTCCTATTTCTCGACATCCTCTCCAGCATCTATTGTCTCCAGATTTTTTTTTTTCCAATCAATGAGAGCTTGTAAGGTTGCTGAGGTTGTTTGGCCTTGAACTCTTGGCCTCGCCTTCGCAAGCGCCACGACATCCAGCCGGAGCCACTTTGGGCTCCTTTTTTTTTTCTTTTGTCTCCAGATTTTTTAATGATCGCCATTCTAACTGGTGTGAGATGGTATCTCAATGTAGTTTTGATTTGCATCTCTCTAATGACCAGTGATGATGAGCATTTTTTCATATGTTTGTTGGTCTCGTGTATGTCTTCTTTTGTAAAGTGTCTGTATATCCTTTGCCCATTTTTTGAATTGGCTTGTTTGTTTTTTTCCTGTAAATTTGTTTGAGTTCTTTGTAAATTGTGGATATCAGCCCTTTGTCAGATGGGTAAACCGCAAAGATTTTTTCCCATTCTGTTGGTTGCTGATTCACCCTAATGACTGTTTCTTTTGCCATGCAGAAGCTGTGGAGTTTGATTAGGTCCCATTTGTCTATTTTGGCTTTTGTTGCCAATGCTTTTGGTGTTTTGGTCATGAAGTCCTTGCCTACTCCTATGTGTTGAATGGTTTTGCCTAGATTTTCTTCTAGGGTTTTTATGGTGCCAGGTCTTATGTTTAAGTCTTTAATCCATCTGGAGTTAATTTTAGTGTAAGGTGTCAGGAAGGGGTCCAGTTTCTGCTTTCTGCACATGGCTAGCCAGTTTTCCCAACACCATTTATTAAACAGGGAATTCTTTCCCCATTGCTTGTTTTTGTCAGGTTTATCAAAGATTGTACGATAGTAGGTATATTGCGTTGCCTGCGATGCCTTTGTTCTATTCCATTGGTCTATATCTCTGCTTTGGTACCAGTACCATGCTGTTTTGATTACTGTAGCCTTGTAGTATAGTTTGAAGTCTGGTAGTGTGATGCCTCCAGCTGTGTTCTTTTTGCTTAGAATTGACCTGGCTATGCAGGCTCTCTTTTGGTTCCATATGAAGTTTAAGGTGGTTTTTTCCATTTCTGTGAAGAAGGTCATTGGTAGCTTGATGGGGATAGCGTTGAGTCTGTAAATAACTTTTGGCAGTATGGCAATTTTTATGATATTGATTCTTCCTAACCATGAACATGGAATGTTTCCCCATCTGTTTGTGTCCTCTCTTATTTCATTGAGCAGTGGTTTGTAGTTCTCCTTGAAGAGGTCCTTTACGTTCCTTGTTAGTTGTATTCCTAGGTGTTTTATTCTCTTTGTGGCAATTGTGAATGGCAGTTTGTTCTTGATTTGGCTCTCTTTCAGTCTGTTATTGGTGTATAGGAATGCTTGTGATTTTTGCACATTGATTTTGTATCCTGAGACTTTGCTGAAGTTGCTTATTAGTTTCAGGAGTTTTGGGGCTGAGACAATGGGGTCTTTTAGATATACAATCATGTCATCTGCAAATAGAGACAATTTGACTTCCTCTTTTCCTATTTGAATACCCTTTATTTCTTTTTCTTGCCTGATTGCTCTGGCTGCTTACTTGTACATTTTGTGTCATTACTAAGAAACCTGATGTAATCTCAAGTCACAAGTATTTACACCTATGTTTTCTTCTATGATTTTTGGTCAATTCTGAGGTAATTTTTGTGTGTGTTGTGATGTATGGGTATTTAATAGCTAGGGATCTCTATAGAAACAAAACCAATAAGATATATACCACTAATTAAGTGAAAATTTACTGTAGAAACTGGCTCACGTTATTATGGAGATAGTGAAATTTCATGATATGTAATTTGCAAGACAGAGAATCAAAATAGCCATACCATATTTCAGACTCAGTCTGAAAGCATGAAAATTGGAAATACAGCAAGGAGAAGTATTTGGTATCTATTCTAGAGTAAGAAGACAGGCGATCTTGGAGTAGTTCTAATGAACAAGAGCAATAGAGAGCAATAGGACTGTGTCGCAGCTTTTAAAAAGAGAGCATATTTGCCTTTTATCTGCCTTTAGGTTTTGTGACTACCTATATTGTTTAGAGCAGATCTTCTTTATTCAGCCTATTGATTCAAATTCTAATCTTTTCCAGAATCACTCTCACTGAAACACCCAAAAATAATGTTTTACTCTCTAAGTGTCATTAACACAGTAAATTGACATATAAATTAACAATTATAGTGCCAAACCTAATTTTTTTGTGTGTGAATATCCAGCTGGCTCCTCACCATTTTGCTTTAAAAGACTGCAAAAAAATAGTTTTAAAGAAAAAAAAACCCACTGAATAATTTTGGAATGCTATTGAAAATCAAGGACTTGAACATTTTTTATGGACTCTCAATTGTGTTTTACTGATCTGTGTGCTCTGTCTGTATACCAATAAAATATAGTCCTAATATGTAGTAAATTTTGATTTGAAGTGATAAGTAACAATTTTTTTTAAAAGTATGCCAGTGAAAAGAGTAAAACTCTGTAAAATATTAAAGACATTTATTCTGAACCAAATATAGGTAACAAAGGGCAATTAACACAGCCCCACGAAATCCTGAGAACATGGGCCCCAGGTGGTCAGCTATAGTTTGGTTTTATATATTTTAGGGAGAAAAAAACACATCAATCAATCAAGACACGTGCAATGTACTTTAGTTCGGTTCAGAATAGTGAAACAACTTAAAGTGGGGAATAGGGGTTGGAAGTGGCTTCCAGGTTACAGGTAGATTCAAAGATTTTCTCATTGGCAATTGATTTTAACAGATATCCAACAATATGGAATCAACCGAAGGGAGTGTCTGGGTTAAGATAAGGAGTTGTGGAGACCAAGGTTCTTATTACTCAGATGAAGCCTCCAGGTAGCAGGCTTCAGAGAGAATAGACTGTAAATGTTTGTTATCAGAATTTAAGTGTCTAAAGTTTTTGTTTAAATGTTGATTCTGGTTAGCTATGCCTGAATTCCAGAGGAAGAAAAGTGTAATAATACATGACTGAACCCTGCTTTCCACCATGGACTTTAATGTTTTGGGTTAAATTTACAATGCTCTTAACATTAATACGCCTGTAGGAACATGCTTACTTCACTTTACTGACAAATCCTCTATCACTACAAATAACCTAAAAAATATTAGCACTCATTATTCTCTAGGTTGACACCTTCCTTATCTCACATTTCCATCCTTGGCTACCTTCTCCCTGTTCCTTAATTCTCCTCTTAGGCCCTCTTCACACTTACTCATACCCAGGCCTACAAATGTTAGTGACAGACTATTTTTTTGATACTATACACTTATTCATACATCATGAAAATCAAACCACTTTCACCACACAGTTACCTCATCGATCTCCCTTTCTACCCCCTAACCACTGCAGTTCTTGCTGGATCTTTAGGAGTTCGGATATGTGACTCTCCTTTCAAGGATCCCTCTCACTGTTCCAGCCTACATTTTCAATTCTGCCTTTCTCTGGGCCACTTCTTCTTATATGGCTCTTCCATTTATATGTATCTATGCAGTAACTACGCAGGAGCCTGTGCCTTAGTCTTCCTTAATCCTAAAATTCAATTTGCCAATGGTAATGAGACACTTCCTATCACCCTAATAACACTTGCTCTTAACAAAAAGAGTCATCCAGGTAATTTCATTACTTATGGGAATAGGGCTTGCACTCTCCACTAAGGCCTTGGAGCTGACAGTGGGGGTCATCAGCCCATCACAACATTCCACAGTCTGTCTACTGATTTCTTTGGCAGCATTACAGACATATCTAATACCTCGTCTGTCCTTCAAACTCAAATCGACTCTAACTGCAGTTGCCCTCCAAAACCATGGTCTTGACTGACTCACTGTGGAAAAGGGAAGACTCTGCATATTTCTAAATGAGAAAAGCTGTTTTTACCTAAATCAATCTGGCCTAGTTTATGATGATATCAAAAGACTCAAAGACAAGGCCCAAGATTTGCTAATCAGGCAAGTAACTCTGCCAACCCTGCCTGGTCATTTTTCTAGCTGAATATCATGGCTCTTTCCAATCCTTATTCCACTAATATCCACCTTTCTTCTCATATTTGGACCTTGCATTTTCCGATTAGTCTCTCAATTCCTACAAAACGTATCCAGGCCATCATTAATCACTCTATGTGGCAAATGCTGCTCTTAACAACCTAACAATATCACCTTCTATCCCAGGACCTCTCAGCTAGTTAAAGCTAGATGCCTTGTCAACCCCCCTGTTTGTTTGCCTATTTTATCTTCAGTCCAATTTTACAGGCATCACCCTCTTACAATCAGCCAGAAACCAATCAATCACTCATGAGCTCCAGGCAGCATGCTGCTAATGTCAAGATGCAGCATGACACCTTTCCAGAACTCACACATATCCCTTTCAATCCAACTCTTGTGGGACCACATCCTATACTGGACACTATTTCAACCTTGGCACAAGGCTTCATCACTAAACATATTATGCTTCCAAGGACTTGGCCAAACACTTACTAAACTACAAAAATCACAGACTTTTCTTTAAGGTGTCCACCCTCTGTCACGCTCAAACAAGCCTTAAGAAACACTGCCCCTACTCCATTCTCCAACTTTTTTCTTTAATACATATGTTAAAAGATGGGAATGTCAGTCCTCCAAGACCAAGCCTGGCCATTACAGCCTTGGTGACCTGCATGTACACCTCTGGATGGTCCCCAGAAGCCAGAAAGTCTGACTTAACCACAAATAACCAGGTGGCCACAGAAAGAATGAAACATTTTCCCGCCTCAACTAATTGCTCTTCCTTTGCAACCTGCAGCCTGCAAGCATTGTTCCTGCTTATCCTTGTGGAATTACTCCCCTGAACACTGAGTTTCTCAAGAGCACCATCTCTGTGACTATGTAATTTACCTCACCCTCCCCTCTGCTTGCAACTGATAACCCCCACTTTTATGATCATGCCTATTTGTAGCAGATAACCCTACCTTGTGACCATGCATTCCATGATGCCTTTCCCCTCCCCAAGGTAGATTATCAACTGCTACCTTTGTGACCATGCATCCTGTGATGCCTTCCCCTCCCTAAAATAAATTACTACCTTTAACTGACCACTTGCCCCAACCTATAAAACTAATTCCAATCCTACCACCCTCCGCTGCGGCCTCACCCTACTCACACCCAGGTAAATAAAGAGCCATGTTGCTCACACAAAGCCTATTTGGGGGGTCTCTTTATTCAGCAAGCACATTTTAACAATAAGGATTTTATTCTCACTGGTAGGCTTTTATGTGTAGCTTTTCAAGTTACTGTTTATGAAATGTATTATCCAATAGAATATGTCTGTAATTAGGAATTTTAGCTCAGGATGGAGGCATGGGATGGATAGAAACACTAATTAAATAGATGTTTTAGATTATGTGACTTTAAATTTGTGAAAAAAAAATTATGCATCAAAGTACTTTTTGGTTTTATGTGTAGGATAATTTTCAGCAATAACAAAGTTACATGATTTAGAATGTAAATGAAGAGTACACAATTACAGTTTTGTCTGAAATCTTGATTGCTTATTAAGTATATATTCACAGATTGATTTCCTGAATAAACCTTTTTCAATTTGCTTCAAGCTTTTGGTAATTTACAGAGTCTTTTAAAAGACAATCTGACACTTTGTCAATTTTGTCTCTTCGCTTTTCAATGGAGAACAGAGTTTTTGAGGCTTTCTTTATAACTTTCTATATTTTTAATTTTTTATTAATGAAGATAAATTAATTTTGATTAAGCAATCTCTTTTTGAGACTTAAATCAAGAGAATCTCTTTGTTCTAGGCTAGGTATGATGGCTCACATCTGTAATTCCAGCACTCTGGAAGGGTGAGGCAGAAGGATTGCATGAACCCAAGGAGTTACCAGCCTGGGGAACTAGTGTGAGACCTTGTCTCTATTAACTAAAAAAAAGAGAGAAAATCTCTTTGTTCATGAAACAACAATTCTGTTGTTTAGATTAAGTAGGAATTGTTTTAATGTGATTTGGTCATTTAGCTGTTATACTAAATGAAACGTTATTATGTGTCATATATGTTGTCCTGGTTTAAATAATTTCAACTTCATGGCATTTTAAGACATAAAGTGTAAAAATATTATATCTACCTTTTATTAGAAGACAAAATATAAACCCAACATTGTGCCAAGCTAACAGAATAGTAGGGCAGATGCTTGGTGCAGCTGGAGCTTTAGCTGAGATTGTCACAGAACTGGAAATTTCGTATTTCTTACTTAGAAAACTTCTAGTTGTACACATGGAAGGAGACAAAAAAGTAGGAACGGTAAATGCTTTTTATAATTCTTGTTCCAAAAAAACCAGACAGAACATCATGTTTAAATACAATCAATTTAGTTCTTTGGGTTGGTTTTTTTTTGAGACAGTCTTGCTCTGTCACCCAGGCTTGAGTGCAATGGTGTGATCTCAGCTCACTCATTACAACCTTCGCCTCCCAGATTCAACTGATTCTCCTGCTTCAGCTTTGCAAGTAGCTGGGACTACAGACACCCACAACCACATCCAGGGTTTCACCATCTTGACCAGACTGGTCTCAATCTCCTGACATCCTGATCCACCAAGCTTGGCCTCCCAAAGTGCTGGGATTATAGACATCAGCCACTGTGACCGGTCTTCATTCTTTTATAGTTATAAAATGAGATCACACAAAAAAGAAAGGTTTTTTTTTTTTTTTTTTTGAGACGAAGTTTCGCCCTTGTTACCCAGGCTGGAGTGCAATGGTGCGATCTTGGCTCACCACAACCTCCGCCTCCTGGGTTCAGGCAATTCTGCCTCAGCCTCCCGAGGAGCTGGGATTACAGACATGCGCCACCGTGCCCAGCTAATTTTTTGTATTTTTAGTAGAAACAGCGTTTCACCATGTTGACCAGGATGGTCTCGATCTCTTGACCTTGTGATCCACCCACCTCGGCCTCCCAGAGTGCTGGGATTACAGGCATGGGCCACTGTGCCCAGCCAAAACGGAAAGGTTTTAAAATTTTGTATGTAAATTAGCCAGAAATTGAGTCAAAAATTGAAAAAGTATTTTCCTTAATATATATGCTATTTTAATAAAAGACTCAAGATTTAGTTGGAAAAGAAAAAATTATCAACACTCAATTGGCCAGCAGACAAGGAAATAAGCATTTTTGTAATCTGAGAAGTTATAAATTTGTAACATTTTTATATATCAATATTGGTGATATCAAAATTTTAAATGTGCAAACACTGTCACAGAAATTTCAGTTGGAAGTTTTATTTTTAACAGCTTTAGGGAAAATGTACTGATTTTCAAATTTAGATTATAGATTATATATTTCTTGATTAAAAGATCTTCAAGTTATAGTAATCTCGAGGGAAGATACTAGTGACTAAAGATCAGTAAAGAATTTAACACTAGAAGGCTGGTTGTGGTGGCTCATGCTGTAATCCTAGCACTTTGGGAGGCCGAGGCAGATAGATCACGAGATCAAGAGATCGAGACCATCCTGGTCAACATGGTGAAACTCTGTCTCTACTAAAAATATAAAAATTAGCTGGTCAAGATGGCATGTGCCTGTAGTCCCAGCTACTCGGGAGGCTGAGGCAGGAGAATCGCCTGAACCCAGGAAGTGGAGGTTGCGGTGAGCCGAGATTGCACCATTGCACTCCAGCCTGGGTAACAAGAGCAAAACTCCGTTGCAAAAAAAAAGAAAAAGAAAAAGAAAAATGCAATTTTCATTGTGGTGCTATCAATACTGCACAAAGCACTCTTTAATATACTACATAAACACTGGTCTATAAAATTCTCAGCAAGCCTTTGTTTCCTTGCTGCCCTGCTTATTGCATCCTTACAACGTAGTTTCATACTTTTTCTAATAAATCTCCCTTTCTTCATGTATTGTTTTAGTAAATTCTTCTTACTACCTGTTTGATACAAGCCCTAGACAGTAGCTGATAACCCATGACATTTTGGTGGCCCATACAAGTACTTCCGTTATGGGGAACTCACTTGCCTTTTTTTTCCCAACTAAGGATCCTCAGTGGACAACACCTAAGCACAGAGACAACTGAAGGTCTCTGGCTGAAATTACATTGCAGTAGGACTGAAAGGTATTCCATGTGGAAGCGTCTGACCACCACTGCCTATGCAGGTGAAGAACGTAAGTTTATTTTCCCTTTTAAGTCTTCCAAGAGCTGACTTCCATATCCCTCTGACAAACTACTGTAACTGCCATTTTCTGCTGTTGCATGAAGGACAACGTGTGAACAGGGCTGACTGATTTGCCTAAAAAGGACTAACACTCTATTCTATCTGTTGTGGCAGAAAGTACCTAATCTCTTTAAGCGACCTATCTGGCAACATAACTCGTTTAGAGCTGTTTTAGGGGGCTTGAATGCTCTTTTTCTCATTCTGAATTCTCTTTTGGAGTCATTTAGCCATGCTGTTCTGGACATTACTAAATCAGTTGCTTTCCCTTTTCTGCTCCATCCGCTGGTCTGCCATAGGCTGACTACTCCCTGTTCCCATTTTCCTCTCCAATTACCCAACATAAGTCTCCTGAGCAACCAAGTGGTGTTTTCTAGTAGATAGAATACCCCTTTGGAAAATGTACCCAAGTCCCTCAGCAGACATTAAACACTTTTTATCTCTGCAGGAAACCCACCTAGACTCACCTCTAGGCAACATTCTAAAGCATTGAGAGAAATTTGACCCCAAAACCCTCAAATAGAAATATCTAATTTTCTTGTGTAATACAGCATGAGTCCTATACAGAAAATCATCAAATTAGCTTCCTCAGTCTTAATAAAAGGCAGAATATAAAAGACAAGGCTAAGGGAAAAAACAAAAATACAGAGAGAAGAAGCAAACTCCACTGTTGACTTTACAAGTTCCCAGCCCCCTGCAAGTTGCCGTAAAAACACTCCTTAAGGTCACTGAAATCAGTGAAAAGGGCCAGGCCATTAAAAGATAAAAAAAAAAAAACCCATAAAATAAATGAGTAAAAGCCCCTACACAGGTTGGACTCTTGGCCACTAGAAATGGGACTGTCCTGAGAACCAAGAGTGAATCCCAACCATTAAACACCTTAAGTCTAATGGGCTCTGGCTGGAAACAATTCAGCTTAACTGGTAACTTGTGGACAAGGAAAGAATTAATCACTTACTGTGTAGGTTTAGGATACTAAGGCTCCCCCTGAAGAAAGATAAACAAGGGTAGTGTGGCGGCTCTCCTATGAAGCTTAATCTTTCCGTCTCCATTTGTTTCTTTTCTTTTTCTATTAAATCCAGGCATCCAGCCTTAACAAGGAAAGACAGCTTCTAATATCCTAACCACTGATTTTGTTATTGTCTTCAAAACTCCAGCTTGTTACATATAATAGCACATTTTTGTGCACAGTTTAAACTGACGGGCAAACTACACCAACAACAAACACAGGAAAAAAATTGGAGGTCCAGTGGTTACCTATAAAATAGAGTTAAGTAAATGTATTCTAAGCCTATCTTCCTCTTTTATTTTTTTCGGCTGGGTTTAAATCTGTTGTTGCTAACCTGCCTGTGCTAAAATAACATTCATTATTTATGGTCTAACTAGAATGTAAACATTAGAAATACCTTTAAAGTTAAAGAAAAAAAGACAAAAGAAGTTTTATTAAATCAAACAATCTGGAATTATGTAACGTTCCTTGAAGTTGATGAAAATACATCCAGAACCTTTTTTTCAACCTTATACTTAAAGTTACTCTTTTTATTCAATTCCACTGGAGGCTCTTGGTAATTAATTAGACACTTACACTCTCTTGATATTGGTGCTTTTGTAAGAAAAATGGTACACAATCCTTATTTGCAGGGGGACTACCAAGGCTATGGCCCAAATAATTAAAAATATATGTATTTGTTGTCTCGGTGCAGTGGCTCATGCCTGTAATCCCAGCACTTTGGGAGGCCAAGGCAGGCGGATCACCTGAGGTGGGGAGTTTGAGACCGACCTGACCAACATGGAGAAATGCCACCTCTACTAAAAATACAAAATTAGCTGGATGTGGTGGTGCATGCCTATAATCCCAGCTACTCGGGATGCTGAGGCAGGAGAATTCCTTAAACCATGTGGAGGTAAATAACACTACTAGGACAAATGTAATGTTATTTATACTAGGACAAATATACGTATATGTATATACATACATACATGCAAATATAGACACACCAGTATATATGTATATATACACACAAATATATATATGCAAATATATATATATTTGTCTTAGTAATGTTATTAACCTCCACACCATAACATCAATGTGCCAAGGCACCAGATATTTAACTTTTTTCTTTACAGCACTTTTTCTTTTCTATCTCCATGAGATTAGTATATACTATTACTTTTCACTTTTTCTTTCCTGTCTCCCTGAGTTTACTGTATACTATTATTTTTTTTAAATACAGCTGTGGTTTTATTTTGTCTATCATGGCAAAGTATTGCCTTAATGGCTGCATTTAGGCAGGTACCAAAAATGGCCTGTAAAGCTAGGCATATTTTATTAGAAACTCCAAGGGATCTGGCCATTTCCCTCTATAGAAGTAATTGTTAATGCACAAGCTCAGTACTCTATATTTAACTACCATTATTTATACACAAAACAAAAACCCAGGATTAGGAAGAGGACTTAGGCCAATTGATCACTCATATTATCACCATTACTGAGCAGATCACCAAGGTACCAAAGATGGCCTATGAGGCTAGGCATATTTTATTAGAAACTTCAAGCGATCTGGCCCTTTCTTAGAAGCTTTAATACAAGACCATGGCAATTATATCCTCAATTATAATCAGACATACCAGGAATGGGAGCTATATCATAACCCTCAGGAGTGGAGAAATAACAAAGTTAATGCCACCAAGGTTTATAATAACTTCTTTATGCCTATATATAGTTCAGCAACCAGGATGAAATATATAGGAATAAAGATTGAGATTGGAAACTTCTCAACTTTATTAATATTTCCACACATTTTCCTCAATTTTCTCTTAGCCCTTTAATATTTGGAAATCTTATCTATAGGGCCCCATGGCATTCCTCTATTTATGCAAATATATACTGAAATCCAAATTAAGACCTTGTAGTCTCTTCTCAGAAGTTTCATTAAAACAAACTGAGTTCCCTTTTTTTTTTTTTTTGAGACGGAATTTCGCTCTTGTTACCCAGGCTGGAGTGAAATGGCATGATCTCGGCTCACTCATTCTCCTGCCTCAGCCTCCTGAGTAGCTGGGATTACAGGCATGCACCACCGTGCCCAGCTAATTTTTTGTATTTTCAGTAGAGACGGGATTTCACCATGTTGACCAAGATGGTCTCGATCTCTTAACCTCGTGATCCACCTGCTTCGGCCTCCCAAAGTGCTGGGATTACAGGCTTGAGCCACCGCGCCCGGCATGTTTTTTATTCTGCTTTATTCTATTGCTGAGGCTTTCCAGAACATTTTGCATTTCTCTAAGTGTGTCCTTTATTTCCTGAACTTGTAATTGTTTTGATATTTATGTTATCTATTTTACTGAAGATTTCTCCCCTCATTTCTTATATCTTTTTTTGATTTCCTTATATTGGACTTTAGTTTCTCTGGTGCCTTCTTGATTAGCATAATAATTGAACTTCTAAATTCTTTTTTAGGTATATCAGGAATTTATTTTTGATTTGGATCAACTGCTACTGAGCCAGTGTGATTTTGGGGAGTTAAATAACTCTGTTATGTCATATGACCAGAATTGTGTTTCTGATTCCTTTTCATTGTGTAGGCCATGGCAGAGCAAAGATCTGGGGCTGCTGTTCAGATTCTTTTGTTCTACAGGGTATTCTCTTGATGTAGTGCTCTCTTCCTTTTTCTAGGGATGTAGCTTCCTGGGAGCTGGGTCTAGCCATCAAGCAGGGGTACCAGGTACTGGAGACTGTCTACACAGAGTCCTGTGATGTGAATTGTCTTCAGCTCTTTCGGTTATGGATACCTGTACCTGTTCCAATGGAGGTGACAGGGGTTTGAAATAGACTCTGTGAGTGTCCTGAATTTTGATTGTTTAAAGCACTATTTTTGTCCTGGTTGGCCTCCTGCCACAAAATGGCACTTTGTCTTACTTTATTTTTCTTTTCTTTTTCTTTTTTTTTTTTTTTTTTTTTTTGAGAGAGAGAGTTTCACTCTTGTTACCCAGGCTGGAGTGCAGTGACATGATCTTGGCTCACTGCAACATCCACCTCCTGTGTTCAAATGATTCTCTTGCCTCAGCCTCCCGAGTGGCTGGGACTACAGGCATGTGCCACAATGCCTAGCTAATTTTGTATTTTTAGTAAAGACGAGGTTTCTCCATGTTGGTCAGGCTGGTCTTGAACTCCTGACCTCAGGTGATCTACCCACCTCAGCCTCTCAAAGTGCTGAGATTACAGTCATGAACCACTGCACCTGGCAAGATGGCACTTTCAATAGAGCATCAGCTGTGGTAGTATGGGGAGGGTTAAGTGGTAGGCAGGGCCCTAGAACTCTCAATGGTGTGCCTTTTGTCCTCAGTTACCAGGGTGGGTAAAAAGTAGACTGTCAGATGGGCACAGGGTTAGGTGCGTCTGAGCTCAGACTCTCCTTGGGCAGGGCTTTTTGTGGCTGCTGTTGGGGATAGGAATGTGGTTCACAGGTCAATGGAGTTATGTTCCCATTAGGATTATGGCTGCCTCTGTTGTGTCATGCGGGTTGCCAGGGAAGTAAGAGAAGCTGGCAGTTATAGGCATCACCCAGCTCCCATGCCACTCACCACGTACTTCCCCCAACCAACAGTACCCAGCCGAATTTGTTTCGAGCCAGTGGGTGAGCAGGGCTGAGAACTCGCCCCAGGTTACAGCCTCCTGACTAAGAAAACGATGAGGGTTTTCCCACCTCCCCACTGTTAAGTCTGCACAATGAATTCACACTCCCTCCCCAAGTACTGGCCAGGAGACTTTGCATTTGGTGGGAATTGTTACAGCTGGAGCTTTCCTTCTTCTTGTGGTCTATTCCCAGTTCCTCTGACAGCCATCCCCAAAGACCCTTGGTAGGACATGTCAGGAATGGCTTTTCTGGGAACCAAGAAAGCCCACAGGGTTTTTCCCACTGCTTTCTTGACTCATATGTTTCTCTCTGCTCTCTGCTTTGACTCAGCTCCAGGTAAGGTCAAATCTTTTCCCATTATCTAGACCTTCAGGCTCCCCAGTGAGGGCGTGCTCAGGGGTGGACAGTCTCCCTTTACCACTTTTACAGTTTTGGCACTCAAGGTATTTAAGGTGTCTCCTGGGTCCTGGAGGAGCAATCTGCTTCCTTCAGCCAGTCTGTGGATTCTGTAGGCTTTCCTAATATATTTCTGCAAAAGTTTTGGAGCAAAATTTATGATGCCTGTCTGCACATGCTGCTCTGTTCGTCCAAGTGGGAGCTGCATCTAGTCCTGTCTGCTATTGTTCATTGTTGCTAAACTTCCTCCTATATGCTTTAAATCATCTCTAGATTACTTTGAATATCTATAACAACTATATAATTAGTTGTTAAACTGATTGTTTACCGGCTAATAACAAAGGGGAGAAAGTCTGTACATGTTCAGTACTGTTTAAACCATTCTTTTTTTCCCCAAAGGTTTTTGATCTGTTATTAATTGAATCCATGGATGTAGAACTCACGGATACTAGGAGCTGACTCTGTTACACTATTTCTGTGTTTTCCTATAGTGATAAAGGAAAAGTTTATTTATGATAAAGTTTATTTTATAAATTAGATGCAGTAAGAGATTAACGATAGTTGCAAAAGGATTATAGCTATATTATAACAAAACTTATGTGAAAGTGGTCTCTGTCTTTCAACATATCTTTATGTATTTATAGATAGATAGATAGATAGATAGATAGATAGATAGATAGATAGATAGATAGACAGACAAGATCATGCTACATTGCCCACTGGGCAACATAGTCCTCATACCCTTCTCAAAATTATTGACCACAGATGTATAGCATTTTTCTGTACTTTCAATTCTAGTTCATTTATCAAGAGAATAAGAATGAAGCCATACATTTAACACGTTATATGTGTTTTCTTATGCCATTATATTTTAATTATCATTATAAGTTTTGAGATTCTAAATCTTCTACTTTGTTCTTTTTCTAGATTGTTTTAAAGCCTGGCACACTGGATCATCCCTGTAGTCCCAACGGTTTAGGAAGACTGCTTAAGGCAAGAGTTCAAGACAATCCTGAGCATTAGTTAGACCTCCATCTCCACAGAAATTTTTTAAATGAGCCAGGTATGGTAGTGCTTCGTGGTAGTCCCACTTACACGGGAGGTTAGAGCATGAGGATTACTGACTCCAGCCTGGGTGACAGAGTGAGATCCTGTCTCATAAAAGTTTAATATGAAAGAATATTTTAACCCTAAACATATATTTTCAGTTATTTATGTTTTACATTTATTTCTAGAGTGATTTATAACATTGGAATACATGTTTTGTACTACTTTGGAAGATTTAATCCTGAATATATTATTATTTTGAATTCCATTATAAATGGAATTGTTTTCCTAATTTTATTTTTGAATTTTTATTGATAGTATAGAGAAATAATACAATTAATTTTTTTCTTTTTTAGATTTTCTGTTGTGGCAAAATACACATGAAGTTTGGCATTTTAACTATTTTTTAAGTGTACACAGATCAATGAAACACAATATATTCATAATGTACAACCATGAATATCATCTATATCTGTAACTCTTTTCATCAAATACAATGCTTTTTAAAAATACTGATTTTCTGTCCTGTAGTACGTATTGAACTTGTTTATTCTGATAGAATTTCAGTGGGTTTTAGTGTTGTTTTTTTTTTTTTATAAGAACATGCCATCTCCTAATACAGTTTTACTTCTTTTTTTCCAAAGTAGATGCCTATTATTTTTTTCTTATGTAATTAGTAAAAATTTTTCTTGCCTAGCTATCTAGAAATTCCAGTACAATATTGAATGAAGTGGCAGAATAATCATTTTTTTCTTATTTTAAATCTTAGGGGAAGAGTAACTAGTTTTTTGTCATTAACTATAATGTTGGTGTTGGTATTTTTGTAGATGTTCTTTTTTAGAATTAGAAAGTTTTCTTTTATTCCTTGATTGTTGCATATTTTTATTATGAAATATTAGATTTTTATCACATTCCTTTTCTGCATCTGTTCAAATGATCATGTGATATTTGTTTGTATTCTGTTCATATGTTACATTAATTGATGTGGGAATTTATTAATTTACTAAGGCCAGTATAACAAAATACCACAGGTGAGTACTGTTAGTCAATTGTGAGAATTTAGTCAACAAAAACTAATTTTTTTATACAGTTCAAGTCTACAGTGTCAGCTGATTTTGTTTCTCCTGAGCCCTCTCTCTGGACTTGCTGATGTCAGCCTTCTTGGTATATACGAAAAAGGTCTTTCCTATGTTTGGGTGCTTTCCAGGTATCTCTTTGTCCAAATATGGACAGTTCCACTGGATTAGAGCTGGACATGAATAACCTTGCTTTAACTTAATCACTTTGAAAGGGTTATTTTTAAACATAGGCACATACTAAGGTACCAGGATATAAGAAATCAATATATAAAGTTAGGAGAAGTGGACAAAGTAAATCTATAATACAGATGTTCAGCTAATCTTTTATCTGTGGGATAAAACCTGGTTGGTCATGTGGTATTTATATTTTTTATGTTGCTGCGCATTTTAAGCTAGTATTTTATTATGATTTTTGGGTTCATTTTTATGAGAGATCTTTTGGTTTTCTTTTTTTTTTGAGACAGAGTTTCACTCTTGTTACCCAGGCTGGAGTGCAATGGCGTGATCTCGGCTCACTGCAACCTCCCCCTCCTGGGTTCAGGCAATTCTCCTGCCTCAGCCTCCTGAGTAGCTGGGATTATAGGCACGCGCCACCATGCCCAGCTAATTTTTTGTATGTTTAGCAGAGATGGGGTTTCACCATGTTGACCAGGATGGTCTCGATCTCTTGACCTCGTGATCCACCCACCTCAGTCTCCCAAATTGCTGGGATTACAGGCTTGAGCCACCGCGCCTGGCCCCTTTTGGTTTTTTTGATATGTTGTTACCTGGTTTTGGTATGATCTGAAATGACTAACAGGTGTTCCTTATCCTTCTGTTTTTTGCAAGACTTTATAGAAGTTTGGTACTAAATCTTTAAATATTTGGTAAATTCCATGTTGAAAGTATCTCATTCTGGGCTTTTGCTTCTGCATTTTAAAAAATTATTAGTGTAAGGCCGGTTGCCTTGCCAGGAGTCAAACGGACACATTCATCACTCTCCACATCTGATAACTGCATCATCACCCGAGCTCATTATCTGGCTTCCCCACAAAGCTTCCCCGCACCTGCCTCTGCATACCATGCCCAAGCCCACACTCAGCACTAAATTATGCATCCAACTTCCAGCCCACTGTTAAAAAACCCGGCAATTGATTGGTTACTGGGGAAACAAAGAGAAGGCATTTCTATTGGCTGTTGAGGAGTAGGAAGTACATGGAGTTAAAGTAGGAAGTACATGAAACTAGCTGCCATTGAGAGTCTCCATATATGTGAAAGAACTGTTTTCATAGTCCTTTGTGAATCTAAAGTTCATCTTCATTTCAGCATGGAGTCACAAGCCCCAAGATGGACTTAGTAGCGTCAAACTGGCAACACTGCTGAGCTCAAAGTTCTCTCGTTGTGCAATGAGATTTTTCACAAAAGATCTGTGGTTGTCATAAGTCTCTTGGTGCCAGTGTGAATCAATGCAATCAACTGTTAGATTAATTCTAACTTGTCTGGAAACCCAGAGCAACATGAGGATGTCGGTTGGGTCCCTTATGTCTTATGGAGGGGAAATTTATGTGCCGTTTCACAGACTCACAGATGAATTGCCAGATACCTCCTAGATGACCCAAATAGGGTACAGTAATCTAGGCCAGCATCGGGTGAGTTGGTAGAATCAGTGCTTGTTCTAAGCATTAAGACAAATATTCGGCTGGGCATCGTGGCTCACGCCTGTAATCCAAGCACTTTGGAGGCCAAGGCAGGCGGATCACCTGAGATCAGGAGTTCAAGATCAGCCTGACCAACATGGTGAAACCCTGTCTTAAAAAAAAAAAAAAAAAAAAAAAAGACAAATATTCATACATGAACAAAGTTACTAGGGATCTGATCCAGAAACTTACGTTTTCTGGTAATTAAATCCTTTTCCCTTTTGTCTCTTCCCCTCTCTTCCCTCTTATTTTTCTTGACACAGTCTCACTATGTTGCCCAGGCTGGAGTGTTGCCCAGGCTGGAGTGTAGTGGTGTCATCATGGCTCACTGCAACCTCAATCTTCTAGGCTCAAGCAGTCTTTGCACCTCAGCCTCCTGACTTCCTCAGCCTGCAGGTAGGTGTGCTACCATGCCCCAGCAATTTTTTGTATATATTTTTTCAAGACAGAATTTTGTTCTTATTATCCAGGCTGGAGTGCAATGGCACAATCTTGGCTCTCTGCAACCTCCTTCTTCCAAGTTCAAGAGACTCTCATACCTCAGCCTCCAAAGTAGCTAGAATTGCAGGTATGCACCCCATGCCTGGCTAACTTTATATGTTTAGTAGAGATGGGTTTTCACCATGTTGGTCAGGCTTATTTCTAATTTCTGACCTCAGGTGATCCTCCCTCCTCAGCCTCCCAAAGTGCTGGATTTATAGGCATGAGCCATCACACCTGTCCAAGAATTTTCTTTAAATATAACCTCAAATCTACTATAATCATACATTTGTTTACCTTCTTTTGGAATGAAAGCCTGAAATTGATTCAATTCTACTTTCTTTTCTTTTTTTTTTTTTTTTTGAGACAGAGTTTCACTCTTGTTACCCAGGCTGGAGTGCAATGGTGCGATCTTGGCTCACCGCAACCTCAGCCTCCTGGGTTCAGGCAATTCTCCTGCCTCAGCCTCCCGAGTAGCTGGGATGACAGGCACGCGCCACCATGCCCAGCTAAGTTTTTGTATTTTTAGTAGAGACGGGGTTTCAGCATGTTGACCAGGATGGTCTCGATATCTTGACCTCGCGATCCACCCGCCTTGGCCTCCCAAAGTGCTGGGATTACAGGTGTGAGCCACCATGCCCGGCCAACTCAATTCTACTTTCTTTGGAAGCTAAGGGAATTCCTCTTCTTAGCCAACTCTTCAGCTTTTTCATATGTTGGAGCAGATTTCAGTATACCTCATGAGAAAATTTTTTCCGTGTTGCCATTTTTACCCAATAATTTGCTCATGTTAACCCAAAAGCAGATGTATTAGCTGGTATAAATCAATATCCAGCAATATAACATGCTCCAACTATTGGGCAAATCTATGGAGTCCTCAGTCACCTTGGCAAAATTTTGGTTATTGAATGCAACTCAGTGGGACCACAGAGTATAAGAAGCCACTAATAGATTCTGTTTATTGTTTGAATGGTGTTGAAATGAGTGTGTAGGAATTGGAGGAAGGATGGGAAAGACTTCTGTGGAGATGAAATCTCACTATCTTCCCCATGCTGGTCTTAATCTCTTGACCTAAAACAGTTATTCCAATTCTGCCTCCCAAAACCCTGGGATTACAGGCATGAGCCACTCACGGCCTTAGTTCTAAATTGAGTTTTACTTTAGAAGGTTAGAGACCCTGTTTGCAGAGAAGGTATATTAGATTTACTGGACTTTTGGAGGCTTCTGGGTGCTAATTTAATTATACCTCTATATGTCTTACTATTCTGGGAGGTTGCAACCCTTTTTATTTTCAAGATGTTCTCTTCAAAAAATAGTTGAAAAGACCAAATGAGCCCCCAATGGGCTATTGTAATTCTAAACTATTGTTAGTCAAGCTGAGCCTTTTAGATAAAACATGTAAGAAAACGCATAACATGTAAGTATATAACAACGTAGATTCCCTCTGGGAAGAGAGAAACTTTCAGTTTGCTTAAAACAAAGGCTTTTATCCTTAATTTGTCTGAATGTAAAATGGTTACAAGCAAAAAGACCGGCAAGAAATGATGCCAACAAATCTGAACAGAAGAGATCTCAGTCAATATGAGGTTTAGTTAGCATGCAAGAAAGTTTATAACTCCTGGTATGGATGGGCACTAAGATCCCAAAGTGCAACAAGCTTTTAGTAGGTACCTCATGGATGACAAGGACCCTGAACTATGAAAGATAAAGTCACTTGGCATCCATGCTTCTGACACCAATGGTGACCCCCCCAAAAATGCTGAATTAATAGCTCAAACACAAATAAGCATTTGGTCTGAAATGGATGTTGTAACCTAGGTAGCAGTCAGAGACTGTACCACCAGAGAGAGTATGGGTGCTTACATTAAAAGGAACTTGTTTATTTTATACAAATTGTCTCATTAGTTTATTGGTGGATCCAACAATTAAGTCTGTAATCATTAGTAGAGTAATACTATTGTGTTAAAGAAAAGCATATACAGAATGTTAGTCAGTATTAGGACCATTTCCTTATATTGTATATGGTTGAAAACATTTGTTGTGAAAGAAGTGTGTTCCAGAGTTCCTATCTGCATTTCAGTATTCAGGAGTAGTTCAATATGGCATTGGTAGCCTACAATGGAGTCACTGATGGAAACACTAGGGAGGGGAGCTTGACACTTCCAGTCAAGCTGGAAACACTACTAAGCTTATAGTAGCATGCCAGCACTGAGCATGGAAGTTGAGTGTATCTTTTTTAATAAGCCAGCAAACATGGATTTTTTTTGTTTGTTTGTTTCTCTTTTAGCCATTCTAGGGAATTATTGGTCTTGAGGAAACAATTCTGGGAAACTAGAATTGCAGCCACTCTGTCGGAGTACAGATTTCTTTTATTTTTATTTTAAATTGCATTTTAGGTTTTGGGGTACATGTGAAGAACATGCAAGATAGTTGTATAGGTACACATGTGGCAGTGTGATTTGCTGCCTTCCTCCTCCCCATCACCTGTATCTGGCATTTCTTCCCATGCTATCTCCCCAAGTCCCCACCTCCCCCCCGCTGTCCCTCCCCTATTCCCCCCAACAGACCCAGTGTGTAGTGCTCCCCTCCCTGTGCCCATGTGTTCTCATTGTTCAACACCCACTTATGAGTGAGAACATGCGGTATTTCATTTTCTGTTCTTGTGTCAGTTTGCTGAGGGTGATGGTCTCCAGCTTCATCCATGTCCCTACAAAGGAGAGAAAGAGAGAAAGACAGAGAGAAATGAATTGAATGGTTGGACAATAGTTGTTGTTCAGAAAATTGAATAATTTGTTATTGATGTATTTAGATTTGTTTCTCTTAGGTTTATTCTGATCATTTGTGTCTTTCCAGGTTTTGTTTTATTTAATTTTTCTAATTTGTTGTTTATCTAGGGTTGATAATAATGTCCCTTCTGGTATTTCTGATTATAGTTATATGAAATATTTCATGTAAAATTTGTCAATTTTGTTATCATTTTATACAGTTTTTTGTTTTATTGATTGTCTCTATTTTCTTATTCTCAGTTTCATTATTTGAAATCTTTATATAATGAAGATCCACAGTAATCTTCATTATTTTCTAGCTTATGCTTGTTTGTAGTTTGGTTTTGCTTTTTGTTTTGCAGTGTCACTAGATAGAAGGTTAGGTTATTGATTTGAGGTCTTCTCGTTTAATATAGGCATTTACTACTGTACCTTTTCCATAAACCATGCTTTAGTTGCATTTTGTAAGTTTTGTTATGTAATTTTTTTTTTCATTTATCTTTTTTTTTTTAGACAAAGTTTCATTCTTGTTGCCCAGGCTGGAGTGCAATGGCACAATCTCAGTTCACTGCAACTTCTGCCTCCCAGGTTCAAGTGATTACACACAGACTGTAATTTTGTATTTTTAGAGAAATAGTGTTTCTCCATGTTGGTCAGGCTGGTCTCAAATTCCCAACCTCATGTGATCCACTTGCCTTGGCCTCCCAAAGTGTTGGGATTACAGGTGTGAGCCACCATGCCCAGCCTTATTTATCTTTTAAGTATTTTCTGTTTTCTTTTTGATTTCCTTTATATAATGTCAAGTAAAACTTGTAGGATATTATTGAACTATGCTTCTGCAGTAGGTCCCAAAAGAAGAGACTAAAAATTAAAATAGGGTCACACATGATAATGTTTTGCATCCCCAAATGTGAATCAAATTGTTGTCTGACCTTCCAACAAATAAAAAGAGTAATGACACTCAATTTCTGAAACAAGCCAGTTTAAAATTGTCAGTGTTTAGTTCCAAAACAATGGTATAAAATTGAGTTTGCTTACAGACATGCAGCACCAAGATGATCACCAGCAACATCCCAGAACTTGAATGTGAGGTCAAGACAGATGCAAGGACCACAGAAAAGTTAAAAACAAAAGAGACATATTCATGAGGATAGGCAGAAACAAACAGTAGCAGTGATATTACCATCCCAAATCCCTGGAAAATGTGCTCTGTAACTTTGCCAAAGAGATGCGAAATCAGGAGCACCATGATTCAGGAAGTGCAATTCATAGTTACTGTGGCCAAAAATGCCTATGTGATATTCTTACCTTGCTGGGATATCCTCTTTGGCACCTTCCTCATTCAGACTGGCTGTTACTGAAATCATGTAATACACCTAGAACAAACCTGGACTTCAGGTGCAAACTAGAGTTAAAAAGAGGCAGCAACTTAGCAGTAAATAATTTATGTAAATATACCCAAAAAATAAGCAACACAAGCCAGACAGGTAAGACTGGAATAAATTACTAATCCTTCAATGCAAAGACATGCACAAGAAACAACAGCAAATAGGAAACTATGACCTTTCCAAACAGACAAAACAAAGAAAAAGCGACTGACTCTAATAAGAGAGCAATATGTGAGCTCTCTAACCAATAATTCAGTGATATTCAACACAATACAGAAAAGCTATCAAAAATGTATCAGAGAAATGTAACAGATGTTTAAACATGTAACTTAAAAAGCATACAGGCTGGTGCTCATGCCTGTAATTCCAACACTTTAGGAGGCTGAGGTGGGCAGATCGCAAGGTCTATAGATCAAAACCATCCTGGCCAACTTGGTGAAAATCCTGTCTCTACTAAAAATACAAAAATTAGCTGGGCATAGCAGCACATGCCAGTAATCCCAGCTACTTGGGAGGCTAAGGCAGGAGAATTATTTAAACACAGGAGGCTCAAATCTCCACATTCTAGCCTTGCAGCAACAGAGGCAGACTATCTCAAAAGAAGAAGAAGAAGAAAAAAAAAAGCATACAAATCTTGAAACTAAGAAATGCTGTTGATAAACTGAAAATTTTATTAGAGGTACTTAGCAGCAGAATGGATTGAGTAGAGTAAGGAATTAGTGAGCTTATAAACAGGCTAATTGAAAACACACAGGGGAATATTAAAAAAAAAAAAAAAGAAGAAGAAGAATAGGGAATAGAAAATTTACTTAAAAAAAAAAAAAAACAAACAAACTTGGCCGGGCTTGGTGGCTCAAGCCTTTAACCCCAGCACTTTGGGAGGCCCACGCAGGTGGATCATGAGGTCAAGAGATCGACACCATCCTGGTCAACACAGTGAAACTCCGTCTCTACTAAAAAAAAAAAAAAAAATTAGCTGGGCATGGTGGCGCGTGCCTGTAATCCCTGCTACTCAGGAGGCTGAGGCAGGAGAATTGCCTGAACCCAGGAGGTGGAGGTTGCGGCAAGCCGAGCTCGCGCCATTGCACTCCAGCCTGGGAAACAAGAGCGAAACTCCCTCTCTCAAAACAAACAAACAAACAAACAAAAAAACCAAACTTTAGAATTATTGATATTCAAGACAAAGTTGAGCAATAGCAAGGGGTAGTAGACTTATTCAAATAAATAATTACAAAAAAGTTTCCAAAATGTAACAAGATGTATTTATGTATAGGAAGTTCCAGAACAAGAACAACAAACAGATTCAATTCATAGAAGTCTATCCTAAGGCATATAACAGTAAAACTCTAAAACATTAAAGATAGGCTGGGTGTAGTGGCTCACACCTTTAAACCCAGTACTTTGGGAGGCCAGAGTGAGTGGATTACCTGAGGTTTTCAATTCAAGAACAGCCTCGCCTTGAATGTGGTGAAACCCCGACTCTACTAAAAATACAAAAATTAGCTGGGCATAGTGGTGTGTGACTGTAATCTCGGCTTCCTGGGAAGCTGAGGCAGGAGAATCGCTGGAAGCCAGGAGGCAGAGACTGCAGTGAGCCAAGATCACACCACTGCACTCCAGCCTAGCTGACAGAGCAAGACTTTGTCTCCAAAAAAAAAAAAAAGATTTAAGACAAAGAGGGGATCCTAAAAGCAGCAAGAAAGAGCAAGTAACTTTTTTTTTTTTTTTTTGAGACGGAGTTTCGCTCTTGTTACCCAGGCTGGAGTGCAATGGCGCAATCTCGGCTCACCGCAACCTCCGCCTCCTGGGTTAAGGCAATTCTCCTGCCTCAGCCTCCCGAGTAGCTGGAATTACAGGCACGCGCCACCACGCCCGGCTAATTTTTGTATGTTTAGTAGAGACGGGGTTTCACCATGTTGACCAAGATGGTCTCGATCTCTTAACCTCGTGATCCACCCGCCTCGGCCTCCCAAATTGCTGGGATTACAGGCGTGAGCCACCGCGCCCGGCCCTGCAAGTAACATTAAGTTAGTTCTCAGAATTTTCTGGGAACAGTCTTCTCAACAGAAACCGTACAGACCAGGAGAGAGTAGACAGTATTTTCAAAGTGCTAAAAACAAGGGAAAATATACACCTACACACATACAACTATCATCCAGGAATACTGTGTTCCATAAACGATTCTTTAAATATGAAGGAGAGATAAAGTATTTTTTCAGAATGACAAATTGGAGAATTCAACACCATCAGAGCTACTTTATAAGACATGCTAAAATAACTCTTCTTCTTTGGCCAGGTTACCTATGAAATAATAAAACACAGTGCAAAAAGAAAAAATTTGACTGTATAAAAGCCACTGGTTAAATTGAGTACACAGACAAATCAGGAAAAATAATTGTAATATGCAATTCACTTCTAACTCTAGCAGGAAGTCCAAATGATGATAGCCACAACAACATGTTGAGATTGGTAATCTGAAAATATATAAATTGATACAAATAAAAGTCAAACTGTGAAGGAGATTGATTTAAAGTGTAGAATTTTTCTTTCTTTTTTTAAACTTCTTTGTTTCTGTGTAATCTAAAATAAATTGTCTTCACTTAAAATAACTTACTATATAAGATATTTTTTTGTAAGCCTCATGGTAACTACAATGCGAATGCCTGTAAGAGACAATCTGAAAAGCAATGAATTAAGCCATACTACCAGAGAAAATCACTTGACCACAAAGAAGTACTGTAAGAACGCAAGGAAAACAAACGTTTAAAAACAATGTGGGGGAGAAGCGGGGTCAAGTAGAGGGAGCACTATGTCTGCGGAAGTCCCCGAGGCAGCCTCCGCGGAGGAGCAGAAGGAAATGGAAGATTAAAGTAACTAGTACAGAGAAAGCTGAAGAAGCAAAATTAAAAGCAAGATATCCTCATCTGGGACAAAAGCATGGAGGTTCGGATTTCTTAAGGAAACGATTGCAGAAAGGGCATAAATATTTTGATTCTGGGGATTACAACATGGCTAAAGCAAAAATGAAGAACAAGGAACTTCCTGCTGCAGCTCCGGATAAGACAGAGGTCACTGGTGATCACATTCCCACTCCACAGGACCTTCCTCAACGGAAACCATCCCTTGTTGCTAGCAAGCTGGCCGGCTGATTAAGAGAGCTGAACTGCATGAATCTGCTAATTCCCATTATTTTTCCTTAATATGTTACTTACCTGCTTTTTATTTTCTTTCATTCACTCAGTGATTTGAGACTGACAGCTTTGCAGGTAGCAGTACTGTGTGCTGCTATTGTGGAATATACATGTGTAGAGTTTTTGATTAGTTTTAACAGTGCACTGGTAAAGAGGATATGTTAGAGAAACTTAAGTAATCTACTTGAAATTAATTGTATATATTACCTAACTCCTAGTGTAGTACTGGTTCTAACAAGTAACAAGCAAGTTTTAAAATTTTAATGTTTTGGCTTTCATTACTTCATCTTAATTATAGCTTTCATCTTATATAATATAATCTATTGTATTGATTTAGTCTGTATTTACCTTTTGGATTTTATAAAACAGAAGTTTAAGATCACAAGTTAGAAGAAAGGTCACATATTTCAAACCAACCAGATGGGGCTCTGAAAGATTTGTATATCTGTGCTTGAACTTGAATGGCCTTAAACCTGTTTCAGCTTTAACAGTAGAATTTTACTTGGGCAATATTTGCCCATTCTGGTGTAACTTATGTGACTCTAGTTCTTAACAGCTGCCGTTGAAGCAAATACTCTTATTCAGTTCTGTAGAGTTAGAATACTTTTTGTTGTTGACAATGTGAATGAAGTATGCATGTGCATTGACTTGAATTCACTTTTGTGCCATTTTTGTAAATACAGTAGTTTTGCACAACCTCTCAAAAAAAAACAACAATGTGAAAACACGCCACAAAATGGAAGTAGTAAGTAGTTTTTAATACATATATATACATGTGTGTATATATATATGTATGTGTATATGTGTGTGTGTGTGTGTGTGTGTGTGTCTGTGTATTTTTTTTTTCTTTTTGAGACAGGATCTTGCTCTGTCACTGAGCAGAGGACAGTGGCAGAATCATGACTCACTGCAGCTTCACCACTTCCATTGTAAGTTTGTCTTCGTAACAGTGGATATAATTGAATTCAATTGGCCACTTAAAAGGCATGGAGTAGTTGAATGGATTCAGAAACAGGACCCAACTTTATGCTACTTACAAGAAACCCACTTTACCTGTTGAGAGACATAGACTAAAAATGAACAAGTGGGAGAAACTATTGCAATTGGAAAGCAACAATGAGTATAAGTAGCTATAATTTCAGATAAAAATAAATTACAAATCAAACATTATAAAAAGAAACAAAAAAGGACACACTATATAGTGGTTCAGCAAGAGGATATAATAGTTATAGATGCATTTGAACCCAACAGAAGAGCTTCTTCTTATATAAAGCAAATAATGGATCTCAAGGGAAAGACAGAATGCAAATAATAATTGTAGGTTACTATGAATCCATTCTCGGTTATGGAGCATTCAGACAGAAAGTCAACAAAGAAATATCAGAGTTAAACAATGTGCTAGACCTAGTAGACTTAAATTACATTTACAGAACATAATATCCAACTGCTGCAGAATTTCATCAGCACATGAAATATTCTCCAGAAGACATTATATCTTAGGCCATTAAACAAATCTGAAAAAAACTAAAAAAAAAAAAAAAAAAAAAATAGGTATATTGTCTGACCACAATGGAATATAACTAGAAATCAGTAATCAGAGGAACCTTGGAAAATACACAACTACATGGAAGCTAAACGCTATGTTCCTGAATGAGCTGTTTGTCAATGCAGAAATTAAGGAAACGTTTCTTTTTCTTTTTTCTTCTTTTTTATTTTATTGAAGTCAAAAGACAGTGAAGAAATTCAATTTTTCTGAAGCAAAGAAACATGAAACTACAACACACCAAATTCTGTGTATAGCAAACATAGTACTAAGTTATACTAAATGGGAATTTTACAGTAATAAACAACTATATTGAAAAACTAAAATGACATCAAATTAACAACCTAATGGTTCACACTCAAGTAACTAGGAAAACAAAAACAATCCAAACCCAAGTAGAAAAGAAGAAATAATAATAAATAAAACAGAGAAAAATACAAAATATTAATGAAATCAAAGTTGTTTTTTGAAAGATAAACAAATTGGCAAAACTTTATGAGACTAAGAAGAGAGATCACTGAAAAAAAATCAGAAATAAAAAAGATGTAACAACTGAGACCACAGAATACAGACCCTGGATACGTAGAAATTCCAAGGTAAGGTAGATATCCCAGAGTTCAGCGCGGTGCCAGCCCTTCAGCCGCGTTCGCCATTGGAAAGTAACAGCCATGGCTCTTCGGTATCGTATGGCCGTGGGCCTCGACAAGGGCCACAAGGTCACAAGGTAACCAAGAACGTGAGCAAGCCCAGGCACAGCCGCCGCTGCGGGCGCCTGACCAAACACACCAAGTTCGTGCCGGACATGATCCGGGAGGTGTGTGGCTTTGCCCCATACGAACGGCGCGCCATGGAGTTGCTGAAGGTCTCCAAGGACAAACGGGCCCTCAAGTTCATCAAGAAAAGGGTGGGAACACACATCCGGGCCAAGAGGAAGCGGGAGGAGCTGAGCAATGTCCTGGCCGCCATGAGGAAAGCTGCTGCCAAAAAAGACTGAGCTCCCTCCCCTGCTGTCTCCCTGAAATAAACAGCTGCACCCCAAAAAAAAGAAATTCCAAGGTAAACCATGATAAGATGGAGAGTCTCACCAGTAATGAGTTATTCCATAAGAAGTCAAAGGAAAAGCACAAAACCTGATGGATTCACTGCTAAATTGTATGAAATGTCTAAGGAAGAACTAATATAAATTCTACTGAAACTCTTCAAAAGTAAATGGAAGAAGAGGGGATACTTCCAAACTTATTCTATAGGGACAGCATTACCCTGATACCAAAACCAGGCAGGGACAAAACAAGAAGAGAATAACTACACTCAAGTGTAGATGCAAAAGTCCTCAGTAAATTACTAACAAACCAAATTTGACATTGAAAAGATTATTTATCATAATCAAATGTCCTGTATCCCAGGGATGAAATAATGGTTCAACATAGACAAATGTGATACATGACATTAATAGAAGAAAGAATAAAAACACATGATTATTTCAACAGATCCAAAACAAAAGCTCTTATATAAAATTTAACAACACTTTATGGGAAAAAAAAAATTAATAAAACTAGCTATAGAAGTAGTAAACCTCGGGCCAGCCACGGTAGCTCAAGCCTGTAATCCCAGCACTTTGGGAGGCTGAGGCAGGTGGATCACGAGGTCAAGAGATCGAGACCATCCTGGTCAACATGGTGAAACCCTGTCTCTACTAAAAATACAAAAAAAAAAAAAAATTAGCTGGGCATGGTGGTGCATGCCTGTAACCCCAGCTACTGGGAAGGCTGAGGCAGGAGAATTGCCTGAACCCAGGAGGCAGAGGTTGCGGTGAGCCGAGATCACTCCATTGCACTCCAGCCTGGGTAACAAGAATGAAACTCCATCTCAAAAAGAAAAGAAAAAAAAATTAGTAAACCTCAAAATAATGCAGGTCAAATTTATAAACAGTAACTTTATGAACAAATTTACAGCAAAATTAATATTTTACAGAAAAATTTTTTCTGTAAAATCTGAAACAAGAGAAGATGCTCACTTTTATCACTTTAATACTAGAAGTCCTGGCCAGTACAGTAAGGCTTGAAAAAGAAATAAAGGACATCAATGTTGGAAAGACAATCAAGTTAGCCTTGTTCACAAATAATATGATTTTATACTTAGATAGATCCAAAGACCCTACTAAAAGAACAGACCTGGCACAGTGGCTTATACTGTAATCTCGGCATTTTGGGAGACCGAGGCAAGTGTATCACCTGAGGTCAGGTGTTTGAGACCAGCCTGGCCAACATGGCAAAACACTATCTCTACTAAAAATAAAGAAAAAAAAATAGCTGGGATGGTAGCATACACCTGTGGTCCCAGCTGCTTGGGATGCTGAGGCAAGAGAATCACCTTAACATGGGAGGTAGAAGATGCAGTGAGACGTGATTGCATCACCACACCCCAGCCTGGATAACAGAGCAAGACTCTGTCTTCAAGAAACAAGCAAGCAAGCAATAAACAAACAAAAAGACCTGATAAATTCAGTACAGTTGCGGGATACATAATGAACATAACATAAATCAGTACCGTTTACACCAACACTGAACAATGAAAGAAAGCAATTTTATTTATAATGGCTATAGAGAATATAAAATACCTGTGGATTAATTTGGCCAAAGAAGTGAAAGATCTATGCTATGACAATATAAAACACTGCTGAAAAGAATTGAAGAAGACAAAAAAAAGGAGTTTTATGCTTATACAATGAAAAAATTAATATTGTTAAAATGGCAATATTTCCTAAAGCAATTTGAAGATTCAATGGCATCCCCAGGATAAAGGCAATTTCATATTTCATAGAAATAGAAAAAGAATCCTAAAATTCATATAGAACCATGAAAGATCCTGAAATACCAAAGCAATTTGATCCAAAAAGAAAGAACATCAAAGCTAAAGGCACCACACTACCTGACTTCAAAATTTAATAGTGAGTTATAGTAACCATATCAGCATGGGTTGGCATAAAAGCAGATACAGTGACTAAGAGAACAAAATAGAGGACCAGACAGAAACCCATGCATTTATAGCCCATTCATCTCTGACAAGTGCACCAAGAACATACAATGTGAAAAGGACAGTCTTCACAAAAAATGGTGTTGACAAAACTAAATAACTATATGCATAAGGGTTAAAATAGATCCCTATCATCTCATTGCACACAAAAAATGAACTCAAAATATACTAAAGATTGAAATCCAGGATCTGAAACTACTTGAAGAAAAACTCTGGGGGAAACACTCCAGAATATGTTCTTGGGAAAGATTTTTTTATGTAAAACCTCAAAAGCACAGGCAATTGAAGAAAAAAAAAAAAAAAAAAAAGAAAATGACATTACGTCAAGCTAAAATGCATCTACACAGCAAAGAAGACAACAAAATAAAGAAACAATTTACAGAATGGGACAATATATAGCAATTGATTCCTCTGGCAAGGATTTAATAGCCACAATTTCAAAGGGTCTCATACAGCTCATCAGCATAAAAGGAAATAATTTGATTTTTAAATGGGCAACAGATCTGAATAGACATTTCTCACAAGAAGGCATACAGTTGGGCAACCAGTATGTGAAAAATACTCAATATCACTACTCATCAGAAAATGCAAATCCAAAACTGCAATGAGGGCTCAGTGTGGTGGGTCATGCCTGTCATCCCATCACTTTGAGAGGCCAAGGCAAGTGGTTCACTTGCTTTCAGGAGTTTGAGACCAACCTGGCCACCATGGTAAAACTGGTATCTACTAAAAATACAAATATTAGCAGGACATGGTTGTTAATGACTGTAATTCCTGCTACTTAGGCAGAAGAATTGCTTGAACCTGGGAGGTGGAGGCTGCAGCGATCAGAGAGGAACCACTGAATTTTAGCCTGGGTGACACAGTGAGACTCCATCTCAAACAATAAAATAAAAATAAAAACTGCAAGGAGGTATCACGTTTCCCCAGTTAAAATAATTTTTTCAAAAAGGTAAGTAAAGAGGAATGATCCAAGATGGCTGACCGCTGACATCTCAAGATTGCAGCTCCCAGTGAAAGTGCAGAGATTGAGAGGACACCACACTTTCAGACAAATTTTGGTCGCTCCTGGAGCAGAAGATTCCCAGTGGAGGAGTCGCACAGGTCACCAGCACGACTCTTGTGGCTGGCACAGCGGTTTTGCCGGCATCTCGGCGCAACAGCTCTTGGTGCAGAGTAAACAAGACTGGTTCCCCTTCTGACCAAGGTTTGGAGCTCTGGGAAGGCAGAGTCGCCTATTACAGACTCAAGAAGGAAGCCAGACTGGAGATTCCCCGGCAGAAAAGCACCATCAGTCTTAACGCCGCTGTTTTGGCCGGCGCGGTGGGTTGCTCGTATTTTGGCCCTGGGAATTAACAACTTGGATGTCCACTCAGAGACCTAATTTGAAAGTTGGGTAATTACAAAGATGACAGGTGGATAAATTTACAATGATGGGAAGAAACCAGCGTAAAAAGGCTGAGAATACTCAAAATCAGAATGCCTCTCCCTCTAAAGAGGATCACAGTTCCTCATCAACAAGGAAACAAGGCTTGATGGAGAACGTGCACATCCCATTAACAGAATCAGGCTTCCAAAGATGGAAAATAAGCAACTTGGAACATGTTGTAGCCCAATGTAAAGAAACTAAGAACTTTGAAAAAAAGTTTGACGAAACCCTAATGAGAATAGACAACTTAGAGAGGAATATAAGTTAACTAATGGAACTGAAGAATACAATACAGGAACTCTGAGAAGTATGCACAGGTTTAAACACTCAAATTGTTCAAGCAGAAGAAAGGATATCAGAGGTCGAAGACCAACCTAATGAAATAAAACAAGAAGACAAGAATAGAGAAAAAAGGATAAAAAGGAATGAGTAAAGTCTCCAAAAAATGTCGGACTATGTGAAAAGACCAAATTTACATCTGATAGGTGTACCTGAATCCAATGGAGAGAATGAATCCAAGCTGGAAAATATTCTTCAGGATATTATTCAGGAAAATTTTCCTAAACTAGCAAAGCAGGACAATATTCAACCCCAGGTAATACAGAGAACACTGCAAAGATATTTCTCAAGAAGAGCAACCCCAAGGCACATAATCATTAGATTCACCAGGGTTGAAACAAAGGAGAAAATACTAAGGGCAGCCAGAGAGAAAAGTCAGGTTACCCACAAAGGGAAACCTATCAAACTTAACAGATCTCTCAGCAGAAACTCTACAAGCCAGAAGAGAGTGGGGGCCAATATTCAACATCCTTAAAGAACAGAACTTTCAGCCCAGAATATCATATCCAGCCAAACTAAGCTTTCCAACTGAAGGAAAAATAAAATCTTTTATGAACAAGCAAGTACTCAGAGATTTTATTAACACCAGGCCTGCTTTACAAGAGCTTCTGAAAGAAGCATTACACAGAGAAAGAAACAACCAGTATTAGCCTTTCTAAAAATATACCAAAAAGTAAAGAGCATCAACATAAAGAAGAATTTACATCAATGAATGGATAAAACAGCTAGTTAATATCAAATGGCAGCAATCCTAAATTTAAGTCGACTAAATCCCCCAATCAAAAGATACAGCCAAAACCCAACTGTATGCTACATCCAGACCCATTTTACATGTAAGAATACACAAAGACTCAAAACAAAGGGATGGAGAAAGATTTACCAGCCAAATGGAGAGCAAAAATAAATAAATAAATAAATAAAAAGCAGGAGTTGCAATTCTCGCATCTGATAAAATAGATTTTAAAGCAACAAAGATATAGCGGTAAATGGATCAATGCAACAATAAAAGCTAACGATCTTAACACCCAGATACATAGAGACTTAGACTCAATGAGACAGAAAATTAATAAGGATATCAAGGACTCGAACTCAGATCCAGAACAAGTAAATTTAATAAATATTTATAGAGCTCTCCACTTTAAATACACAAAATATTCATTCTTGTCAATACCACATCACACCTACTCATAGGTTTAAATGAAATATTGATTGGCCATTATTAATACCCATTTCTTTTAGAATAAAGCAACATTTCTGTTTTCTCTCCCTCTTTTTCTTCTCTTTCTTCCTCTCCTTCACTCCTTTTTTTTTTCTTTCCTTCTCTCAAAACAAAGAAAAAAGAAATCAACTTGTAGACCTCTAAATCCAGGTTGTCAATGTCTCTCTCATTGCCTGATTTCCTTCCTTCCCTTTTCTCTCTCTCCCTCCCTCCCTCCCTCCCTCCCTCCCTCCCTCCCTCCTTTCCTCCTTTCTTGCCTTCCTCCCAAAAAAAACAAAACAAAACAAAACAAAAAACAGGTAATTAATAGGCTGGGCACAGTGATGTCTGCCTGTAATGCTCACATTTTAGGAAGCCAATGCAGTTACTTGAGATCAAGAGTATGAGACCACCTTGCCAACATGGTGAAACCCTCTCTCTACAAAAAATACAAAAATCAGCCAGGCATGTCAGTGAGCACCTGTAATCCGAACCATTTGGATGACTGAGGCCTGAGAATCCCCTGAACCCAGGAGGTGGAAGTTGCAGTGAGCCAAGTTTGTACCAGCCTACACAATAGTGTGAGACTCTCAAAAATAAAAAATGACAGGTAATAGTGCATCTGACAAGAATATGGAGAAAGAGCAATTCTCATACACTATTGCTGGAAATGTAAGTTAGTACACTCTTATGGGGAAGTGTGAGATTTCTTTAGAAATCTAAAAAACCGAAATACCATGAAATCCAATAATTTCACTACAGTTACCAATGTATCAAAGAGATATTCATACTCCTATATTTAGTACAGTGTTTATGTTAGCTAAAATACTAAGTCAGTGTAATTGCTCATCAGTGGATAAAGAAAATGTGGTAATGCCAGGTGCAGTGGCCCACACCTGTAATTTCAGATGTTTGGGAAGCAGGAGTTTGAAATCAGCCTGACCAGCATGGTGAAACCTCATCTTTATTAAGATACAAAAAATTAGCTGGGTGTGGTGCCACATACATGTAGTCCCAGCTACTTGAGAAACTGAGCCAGGAGAATTGTTTAATCCTGGCAGATGGCAGTTGCAGTGAGCTAAGATCACTCCACTGCACTCTAGCCTGGGCAACAGAGTGAGACTCCATCTCAAAAAAGAAGGAAAGAAAAGAAAAGGTGGTATGTACACACTATGAAATATTATTCTGCCATTTTTAAAAATCCTGTAATTTGCAGCAACCATGGATAATCCTGGAGGACATTATGTTCAGTTATATAGATAGGCATAGAAAGACAAATAGGATGTGTTCTCATTCATGTGGTAGCTAAAACACTAGCCCTCAAGAAAAGAGAGAAGAGATTTTATGATTTTCAGATGCCAGAAAGAATGGAGGGGAAGGAGGACAAAGAGTCATTGGCTGCTTGGTAGAAATGTACAGTTTGATAGAAGAAATAAAAACCAGTATTAGAGACATCAGTAGTGTGAATGTGGATTACACAATTTTTGTACATTTCAAAATAGCTAGGAGATTCTAATTTGCATGTATTACCATAAAGAACAGCCAAATATTTAAGGTGATGGACCAAGTAAATTGATTTATCTGTACAAATTATATGAATGTACTCTTCCAAAATTTATATCCATTAAGCATCAGTAAAAATTAATTAAATTTTAAATTGGCATTATAATTAAGTTTCCTCTGTTTTAATTCTCACATAATAGAAGACTAAAGAAACCAGTATTAGCTATTCAGGTTTTTTTCTGTTTTGTCTATTCCTGTCCTACAAGACAAGTAGCTTCAGAAATTACTAATAGCCCATTTTTCTTTGATTCTGCTTTCTTCAGCCCTTCTCTCTTTATGAAGCCAATCTCTTTTATTCAGCTTATTGGGACACTCATTCTATTTTATGGAATAAAATGTTGCTCAATTCTAGCATATAAGCAAAGCCAATTGGGATTGGCTTTGACCTAAATAGATTGTAGTTTTGTCTTTTTAAAATCTTTCTATTTTCTATTTTTTTGTGAAAAAGTTTCACTTTATCACCCAGATTGGATGGAGTGCAGTGGTGCAATCTTGGCTCACTGCAACCTTCTTCTCTAAGGCTCAAACAATTCTCCCACTTGACTCTCCCAAGTATCTGGGACTACAGTTCTGTGCCACCATGCCTGGCTGATTTTTTGTATTATTAGTAGAGTTGAGCTTTCATTATGTTAGCAGGCTGGTCTCGAACTCCTAGATTCAAGCAGTCCACACGACTCAGCCTCCCAAAGTGTAGGATTACAGGCATATGCCACTGTGCCTGCCCTAATTTTGTGTTTTGATAAATCTGGTGACCAATAAAGGAACCTGAAGGAAATTGTTGATGACCCCGAAACCTGTTGAGGAACATAGAGAAAGCACCACTAACCTCTTTGGAAGGAGGTATTCTGTCTTCTTCATTAGGCCTTGAGCACTGTCCTAAGTTTCTGTCATATCTGAGTTCTTCTCTTTTTCCATTTCACCTCCCTGAGCTTCAGGTTTTAGGATTACAATTCTAGTTGATACTGTGAGTGTTTGACTTTGGTTAAAATGTGGCACAACACATGACTTTGGCACGGCTGACAAGTCAGTGGCATTTTCCCTCTCCCTTTTTATAGACATCTTGTGCATGGTGACATAAAAGGCTTCAGTCTCTCAGGATCCAAAATCCAATGTAAAAATGTGATCCCTAATTTCTAAAGGTCTGAACACTCTGTCTTCAATACACCTACTTTTTCTGTGTATACAATTTTTGGCCCCAGACATTAGGAATATTAATCAAAGTGGCAAAATCTTTCTATAGATAATTCAGAGTTATTATGGTCATTATGTGAAATACTCCAGATATACAAGATAATAAGTAACCCAGATGTTCAAGCTTTCTTGAGAGTGCAGTTGAACATCAAACCTCCCACATTAGGCAGAGAAAATGGAATTTTTATTGCCCTTCAAAAACACCACTGAGACAACAGGATTTTAAAACAACTTTTTAAAAAAGTTCATTATGAACAGTTAATGAAAGCTAAACCTACAAAATATTATGTGTATCTAGGATGTTAGAAATGACATGTCTCCTACTGCTCTCTTTTATTCTACTTTGAATATTCAGTCTACTCAAGAATGTCCAATCTTCTGTCTTGATGGATGTCTTGCTAACCTAAAGAGAGAAACTATAGCAAAATTAGCATAAGTAGACAGTTTATCTGGGGCAAATTTGACTTCTCAAAACTGGCAGATATAAATTTAAATTGTCCTGAATATGTGCTCTGAATAGCAGTACTTACAAGTGGGGTTTTAAAGGTAAGAAGAAAGGAAAGTTTGTAAGTTGAATGTAGACTATTGATTGACTATATATTCTTTTTTTTGTTTTTTGTTTTTTGTTTTTGTTTTTGTTTTTGTTTTCTTTTTTGGATTGCAGCCATTTATTGAAATTAAAGACATTTTTTAATCTTCTTGAGACTCCATATCAGGCTGTCTACAAAGTCCACTGGGAAGTAGAGGATCATTTGAACGCAGGAGTTTGAGGCTGTGGTGAACCGCAAAGGGCTCACTACAGCCTGGGTGAGCCACAAAGGGCTCACTACAGCCTGGGTGAGGAAAGACCCTTTCAAGGGCCAAACTGCATGCTTGCTTGCTGTGGTCATTAAAAACTCTAGTTTAGGTTAACAGGTCTGCCTGTTAGAAGATGAAAAATTCCATTAAAACAGATATGCCTGCATTTCTTCAAGCATGAATTCCAAGTCCTTTGCTTCTTTAAAACTTGCGCCACAAATTGCTCCACACGGTGTAGTCAAACTGACTCTCCATACCCAAGCAAGCCATCCATGGATAAAAACGTTACCAGCAGAACCCATAAAGCGGGTCCAGGCAAGTTGGACTCCATCATTTCAACTTCCAGCTTTCTGTGTAATGCCTGTGTGCCAACAGCTTGAGTTAGGCTTGCTCTTTAGGACTTCAGCAGCTATTCTCATCCTTCCTTTGGGACACAACTATCCATAACGTGCTATCGAGAGCCACATTGGATCCGCACCTAGCTCCATACCCGACAAAAGCGGCCTCCTACCTCGAAAAGTGACTATATATTCTTTATATTACAAATTCCAGGAACATGAAGGCAGTAGGAGAGGAGTTACATTGTACAGCTTGTGATAACAATTTAAATTATTTATCAGCTAATCTGCAAACTATAGAAAAGAAACAACAAAAATGCCTTCAAAATGTTTCAGACATATGCAACGTCATGACGGAAATCTCATACTTTCTTTGCAGCTGATAAATTTTATATATCAGCCATTATTTTAGAGTATCTGAGCTACTTTTCTTTCTGTTTGAATTGTCTTCTCTGATAAAAACAGTTAAACAGCTTTCTTACCTGAAAATTGAGGCAATAATCTTAAAGTGATTTACATCTTCTGAACAACAAAAGTGGAACTCAGGGCTCTAGTTAAATTATTTTTTAAACCTAGAAAAATTCTTTAAACATTTTCTGATTTCTTAACTGGAGGCCTTAACTGGAACTTAGAACCCTGGAATACCTGACCTCTACTGATATACATGTGGATGGAAAATGCAAAAAAACAGGCACTGAGAATATCAATGATCTAGCAAGCCCCACATGGTCTACTTATGGGCTAGGCAAAGCCAGAAATATCACAATTCACCTTTTGAAAGTCACTCAACTAGACAAAGCCAGTTGGAACAGCTGACACTGAGGGACCAGGATGACTTGCAGAACCCCAAAGTGGATGACTGCACCCCTTGACTCACTTCTGGCTACCAACAACTCCAGGGAAATGGGTGAGCTGAACAGGCAAAGGGCAACCTGCTCTCACCACAGGCCTGCAGAATCCCAGCAGGAGACCCCACAACAGAGGCCTTTTTGTTGGCAGGGAGACCTGCTTAGAGAATTAGTTTCTTTTGAATAACAAAGACATAGATATGGCCTGCCTTGAAACTTAAGAAAGTTTAATTTGCCTTATCTGAATTTATTTTGCAGGAAACCTCCCAGGTGTCAGAGAGCTTGAAAAAATTTTCTCCTACTCTGTGTGTTGTCTGTTAACTCTGCGGATTATTTCTTTTGCCTAGCAGAGAAACTTTTTAGTTTAATTAGGTCCTATCTATTTGTTTTTGTATTTTAAATTGTTTTTATTATATTCACTTTTAGCTTCTTGATCATGAACTCTTTGCCTAAGCCAATGTCTAGAACAGTTTTTCCATTGTTAGCTTATATAATTTTTATGGTTTCTGTTAAAATGCACGAACTGAATAAAGAGACTCCACCAAACAGTCTTTGTGTGAGCAACATGGCTGTTTATTCACCTGAGTGCAGGTGGGCTGAGACAGAAAAGGGCATCAGCAGAGGGTGGTGGGTCAGGAATTGGTTTTATAGGTTGGGGCAAGTGGTCAGTTAAAGGCGGTAATTTATTTTAGGGAGAGGAAGGGCATCATGGGATGCATGGTCACAAGGGTAGGGGTTATCTATTACAAATAGACATGATCATAAGGGTGGGGGTTATTGGTTGCAAGCAGAGGGGAAGGTGCGATAAATTACATAGTCACAGGGTGGGGGTCCTGAGAAACCCAATGTCCAGGGGGAAATTTCACAAGGCTGACCAGGAACAATGATTGCAGGTTGCAGGTTGCAGAGGGAGAATAATTAGTTGAGGCAGGAACAATTTGTTTCACTTCTTTCTGTGGCCACCTGGTACTTGTGGTTAGCTTACACTTTCTGGCTTCTGGGAACCATCCAGAGGTGTATGTGTGGGTCACCATGGATATTATGACCAGGCTTGGACTCAGAGGCATAACAGTTTCTTATTTTAGATTTAAGACTTTGAATCACCTTGAGTTGATTTTTGTAAAAAGTGAGAGACGAGGACCCAGTTTCCTTCTTCCACATGTGGCTTACCAATTATCCCAGCACCATTTGTTGAATACAGTGTCTTTTCTTCCCTTCCTATGTTTTGGTATCTCAATGTGGTTTTTGCATTTCTCTAATGACCAGTGATCATGAGCATTTTTTCATATGTTTGTTGGCCACATATATGGAATTTTTAGAAGGATATTATTACATAATCATGTCAAGTTGAACATTTACAAAAGCATCGAACTTCAACGAATATTAACAAGAATATGTATGTATATCATAACATATTTTATGTATGTCTATATATATCATAATATAAATATTTGTATGTATATCTGTATATATAGACATATTAAGAATATTTTAAAGTCACACTTTTTATAGTTTTTTTCCTAATCAGAATTAAAGTAAGTTTCATATAATTGTTTAATATGCCTCTTAAGCCTTTTCTAATTTACTGATTTTTTCCCTCCAATTTTTATCGCATACTTTTTATTTGATAAAGAAAACAAGTCATTTATCCAGTAGAGTTTCTTACCCTTTGAATTGTGCCAATCTAGTCTCATAAAATACTCTCCACTACTATGGCTTTATACATTTTTCTAAGATCCTAAATTTATCGTAGATTAGGAGTTAATTGTAGAGGACTGATTGTGTATAAGATTGCTTTGTCAGAGTTGGTAAAAAAAATTATTTTATAGGTCTTATAATGCATAGCCTTCATAATGCACATACCTAGTTGTCTTCTAGCGGTCATTGGTAACCATTACCTTAATTTATGTATTAGGGATTACAAAATGGTGATATTCTACTATTGTCTTTCATTAATGAATTAGTTGGAGTACATTTGTTTTTTGTATCTGACATTTTTATTTTAGGCTATAAAGACGAAAACAAGTCAGCAAGCAAACAAGAAAAAAACTATGTGAACCCTTGAAATAGAATTGTCAGATGCAAATATTTCTTTTCTAGGGAAGGAGAAGGTAGGCCATCCTACTTTACTGGTAGGATGCTTGCTCTCTGCAAGGTTTTGATTCTGCTTGAGATTTTTCGTGTGTGTGTGTGTGTGTGTGTGTGTGTGTGTGTGTGTGTGTGTGTGTTTGAGACAGGGTTTTAGTTTGTCAGACAAGCCGAGTGCAGTGGCACAATCATGGCTCACTGTAGCCTCAGCCTTCTAGGCTCAGGTGATTGTTCCTCCTCAGCTTACCAAATAGCTTGGACCACAGGTGAACACCACCACACCTGGCTAATTTTTGTATTTTTTGGTAGAGATGGGATTTTTACCATGTTGGCCAGGGTGGTCTCTGTACTTCCTGGCCTAAGTGATATGCCTGTCTCAGCCTCCCAAAGTGCTAGATTACAGGTGTAAGCCACTGCACCCAGCCTGGATAATTTTTCTCATCTCCTTTTGTTTTCTCTTTATTATCCATTTCTTCACTTTCTTCATCATAATCATCATCATCTTCAACAGCTGCTCCAGTAAAGTATAATACTAATTTTGGGATTATATAATAATTTAAAAAGCAACCATTTTCAAAGTCTGCAGCAAGTATAGCTTTAGCAGCAGCATCAAGATCGCATTCTCAGAACTTTAGGAAGGGCAGAAAAAAATTAAAGAAAGAGGGCTGGGTGCTGTGTCTCATGCATGTAATCTCAGCACTTTGGGAGGCTGAGGTGTATGGATTACAAAGGCAAGAGATGGAGACCATCCTGGCCAACATGATGAAACCCTATCTCTACTTAAAAAAAAAAAAAAAAAAAGCATGGTGGTGCATGCCTGCAATCCTGGCTACTCAGGAGGCTGAGCCAGGAGAATCACTTGAACCTGGATTGTAGTGAGCTGAGGTTGCTACAATGGAAAGCAGGTAGCTGATCAGGCAGTTGTGACAGGTGAGGAAGTATAATATTTCTTTGTCTCTATGTGGTGATCTAGTGAGTTTCAGTTCCTTAATCACTATCTAAGAGGCCTGATGCTGTTTCCTGAGAAAGGAAGTTAGGTAAGACAAATAAAAATTTCAAGCTTTGAAACTCGGAGGCTAAATTTCTATGTTTATATACAAATCTCTAGGCCAGGTACAGTGGCTCACACCTATAATCCCACACTTTGGGAGGCTGAGGCGGGTGGATCACGAGGTCGAGATCGAGACCATCCTGGTCAACAAGATGAAACCCTGTCTCTACTAAAAATACAAAAATTAGCTGGACATGGTGCACACCTGTAGTCCCAGCTACTCGGGAGGCTGAGGCAGGAGAATTGCTTGAACCCAGAAGGCGGAGGTTGCGGTGAGCCCAGATCGTGCCATTGCACTGGAGTCTGGGTAACAACAGTGAAACTCTCTCAAAAAAAAAAAAAAAAAAATTTAATTAATTAATTAAAATCTCTAAACATCAGTTTTATGAGGAAGTTTGGGCTGGTTTCAATTTGTCTAGAAGTTATTTTCAGTAATTAAACAGTATCTTACTCAACTAGTAACTCATCAGTATCTTACTCAACTAGTAACTCATGTGTACAATAGCCCTTGAAAATCGCCTAATTGTCAGTCATTATTTTAAACTAATTTTCTTTTTTTTTTTTTTCAGACAGAGTTTCGCTCTTGTTACCCAGGCTGGAGTGCAATGGTGCGATCTCGGTTCACCAAAACCTCTGCCTCCTGGGTTCAGGCAATTCTCCTGCCTCAGTCTCCTGATTGGCTGGGATTACAGGCACGTGCCACCATGCCCAGCTAATTTTTTGTATTTTTAGTAGAGATGGGGTTTCACCTTGTTGACCAGGATGGTCTGGATCTCTTGACCTCATGATCCACCCACCTCAGCCTCCCAAGTGCTGGGATTACAGGCATGAGCCACCATGCCCAGCCCATAAACTAATTTTCTTTGGGAAATGTCAGTGGCTAAAAATGCAGATTAAACATTTTTTATCCGACATAATTATAGAAACAGCAAATTATGACACAGCATACAACTTGTTTATAATGTATGATATGATAAATGACTGGTTCTTGCAGGGTGTGGTTAGTATGATGATTAATTTTATGTGTTAACTTGGCTAGGCCACAGTACTCAGTTATTTATTTTGGTCAAATATTATTATAGATTTTTCAGTGAACATATTTCAGAGATGAGATTAATATGTAAGTCACTGGACCTTGAATAGATTACACTACATAATGTGGATCAGTTGGAGGAGTTTTTGCAGGTTGTTTTTTTTTTTTTTTTTTTAAATAGAGTCTTGCTCTGTCACCCAGTCTGCAGTGCAGTGATGTGATCTCGACAATTTCTATGTTTAGACAAAAAGCCCACAAACGTTAGTTCTGTGAGAAAATTTGGGCTGGTTTCAATTTGGCAAAAGGTCATTTTCAGTAATTAAACAATACTGTATTCAACTAGTAACTCATGTATAAATACCTCTTAAAAATCTCCCAAGTTCAAGTGATTCTTGTGCCTAAGTCTCACCAGTAGCTGGAACAACAGGCATGCTCCACCACAACTGGTTAATTTTTGTACTTCTGGTAGAGACGGGGTTTCACCATGTGGGCCAGACTGGTCTCAAACTGGTGACCTCAAGTGATCCGCCCGCCTTGGCCTCTCAAAGTTCTGGGGTTACAGAAGTGAGTCACTGTTCTCAGTCCAGTTGAAAGCTTTAACAGTCTACTCTGGGTAGAAAAAAATTCTTCCAACCGTTTTTTTGTTTGTTTGTTTTTTTGATTTGGACTAAAACATCACTCTAGTGACCTACCCTGCATGTTTCAGACTTGCCACTTTTACAATCATGTAAGGCAGTTTTTAAATATCTCTCTCCTGTCTCTCTTTCTCTCTCTATTATTTGTTCTGTTTTCCCAGAGAATGTTAACTAATACAAATTTTGGTATTAAGAAATTTGGCCAGGCAGACAGATAACTTGTCTAGTTTCACAGGTTCACAATTAGAGAAGAATTTTGCTTTGCAGCTCTGCCCACTTCTGAATCATCTTTGGGGTCATTCTACCTCATTCTATTTTGCAACTAGACAGTTCTATCAGCCTATCCTGTAGAATCTTAGAATTTTAACATCCTTCTTTTATTCTATCCCATCTCTGCCCCCTTTAGTCCAAGTTGGCATAGTTTCCACTTAGAGAAATGATTAAATCCATGTCAGGTGCCCACTCTTGGCAAATTATTGGTCAGCCATAACTTTAATGGCTTTAGCAAATTATTGGACATATATTTAATGTTCTCTCCACGACATGATGTCTTGGTTTTTAAAATATAGACTTGTACTTCAATCATAACTGATGTAGATAACTGTATTAGATGAGATTTTGGACTTTTGAGTTGGCATGGGAATGAGTTAAGACTTTTGGGAATGTGAGAATGGAATTATGGAATAATACATTTGCATGTGAGAAATAAGACACATTTTGAGTGACCAGAGGATAGAGTATTCTAGGCTGAAATGTGTCCTTCCCCAAGTTATAACTTCAAATACTTCTAACCGTGCCTGTATTTGCAGAAAGGTAATTAAGATAAAATGAGATCATATGGGTGATCTCTAATCCAATATGACTACGGTCCTTACAAGAAAGTCAGACGTAGACACAGAGGAAAGATCAGGTTAACACAGTGATAAAGCTGCCATCACTTTAAAAGTCAAGTACAAAGGCCTTAGATTAAATAAAATCTGTCAGTACTTTAATCTTGGACTTGGGGTTTCTGAAATTTCAAGAAAATGAATTTCTGTTGGTTAAACCACTCACTGTGTAGTATTTTCTTGGGCTGCCCTACCAACCACATACACTTACTTCCATAAAACTTTTTGAGACTTTTTAGATATGATGTCTTTACATTTTGGTTCCATAATGCTTTTTGAGACATTTTAGATATCATGCTTTTAAATTTTGATATATGAATAAGTTCAGTAATATTAAAGTGTCTCGGTTTTCTTAAAAACCAGTATAATCTTTCTTTTGTAAATTCCTTCCTAGTAATGTGAAGTAAAATTCAATGTATTTCTTTTTTTTCTTTTCTTTGCTGCTTCATCTTCTTTTGAAAAAAAAAAAAAAAAAAAGAGACCTTGTACTTTCTCTTGCTTATGCAATTACAGAGGGATTTTATTAAAACCTTGGTATTTGTGCTAGTTGATTACTTTGAAAGCTGCAAGGCATTAGCAATGTGAATAAAAGAAACATTTTAGCAGCAATACGTTTATTTGCTTTGCAATCAGATATTTTGTATTGAAACTACACTTTTGAAATGTTCTCTTATCATTGTACCTATATAAAGTTTTCCTTTTTGTGTTTCTTTGAGAAAATAAAAAGATGTAATGTAGTTGACTTCATCTGTGCAGTCATTTATAATCTTTATTGGGCTGTAATAAAGACTTTTCTAATTTGACACCTACAATTAGAACATCCTTCCCTTGTCTCTTAACAAAAGTTAACATTATGTATGAAAAGTAATGTCAAAACCTGTTTTAAAAGTCTCATTATCTAAACTACTTATTATCTTTTAGATTAGGAAACATCTTTTTTCCTTTATATTCTTTCGATGTTCTTTCTGAAGTGCTTTTTATATTAGTACTTTTTCGTAACACTAGGATTTTTGATAATCATAGAAGTATTAACAATAGGCCGGGCGCAGTGGCTCAAGCCTGTAATCCCAGCACTTTGGAAGGCCGAGGCGATGGATCACGAGGTCAAGAGATGGAGACCATCCTGGTCAACATGGTGAAACCCCGTCTCTACTAAAAATACAAAAAATTAGCTGGGCATGGTGGCACGTGCCTGTAATCCCAGCTACTCGGGAAACTGAGGCAGGAGAATTGCCTGTACCCAGGAAGCGGGGGTTGCGGTGAGCCGAGATCGCGCCATTGCACTCCAGCCTGGGTAACGAGCGAAACTCCGTCTCAAAAAAAAAAAAAAAAAAAAAAGTATTAACAATAACGTTTACATTGTTTTTTGTTTGAATGGATAACATGAGATCCCATTCTTGACATACCATAACATTAAATGAAGGCCTTTGGAAAATATTTTATTTAGAGCTGCAATAGCAGTGTTTTGGGAGGCCATGGCTGTTAGAATGAGCTGGGAGTTCAAGGCTGAGTGAGCTACAAAGGCGCCACTGCATTCCAGCCTGTGTGGTAGAGCCAGTCACCATCTCTAAAAACCTGAACATCTTATCAGTATTTTGAAATTATGTTAATTACATGCTAAATTAGTTATTTACTGAAAAAGATATTGTAAAAATGTTTTCTTTCCACAAAATACATTCTGTCACAACTTGACGAAAATTTCTTAAACACCACTTTTTTTTTTTTTTTAAATTAAACAAGATCTTGCTCTGTCATAAAAGCTGGAGTGTGGTGTCACAATCATAGTCCAAACGAATGGGCTTAAGCCTCCCCATAGTTGGGAATAAAGGTGTGCACCACCACAACCAGCTAATTTTTCAAGCTTTTCTACAGATAGCATCTCCCTGTTTTCCAGGCTTGTCTCCAACTTTCAGCTGAGCACGAGTTTATCTATCTCAGCCTTCCAATGTGTATTGGGATTACAGGGGTAAGCCGGCTCACCTAGCTCTCATTTATTTTTTAAAATAAATCTAACCACTGAGAAAAAAGATCAAAGCAATGGTTTGAAAATTACTATCCAGCATTTATCTCATTATTCCAATTATGTACCATTGGTTTTCTTTTCCTAAAGCATTTTGTGATTTTTAGATGTCTCAGTTAAGGAAACGATGAATTCTATGAGTTTAAAAAACAGGTAGGCTAGAAAACTGAAGTACTTCACCTCTATATTAGAAATAACTGATTCTGGCGCGCAGGCTGCAATGGAGTGGGTTGACCGCAGCCATAAGACTGTATTTCCTGGCTTCAAGATATTCCAGCCTTGGCCCTGCAAAGATCTCAGAAGTGAACCACCGCGATAGGCCTTATTTAACTTTTTACCAGCAACTTTTAGACATAGTTTGGGTTCCAAGTTTAGTGGAAAGTTAGAGCGCATAAAAACGTAAAGTAATGAAAATGCACTATACACGTTTTTGGAATTCATCAGTAACATCTGTTTAATCAAAAGCACGTTCATCAGTTTCCAAAGCATTTTAAAACTTTAACAGCATAAAGGATTTTGTAAGAAAGCAATCCCAAAACCAGTTGTTACTTTAGATGAACAATATGCATAATTCATTGTTATGGGACAATTACAAAAAATTGACATTTCAAGTACGCCAAAACATGAAATACTGTAATACAGAATATATACTAGACATTTCAAATTTTGGTGAAAATACCTAGGCTAACAACAACAACAAAAATAGCTCAGTAATTGATGTAGGATAATCCCCCTCCTCTCCTCTTGCCTGCACAGAAACTGGCAAATCGATTTTCGTTTTTTAAAAAAAAAAAAAAAAAAAAAAAATTTTTTTTTAAAGGGAACGCAAGAGACCGCGAGGGATACTCTCTATCTGTTTTCGTCCTCAACTCCTGGAATAAAGAAAATACATTTACTGCAGGCAGAGAGCCTCAGGGCCTGGAAACAAATCTGTCGACTTAGCTAGAACTGGCGCCTAGAGGGGACAGGTCAGGGAAGGCCTAGGGCAGGGTGTGGGAAATTAGGAATCTAGGTCCACCGGAGACGGGAGTTGGAGGCCCAGCTCGGTGCGGGGCCGCTTGCTTGTACGCCAGCGACTGAGGCGGTGGCGCGCTAGCAGCAGTTACGGCGGGAGGGTGCGCGGAGGAAAATAACGTTGTGACGGAATGTCTGATGCTGGAGATCCCGCCGCAGTGAGGTCGCTGGAGTGCCGGGTCTCGAGCGGAGGCCGGCGACGACACGGGACATCTAGAGGCCCACGGGATAAAGGGGCCCAGCTACCATCCCGCATTTTCCTGGGTCTTTCTCCCGGGCGGTGACGTGACGTCCTTACGGCGGGCCGGTGCCGGGGAGCTGGGCCGCTTTTTGTCAGCTCCGAGCTCGGCCCCTCCTCCCTCCCTCCGCCCGCCCCACCAGCCGCAGCCCGGCCCAGTACTCTGGAGAAAGGCCTGCTTACAGCAGCCGCCACCGTCGCCGGCCGCCCGCAAGCCCGTTGGGTGAGTCCCGCGTGCCGCCGCAGCCGCGGGGCCTACTGCGCGCGCAGCAACTTGGTTGTGGCCTGGTTGTGGCCTGCTCGACGGCTCGGAGAGCGCCCTCCCGCGCTAGGCCGGCCGGTGTGGCCCGCGGTACCAAGCAGGCCCAAAAGAGGCCGCAGTTAGGCCTTGGCAGAATCCTGCTGCCCTTTGCGCCCCTGGAAACGCGCTCCGTAAGCGGGCGGGGGTTGGGAAAGGGTCACCGTGTTTTCCTGAAGGCGGTTCATGAACCTGGGGACGACGCCGTGGCCGAGCCGGCCCAAGGCGCGGGTGCTAGTCCTGGCGATGAGTCGTAGGCTGCAGGCGTGCGGTGAAGGCCGGAGGCCTGTTGGGCCTATTTTCGCTATGTAAATGTCCGCAAAGGGGAGGAGGGACGGGGGCAAGATGGCGGATGCTAGGCCCCTGGTGTTGGGGAGTATGGAGGGTGTTGTCGGGAGGCGGAGTCGCCATATTGAAGGCGGTATCTCCAAAAAAATTTCGTTATGGTCACTGAGGCGGGAATGGGGAAAAGGGCGGCGATGGCAGCCCAGCCTCTCGCGCGACAGTGTGAGCGCGCTAAGGGATGTGCTCCCTCCCCATGGCGGCCCTTTTTGTTGCCCATTTGCGCGCTTAACTTCCAGGCGCCTGCGGCAGCGCCACCTTTCGGCCTTTCTCTCACAGCCCACAAGGCTGGTTGCACTGTCGCCTGAGTTAGATTACTTGCCGCAGACATCAGTCCGGGCGCCGGGATCATTTATTCCCTCACCGTGCCCCAGACTCTCTGCCTTTCGAAGCTTCTTTAGACACCGTCTTGGCAGGTGGTAGTTCAGGCACCTGGGCTCACTAGGGCACATAAATTTCAGGAAATTTTATTTTCTCCTAAGTGAAGTTATTACGTCTCTATTCAGATACCCTCGATGGAGTTATTTTGCAACCATCATTGTTTCCTCAAGGATCTGAAAAATGTAAATGGAATTTATTATGAAAAAGTTATTTACCACACGTCTGATACAAAGTACAGTACAAATTATACAACACGAGGGCAGAGGAATAAAATTTTACAGCGACTTTGCCTGTTTATGCAGAAAAACATTTTTGATGAGCCGCATTTAAACTATTTTTTCAGTATCTCTTTCAGGTAATGTTGTGGTGGAGCAAGCGAGGGCCAAGGTACTTTTGACATTCTGATTGTTACTTAAGTGGATCACAGAAGTCAAGATAAGCATTTGTTTACACATTGTCTGGGTAGGGTGGAAATTACAGTCCTTAAATACTTAATACGTCGCAGAGGCCAAGATAGTGTGGATTTGGACTGCTTGCCTGTCACATTTGGGTTACAGAGAGCAGTTTCAACAGAAAGCCGAGGTGTGGTTGAGGTATGCAGGTTTATGGGGTTCTTTACCATGTCACATTAAGAGATGGGAAAATAGGGGCCCAAAGTGGCTCCGGCCGGATGTCGTGGCGCTTGCGAAGGCGAGGCCAAGAGTTCAAGGCCAACCAACCTCAGCAACCTTACAAGCTCTCATTGATTGGCAAAAAAAAAAAAAAAAAAAAAAAAAAAAAAGAGATGGGAAAATAGACAAAAGGTATTTTTCTTTTTGAAGGACAAGAAATGCACAAGTTTATATACGCGTAATGATATTGAAGTTTTTTAAATTTGAAATTTATTATACATTTTCATCTTCAAAATACTTGTTTGCATTTTATACAACTTTGCTGGCAAATTGGAGCACAGTGTTAGAGTTGCACTGTGCTAGGTGCTAAGCAACAATTACAAGGCTCTTAAGAGCATACAATGTGACTGCAAAAAGTTTGCTGATTTCACAGGAAGGCGACGTTTCAGTTTGCAACATTGGGAAAGGATTCCTGAAGTAGATAGGGTTTTGTTAAGGTTACTGAGGGATGAGTGTGATTTTCTTAGCTAGGAATGAAAGTAGGGACAGGTCATTACGAGAATGAAACATCCATAGAAAATGGCAAATACACTTTGCCTGGAGTGGATAATATGGATGGAAAAGAGATCCAAATGTAGGCTATAAAAGGTAGATTCTGAAATTCGGTGGTAGCACACCTGAGTTTATCCTGAGTTCTGGTTGTAGCTGTTAAGAAAGGTTTCAAGGTTGAGAAGCATTGAGAGCTATTAGTAAATTGGTAACTGTCTTCGTTACTGGACAGATTATCAAGAATGTAGCTGTTTTTCTGTCTGGGTTCTGAGGTTCACACCTGTAGTCCCACCACTTCGGGAAGCTGGATCACCCCAGGTCAGGAATTCGAGACCAGCCTGCTACAATAGTGGAAACCGTCTCTCCAATTAAAAATAACATGAAAGAAAGAAAAAAACTAGCCTGGCATGGTGGGACCCGCCTGTAATCCCAGCTACTTGGGAGGCGAGGCAGGAGAATCGCTTGGACCCCGGAGGCGGAGGTTGCAGTGCAACGAGATTGTGTCACTGCACTCCAGCCGGGATGTTAGAAAAAAAAAAGGAAAAACATAGCTGTTTTTGGAATGATTAGTCTCTACTGCTCCTTCATGTTTACATAGAAGGTTTACCAAATAATCTTTTATTCCTATATATTACATTTAAAATTGTGTAAGCAAAATTTTATTTACTTACAGTTGAAAATTACAAGAATATAGGAAATTAGTTTCAGAGGTATGTTTAGAAAAGCAGTTTCAGAAATGCAGTAGCCTTCAGATGGCTTTATGCAGACTTTGTCTCTGATGAAAATAACTTATTAATCCTAAGGTAAAGCAAGCTTTAAAATTCACATTTAACTTTATATGTGGGGTCTTCCTAGATGCAGTGAACAGGTAGAGCGCTTGTTTCCCAGATTTTTATGGTATAAAAGGCAGGTTCTCAGTTTTTCTTCTTTTCTTTCCATCCTCCCTTTCCCTTTTCCCCTCCCCTCCCCTTCCCCCTCTCCTCCCTGCCCCTCGCCCCCTCTTCTCACTCCCCATCCCCTCCTCCCATTCTCCCCTCACTCTCCTCTTCCCCGTGCCCCGTCCCCCTGCCACCGCCCTTCCCTCCATTCTTCTCCCTCCCCACTCCCCATATCTACTTCAGTCACAAGACTGAAGGGAATTAGAGGCTTAGAAAAGTTTGATATTACAGGAGATTGTCAAAACAAATTTTTAGTACAATCTTGTTGATTTGTTAAGGGTCAACATAAACTGTAGAAGTAGTTGCTTTATATCTTGACAGCTGAAGAGCTGTAAAGAATATAGAATTTTTATATTGCACAGACCAGCACCTGCAGATAGATGTTTCAGTACAGCAACAATGGATGTGCAAAAAGAAGACAGGCAAGCACATAGTTTTAAAGGATTTATAAGGCATTTGTTAAGTATAAAACATTTTTTTCTTGATGGGATAGACCTTTATGATCTGCTAGGCAATTCTTTTTTTTTTTTTTTTATTCTTTCCGGACAGAGTCTCATTCTGTCACCCAGGCTGGAGTTTGGTGGTGCAATCTGGTGCAATCTCGGCTCACAGCAACCCCTGCCTCCTGGTTTCAAGCAATTATCCTGCCTCAGCCTATCAAGTAGCTGGTATTACAGGCATGTGCCACCATATGCAGGTCATTTTTTTAGTTTAATAGAGATGAGGTTTCACCATGTTTGGCCAGGCTGGTCTCCTGTCATCAGATGATCCACCCACTTCTGCGTCCCAAAGTGCTGGGATTAGTGAGCCACTGCACCCCTGACGTCTGCTAGTGAATTGTTAGATAAATGAACTGTTTAGTTTACTTTATGTGTGTTTTTCGAATAGATGCCACTTAACTTTTTTTTAAAAGCATACAGTGCATATGTATGTACATATGCATATAAATAACTGACTCTTTGTTTACTTTTGTATTGTCACTAATCAATACCTTTTGAAGTGTTGGATTTGTGCATACTGGCAATTGCAAACCTTTTTGGATTCTTAAACTTTTCAATTCCAGTGTATTACTTTGTTACTTAATTGAGAAAGATAGATGACAGTATGATACAAATGTTTGATCTTATTAATCTTAAACTTTTTCTTTGGTTTATTCCCAGAGTGTCTTTTGCTTGTGGAAGAACTGCTGCTCTCAAAGTCCATTTACTCTCCTTACCCTTTCCCCTACTCTGCCTGTCTCTTTCTATAAATATTCATAAGTATGCTCATTTTACAAAAGCATTATCTGTCTTCTCTGTAAAGAGTAGTGAAGCTACTCTTTAGTTTCACTAGTACTTTTTTATTTCTATTCATCCCACTTCTAAACGTGGTATTTCTCAACATGTGAAACTGTTCCACAGCGTGTAATTACTGTGTCACATGAAAGTGTACTGCATTTCAGAAACTCTTTGTGCGTTCTTTGTCTGCTTTGGTCATTTTCCTGACCTAATAATCGGATTTAACTTGAGATCAATTACCTGTTTTCTCAAGACTTCTTCCCTGGCATCACTGTCTCTTATCTTCACTCATCAAGTTTCTCATACAGCATTTACAGTGAGTTACCTGCTGAACACTCCCTCCTGACCTCTTATTAGCAATCCATATTCAGTATTGTTGAAACCAAATTTATCTGGCACATACTAGGTGATCAGTAATGTGTATTGAAGCTCTTTTGTCCTAGAGTCCCTAAAAAAACTCCTGCTTTTTGCTTGCTTTATGTTGTAGACACTAGTGTATTACCAGGTGTTCTTTCATTCCTGTCACTTAAAACAGTGTAGTTTTAATTAACATTTAATGTATTGCATTCTAAAAGTAGGTTTATAGTTTTATCTTCATTCCTAAGCTTTGAAGCCCTTAATTATAGTATATAGTTTCTTATCTTGCTTTGCTTCTCTAGCAGAATGATTTGGCAGATAAACATTATTTCCAAAAAAATGTTATTTAAATAAGTTAATGGAGAGATTTATATGGAGTTGAATAGCCCTTCAATTGAAATTAAGTCACCAGATAGTGAAATTAAGTAGCCAGATAGTGTTCTTGAATTGCATACGTATTAAGGCATGCAGTGTACATTTTTTGAAGACAGCAGAGGAAAGCAGGATGCATAGGAACATGTTTCCACCATTGCTTTCACCATCTACTTTGACTAACAGCTCATTCTTTTTCTTACCAAATTAGTTTTAAACATATCATTTTAATAAATATGGCTCTTTTATTTAGCTTATGTATTTATATTATACAGTATAATAAAGGAGAGTTACTAGATTGTAACCAAATCCTGCTTTATTGAAACAGGAATTTTAAACTAGGAGAGACACCCAAGGAATCTATGTCCATGACTTTTAAAAATTAACATAGTTAATATATTAACTATGTAAATTATAAAATATTTTGTTCTTAGTAAATAAGTACAAACCTGTTGCAAGAGATTGTAACAAATGTTAACATCTTTCATACTTGTTTTGTTTGTTTTTTTTATTTAAATAAATGCAGTTCTGCAGGTCCATTTAAAGAGTTGCCTTCACTACTTTACAGGCCTCTTTCTTTTTCCCCAAACTGGTTTCCTCATATGTGTATTTTAACTTTAGAAAGGTACAATATAGTGAGTTTTTGAATTTCTTTCATGTTAACTGTGGATCTAATGTTTTAGTTAGCAAAAGTTGGTCTAGGAACCCCTGGGGCTCTTTAACACCTTTTCAGATGTCTGTGAGAGGAAGACAATTTTTATAAAAATTAACAAAAAGTTGTTTACCTTTTTTACTCTCATTATTCCATGAATGTAGTATACAGTGAAGTTTTCAAGAGGCAATATGACAAATGGTTTTCAGAAATGCAGAAGCAGATAGAGTAATCCGCCTGTTTTATTTTAAGCCAAGTATTAAAAGATTCACATATATATTTTTAAATTTGGAAAGTACTTTTAATACAGTATTATTTATCTTAATATGAATGGCTTAATAGTTTAAATGAATAAACATAAGTACACTTTTTAAAAAATTACTAGGTATTAATTGGTATATAAAATGGCATATATTGATAATATAACCTTCCTAACAAAAGCTTTTATTACTCTCAAATTTTTTAATTGTAAAGGAGTCCCTAAGGTGAAAAAAGTTTGGGAAATTATTAATGTAAATTTATTCAGATTCTATTGTCATTCATAAATATACTGTGGCCTATTTGTATGCATTACTAGGAATCAGTTAGGTGTTCAGGTTTTTGCAATTTTGAAACAATGTTGCAGTGAACATCTTTGTACATGACTAACTTCTCTTGGTTTTAAGTGGAACTGGTAATTTGAAGTGTATGTGCATTGTCAACTTTAGGGGAATTTCCAAATTCTTTCCACTTTTAGTTGTATTTAACTGATACAAGTTTTCTATTACACTCTGATTGTCCGTATCATTGTCGAAGATTTTTTTGTTTTGTTTTGTATTTTGAAACAATATCATTCTGTTGCTAAGCCTGGAGTTGCAGTATTGGCTCACCATAACCTCCACCACTTCCCAGGTTCAAGCAATTCTTGTGCCTCAGCCTCCAGAATAGCTGGAACTGCAGGCACATGTCACCACACCTGGCTCTTTTTCTTTTTTCTTTTTTAGTAGAAATGGGATTTCACCACGCTGGCCAGGATGGTCTCAAACTCTTGACCTCAGGTGATCTGCCTGCTTGACCTCACAAAGTGCTGGGATTGCTGGTATGAGCCACCACACCATGACAGTTTAATTTCTTTCAGCATTTTGGAGATGGCATCATATCCAGTGGTTTTTATTTTCATGTATCAGATTTCTTATGAGGTTGAGCTTCTCCACTTGCCTAACGAGCAAAACTCCATCTCAAAAAAAAAAAAAAAAAAAAAAAAAAAAAATTCATGACCAGGTGTGGTGCCTCACGCCTGTAATTCCAGCACTTTGGGAGGCCAAGCGGGGAAGATCACCTGAGGTCAAGGGTTCAAGACTAGCGTGACCAACATGGAGAAATCCCGTCTCTACTGAAAATACCAAGTTAGCTGGGCATGGTGGCACATGCATGTAATCTCAGCTATTGTAGAGGCTGAGGCAGGAGAATCGCTTAAACCTGGGAGATTGAAGTTGCAGTGAGCTGAGATTATGCCATTGCACTCCAGCCTGGGGAACAAGACAGAAACTCTGTCTAAAAAAGAAAAAAATTCATAAAAAGACTCCAGGTACAAGTAAATATACAAAGAAATTCAATCTAACTTCAAACAACTAATCCCTTTTTAATAGGCGACCTTTGTCCAAAAAGAGAGAAACTCACTGCATGAGTTTAACATGACCTTCTTATCAAACTGTGAAAAAAAAAAATTACATGACTATAACTTTCTTTTCTATAGTGTCTATGAGACTGTGCAGACAGAACTACAGTTAGGCAATGTTAATATTAAATATCCAGGTGGGCCAGGCACGGTGGCTCAAGCCTGTAATCCTAGCACTTCGGGAGGCTGAGGCCGGTGGATCACGAGGTCAAGAGATCCAGACCATCCCGGTCAACACGGTGAAACCCCGTCTCTACTAAGAATACAAAAAATTAGCTGGGCACGGTGGTGCATGCCTGTAATCCCAGCTACTCGGGAGGCTGAGGCGGGAGAATTGCCTGAACCCAGGAGGCGGAGGTTGCGGTGAGCTGAGATCACGCCATTGCACTCCAGCCTGGGTAACAAGAGCAAAACTCAGTCTCAAAACAACAACAACAACAACAACAAAAACCCAGGTGATTCAAAGATTGTTTAAAATTAGAAACTCCATTAATGCAATTAAGCACAATAATGGGAAAAATGAACAGATGCAATTAAAGTATCCTTAAAAATTCAATTCCTACTTTTTAATTAAAAAAAAACCTCTCAAATTGGGAATGGAAGGAAGCTTAAAGAATATTTCCTTTCAACATCAGTATTTAAGGATAAAACACTGCAAGCACTTCTTTAAATAATCTAGGACACTGGAAAAGAACTCTAACATCACTGTTCACAGATAATTATATAAAAAAATGCAAAAAAAAAAATCATTGTTATTGCTGAGTTTCACTATGTCTATATGCCCATAATTGTAGGATAAGCCTTTATATATCGCTAAGAAAAACCACTGCTAAGTAAACTGATATACTGGAGTTCTTTTAGATTTATTCACAGTTTTAAAAAAATCACATAGCACTCTTATAAAATAGAAATATATATATATATATATATATATATATATATATATATATATATATATATATATATCTCCAAAGGAAACTCACTCAGCGTATTGATAAAATTTCCTTGAATTCAGAGTGCTATTCTCATTCACTTTTCTATTCACTGCTGTTCAGTGTTCATTTCTAACAATAGAGTCATCTTGGTAACAGCGGTGCTAATGATTAAGCATACTTAGTATCATCTCTGGAATATTCTTTCAAGTCAAGGACATCTACTTTGCAAGCTCTGATGCTAGCACTTTACTATTTGACAAAAGTCTGTTTCATCTTTCCCCCTCAATTGAACCACACTAACAAAGGTTAAGTAGTCTCTCTCCAAAATTAGAAAACATATAATAAATATATTACAACATATTTGTACTCAACATGTGACTAATTACCCTCTGACTGAACCAAGGGACAATCAAACCTGCCTCTTGGTTTTTAGAAATTTTCTTTGGCCAGGCGTGGTGGCTCACACCTGTAATCCCAGCACTTTGGGAGGCCAAGGCGAGTGGATCACCTGAGGTCAGGACTTTGAGACCAGTGTGACCAACATGATTTAACCCTGTCTCCTAAAAATACAAAAAGTTAGCTTGTCAGTGTGGCGCATGCTTGTAATCCTAACTACTGAGAAGGCTGAGGCAAGAGAATTCCTTGAAGATGGGAGGCAGAGGTTGCAGTGGGCTGAGACTGCACCACTGTACTCCAGCCTGGGCAACACAGTGAAACTCTGTCTCACAAAATATAAGTAAATGAATAAAAATTTACCTTAATTCATCCAAAGGAAATTTATTTTATCTACAGTTACACTGTTTGGCATGAATCATCAACCTGATTATAGGCAAAAGTGGAGTTAATCCATTTGAAGTGATGACAAAATAGACAATTTATAAATTGGAAAACTGATTACTGGACTCCATCTGTGGTATAAAACACATTCTGACTTTAGAAGTGTTAAAATACAAAGATCTATCTCAGAATCCATGAAATACGATCATGTGATTTTCAGCAAGATTGCTGAAAGTCAATAGGTTACTATTATAAATTACAATAACAGTAAGTGTAACTTTAAAAATTATTACTCATAATGGGAAAAAAATTATACATAAAAGCAAAGTAGGTATAGGATGTTAGTATAACCTCAATGGAAAACAGTATAGAGAATTCTCAAAGAAATGTTTATTATAGAGCTATTCACTATAGTAAAGACATGGAAGCAATTTATATGCCCATCAGTGAATGAATAAAGAAAATGTGGCATAGCTAGAGGCTATGGCTCATGCCTATAATCGTAATACTTTAGGAGGCTGAGACAAGAGGATTACCTGGCCCCAAGAGTTCAAGGCCAACTTGGGTAACATCCTGTCTCTACCAAACAAATTTAAAAAACATTTTTCCAGGAATGGGAGTGTGCACCTCTAGCCCTAGCTACTGGGGAGGCTGAGGTGGGAGGGTCACGTGAACCAGGGAAATCAGGGCTGCAGGGAGCCATGATCAGGTACTTTATCCAGCCTGGATGACAGGTGAGACTCTGTCTCAAAAAAAAAAAAAAAAAAATTAGCCGGGCACAAGGGCTCACACCAGTATTCCCAACAATTTGTGAGGGTGAGATGGAAGCATCACTTGAGCTCAGGAGTCCAAGATTAGCCTGAGAAACATAGAGAGACCCTGTATCTACGAAAAATACAGAAAGCAGGCCCATGCACAGTAGCTCATGCCTGTAATTCCAGCACTTTGAGAGGCTGACATAGCTTGGTAATTTGAGGCCAAGAGTTCAAGACAAACATGGTGAAAACTCATCTCTACCAAAAATACAAAAATTAGCTGGGGTTGGTGATGTAGTTCCAGCTACTTGAGAGGCTGAGGCACAAGAATAATTTGAACCTGAGAGGTGGAGGTTGCAATATGCTGAGATTGACACTGCACTCCAGCCTGAGTGACAGTGAGACCCTGTCTCAAAAAAATATTAGCTTTTCATAGTGGGTATCCATAGTCACTGCTACAAAGAAGGCTGAGGTGAGAGTTGAGTTGAGTTCAGGAATTCAAGATCAGCATGAGCAACATAGTGAGATCCCACATCTACAAAAATATATAAAAATTATCTGGACACCCTCCCCTAGTACAAACTGTTTTGTGTGTGAGTGTATGTATGTGTGGGTGTGTTCCCTTTTGTTTATTTGAGTTTATTATACCTTTTATTTTCAGTTTTCTGTGTGTGCTTATATAGAAGGCTTCCCACATTTGTATTTAATTTCTTTTTTTTACGGTATATGCAATTAAAACCCCTCCTACTCTTCTTCCACCTGTCCCCTTTCCTCCCCCATCATTTTTTTTGAGACAGCATCTCACTCTGTTGCCCAGGCTGGAGGGCAACAGTTCAGTCTCAGCATACTGTAACCTGTGCAAATGAATCTCGTGGCTGAGGCTCCTGAGTAGCTGGGATTATAGGCATATGCCATCACACCTGGCTAATTTTTATTTATAGTAGGAACGAGGTTTCACCATGTTGAAACAGGCTAGTCTCAAACTCCTGACCTCAGGTGATCCCAAAGGCTGTGTTTACAGGTGTGAGCCACCAGGCCTCAATAGATATTTTTCTTGTTACCCCTGAATTATTTAAGTTTTTCCCTGTGTTCAAGTGTATGTATTTATTTATTGGGCTGTATTGTTAGCCTATTACATATTATGGCACTGTTTTCCGTAATATTAACACATGATGTTTTTCAACCCTGATGATGATTCCTAAAATATGTTTTTGTCTAATTTGGCTTTTTTGTTTTTTGTTAATTTGCCTTTTTATCTTTTTCTACCTGTTATAAAAATCATATAATTTTTTTTAAAAAACTAAAGAGCATGTAATGGTTTTAATTTAAATTTCTGCTTAACAAGCGCATGTAAGGAGGATTTTTTTTTTTTTTTAAAGAGATGGGATCTTACTATGTTGCCCAGGCTGGTCTTGTACTCTTGGGCTCAAGCAGTCCCACCACCTTGGCTTCCCAGATTGCTGGGATTATAGAAGTGAGCCACCCTGGCTGGCCACAAGCAGGATTTTAAACATAACCCATTGAGTGAGTATCATTCCCAGGTATGTTTAAACTCTTACCTATTTCGGAAATCTTTTTAAGTCTATTTCAGTTGTATTTTATGTTTTCTGTTTGCCAGTATTTCATTTGAGTTCCCATCTCTTTTCCTGCTTTTTATTATACCGAACAATTTTATTTCACCATCTTAGTAAACAACGGCTCATAAATAAATTCTTTCTACTTATGCCTTTTCAGTTATTTTGTTTTGATGTAAAGCCTTATTACTTGATTATAGGTAGGAAAGATAATTGGTATATTTAATTTCTTTTTAACTTCTATATGAAAATAGGGTTTGGTGGCCAGGAAAAAAAGGGAAGTTTAATGTTTGCTGTATGAGTGAAACGATTTGTTGGGTGGAGTGGTAGATTAAAAAAAAAAGATGAATTTTTAAAATAAATAAGATATATTAAATTAAAAATGTTTGAGGAAAGCTAAATAGAAGTTAAAAGCATTACAGTGATATCAAATGTTTGTAACACTGCCATATTATTAAATGTATTCTGAGTATTTTGATATGGAAGAAAGCTGGATTATGGAAAATCACAATAAAAGTTTTATGTGGTGAAAAATAGCTTGAGATTTTATTTCTATAGATGAAATGAAAATTATAAATTTGTTTCATCTTTCAAAAATCAGATTTAGTTGTAATGCTGTGTACTAAATATTTGAATGAAGAGAATGAATTAAATGGTAGGCTCCATTTTGGCATGATTTTTCTAACAATTGTATGTTAATACAGTAATGATATTTTCATTCAAGTGCACTTCCTGATAATAAAGATAATATATTTAAGGGCTTTGTTAGTTTTCTAAGAGGCGTTGCTAGTCTTGATATTCACATAATTCTCCTTTGGAAAAAAATACCTTCTGTGCTTACTGTTGTCTTTTTCTTTCTACAGTTATTATTTCTACAGTTAATAATATAGTTAAAAATATAGACCTCTTTATATCTATATTTAAGAGATCTGTATTTAAGCCAGTGGCCATGACTGTGATTAAACATTTGTTTTTCACTTTCACCAATTTTTTATACATATATTGTAGGATTTACATTTTTTTGTCTTACAGTATAATGACTTGGCATTTACTTTGTATTGTCATCATGGTGTACAGTATTTATCATTCAGACTGATTAACAAAGACAATGTGTGTTGAGTGGGAAGCAGTTATAGTTTATAAAGGGAGGAGTGTTTGTGTTTTTTAGTTGAGTAGTGGCCAGTTTTTCTTATGCACCTATCTTGTTAAACTATTCTTTTAAACATAGAATGTAGATATTTAAAGAATGAGATTTTAAAATATATAAAAACAAAAGTTTGGGTTTTTGTGTTTATTTTTAGGACTTTTGCTTTCCTCTTTAACCATGAAACTGTTGAGACCAAGATAATAAACACTTTGACAACTTAAAGTAGACTAAATGAAGATACTACAAAACAACTGAAGCTAGATAATAAGGTGTTAAAAGATTTAAAAATAAGTATTTGAAATTTACATGAGAAATAAAATGGAATGAAGTCCCAGATTATGATGGAGAGAACTGAGACAATAGACTTGGTGATTTGACACCAGAGATGAAAGATCTTCTTTTGCCATTTTACTACCAATGTGCCCTTGCAGAGATTTCTTAGCATTTTAAGCTTCAATTTCATTACTTGGAAAATTGGGCTGATTATATTTACTAGAGAGGGTGAATTAAATGAGTCAGTTTATGCAAAGGGCTTAACAGATTTTTGCACCTAACAAATTACTTACAAATAACACCTTAAAAATGGGTAAAATTAGAATAAATTAAAATAAACATGGATGTGAGTTAAAAAGGCTAACAGTCAGCTTTTATTTCTGACTTTGTTAAAGAAGACTATAGGTCAGGCTAACATCCAGTGCTTTGAAGTAAATGTAATGGAACAATCTAAGATCTTTCACATAAATTCACATATTAAATGTAAGAAGACCTAAATTAAAGAGTAGATATGAAGTAGAAGAGTTGATATTTTAAAGATGCTATTTCTTTTCAAATTGATCACTATAGATTGATGTAGTTTCAGTAAAAATCCAATGGGTCGCTTAAAAAATTTAAATATATGGTAGGTAAATAGAAATATATAATAGATCACATAACAATATAAAACACACATAACATTACGTCAGTGAGATTAAACTTGATAAAGAGATACATGCAGTGTACAAGCACACTTTTCAGAAAAAACAAATTAGATATATATATATTTTTTAAGTATGGGGATTAGAAATTATTCTTATTTTTTCCTTTTTTTGAGACAGGGTCTTAGTCTTAGGCTGGAGTTCAGTAGCCAAGTCATTGCTTACTGCAAGCTCAAACTCCTAGGCTCAAGCAATCCTCTCTCCACATCCTTGTTGGTAGTTGGGGCTACAGGATCATGCCACCATACCCAGCTAATTTTTTTTTTTTTTAAGTTGAGAAAGAGTTTCACTGCATTGCTCAAGCTGGTTTTGAACTCCTGGCCTCAAGCAGTCCTTTTTCCTTTGTCCCCCAAAACTCTGAGATTTTAAGTGTGAGCCACAATGCACAGCCAATTTTTTTTTTTTTTTTTTTTTTTTTTTTAATACAGAGTCTTGTTTTGTTGCCCAGGCTAGAGTGCAATGACAAGATTATGGCTCACTGCAGCCTCAACCTCTTGGGCTCAAGCAGTTCTCTGGTCTCAGCCCCACAAGTAGCTGTGACCACAGGCACCCACAACCATGATTGGCTAATTTTTGTATTTTTTGTAAAGATGGGGTCTCACCATCTTGCCCAGGCTGGTTTTAAATTCCTGGGTTCAAGCATTCCACCTGTCTCAGCCTCCCAGAGTGTTATAATTACTGGAGGGAGCCACAGTACCCAATCTGGCCAAAAAATTATGTTTATGGCGCTTATTAGTTTTTTGAGGAAATAGCCATTCTCACATTACTTATGAAAGGTAATAAATTCTTAGGAGTCTTTGTTGGGATTATTTTAGCAATATTGCTAGCTGTGATGGTTCACACCTGTAATCGCAGCACTTGGATTCCCTCCTTTGAACCTCGGAGTTGAAGACCAGCCTGGTCAACCTAGTGAGACCCCCCCTGTCTACAAAAAAGTATAAAAATTAGCCAGGCATGTTGGTAAGTGCCTGTAGCCTCAGCTATTTTGGAGACTGAGATAAGAGGATTGCTTGATTGTTGGAGGTAAAGGCACTAGTGAGTTATGACACCACTGCACTCCATCTTGGGTGAAAGAGCAAGACCTTATCTCAAAAACAAAAACTGTGTGTGTGTGTGTGTGTGTGTGTGTGTGTGTGTGTGTGTGTGTAGAATACTTTTCTATTTTATACTGATTTATTCCTCCTTTTTTGGTTTAGAAGCTAGTAGGTGTTTTGTTTTCTCATCTGCAGCTAGGACTGCAGGCATGCACCATCATATTCGGCTAATTTTGCAGTTTTTTAATGGAGATAGTGTCTTGCTGTCACCCAGGCTGGAGTGCAGTGGTGTGATCATAGCTCACCATAGCCATGACCCCTCAGGCTTAAGAGATCCTCCCCTGCCTCAACCTCTAGAGTACCTGGAATCACAGGTGCACCACCACACCCAGTTAATTTTTAAATTATTTATTTATTATTTATTTTTTTTTCCTCTTCTTTTTTTTTTTAAAGACAGGGGTTCTCCATGTTGGCCAGGGTGGTCTCAAACTCCTGACCTCAGATGATCTGCCTGCCTTGGCCTCCCAAACTACTTGGATTATAGGCATGAGCCACCATGCATGGCTTTTTAAAGTTTTTCTAGAGAAGGGATCTCACTGTTTGCCCAGACTTGTCTGGAACTCCTGGTCTCCAGTGATCCCCCTCTGTTAGCCTCCCAGAATGCTGAGATTACAGAATTAAGTGACTGCACCTGGCCTAAGCTATGTTTTAGACTGGATGCCCTTGATTATTCTTATGTGTCTTCCAATTCAGCTCATCTCCAAGCTTGATTCTTCCTGCAAAGTCATGGAAAATTACTGTTAAATCATGGGTGCTTATCTTTTACCTTTATTTATCAAAACTGTAGTAGTATGTTTAAGAGTTTGGGATTTTTCTGGTTGTAGGAAGAAATTGGTAGCTGTAACCCAAGAAAGCTTACTAATGTAAAGGTGTGGTCATCTTTACATTGAAGTGTAAAAAATGCCATTTTGCCTCTGTCAGTTTTCACCATGATAAAATAGGACAATAACCAGTCAAATATGTTGCTGAAGAATGATTGCTCACTGTAGTAAAGATTGTATTGGTGGGCAGCCCTTATCATAGGCTGAAGTATGTAGTAGGGAAAGTATGTGACAAAAAATTAGAGCTAACCTTCTTTCATTTAAGACTTGAATTACTAGCTGTTATGCTAAATAGAGTCCTAGAATGTAACAATTAGTGATTGGTTTCTTACTTATTTGAATTCTTTTTCTCCTTTTTATTGCTTGTTTCAGCATGATTAAATCAGAATTTAGCTGTGTGTGTCACAGATGTCTGGTTACGTAAATGGTAAACTAACACCGCATCCCTAATGCACTGATACCAACATTTTCCTCCATTTATAAATATTTGTAACTATCAGCAGTTATTGACCTTGCTAATGACAATTGAATAGGTATAGCTTCACTTTTTCAAGACCTCATCTTCTGGAAAACTGTAGGATGTTGAATGTCAGGTTAAGCACATAAAGATTGTTTGAAAAATGACATGCTGTCCATCTAAGTTGCAAAGTTGAGTAATAACAGCAAATTAGTCTTTGCAAAGTTGAGTAATAACAGCAAAGTAGCTTGAGTTAATAATGGGATACTCCCTGAACATTGAAGAACTGCTTCTTAGTAAAGGACTGATCAAAGCAGTGCTTCAAGAAGATTAATCTGGCTGCAGATTGTAGAAATGCTTTGTTAGTTGACATTGCAAGACCCCCATCTTATAATATGGTTACTAGTGATCTGTTTTCGAAGTCTTACAAAGGCCATTTTCATCTCCAGGGGTCAGAAAATAGGAAGCTGATAATGGGAATAGAAGCAAGGCAAGGATGACAGAGAAATTGTGGAGAAGAAATTGATAAGATCCAGGAAGCCAACTGTCAGAGAAGGAGGAAAAGGCCATGGTGATTGTGCCAGGGGAAAGCTGGGTTTTAATTTATGAAGATACTTCAGGAAACAGATGGAAATGTTACCTCCTTCTGAGTGTTTGGATTTGGGGGAACATCTTCATGCAAGTGGTCATTAAAAACTGTGGAAATAAATGAGAAAGTAGTAGAGAAGAAAAATGAATGTGAAACTTTGGGCAAGCCTATAGTAGCCATCAGTTAAGAAGGTGAGAAGATAACTAGAATATTATATAAAGAGGAAGGAGCAAGTTTCAAAATTAAAGGAACTGATCATCTATAATAGTCTTAACAGAAAAGCTAAGTAAGATGAATACCTAAATCAGGAAAGTTATTCTACAAGTTGATCTTTTATTAGAGCTAACGAAATTGCTGTTTTTAGAAAAATCAGAAGGTCGCTTCAAAAACCCAACAAATCAGTTATATTGCATTATTAATTACCTTAATTTCTTGTGTTTTTCTTAGTTTGCATTTACCCTTTTGTAATTATATTTTTTAAAAAGAGGAAAAATTAATACAGCCAGAGGTAGTTTGGGTTGAGGGAGCATGACAGCTTATTTAGAGCAGTTAAGGTACCCTTTCTGTTTTTTTTTGTGGTTGACAAAATATTAATGTAGTCATTACAGCCTTTTTATTTGAAGTAGTTTGAATGTCGTAAAACAGACTAAGTAGATCAGTCTCAGATTGGCACATTGGAAATTCATTTGTTTCTCACTTGCATATTGCCTTATCATACAGTTTAATAATTGAAAATTGACACACATAAGTGACCATAGTATGTGCTAAAAATAGAGCAAGGGAGCTGGACCTAGTGGCATGTGCCAGTAGTTCTAGCTGCTTGGGAGGCTGAGGTAAGAGGAATTTTTGAGTCTAGGAGTTTGAGGCTGCAGTAAGCTATGATCATGCTATTGCACTCCAGTCTGGGTGACAGGGTGAGACCATGTCTCTAAGACAAGGGAAGTGGGAGGCATTTTAAAATATACAGAAATCTGAAGAGTGCTTATAATTATTAGGAATTTTAAGTTTTTACCATTTTGTTAATTTACTAGTAGGAAGATTGGAGACTACGTTAAATATAGAGTTGTAATAGAATCTTGCAACAGAAATGTACAAAATGTGTTAAAATTAAAACTTAAAGAATCATGGGGTCCAGACACAAAAACACTCTTGTAGTCCCAGAATTTGTGAGGGTAAGGTGGGAGAATTGCTTAAAATGAAGAGTTCGACACCAGCCTGGGCAACATAGTGAGACTTTGTCTCTCAAAAAAGTATTTTAAAAATTACCCAAGTTCAGTGGCAAACGCCTGTAGTCCCAGCTAATTGGGCTTAGGGGCAAGCATTGTTTGAGCCTATGAAGTGGAGGCTGCAGTGAACGGTGCCAATCATAGTCTAGTCTGAATGACAGACAGAGACCCTTTTTACAAAAAAAAAAAAAAAGGTCATGGGAGCTACTGATAGAAGGCAAGAGGGAGTCATCTGGTGTGTAAGAAAAGTTCTGTATATTAATGAAATAATACAAATACCAGTTAACACTTATGTAAAAATTTGTTATGCTAAATACTTAAGCATTGTACATTGTATGTAAGATGATAATTGAACTTTTTAAGAAAGCTAAAAAAGCTGGCTATGGTGGCCTCTAGTTCCACCTACTTAGTAGGCTGAGAGGGAAGAATTACTTGAGCCCTGGAAGTAATTCTAGGCTAGTGTGAGGAACATGACAAGACCCAGTATCTTAAAAAAAAAAATTTTTTTTTTAAACCAGAAACACTGTCAGCCTGTTTGATTTGATTTACCTGCCCTTTCTTGTTCTGTTACAGCACATGTATCACTGAAATCAATTTGTTCCCTTTAATTTTACATTGATAGGTTATTGAAAAATAATTTGAGATTTTCAGAAATATGATCATGATGACACATGATGATCATATCACATCATTTAATATGTGATATAAAAATTAATATTTGGTATACTTTATTCCCTGGTTTAGGAGCTGTGACTAATGAGAATTAAAGGCCATGGATGAAGATGAATTTGAATTGCAGCCACAAGAGCCAAACTCATTTTTTGATGGAATAGGTATAACTATTTCTTGGGTTGTTTCACCTCCCATCTGCCAGATTTGGAATTACTTATCAAAATTGCAGAATCTGATATTAATTCATACTTAAGTCCTTAGGTCCATACTTAGATCCTGTCAGAATCTCATAGCCAATTCATAATGTTGTTAGTTTAGCCATCAGTATCAAAATCTTATTACTACCCTTCAGTCACTCTAACTTTTCCAGTTATGCTACTAGATCCTGTTAGTTCTCCCTTTGAAATGCTTTCTATTTGTATTTTCTGTTTCTTCAGTGATAAATTTCAATACATTTACTAATCTAAAACAGGACAAATTTACCTCAGTTCTGTAGGTCAGAAATGTGACTCAACCGAGTTCTGTGTGTAGAGTTACACAAGGATAAAATCAAAGTGTTGTTCACATGTGATGGCTTATATCTGTAATCCCAGTGCTTTGGATAGCTGAATTGTGAGGATTGTTTGAGGTCAGGAATTAGAGACCATCCTGGGCACTGGGCAACACAATGGAAACCTGTCTCTACAAAAAAAAAAAATAATAATAATAATAATAATTAATTAGCTGAGCATGGTGGTGCATATACTTCTAGTTTTAGCTGCTCTGGAGGCTGAAGTAGAAGGATTGCACAACTGCACTCCAGCTTCGGTAACAGAGCTAGACAGTGTCTTAAAAAATGTATTAAGAATCAAATTATCTGCAGGGCTCAATTCTCTTAAAAATATCCATACTTTTGGCTAATTTAGTTTCTTTTTGTTGTACAATGGAGGGGCTCTTTGTCGTTTCCTACAGTTAATCAGCCATGGCCATTTTTTGCTTTGGCAGTTTCCCTGCATTTCTTCTCATGCTTTGCATGGTGGTTTCCTCAAGCAACAGTGAGTGGAGTCTCTCTCATGCTTTGATCTTTCTGATCTTCCTTTCTATCACATACACCTCCTTGAAAAACTTTTGCCATATCATGTAACATATTTTTACAAGATTTACAGGGATTAGTGTATGGACATCTTTGTGAAACCATTTTGCCTGCCACTGTCTGCACGCTACTTCTCGAATATTTATGTCTCTGTCAAATAACATCCACTCTCTCTTAATTTTCCCAGCCGCCCCCGCAAAAAAACTTACCTGAAATTAATCAACTCAGAAGTCTTAAATATCATTTAAATCAGATGTTTATGATTCTCTGGGTATCAGTCATTAAGAGCAACTGGTGGGACACAATTTATCTTTTATCCGTTGGCCGGTAAAGCCAGAGAAGCATGTTACCTGCTTCACAACGTAAAGTTATAGGAAACTTTGGGATATTCGTGTTCAAACAGGGTAAAAATAAAAGATAAGAAAGAAATTTTGTCTAAAGAAATTTTGAAATGCAGCCAGACAAACTTCATTAGGTTGCGAGACCTGGAAATAACCCTTTGTGGCCTGTGGCTCCGCCCTTTAAGTCTTCCTTGCTGTTTTCTTCAAAGATAGCAGGTGTTTGCAGCTAAATAGTTTTATTTCCTGCTTCCTGCCTATGGATTTCTGGCAGTGCAACAATCTTCTTTATATTAATTCTGTGTCCCTTTCAGGTTAAGCTACCAGTGCTGCTTTTGAAATAAATTTTGTGTGTGTCATCAGCATTTATTGTATTAGGCAAGAGGCTCATATGTTTTTTTCTGCGATGATCCTATGTCTGTTTTTGACTTCTGCTAAAATGGTTGAAATCCAATAGCCTTATGTTTCTTAGAAGCACTGAATAAATATTCAGTAAGTCATACTCTTAATTGCTTTAGAAAGACTTAATTCTCTGACCTTTTGATCTTTCCTTTTTCCTTTTTTTCCTCTTTCCACTTCCTTTCCTTTTTCTTCCTTACCTTATCTTGCCTTCCCTTCCCTTTCCTTCTCTTCCTTTACCTGGCCTTGCCTTACTTTACCTTGTTCTTTGTCTTTTCATTGCCCTTCCTCATTTTCTTTTACCTTAGCCATTTCCTTTCCTTTCCTTTTTACTAAACTTTTGCTTTTCTTATTTAATGATCTGGAGCCTGAAGGAAGCTTTTGTTCTTTCTGAGGTTTCATGGAGTAGTTGAGGATCACATACTGTTTTTTTTTTTTCTCTCTCTCAATCAGCAGTCCCACACCCTTTTTGGCACCAGGGACTGGTTTCATGGAAGAGTTTTTCCATGGACCTGGGAGTAGTGGGGTTTGGAAAATAGTTACCAGATAAATCAAGTGCATTACTTTGTGCAGTTTATTTCTATTACTATTACATGTAATATACAATAAAATAATTATACAGCTCACCATAATGTAGAATCGATGGGAGCCCTCAGTTTGTTTTCCTGAAACTGTGCCATCCCATCTGTGGATGATGGGAGACAGTGGCAGATCATCAGGCATTATATTCTCATAAGGAGCACAAAACATATATCCCTTGCATGTGCAGTTTACAGTATGGTTCTTACTCCTATGGGAATGTAATGCTTCTGCTTCTGGCCTGATAGGAGGCAAGAACTCAGGCTGTAAATACAGATAAGGGTTTGCTGTGACAACAAATCTCCTTGATTTAACCTCCCCTTTCACTCTTCAGATAGACTGAAAACTTCTCATTTGTCATGGTCTGCTACCTTTTTGTTCAATAAAAGTTCCTTAATAAATTTTCCAACAATTCATTTTCCTCACTGAATTTTCCTCTATAAGCAGTAAGAAGATAAAAGACCACATCTCCAACACTTTGCTAAAATCTTCTGAGCTAAAGACTTCATTGTTACAAGTTGTGCTTATTACGTAACCTGGGGATACAATTTTGCTTGGTGATCTTCCTTTTTATGTAACAAAGATCTGTCTTCCTGTAGTTACCAACTCACTTTTAAGCCCTCACAAGCAGTGTTATAAAACTTTGGATTTCTACTAGCAGTGTTACATGACTTAGTTATTCTCTGAATCCATGTAGCATTTCTCTGCCTTGATCTCTTCTCCCTCCAGATTCTCATTGGCAGAGTTGTTACCGTTTTGTATTTCTTGTTGTTTTTGAGATAGGGTCTCATTGTATCACCAGGGTTAGAGGGCAGTGGTATGATTATGGCTCCTCACTGCAGCCTCAACCTCCTGGGCTCAAATGATCCACCCACCTAAGCCTCTTGGGTATCTGAAACTACAGACACACCAACATGCCTGGTGAAAAAAAAAAAAAACTATATATATATATAATATATATATGTGTTATATATATTATATATATATTATATATATTATATATTTTATCTATATTATATATATATATAAATTTTGGTAGAGACAAGGTTTTGCTGTGTTGCTCAGGCTGATCTTAAACTCCTGAGCTTAAGCTATCCTCCCATCTCAGCCTCCCAAAATGTAGCCATTGCAAGCATAAGCCACTGTGCCTGGCCTGTTACTATAAACATTCATATTTTTACTACTGGTTTATTTAAGGAAATCTGGGCTTTTGTCTCCTCAACTAAGCTTTTGATTCTTTAAAAAAAAATTTTTTTTTTTCATTTCCCATAGAGCTGGAATTTCTCTTCATTCTTGTAAGAAATTTTATAGCCTGCACATATCCAATGGCAAAGCTACTGTACATTTTTCGGTATTTGTATAAAAGCAGCTATCCGCTTCTTGGCACCAAAATCAGAAATTATTTGTTACTCCAAAGAAAATTACTACTGTCTCAGCAATTGATTCCTCCGGAATTGATCCTGTCCTAATTTTTGTAACCTTTTCACATAATTACAAAAGGAGCCTCTATATCAGGCAGATGCATCTTTATCTCATTTCTGAAACTGCAAAAAGAAAATCATACTTAAACAAGAAGGGGAAAAACTATTCTCAGTTTCATATTGCTCATGATTCTAAGTACATAATACTATAAACCAATTGTACTAGATTTTATTTTTTCTATTTTGTACTCTTGTAAGTTAAAATTTTAATCATTTTTGTTAACTGAATTTTAAATGAACATTGCCATTAACAACCTGAAATTACCTAACACTGGATCAAAAGAATATCGTAAATTGCTTAGAAAACACACACACACACACACACACACACACACACACACACACACACAAACACACAAAATTTAGAAAGTATATTTAAAATTCTTTATGTTTCTTGGTAAAGTTAATTACTATTGCGAACATATGGCAATGTTCATTTAAAATTCAGTTAATAAAATCAGTATTTTTTTAGAGTAATCTTGCCACATTCAAGCCCAAGTCATTGGCTAAACAGTAGATTGAAGGGCTATTGCATTTTAGTCTTGATTGTTAATACTTGAAATGGTGAAATGGCTTCCATTTGTATATATATAATAATAATGAAACATATGATTACATTTTTTCAGGACGCTTATCATGCATTCCCATTTGATCCTGACAGTCCTGTGAGGTATGCATGAGATACTACTGTCCTCATTTTACTTACGAGGAAACTAAATTCAGAGGTTAAATGACTTGTCCAAGATCACAAAAATAATAAGTATCTAAACCTTGCCCTCTGATTTAGACCACTGATAACTGGTGCTCTTGCCACTAAATGCTTTCAAATTTATGTCTGTGGAATGGAGATGACACCGTTCTTTTGCTTAGTGTGTCTTATTACTAACATAGACGCTAAATGAGTAGAAAGCATTTTTTTTTTTTGAGATGGAGTTTCACTCTTGTTACCCAGGCTGGAGTGCAGTGGCGCGATCTCGGGTCACTGCAACCTCTGCCTCCTGGGTTCAGGCAATTCTCCCGCCTCAGTATCCCAAGTAGCTGGGATTACAGGCATGCGCCACCATGCCCAGCTAATTTTTTGTATTTTTAGTAGAGACAGGGTTTCACCATGTTGACCAGGATGGTCTCGATCTCTTGACCTTGTGATCCACCCACCTCGGCCTCCCAAAGTGCTGGGATTATGTATACAAATAAAAGCAAACATTCTTTCAACATATAATTTAAGTGGGTTTTTAATACTAAAGACTTCCTACAGTATCTATTGTTGTTTAGCCCGTGTTGATCTCTTTTCTTTTCTTTTAATGAAGCCATGTGGTTTTGTTTTGTTTTTTTGATGGCTTTGCCGCAAGTAAGCAATCATTGAATTGAATTGGGCACCTGTTTGGACTCAGCTTACTCTGAGTTACAGTCACATGAAGAGCTTTTTTGTTTGTTTTTTTCTTAATTTCTTTTTTTGTCTTTTTTAAGGGTAATCAAATGAAGTAGTGGGAGTGGAGAAGGAAAAAAAGTCTTAACTGCTTGTGATAAGTGAATAGCTTTTAATATGTCTTTTATGTTTGCATTTCTCTATATACTAGTAGCCATAATGCCTGATTTATTTTATATTTCATTATATTTTTGTTAAAGATGTATGAATTATCTTCCCATTTGTGGTGTTCATGTAGAATAATATTTACTGAGCGTCATATCCTATGCCAATCGTGTGCTCTTAGTTAAGTGATTTGATCTCAGTGGCCTTAACTGGCTCTCACCCTTCTACCTTCATTGCTTAACTAGAAAATATTTTTCTATATTCTTGGGATTTGGGGTTAATGGGGACACGAAAAGGATAGATGGAGCTAGAATACCCTGGCAAAGTTAGAGCAGGCCCCACTCCAACCACCCCTGCCCTTCACTACCCAGTGTAGTCCAGCTGCACTTTTATTCATTTTATCCATAGAGACTTCTCAACCTAATGTCTTTCCTCACACACTTTTATTTCTCTTTTAATTTCTACCCTGATTCTTTTGTCTTAGATTCAAAGAATGACTTTCTTATTACCAAAGTTATATTGAATATTGGTGGAATATTGCACCAGGGCAAAGTGGGAAGATTATAAAGGCTGAAAGAGAAAAAAGAAAGGGTAAAAAAAACATGTAGTATAATTAAAGATGAAAAGTAATGTGTTGAGAAAGGAGATAGTGAAAGAAGGAAAAGAAGTGAAGAAAACATTTAAATATAACAAAGAAATGGTATATTTATTTTCTGAATTTGTTGCTTGTTTAACTTATATAAAAATCTCTTAAGAATTTATTTTAGTGGCCTAGGAATTTTTTTATGTTGATGGTTTAAAATGTGTTTCTTGAAGAGTTTTTTTCTGTTATTGCCCTAAGCGTGTTTTTTTTCTTCTTCTTTTTAGTATTACTTTTCTTGTTAGTTCATTAGGGTTGAGGAAAATAAGTTTTCATGTTAAAAATTTCTATTTGTTAAATGAACCCAAAGTAGATTCATTCTCTGTTTATTTATTGTCTTAATGTTTGAGGAACACCAAAGACATAGTCTATTTTTCCAGTAGAAATTAAATAAAAACTGTATTTAGTCATGCATACTTACCTGAGTTTTGTAATTTTAATTTTTATTTTTTAAGGAGCCGATGCTACACACATGGATGGTGATCAAATTGTTGTGGAAGTACAAGAAACGATTTTTGTTTCTAATATTGTAAATTCAGATGTAACTGTGCATAACTTTGTTCCTGATGACCCAGACTCAGTTGTAATCCAAGATGTTATTGAAGATGTTGTCATAGAAGATGTTCAGTGCTCAGATATCTTAGAAGAAGCAGATGTATCTGAAAATGTCATCATTCCTGAGCAAGTGCTGGACTCAGATGTAACTGAAGAAGTTTCTGTGTCACACTGCACAGTCCCAGATGATGTTTTAGCTTCTGACATTACTTCATCCTCAGTATCTATGCCAGAACATGTTTTAACAAGTGAATTCATGCATGTGTGTGACATTAGACATGTTGAACATGTGGTACGTGAAAATGTAGTGGAAGCCGAAATTATTACTGATCCTCTGACCAGTGACGTAGTTTCAGAAGAAGTATTGATAGCAGACTGTGTCCCTGAAATGATCACAGATGCCAGTGGGATCTCAGTGGACCAGCGAGATGATGACAAAGGTAACTGTGAGGACTACCTAATGATTTCATGTAAGTCATGGGGTATAATATTTTTAGCAATGTTTTTGAAACATGTATTTTCTAACATAAATAATGCTAAAATTTTATTGACTTAAACTTCTGCAAAATTAAAAGAGAAATCATAAACCTACATGCATTTTTACTTAGTTTGAATCCCAGAGGATAAACCGTAATTAAGTGACATGGTACAGCATAAAGAGTTGTTTCTATATTAAGATAAAATACAAAGATGAGAAAAATAAGGGATGAAAATAACAGATTTGAGCCTTGTGAAATCATAAAAAGTATGATTGTTCTGTTACCTTCAGATTTGCCCCTGAGACTTTGAGGTCATTTTTTTTAAGTGTTTTTATCATTTCACTTCTGTCCTTTTCCAAAATAATGATTTTTTGTTATTTAATTCATTATTGGCTTTGGAGTTAAATCTGGTGAATTCCTTGAAATACATTGGTCATGCATCAAGATCGTAAACAACTAATTTATTTATGTTTTAAATTGATTTCAAATTTTATATCATACTGGTTTTGTGTTCTGCTGTCTGATCTTTATGGGTTGCTGGCTTTCTTGATTGTAACTTTGTCATCCAGAACATGGTTAGACATACCTTTGTTTATGCAGTAGATGCTATAGTCCTTCTGTTCCTAGAATCCCTGACTTTGTGTCTCTAATATTTTTAACTTCGGTATCTAGGTATATTTTCTGCATTAGTATGGTTATAAATTACAGAATCATTGTATCATTTACCTGCTGACTTAAATAATTTAGTTATCCTAATTGACAATTTCACTACTGGGGTCTTTGGAATGAAATTTTATAGTGTAGATTTAGTTTAGAGCATTCCCATTAACATTAAATAACACCCACACTCCTCATCTGGTGTCTTTGAGCATAGCACAGCAAGAGAGTTGTGCAGGCATTTTCATGGGTGTAGGGAGAGTAAGACTTACCTCTTACATTATCTAGTATACTATTATGCCCTAGTTTTCTGATCATGATAATTTTCTACTTCTGTCTGAACCCGCTTAATAATTTTCAAGAGCCGGGCCAGTCACAGTGGCTCACGCCTGTAATCCTAGCACTTTGGGAGGCTGAGACGAGTGAATCACGAGGTCAGGAGATTAAGACCACCCTGGATAACATTGTGAAAACCCCATCTCTACTAAAAATACAAAAATTTAGCTGGGCATGGTAGCATGTGCCTATAATCTCAGCTGCTTGGGAGGCTGTTGCAGGAGATATCCTTGAAACTAGGAGGCAGATGTTGCAGTAAGCTGAGATTGTGCCACTGCACTCCAGTCTAAGTGACAGAGCGAGACTGTCTTAAAATAATAATAATAATAATAATTTACAAAAGCTTGATGCAGGTGATTTAATAAACATTTATTTCTCTATGTAAAAACTATAAGTGTTTAAATATTTCATATTAATAATTTACAGTTTTTCACATTGAGCTTATAATCTGATGTGCAAGAAAAAAGGGGGAGTAAGGTGGTATTTAGCTCTTTGAAAAAGTAATAAGAAGTATTTTTATATGCTGAATTTATCTAGCTATTTCAATTTTTTTCTAGTTCTTGTTTCTTCCAGAAAAGATGATTATCTCCTCTAATACTGCATTCATATTGAAAAGTCTTGTGGGGTAGGGATATGGAAACATTTAGAGTTGACAGGTTTTTCATAAAGTGTATAGGGGAAGTGTGGTCTGATTTTATATTAACATAGAGAAGATTGAGATGCTGTGATTGACAGTAAGCTTTAATGCTTTCCATAGTATCATAAGACATTAGTTATTTAATACATAGATTAAAGGATGTAAAACAGTATTTAAGAACACTTAACAATTAAAAATATGTCATTGGATCTAAGAACCTGTTAATTTTTATGTCTTTAGTGGCACGTTTTTCTCCTCTGCAAATCTCATTTAAAATGATGACGTAGTCCTCTATGGTGTTATGTAGTATATCTGCACAATAGTGCTCACTGTTATAAGTACCATTGAGATCATTGTGACCTCTTTATACAGTCTTTACAGTATACATGTTACCGCTGGCTTTTAAGTTGATTATATCTTAATGACAGGTCCCCCCAAAGCTGTGTATATTTGTTGTAAAATATTTGTTGAGTGAACATTTACGTGAACTTTATAGCTGAACATTTGTGGATATCATCCAAAGACCATCTAGTTTAGTTGTTTTAGCACTCCACCTGGTGTTTCTAATAAATTATGACTTTTGTCATAGTGAACATTCAGTAAAAATGTTTTTCAATGAATACATGAAGCCCAAGCCTTATATGTAAAGCAGCAAAACTATGGATTAATACAATTTGATGATTTGTTTCATGATTCTAGTGGCTATTAGAGCAGGATAGGTCTGGAAAAATATTTGTTTGCTGTACTTCTTTAATATTTTTTGTATACGTATATACATTGCATATATTAATTGTATTCTGTTCTATGACTACTTACTGGATATATATGTATCTTACATTTTATGCTACCTACTACTTTTGCTTTGTATCAAATGCTAAATTTGGCAAAACAGTGTCAAATGCTAGAATTTAAAAAATTTATTTCTATAAGGAATGATTTCTGAAAAGTGTAACAAAATACTTTAAGGAGATTTTTTCTTTTAAGTTTTGATAAACTTTTGAAACAGGTTTTTTTCATAAGATTAAAACTAAATTACTTTTATGTAGGAACTCTCAAATATATTTAAATAACTCTAAGGCAATGTACAGTATTTCAGAGGAGTTAAGGTAATCAAAGAAGATAAAACTTCTAACTGTTGGAATTTAGGAAAGAAGCTGAAGGGAGAAATAATACTATCAAGGTAAAAGACACTATAGAAGCATCAATAAAATAAATCTGGATAAACATGAGTGTAAACCTTCTGATTGAGCTTTAGAAAATTGCCAAATGAAATGGTGAAAAAAACAAACATAAAAATGACTATGGACAAGATCAGCAGACATGAGAAAAAGAAGACAAAACTGATATGCAGAAAATAAGAAAACAGTTAATGTGACAGAAAATTATGGGAGAAACATTTCCTGAAATTAAGAATGATTAGAGTACATTAATGAAAATGACAGGGTAAAGAACATTGAAAAAAAAATTGTATTTTTGTTTCAGTCTGCATGTGGAGCCAAAAGTTGCTGGTTCTATACATCTCTGTCAAGTCATAAGCCAAATAGTTATATAACTAGATAGACTTTTAAATTGCTGCATATGACAAAACACACACACACACACACACACACACACACACACACACACACTCTCTTACAGGATTAGTTTAGAAAAGTCAGAGGACTGTTTACTATGTAACAGTAAAAACAGTCATAACAAACATTAGGGAAAGGAAGAATCTGTTACAGTTGCCCCATTGTATTATTTAAAATGTTCAGTTTTCAATAACAACAAAAAATGAGACCGGTACAAAACTGAAAATAGCACAGCCTATACACAATAAAAAGCACAGCCCACAGAAATTCATTCTAAGGAAATCCAGACACAGTACTTAATAACACAGCTCATAGATCAGTTATTTTACGTTGTTCAAAGGGCTAATTAAAGGAAGCCGTGTGTAAAGAAATAAAGTATGAGAATGACGTTTCATAAAGTGGAGAATATCAATAAGCAGAAATTAAAAATAACTAAAAAGAAGCTCTGAGCTTGAAAATTATAATAACTGAAATGAAGATTTCACCAGAGTGACTCAAAGTAGATTTAAACAGGTAGAAGAAAGAATCAGCAAATTTGAAGGTATTTCAATTGAGATTATCCAGTTTGAGGAGAAAGAAAAACTAATGAACAAAACTGAACGTAGCCATATATAATCTATGGAAAGCCATGAATCCAGTATACCAGTACATGCTGTACCAGATGTGGGAAGGAATAAATAAATTGGCTTAAAGAATAGTTTAATAATAGCTGAAAAGGGTACAAATTTGATGAAAAACTGTAATCTACAGTCCTAACAAGTTTGATGAATTACAAGGGATCCACGTCTAGACACAAAACATATTATGTTGCCAAAGACAGATAAATTTTTTAAAGCAGTAAGGTAGAAGTCACTTCTCACATACAAGCTATCCTTTCTGAAAATGAATAGCTATTTTCTCATTACAAAACATGGAGGATAGAAGGCAATGGCATTACAGATCCAACATGTTGAAAGAAAAGACTTTCAATCAAGAACTTGAAATTCAACAAAACCAAGATTTCAGTATGAAGGTGAAATTAAAATACTTAAAGACAATCAGAATAGCAGCAGTAATCCTCATTATGTAATACTGCCATAAGAAGAGACATACAGTTCTGTGGAATAGAAAGGAGAGTACAAAAATAAAACCACACATCTGTATGGCCCATTGATTTTTCACATGGGTGCCAAGACGGTTCAGTGTAACAAAGTATATAGTCTTCTCAGCAAGATGGTACTGAAGTAACTGGATGTCTGCATCCAAAAGATTGAAATTGTTTCCTTTCTTCAAAATGTACACAAAAATTAACTCAAAACAGATCATAGAGCAAAATGAGAAAGTGAAAACTATAAAAGAAAAGCCCGAATGACATACCACTTTGCATCTGCTATGGATGGGTATTAAAGAAAAGGAAAACAAGTTATTTCCAAGCATGAGAAAATTTTGGAATAAGTAGAAATTGCTGATGTTGTACAGCCACTGTGGAAAAGTTTGGCACTTCCTGCAAAAGCTAAACGTACATTGGATTGCCATATGACCCAGATACTGTCTTCTTGGTACACCCAAGAGAACTGAAAACATATGTCCACAAAAGAGGTTATATATTATACAAATATTCATAGTATCATTAGTCCTAATAACCAAAGAGTAGCAACAACTTTAATATCTATCAGCTGATTAATTGGCAAAATGTGGTATCTCTGTGCAATGAAATATTATTTGACAATACAAAGTAATGAAGCACTGATGAATGAAGTAGCATGGATGAACTTTGAAAATATTGTATTGAAAGTGCAAGAAGTGTGTGCATTGTTTAGAATAGGTATATATGTAAACTCAAAAAAGTATGTTAATTGTTGCTTAGTGTTGGTGGACAGTAGTATAGGAATAGAGTAGTAAAGTAGCTAAAGGGATTTCTTGTGAGGGTGATAGGAATTTTCTGCAGTTAGTGTTGAGGCTTGCACAACTCTGTGAATTTGCACAGCTCTATGGAAACCCACTGAATTGTGCTCTTTGCATACTGTGCAACAGTGACACTTACGGCACGTGAATTACCTCTTAGTGTCCCTCTAAAAAATTGGAATCTTTTAAGAAATTTGTTTTCTTCTAAGATATTCAAAGGCTGATAAAACTGATGTTTTCCTCCCCGCCCTCCGCTCCCTTGCTCAGGCTGGAGTGCAGTGGCACAACCTTGGCTCACTGCAACCCCTGCCTTCTGGGTTCAAGCAGTTCTTCTGTCTCAGCCTCCCAAGTAGCTGGGACTACAGGTGTCCACTGCCACACCCGGCTAATTTTTGTATTTTCAGTAGAGATGGGGTTTCACCTTGTTTGTCAGGCTGGTCTCAAACTCCTGACCTCAGATGATCCACCTGTTTGTCTCTGAAAGTGCTGGGATTACAGGAATGAGCCACCACACCTGGCCAAAGCAAATTGTTAATAATCATCATTATATTAGTGAACTTAAAGATCAAGAATTACATAGTCACCCACATCAAAATACTCAATGCTATGCACAGTGTAACAAAGCCTAAAGTTACTGAGGAAATTGTAGCTTAAGAATTTTATACCCAGACAATGTTTTATAGGTGGACATTTTCAAATATCCAGGATTTTAGAAATTTTAGCACCTATGGAGTTGCTACTTGATAATTAAGCAAAAGATGAATTAGTAGAAAGAGTCAAGAATGGAGAAGTGATAAAATAATGAGTTATGATTTTTGAATTAATGTGAAATTGGAGAAAACATTTGTGCAAAGTAAGATATGTAGCGTGGTAAATGTGTACAAAATAGTAACTGAAATATTTGCCATGGCACAATGTGTAAATATGTTCATGTTTTCACCTTTTATCTCAGGTGACGGTAGAGAATACCTTTACAATATAATTCCTACCTATCATTTTTTATCATATTTTTCTTAGAAGAGTATTGTTAAATCTTTTGTCTTAATAGACATTTGATTGATCATCACTCATATAAAACAAATTGAATGTTAGATAGTTACTAAGGCTAGACAATAATATCAATGCACCAAATAGAGTAGGGAATGGACTCTTAGTATGGGCATGCATACATAAAATTACTTAAATGTATATTAGACTATATCTTGGGAAAGTAAAATAGCTTAATCAAAGGGATTTTGGGTTTCAGAGTTGATCAGGGATGCCTTGCTGGAAGGATGACACTTTGTCATAGACTTTAGTTTGAATTGTGTCATAGACTTTAAAAAGGAAATGTATGTATTAATCTTACTTCAATCAAGAGGACAGTGAAAATTTGTGTCAAATGCTGCAATTTAGGCAAGTTAAATGAGGACTCAGAATTGGTCGTGTATGACATCTTCACTGAACAGATTCATTGAAATCATGGGCAAAAGCTTGATTGAAGTATTAAATAAATGTAGAGAAATAAAGTGAAATGAGAATCACCGGAGATACGAAACAGTTGTTTGCAGGACATATAGGATCAAGAGAAGATGGAAATTTTGTTACATTAGTGTTGTTTCAAGAGAAAAAGCATATTTGTTTCATGTTGGGAATGTTCTTGTAGAGGGTGATAGTTAAATTGATGTTATAAGAAATAACCGTAAAAAAAAAAAAACAAAAGAGAAGGTATAATTTAGTGCTATGTGGAGGGATCGGTTTTAAATAGAAAGGAGCATAGCTTGACTATGGTATGTGCAGGAAATACAAAGTTAGTGAATTAGTTGTTAATAGGAGGACAGATGTGGCAATCAGTGGTTCTTTTTCTGTTTTTAGTTCTTGATAAGGTGGGAAATAAGATCAATAGGCAGGTAGTATTGGAATTATAAGAAAAATATGGCAAATAGCATCTACTCAAGATTCATATTTATGTATTTAAAGATGGCACTGTCTACATCATGCTGTTTGTTTGTTTGTTTTCTATCTAGGCTTAGATGTAGATGCTGACACAAAATTATATCAGCCTTGTTTGTGGTTTTGCCAGCCAAGTACTATGAAATAAGATAGGCGCATAGGAATTGAAAAAATATGCAAGAGAACAGTTAGAATGACCAGTCATGAATTAACCTGTTTTGCTTATTGTTCAAATTGTTATAAAATTTTTGTTTAAAAATAACACTTCAAATTTAATTTTAAAATGTGTTTGTCCCTATTTCTGTTCTTTTACTCATATATGTGCATAGAGAAATAGGTGAATAATAATAATGGAAATTCTACTGGTATTTCAAATGGTTTGTTTTTGAGCACTCTTTGATTTACTTTTTAAAAAATACTTTCCTAAATATTAACGTGGATCATCCCAAGAAAAAGCTGTCTTTTGGAGCAAAGTTGAAGCAGCATAAGGGAATAAAGAATGAAATAGTCTTGCTCATGTTTGGGGCACATGAGAAATTGGAGCAAGTTTTGAGGGTAATAATACTGTAAAGACACAAAGCAGTTTGGGCAGATTTTGGTTGCTGGACTGTGCAATTTTTATTGTACTTGGTAGGAAAAGGAGCACTAGAGATGAGGGCAGGAATATAAAGTGACTTGATCTTTTTTTTAAGAAGACAGATTGATACCAGTGTCAAGGTGTTTGGTGGGAAACCTTAGGAGAGAGAAATCAGTTAAACTGTTGTTTGTTTCTGAGGTGGTAGCTGGTAAATGAGGTTTAACAACCAAGTTTTGAAAGGTGAGACAATTTAAATGAATGGAGAAGCACAAGCCATGGGCTTGCATTGTAAGACTGCAAAGCAAAAGAATACTAAAATTTTTATGATATTAATATAGACAAATGTATAGTCCAGAAGAAATTCAATAACCAATTTTTTTCCCCTCAACAAAACTGTAATTCATTTTCTGTGGAAGCAGAGAAGTGAGATAACATGACCAGCTAAAAATTAGGCTATGAGTTATAAAGACAGACATACTTCTCATTATAAAAGAAAGAGGTGATCTCTTTCTTTTATATGTCATTGGGTTGTGTTATTATAGCTGGTTATACAAGGGTTGTTGGAACCTTTATTTCCCTACTTTATTTCATGCTCTTCCACTGACCTCTCCAGCTTTTTCTACTCAGTTTCCTTTGTGAATTCTTTCTTGCCTCTGCCTTAAATTATAATCTCACTGGTACTGTATCTTTAGTTCACGATTTTCTTTACACTATAGATTCTCACTGCATAATCTGAAGTGTTTTTTAGATAACATTTTGTTGATGGCTTCCAAATAGGTGTCCATCTTCAGCTTTCAGATTGCTTCACATGTCATTCATTCCATCTTCTCAGTTTATTCTTAAATATGACTCAACTCAAGCCTTATCCCCATTTCTACTACCTCTGTCCTAATTCAAAGTATCATCATCCGTTGCTGAAATATGTACTTGAAGCAGGGTTGATCTTTTCAAATCTGCTTTTTTACAAGGCCAGCAGGATGCTTTGGCAAAATGGTCATCGGACTCAGTGACTGCACTTTTAAAAGCAAAACTTATCGGATCTCTGATAAGAATTCCCAAGAATAGGATACCTTGGAGTCTATTTGTATATACAAGTTCATTCTATACCTACAGATTCTGATTTTAATCAGGTTGAAAAACTTGTAGTCTACCAGAATTAAGTTTGAGCCCCTCTGCCTGATTCATAAAGTCTTCCATGACCTGGTTTTGATTTAGCAGTTGGTCACATTTCCAATTCTACTCTAATTTGCAGCAGTATTAAAGAATACACTGTCTTACTGTCATGTCCCACTGCCTCTGTGCCTGCTGTGTCTTTTGCATAAAATGAGTGCCATTCTCTTTCAGTCTGCAAGAGTTACACCTTCACTTGTTCCTGTGGCAGCTGTTAATTGCACTTTGCAACATTCACCAAACCATTTCTGACTCCCCAGCCTCTTTAACAGTAATACTATCTTATGGACCCTTTGAGGATTTATAAAATACTATTATTTCACTGAATGGAAAAATGAATCAATTTTAATGAAAATAATTTACACCAATGTTAACATTAAAGATTGCACTAGAGAGTTCAAAATCATTTTATTTTTAACATATAAATGAATTATAGGCCAGGCACTGTGGTCCAAGCCTCTAATCCCAGCACTTTGGGAGGCAAGAGGATCACTTGAGGTCAGTAGTTCGAGACCAGCCTGCCCAATGTGGCAAAACCCCATCTCAACTAAAAATAGAAAAGTTAGTAAGATTGTAATGGCACATGCCTATAATCCCAGCTACTCAGGAGGCTGAGGCAGGAGAAAGAATCACTTTAACCTGGGAGGCGGAGGTTGCAGTGAGCTGAGATAGCACCAGTGCCCTCCAGCCTGGACAACTAAGTGAGACTTACCTCAAAAAAAAAAAAAAAAGAAAGAAAATTTAATTTTTTTCTTTTAAGTGACCGTTTAAATTTAAGAAATCAGCTAGTGTCTAAGTGACATTTTGGTTTTGAGCCCAAAATGAATATTAAAATGTGGTTTACAGATATATTAATATATCCAAATTAGACAAAAAAAAAAAAAACCTCTTTCCCTCTTGTTTTGCGTTCTTACATCTTGTCTTTAAGTAGCTAACTTTCAGTAGCTTTTAGTAGCCCAGTGTTTCAGGTTCTCATATCTTGTTATAAGTAGTTAGATTTATATTCATGTTTGTAATAAGGAAGGTTTTGAGATGCTATTTGAAAGTAGTCCATAATTCCTAATAAAAAAACAAATTAGATTGTTATTGTCTTTTTGGTTTTTAATGTTGGCTTTTCAAATACTAAATTTATTTTAACATAAGCTATTAGAGAGGTTTTTTGTTTGTTTGTTTGTTTGTTTGAGACAAGAGTCTTGCTCTGTCTCCAGGTGTCAGGATGGAGTGCAGTGGCGAGATCTTGGCTCACTACAGCCTCCACCTCCCGGGTTCAAGCAATTCTGCTGCTTCAACCTCTTGAGTAGCTGAGACTACAGGTGCGTGCCACCACGCCCAGCTAATTTTTGTATTTTTTAGTAGAGATGGGGTTTCACCATGTTGGTCAGGATGATCTCGATCTCTTGACCTTGTGATCCCGCCGCCTTGGCCTCTCAAAGTGCTGGGATTACAGGCATGAGCCACCACACCAGCCTATTAGAGAGTTTTGGTTAGACAAATGCAGGTTTGGATTGTTTGAAGAACAAGATACGGAATTTGCAAAAGTATGCAAAGATTTTAAAACCTAAATTGTGAGTTTATAAGCCACTGTTAAAAGTTAAGACTAAGAATTTAAAACTTAAAGTAGTCAAAACTATCACCATTGCCTTTTCTAAGTAATACTAACTATAGTTGAGTTGTGAATGTATTTATCTGCTCTGCACTAATGGAAACAATCTTTGCCATACTGTTTTTGATTTTTTAGAAAAAATTATTGTTGCTTCTAACAATTTAAACTTACATCATTCTTCAAACGCCAGAGTTGATGGATGTTTATTGTGAATTATATGGATGAAGATTTGAATTCTGACTTTGCCAGTTACTAGATTGTGGCCTTCGATGAATCATTCAACTTTTCTAAACTTCATTTTGCTTTACCATTAAATGTCAACAAAATTATAGCACTCTCTCATGGAGTAATTAAGACTATGAAGCAATGTTTTAACTAATCATCTGTTCACTTGTCTGCTTTTCCACTGAATTACAGATTTCTTGAGTCCATTACTTCTACTTTTCTTTTTTGAGATAATCTTGCTCTTTTGCCCAGGCTGGAGTACAGTGGTTCAATCTTGACTCATTGCAACCTCTGCCTCCGGGGTTCAAATTATTCTTGTGCCTCGGCCTCCCAAGAAGTTGGGATTACAGGCATGTGCCACTATGCCCAGCTAATTTTTGTATTTTCAGTAGAAAAGAGGTTTTGCCATGTTGGTCAGGCTGGCCTTAAGCAATCCAAACACATCTGCTTCCCAAAGCACTGGGATTACAGATGTAAGTCACTATGCTTGGCCTTGGGTTCATTCCTTTTAAGTTTTGCATCCCAGAGTCTGATTTTTAGTTGTGAATCATTGTTTAATTGAATTAAGTATCCAGCTAAAAAGATAATGAAATACATTCAACAGAGGAATGACAAACAGCAGCAAAAAAAACTAAAATGGAAAAGGGGAAATAAAAAAGCTTGTTGGGTCCTGCTTCTCTGTGGTTGGTCTCCTGCTGTGTCATATGGGCCAGCAGGGCCCAGAACAGAGAGAACATTATATTCAGTGTTTCTGTAATAGACTGAAGATTGAAAAATCCAACTTTTGTGATAAATTAAATTGTACTGCTTGGTGTGTGTTAATTAGTCTGTGCCACACTTTCAGGTAGTAGTTGATGCCCACAGTGGTGTGTAATGCAAGGTTACATTATATGGGAATCATATTTTTAGTATTCACTACAATCCAGAGGGTATTTTTTAATAATTTTTTTTTTACTTTTATTAATTTTGGAGTCCCAAACATAACATCACACTTGATCCCCTTACCATGTAACACTTAAAAATTTGGTGTAGATTCCCTGAGTATACTGTTGGAAATCACTTGTTCACTTTATTGGTAAGTAAGCATTCTTTTTTTTAAATTTAATACATAAACATGAAACAGGCTGCCTTAAGTCATATAAGAAGATACTTAAGTATATATTTTATTAGACTGGGTGCAATAGCTCATGCCTGTAGTCCTAACACTTTGGGAGGCAGAGGCAGGTGGATCACCTTAGGTCAGGAGACCAGCCTGACCAACATGGAGAAATCCCATATCTGCTAAAAATTCAAAATTAGCCAGGTGTAGTGGCGCATGCTTGTGATCCTAGCTACTCAGGAGACTGAGGCAGGAGAATCAGTTGAACCTGGGAGGCAGAGGTTGTGGTGAGCCAAGATCGTGCCATTGCACCCCAGCCTGGGCAACAAGAGAGAAACTCCATCTCAAAAAAAAAAAAAGTGTATGTCTTACTGTATTTGCCAGCAGTAGACCCAGACTCATTACTTCCATGTATATAAGCTTGTGTGTGTGCGCGCGCACGCAAGCATAGTGTTACATTTAAACAGATTAATATCAGCATTTACACTGTTCATTTTTATCTGTTTTTTGCTGATTGATTGATTGATTGATTGAGGCAGTTTCACTCAGTCATGCCAACTGGAAGATAGTGGTGCAGTCTTGGCTCACTGCAGCCTTTGCCTCCTAGGTTCAACATCTGCCTCAGCCTCCTGAGTAGCTGCAACTACAGGCGCATACCACCATGCCCAACTCATTTTTTTTGTATTTTTAGTAGAGACGGGTTTTATTATGTTGGCCAAGCTGGTTTCAAACTCCAGACCTCAGGTGATCGATCTGCCTGCCTCAGCCCCACAAAGTGCCGGGATTACAGGCATGAGCTACCACATCCAGCCAGAATTTACCTTTCTGACAACCATATTTTGATTTTTAAAAACTTAATGATTCTGATAGAAACAGATACAACAATTTTATTCAGAAGTACTGAATGTTAGGTAGTGCTCATAAAATATATTAGGACTAGTGTGTACTGAACTTACTAGTAGGACATTATTTCTAAGATCTTCAAGAAGTAAACTGGGTGCAATGGCTGTGTAATCGCGGCATTTTGTGAGTCTGAGGTTGGAGGATTGCTTGAATCCAAGAGTTGAAGGGAAAAGAGCCAGGGAAAAAATAGACCTTGTCTATAAAAAAATAAAATTAGCTGGGCATTGTGGCACACACCTGTCATCCCAGCTACTCAGTGAGGCTGAGGCAGGAGGATCGCTTGAACTCTGGAGGTCAGAGGTGCAGTGAACTGTAATTGCACCTCTATACTCTAGCCTGAGTGACAGAATGAGAAATGACCCCATTTCAAAAAATAAAACAGAATACTTATAATATTGTATACTTTTATTTTATGATAAAAAAAGTTGACATATGTCCTTAGTGTTTTGTTAAGTTTTAAAGTATCTGCTATTATTGTTCATGATACATTTTCTGTCTTTTCAGTGGATGATGCTGGCAAAATAGAACATGATGGTTCCTCTGGAGTGACCATTGATGCAGCATCAGAAATGGATCCTTGTAAAGTGGATGGCACTTGCCCTGAAGTCATCAAGGTATACATTTTTAAAGCTGACCCTGGAGAAGATGACTTAGGTAAGAGGAAAGCATCAGCATTTTATACATCCTCATTCAAATGCTTCAAACAAATATCAGAAAAGTAAACAGGTTACTCTTTTTTATTGATTTTTAAGATTTAGTTTAGATTATCTAGATTGAAAAATTCAAAATATTTTCCAAAGACAACTTTTAAGACATATTTCTGATTTAGTAATATAAAAATATTGTAAAACATGTGTAAGTGAAATATATGAAAATGAACTCTCAAATAATTTTTGGAGCTTTCGTCTTCTCTGATAGGTGGAACTGTAGACATTGTGGAAAGTGAGCCTGAGAATGATCATGGAGTCGAACTACTTGATCAGAGCAGCACTGTTCGTGTTCCCAGGGAAAAGATGGTTTATATGAATGTCAATGACTCTCAACAAGAAGATGAAGATTTAAGTATGTGGCTGTTTTTAAAATTTTACTTTTAAGTTCTGGGATACATGTGCTTAATGTACAGATTTGTTATTTTTTAATTTATTTTTATTTTTTTAAATTGCATTTTAGGTTTTAGGGTACATGTGAAGAACATGCAAGATAGTTGCATAGGTACACACGTGGCAGTGTGATTTGCTGCCTTCCTCCCCTTCACCAATATCTGGCATTTCTCCCCATACTATCTCTCCCCAACTCCACACCCCCACTGTCCCTCCCCTATTCCCCCCCAACAGACCCCAGTGTGTAGTGCTCCCCTCCCTATGTCCATGTGTTCTCATTGTTCAACACCCGCCTATGAATGAGAACATGCGGTATTTCATTTTCTGTTCTTGTGTCAGTTTGCTGAGAATGATGGTCTCCAGGTTCATCCATGTCCCTATAAAGGACATGAACTCATCATTTTTGATTGCTGCATAATATTCCATGGTGTATATGTGCCACATTTTTCCTGTCCAGTCTATCATCGATGGGCATTTGGGTTGATTCCAGCTCTTTGCTATTGTAAATAGTGCTGCAGTGGACATTCGTGTGCATGTGTCCTTATAGTAGAACAATTTATAATCTTTTGGATATATACCCAGTAATGGGATTGCTGGGTCAAATGGAATTTCTGTTTCTAGGTCCTTGAGGAATCGCCACACTGTCTTCCACAATAGTTGAACTAATTTACACTCCCACCAGCAGTGTAAAAGTGTTCCTATTTCACCACGTCCTCTCCAGCATCTGTTGTCTCCAGATTTTTTAATGATCGCCATTCTAATTGGCGTGAGATGTATCTCAATGTGGTTTTGATTTGCATTTCTCTAATGACCAGTGATGATGTGCATTTTTTCATGTGTGTTGGTCTCATGTATGTCTTCTTTTGTAAAGTGTCTGTTCATATTCTTTGTCCATTTTTGAATGGGCTTGTTTTTTCCTTGTAAATCTGTTTGAGTTCTGTGTAAATTCTGGATATCAGTCCTCTGTCAGATGGGTAAACTGCAAAAATTTTTTCCCATTTTGTTGGTTGCCAGTTCACTCTAGTGACTGTTTCTTTTGCTGTGCAGAAGCTGTGGAGTTTGATTAGGTCCCATTTGTCTATTTTGGCTTTTGTTGCCAATGCTTTTGGTGTTTTGGTCATGAAGTCCTTGCCTCCTCCTATGTCCTGAATGGTTTTGCCTAGATTTTCTTCTAGGATTTTTATGGTGTTAAGTATTATGTTTAAGTCTTTAATCCATCTGGAGTTAATTTTAGTGTAAGGTGTCAGGAAGAGGTCCAGTTTCTGCTTTCTGCACATGGCTAGCCAGTTTTCCCAACACCATTTATTAAACAGGGAATCCTTTCCCCATTGCTTGTTTTTGTCTGGTTTATCAATTGATTGTATGATTTTAGATACATTGTGTTGCCTCCGATGCCTCTGTTCTGTTCCATTGGTCTATATCTCTGTTTTGGCACCAGTACCATGCTGTTTTGATTACTGTAGCCTTGTAGTGTAGTTTGAAGGCTGGTAGTGTCATGCCTCCCACTGTGTTCTTTTTGCTTAGAATTGACTTGGGTATGCGGGCTCTCTTTTGGTTCCATATAAAGTTTAAGGTGGTTTTTTCCAGTTCTGTGAAAAATGTCATTGGTAGCTTGATGGGGATAGCATTGAATCTGTAAATTACTTTGGGCAGTATGGCCATTTTCATGATATTGATTCTTCCTAACCATGAACATGGAATGTTTCACCATCTGTTTGTGTCCTCTCTTATTTGGTTGAGCAGTGGTTTGTAGTTTTCCTTGAAGAAGTCCCTTACGTTCCTTGTGAGTTGTATTCCTAGGTATTTTATTCTCTTTGTAGCGATTGTGAATGGTAGTTTGTTCTTGATTTGGCTCTCTTTCAGTCTGTTATTGGTGTATAGGAATGCTTGTGATGTTTTGCACATTGATTTTGTATCCTGAGACTTTGCTGAAGTGCTTATCAGTTTCAGGAGATTATGGGCTGAGACAATGGGGTCTTCTAGATATACTATTATGTTGTCTGCAAATAGAGACAATTTGGCTTCCACCTTTCCTATTTGAATACTTTTTATTTCTTTGTCTTGCCTGATTGTTCTGGCTAATGTACAGATTTGTTACATAAATATACATATGCTATGATGGTTTGCTTGCACCTATGAACCAATCATTCAGGTTTTTGTTTTTTTGTGGGTTTTTTTTTGTTTGCTTTTCCTTTTGATATGAAGTCTTGCTGTGTCGCCCAGGCTGGAGTGCAGTGGCACAATCTCGACTCACTACAACCTCCACCTCCCAGGTTCAACTGATTCTCCTGCCTCAACCTTCTGAGTTTTAGCTGGGACTACAGGCACGTGCCACCATGGCTGGTAATGTTTTGTATTTTTAGTAGAGATGGGCTTTCACCCTGGTAGGACAGTCTCCATCTCCTGAGTTTGCGATCTGCCCACCTCTGCCTCCCAAAGTGTTGGTATTTATAGGCATGAGCCACTGTGCTTGGCCCATCACCTAGAATTTAAGCCCCACGTCCATTAGGTATTTGTCCTAACATTCTCCCTTGTTTCTCTCCCCACCCCCAACAAGTCACAGTGTGTGATGTTCCCCTCCCTGTGTTCATGTGTTCTCATTGTTCGACACCCACTTATGAGTGACACCCACTTATGAGTGTTTGGTTTTCTCCTTCTCTGTTAGTTTGCTGAAGATGATGGTTTCCAGCTTCATACTTGTCTCTGCAAAGGACATGAACCCATTCATTTTTATGGCTGCATAGTATTCCATGGTATATATATGCCAGCATATGGCTTTTTTGTGGGGAGATGGCTTAATGTTTCTACAAGCTGGGTTTTTTTTTTGTTGTTGTTGTTGTTTGTGTTTTTAGATGGAGTATCACTCTGTTGCCAGACTGGATGGCAATGGTGCAATCTCAGCTTCCTGCAACCTCTGCTTCCCCGGTTTAAGTGATTATACTGCCTCAGCCTCCTGAATAGCTAGGATTACAAGCGTGCAGCACCATGTGCAGATAATTTTTGCATTTTTAGTAGGGACGGCATTTCACTATGTTGGCCAGGCTGGTCTCGAACTCCTGACCTCAGGTGATCCACCAGCCTTGGCCTCCCTAAGTGCTGGGATTATAGACATGAGCCACCATTCCCTGCCCAAGTTGTTGTTGTTGTTGTTGTTTAATGCAACCAATATTTGGAAAAAATAAGCAGCAGCGCTGTTACAGAGATTACTGTGTTGCCATATTTCATTTCGTCCTCATATTTCATTGCCATATTTCGTTGCCATATTACAAGAAAAGATATGTATGTTTTGATTGTTGCTTTATAAACTAATTGTAGTGAAAGCCAAGAAACAAATGACTATCTCAACCAGTATCTATTTTTTCCTACTAATGCATCTTTTCTGTGTGATCTTTGTAAACCTAGTCACAAATATTTTTGATTTATTTTCTGCTTAGAAGTTGCTGAAATTGCTGATGAAGTTTATATGGAAGTGATCGTAGGAGAGGAGGATGCTTCTGTTACTGCAGCAGCAGCTGCTATGCATGAACAGCAAATTGATGAGGACGAAATGAAAACCTTTGTGCCAATTGCATGGGCAGCAGCTTATGGTAAGTTACATAGTAGCTAGAAGGATTGAATGTTTTTGAACATTAATTAACTGTTGAAAATGGTTTCTGTGTCTCAGGGTTTCAGGATTTAAGCAAATGTAGAGAAAGATTACATAGTATCCGTGTTGCCTTTAATTTTAATATGAACCTTTTTCGTGACTTTATTATGTGAGAAGTCAGGAGCTTTCAATCTCACATTTTAAATCTTGGTTTATATGTGACTCATAACTTTACAATTTTGGGAGATAAGAAGGGAGTCCTGTAGAGCAACATCCTGCTAGATACAGAAGCTAGGTACTAACTATGGTCTTGCCATAAATATTTCCATAAAACACATTATCTAAAATTGCTGGCCGAGTGTATTGGCTCATGCCTGTAAAACCCAGCACTTTGGCAATCTGAGGCAGGTGCATCACCCGAGGTCAGGAGTTTAAGATCAGCCTGGCCAACATGGAAAAACCCCCTCACTACTAAAAACACAAAAAAGTGAGCTGGGCATGGTGCCGTGGTCCTGTAATCTCAGCTGTTCAGGATGCCGAGGCAGGAGGTTGCTTGAAACCAAGATGGGGAGGTTTCAGTAAGCCAAGAGTATACCACTGTACTCCAGCCTGGGTAAGAGAACAAGACTCTTTATCTCAAAAAAAAAAAAAAAAAAAAAGGAATAAAAATAAAAAATAAATAAAATAAGGAATTTCTGTCATTCATGTCAGGATTTCTCATTGTTGTGAATAAATAATTCCCAATTCTTTAGAATTTATAATGCTGTGTAATTTTGTGTCTTAATGCACATTGTTAGGTAATAATTCTGATGGAATTGAAAACCAGAATGGCACTGCAAGTGCTGTCTTGCATGTAGATGAGTCTGTTGGCCTCAGCAGATTGACTAAACAAAAACCAAAGAAAAAGAGAAGATCTGATGCCAGGCAGTACCAAACAGGTGAGGGTTCATGAGTTCCATGGTGCAGTGTGCTCTGAGAGCCGTCAGAAGAAACTATAGTATTACGTATCCACAGGGGTGTTTTAATGACAGAAATTTAAGCTGCTAGGCCACACGTATTTTTGTGTATTTTATATGAAAAAAGAATTTCAAAATTCATCGATATTCGAGAATGATTTTCTTGGATAAAAAGAAACTGGTGTGGATCAAACATTCAGGAAAAAGAATTAAAATCCTCTGGTGATTTTAGCGGAAAGGAAAATACATTTCTAAAATGTTAGCTGATTTTAAGTGAACAAAATTACATGGATCGACTGATGGCAGCATGAAACAGGCATAATTTACAGTGCAGCAGGATAAATACTTAGGTTATTTATAGGACAGATTATTTTTCTGTGTTGTTTTGCATCTTTGCATATTAAAATTTCTTTATAGGTGTAGTTAAGCTTTACTATTAGCATAAATTTGGCTTGGAGTCACCAAAGCAGAAATGTTGGACTTCATTTTTATGAGTTATTTCCTACACATTTCTAAACTGATGTAGCTTTGTCACTGCTTGATCGATTTTTTTTAAACTGGAGGAGGTCAAGTTCGTTTATACTGAATCATACCAGTTTCTCTTAATTAGTACATTACTAACATTGAAAAGAAGTAAAAGGAATGTTAATAACTTAGGAATATTTTCATAGTTATGTTCAGAACACAAGCTTTAAATTAGTGAGGAAACCAGAAGTTTGATTTAAGCACTCATACTCCTTTATTTTCCTTTGTTAGCAATAATTATTGGCCCTGATGGCCATCCTTTGACTGTTTATCCTTGTATGATTTGTGGGAAGAAGTTTAAGTCAAGAGGTTTTTTGAAAAGACACATGAAAAACCATCCCGAACATCTTGCCAAGAAGAAGTACCACTGTACTGACTGTGATTACACTACCAACAAGAAGATAAGTTTACACAACCACCTGGAAAGCCACAAACTGACCAGCAAGGCAGAGAAAGCCATTGAATGTGATGAGTGTGGGAAGCATTTTTCTCATGCAGGGGCTTTGTTTACTCACAAAATGGTGCACAAAGAAAAGGCAGCCAACAAAATGCACAAGTGTAAATTCTGTGAATACGAGACAGCCGAACAAGGGTTATTGAATCGCCACCTCTTGGCAGTCCACAGCAAGAACTTTCCTCATATTTGTGTGGAGTGTGGTAAAGGTTTCCGTCACCCATCAGAACTCAAAAAGCACATGCGAATCCATACTGGGGAGAAGCCATACCAATGCCAATACTGCGAATATAGGTCTGCAGACTCTTCTAACTTGAAAACACATATAAAAACAAAGCATAGTAAAGACATGCCATTCAAGTGTGACATTTGTCTTCTGACTTTCTCGGATACCAAAGAAGTAAAGCAACATACCCTTGTCCATCAAGAAAGCAGAACACACCAGTGTTTGCATTGTGACCACAAGAGTTCAAACTCAAGTGATTTGAAACGACATGTAATTTCAGTTCATACAAAAGACTATCCTCATAAGTGTGAGATGTGTGACAAAGGCTTTCACAGGCCTTCAGAACTCAAGAAACATGTGGCTGTCCACAAAGGTAAAAAAATGCACCAGTGTAGACATTGTGACTTTAAGATTGCAGACCCATTTGTTTTAAGTCGCCATATTCTCTCAGTTCACACAAAGGATCTTCCATTTAGATGTAAGAGATGTAGAAAGGGATTTAGTCAACAGAATGAGCTTAAAAAGCATATGAAGACACACAGTGGCAGGAAAGTGTATCAGTGTGAGTACTGTGAGTATAACACTACAGATGCCTCAGGCTTTAAACGGCATGTTATTTCTATTCATACAAAAGACTATCCTCATCGGTGTGAGTACTGCAAGAAAGGCTTCCGAAGACCTTCAGAAAAGAACCAGCACATAATGCGACATCATAAAGAAGTTGGCCTACCCTAACAATATGTCTACAAACTTGCAAAGATGTTGGCTTTGAAGCAGAAAATTCATTTTTTAAAGCCAGTCTTATTCACATCCATTACTATACATTGATTTATGCTGTGTAAAAATGGAATTATTGCTTCTAGTCCACTTTTCTTTACATTTTATTCAATAGGGTGTCCTGAATCCTGTTCAGTTTCTTTAATAGATGAGGAAAAGTAGCAACAATCAAGTTGCTTTTAATGAAATAATTTGAGATTCTATACTCAGTTTTCAGTCTTAGAAGCTTTACTGTTTATTTACATATCTATTGATGTTGATGGTACTCTTCTAAGACAAAATCAGATTGGAAACTATAAAAGTGACATTTTGACCCATTTCTTCCCACACACTTGTCACACTGGAGACATCTGCTAGCATAAATGGGAGATTTTACTGTCAAGTCTAATTATCAAAACATGGAAATAAACTTCTTAATATTTTTAGATTACATGACCATGAAAGTTTACATTTCAGCTTCTAGCATTGATTAATATAGGATATGGACAATGTTTATGTTTAAATCTCATTTTGTTTGTCAGGCAAAATGTACTTCCCTTAGCTTTCTTGTTAATATTGTTTACATCTTTTGTCAACACAGCAAACTTTTAGAAAGAATTATTGAAAAGTTTTACTTATTTTTGTCTTTTATTTTCTATTTGTACTGTTTTGTCTTGCATTGTGTTCTAACACATGAAACTGCAGACTAAATTTTGGAGTCTTTTAGAGGTAAATTGTGGACTCATCATTTTTTGAAACTTGGTGTGTAACTCTAAATCTTGTATGTGCGCCTTTGTTGCTTATCACATATTTACACACACAACCACAAACTTTAAACCTTAGGATGAAAATTTATAATATCCCAAAATATCAAGGGATGTATGAGACTATTTTGTAACTTGCTTTTCAGAGTTACTAAATTTCAGGTGGAGAATTAAAACGAAAAGAAGTACATTAGAAAGAGTGAAAATCTTCTCTTCGAATAATCTTTGATAAATAAAAATGGAAGGTAAGATGTTTCTAGAAACAATGTTTTCATACGACTTCAGCTTCATATCATAAATTTTTCTGGAAAGCTATTTCAGACATAGGTTTCTCAGTTTTTTTCTGAGAATCCTGTGAATGAACTTTGTCTTTGCAAAGTAAGGAGGACTAATGGAAAGCTATGGTACCATGTAACAGAATAAGAGCTAATTCCAAACTAGCAAGTATGTCCTGCTTTTTTAATTTTACCTCCAGTAAAGTTTAAAAAAGACAACAGTCAAATTAATTTTGATTAGAAGAAAAAAGTACATGATGAAAATCCACAGCCTTATTTGGAATATATATCACTTTTCAAATTTTATTGTTTATTTGAGCATTGACATATTTTAAGCAGTTACTAACTTGTATGTATCAATATATCACAAAATGAATTCATATAATTAAAAAGAATTTGGTTACTAGGAGTTTTGCAGAACAGAAAATACATTTTTAGTTCCCGTAAGTTGGCCATTAGTACATATGTATTTGGAATATTTTAGGTGATTAGAATTTTTTTAACCCACATTACAGTTACTTTCTGGCCTTAGTATGGTGGTGCTTCATTCAGCTTTTGCTGTCAGGTTTTTCTTTTCACCTTTTTGTGTACCACCAATTCAAAAAATATTTATAGGATTAGGAAATATAAATATTTGGTGATTGACAGCATCTGAAATGTTAATTTCATCTAAATATGACTAAAGCACCAAACAAAACCATGTCATGTATTTTGAAAACCTGTTTGGCCTTCCTAGCCCTCATACATGTGTCTACCTGATATTTGCTACCCTTCATTATCCTGTTCTTGAAAACTTGTTTCTGTTTGAAAATTCCTAAGTGTCTTTCCAATTTGTTTTCTCCCTAAAGTAATATAAAAAGAAGTATTTAAGTGGAAGTTAAACAGTTTTAAAACATTCTTTAAGACAAATAGTTAGCTATTTATATTTTTAAAATAAACAAAAAGCTAAAGAACACTTTACATACTTCATATTTTTCACATAGTCTGGAGTCATACACAGTTGTTTTGTCTTTAACCAAAGTATTGAAACCTTTTAAAGGTAATTAAGCATCTCGTCAAGTAAATATGATAGAACATTTGTATAAAGAAAGAAATGAAATTGTGCTTAAGGATTAGTTGCACTCTGGCTTTAATTCTTAATTTGATTAGCAAAGCTAAAAAGTGGGTGTTGAAGTTGAAAGTTTTAAAGAGGTACAAAATCTTACAAAGACATAAATTATTGTTTGGTTGAAAAATAGCCTGTTAAATATTGTATGTTACTTCCTCTGTACACATTGTAAAATACTATGAAGAATTCATATAGGAAGTATGATACTATTGTAAATGTGTACTTGAGAATAATATGCAAAAATAAAAATGAGAATATTTTGCTGTTAATGTTTAGTTGTATATAATACCAGTACTATTTTTCTTTTAAAACATAGTTTTAATACATAAAATATAGTGAACTATTTTTCTTTCCTCACTTAGTTCATTCTATACATCAGTGGAATGCAAAATGCTTTTTATGTAAATATTGGTAATCTTATGAATTTATAAGTAGTATTTCAGAGTAGTTGTGCCAAGTAATGGGTCCTTTATCAGTGTGTTCTTAAAACTGAACTTTTCATTTTTTTCTTCATGAAATGTTGTTTTGTTAGCATGACACTTGCTGAGATAAATTTTCCTTCCATAAAGTTTTGGTATTTTTTTGTTTCTTTTTTATTTTGAGACAGAGTCTTGCTCTGTTGCCGGGCTGGAATGCAGTGGTGCAATCATGGCCCACTGCAACCTCCACCTCCTGGGTTCAAGTGATTCTTCTGCCTCAGCCTGCCGAGAGCCTTGCTCTCAGCAAGCTCGGACCACAGGCGCTTGCCACCACACTCAGCTAATTTTTGTATTTTTAGTAGAAACAGGGTTTCACCATGTTGACCAGTATGGTCTCAATCTTCTTGACGTCATGATCTGCCTACCTCAGCCTCCCGAAGTACTGGGACTACAGGCATGAGCCACCACACTCAGCCTGTTTTTGTTTTAACAATAGAGTCTCACTCTGTTGCTCAGTCTGGGGTGCAGTGGTTTGATCTCAGCTCACTGCAGCCTTCAGATCTTGGGCTCAAGCAGTCCTCCTACCTCTGCAGTAGCTGGGATTACTGCAGAGGCATGTACCATCATGCCTGGCTAATTACTAATTTTTGTTAATTTTTTTATTCTTTAGATTCTGGGGTACGTGTGCAGATCATGCAAGATTGTTGCATAAGTACATTCATGGCAAGGTAGATTTGCTGCCTCCATCTTCCCATCACCTCTATCTGACATTTCTCCCCATGTTATCCCTTCCATTCTCCCTCCCACAATCCTTCCCCTAGCTCCCCAAAATTGACCCCAGTGTGTGATGCTCCCCTCTGTTTCCACATGTTCTTATTGTTAAACACCCGCCTATGAGAAGATGAGGTGTTTGATTTTCTGTTCTTGTGTCAGTTTGCTGAGAATGATTTTTATAGAGATAGGGTTAGGTCTCATTATGTTGCTCAGGGTGGTCTCAAACCCCTGAGTTCAAAGAGTCCTTCCACCTCAGCCTCCCAAAATGGTGCAATTATAGGTATAAACAGTTTTTAAGGGGTACTTACTCCACAGCAAAAGAACCTGCCCTAGTTACACATTTATGTGTTACTCTTTTGTATTCAATTTGGAAATCTTTAGTATACACAAATACGCTGTGGGATGGTTATTATGGCAAAAATTAAAACCTTGGTAGAAGTTAACCAGGAGTCAAAACAAACAGATAACAGTAAAGAAGAATGTTTGTGGAAGTAAAATTCAAATGATTAAAGTCAGTATCTTAAATCACGTTTAGCACATTCATACAGTTATGTTTCCATCACCTCTCTTTAGTTGTAAAATATCTTTGATAAATATTCCACAGTTCTTCATACACTATAGGAACATGTCTTTGTCTGCTAGTTCAAACAGTAAATAATTAAAACAACTAAAATGTTAAAAATATATATATGGTGAATGTCACTGGGAGAGCTGTAAGCCAGACAAGATCATGGCATCTGAATAACTTAGTTATATTAGAAAACCAAAAAACACACTTGATCAGGCTTTTGATTCCACCTAAGATAATTTACTGACTGTTTTTTCTGGCAGTGTCAATTATTATTTTTTAATTTCTCAGAAATTCTAAGATTTTTGTAAAGAAAAGCATTATGGTCATTATCTTAATGCATGATATTTCGGAGCAGTGGTTTTTGAAACTGGGCCAGGTCAGCATCAGCATTACTGGAATCTTGTTAGATTTATAAAATCTTAGGCTCGCCAGAGACCTAACTACATAAAAAATTGTGCATAGACAATAGCACTCTGATTGATTTTATTGTGGGAAAAAGCTCCTTTTTTTTTTTTCCCTGTTTTAACCATTTGAAGTGTATACAATTTAATGATTATAAGGTAAAAAATATTTACATTGTTGTGAATGTTTCTTAACTGCAAATTTGAAACTCAGTGTTTATTAAATAACTTTCCTTTCTCCACTGCGCTATTGGCCCTGATAACCATCATTTTAGTTTGTTTCTATGAATTTGACTACTTCATTAGAATCACACAGTATCACTTTGTGACTGGCTTATTTCACTTAGTATCCTTGCCTCCTTAATTTTAGAGGAAAAGTTTTCAGCCTCTCACATCTAACCTCCTGTTAAGATATGGGCTTTCAAAAATTTCTGGTCAGTCACTGTGTGGCTCATGCCTGTGATCCCAGCACTTTGGGAGGCCAAGACAGGTGGATCACCTGAGGTCAGAAGTTTGAGACCAGCCTGGCCAATCTGTGAGACCCTATCTCTACTAAAAATACAAAAATAACGGCATAGTGGCAGGTGCCTGTATTCCAGCTACTTGGGAGGCTGAGGCAAAAGAATCACTTGAACCCAAGAGGCAGAGGCTGCAGTGAGCTGGGATCATGCCACTTTCCTCCAGCCTGAGTGAAAGAGCAAGACTCCTCTCAACATAAACAAATAAATAAATATAATTGCACTTAGTGTGTTGAGGCATCTTCCTTCTTCAAGTTGTGATTTTATAATGAAAAGGTATGGAACATTGTCACATGCTTTATTTTTTTTATTTTTTATTTTTATTTATTTATTTATTTATTTATTTATTTATTTTGAGACGGGGTTTCGCTCTTGCTACCCAGGCCGCAGTGCAATGGCGCGATCTCGGCTCACCGCAGCCTCCGCCTCCTGGGTTCAGGCAATTCTCCTGCCTCAGCCTCCTGAGTAGCTGGGATTACAGGCACGCGCACCGTGCCCAGCTAATTTTTTGTATTTTTAGTAGAGACAGGGTTTCACCATGTTGACCAGGATGGTCTCGATCTCTTGACCTCGTGATCCACCCCTCTCGGCCTCCCAAAGTGCTGGGATTACAGGCTTGAGCCACCGCGCCCGGCCTGTCACATGCTTTTTTAACGTAAATTGAAATGATCATGTAGCTTTTGTCCTTGGTTACAGTGTATAATGAATTCCCCTTTTTTCCTCCTTGAGATGGAATTTTTTCTTTGTTGTGCAGACTGGAGTGTAATGGCTTGATCTTGGCTCACTCCAACCTCCTCCTCCTAAATTGAAGCGATCCTCCTGCCTCAGCCTTCCGAGTTGCTGGGATTACAGGCAACTGCCACCACTCCCAGCTAACTTTTGTATTTTCAGTAGAGATAAGTTGTAACTATGTTGACCAGGCTGGTCTGGAACTCTTAACAGCAGGTGATCCACCCATTCTCGACTGCCCAAAGTGTTAGGATTACGGGCATAAGCCACCACACCTGACCTATATAATCCTTTGGTGTGCTGTTAAATTCAACCTGCTGGTATTTTACTGAGAATTTTTGCTTAGATTTTCATTAGGAATATTGGTCTGTGATTTTCTGTGTTAACGTTATTTGTTTTTTTCAATTAATTTTTTGGGGGGCACAGTATCTTTCTCTGTTGCCAGGGTGTAGTACAGTGGTATAGTTGAAGCTGACTGTAACTTTGAACCCCTGTCTTTAAACAGTCCTGTCTTAGCCTTCCAAATAGCTGGGATTGCCAGTGGACACCACTATGCCTAACAAACGTTTCAAATTCTTTTGTAGAGGCATGGTTTCCTAAGTTGCCTAGACTTGTCACGAACTTCTGGACAAGCAATTCCTGTCTTAACCTCCCAAAATACTGGGATTGTAGGTATAAGTCACCATACCTAGCCTTGTGTATGTCTTTATCTGCTTTTGATAACAGTGTATTACTGGCATCTTCATATGAATTTCAGAGTGCTTCCTCCTTTAGGATTAGTGTTATTTCCTTCTAATTTAAAAAATTTTTCATTTTTATCTTAAATTCAGCAGTATGTGTATAGCTTTGCTATATGAATATTTGTGTAGTGTTGCGGTTTGGACTTCTATCAGCCACATAATGAAGATAATACCCAGTAGGAAGTTTCTCAGCCATTGCCCCACTCCTTTACTCCCTTCTTTTGGAGATCTCAGTATGTGCTGTTTCCACCTTTATGCTCATATTAACCCAAGATTTTACTCCTACTTGTAAGAACATGTGACATCTGGTTTTCTGTTTCTGTGTTAGTTTCCTAAGATAATGGCCTCCAACTAACTGCAACCACATTGCTACAGAGGATGTGATTTTATTCTTTTTTTTTCTTCTTCTTCTTTTTATTGCATTTTAGGTTTTGGGGTGCATGTGAAGAACATGCAAGATTGTTGCATAGGTGCACACATGGCAGTGTGGTTTGCTGCCTTCCTCCCCATCGCCTATATCTGGCATTTCTCCCCATGCTATCTCTCCCCAACTCCCCACCCCCTGCTGTCCAATTTTATTCTTTATTGTGACTGCATAAAATTCTTTTTAAATGTTTGATTGAATTCTCCAGTGAAGCCATCTCATTGTGGGCTATTCTTTGGTCAGAGAATGTTTATTTCTGATTCAGTCTTATTAGTTACTGATTTGTTCCGATTTTCATATTTTCCCCTTCCTATTTTACTCATGGTGGGTTGTGTGTTTCTAAAAAGGTATTTGTTTCTTCTGTTTTTGTTTTTGTTTGTTTTTGTTTTTTTTAAGACAGAATCTCACTCTGTCACCCAGGCTGGAGTACAGTGGCACTATTTCTGCTCACTGCAATCCCTGCCTCCCAGACTCAAGTGATTCTTCTGCCTCAACCTCCCAAGTAACAAGGATTACAGGCATGCATCACCACATCTGGGTAATTTTTTTGTATTTTTAGTAGAGATGAGATTGCACCATGTTTGCCAGACTGGTTTCAAACTGACCCCAGGTGATCCACCCACTTTGACCTCCCAGAATGCTAGGATTACATGTGTAAGCCATCACACCCAGCCCATTCCTTCTGATTTATGCAATTCCTTGGTGTACTTTTTATTCATTGTATTCTCTTTATTCCTTTTCATTTCTGTGGCATCATTTGTAATTACTTTTCTTTCATTTGTCACTTTAATTATTTAAGTCTTTTTCTGTTTTAGTTAATGTAGGCAAAGTTTGCCAGTATTACTCATCTTTTCAAAGAGTATATTCAGTTTTGTTGATTTTTCTATTTTTAAACTTATATTTAAATAACATATGATAGTTGTACATATTCTAGAATACATGTGGTATAGTTTCTACATGTTTTGGAGTACCTGTGAAATTGTTAGGTAGTTTTAGGTTTTTCTTCTTTTTTTGATAAATGTATTTACAGCTGTAAATTTAACTCTCTGCAGCTACTTTAATTGTATCTCATGTGTGTCCCATATATTGTGCTTTCATTTTCTTGTGTGTCAAGGTAAATTACCTTGTAAGTTCTTTTGACTCATTGGTTGTGTGGTTTTGTTTTTGTATATTGGCTTTTGCTCTGTTGTCTAGGCTGGCCTCCAACTCCAGGGTCAAGAGCTCTTCCTTCCAAATCAGCCTCCCAAGTAGCTGGGACCACAAGTGAGTGCTATAGTGCCAGGCTTTCCATTGGTTAACAGTATGTTGCTTGGTTTCCACACATTTGTGAATTTTCCAGATTTTCCATTGCTCTTCATTTTCAGTGCATCCCGTTGTGCTCAGAAAACACACTTTGTATAATATCTCATTTAATGTTTGTTAAAACTTGTTTTGTGGCCAAACAGAAGGTCTATTCTAGAGAATGTTCAGTATGCACTCAGAATAATGTATATTCTGCTGTAGTTGTGTGGAATGTTGTCTACAAATCTGTTATATCCAGTTGGTGTACAGCATTTTACCAGTCCTTTTTCTTCATTAATTTTCTATTTGATTTTTAGATCCAGTATTGAAAATGGACTAATGATGCCTCCTTTATTATTGTCTTTGTTTCTTTTAAATTCTATCAACATTTGTATCATATAGGTAAGAGGTCTGATATTTACTTTTAACTTTTATGTTAAGCTCATATGAACATTTGTTACCTAGGTAGACTAATTTCACAGGGGTTTGTTGTACAGATTATTTTTTCATGTAGGCATTAAGCCTAGTACCCATTAGTTGTTTTTCCTGATCCTTTCCTTTCTCCCATCCTCTATCCTCTGTTAGGCCCCAGTGTCTACTATTCTCCTCTATGTGTTCTTATGTTCTCATCATTTAACTCCCACTTATAAGTGAAAACATGCAATACTTGGTTTTCTGTTTCTGTGTTAGTTAGCGAAGTATGATGGCCTCCATCTTCATCCATGATCCTGCAAAGGACATTATCTTGTTCTTTTTTATGGCTGCATAGTATTCCATTGTGTGTATGTACCACATTTTCTTTATTCAGTATACGATTGATGGACTCTTAGGTTGATTCCATGTTGGCTATTGTGGAAAATGCTGCAATGAACACACACATGCTTGTGTCTTTATGATAGAATTATTTATATTCTTTAGGGTATATACCCAGAAATGAGACTGCTGGATCAAATGGTAGTACTGCTTCTGGTTTCTTGAGGAATCTCCACATTGCTTTCCACAATGGCTGACTTAGTTTACACTCATACCAACAGTGGATAGGCTTGTCATTTTCCCCACAACATTGGCTTCATAATAGTAGCTATTCTGACTGGTGTCACTGGTATTTCACTGTGGTTTTGATTTGCATTTCTCTAATGATTAGTAATTTTGAGCTTTTTCCTGCATGTTTCTTCACTGCATGTATGTCTTCTTTTGAAAAATATCTTTTTTTTGTATTGCACCTACTTTTTAATGTGGTTGTTTGGGGTATTTTTCTGGTTTTAAGTTCTTAACAGATGCTGGATATTGCACCTTTGTCAGATACATAGTTTGTCAAATTTATAGTTACTTTTTACTGAATTCTTGCAGCTTTTATCTGGGAAACTTTTATTTTTTACTCCTTTTTTTGTTTGTTTTTGAGATAGAGTCTCACTCTGTTGCTCAGGCTGGAGTACAGTGGCATAATTTTTAATCACTGCAAGTTCTGCCTCCCAGTTGCAAGCAATTCTCCTGCCTCAGCCTCCAGAGTAGCTGGGATTACAGGCACATGCCACCATGCCCAGCAAATATTTGTATTTTTAGTAGATTTTTAAATTATTAATTCAATTTCCTTTCTAATGATTTGGTTTGTTCATTTTTTATTTCTTCATGATCATCTTTGACAGGTTTTATGTTTCTTTGAATTTATTCATTTCTTCTCTATTACATCATTGTTTGGTATAAAGTTTGTTGTTTGTAGTTTTATAATCTTTATATCTTTGTGGCATGAGCCATAATGTCCCCTCTGATTATTATTTCTGATTTTATTTATTTGCATCTTCTCTAATTTTTTCTTAACGATTTATTAATTTTGTTTATTTTTCAATAAGTTAAATCTTAAGTTTTGTTAATCTTTTTTTTTTTTTTTTTTTTGAGACGGAGTTTCGCTCTTGTTACCCAGGCTGGAGTGCAATGGCGCGACCTCGGCTCACTGCAACCTCCGCCTCCTGGGTTCAGGCAATTCTCCAGCCTCAGCCTCCTGAGGGGCTGGGATTACAGGCACGCGCCACCATGCCCAGCTAATTTTTTGTATCTTTAGTAGAGACGGGGTTTCACCATGTTGACCAGGATGGTCTCGATCTCTTGACCTCGTGATCCACCCGCCTCGGCCTCCCAAAGTGCTGGGATTACAGGCGTGAGCCACCGCGCCCGGCCTGTTAATCTTTTAAAATGTTTTTAGTCCTATCTTCTGATCTTTCTGCTCTTCTTTCTGCTAACTTTGGGCTTAGATTGTTCTTACTTTTCTAGTTTCTTGAGGTATAGCAGTAGGTTCGTACTTGTATCTTCCTTCTTTTATGATATAGGTTAATCCTTCCTTACACATGATCTCGCAATTCTACTTTTGGGTGTTTATCTACAGAAATTGAAAAAATGCACTTTCATGTTCACTGCAGTCATTATTCACAATAGCGAAGATATAAAATCAACTTACATGTTCATTAACAAAGGAATACAGAAAATGTGGTATATCTATGAAAGGAAATAATACTAAGTTTTTAACAAAAGGAACTTCCCAACATTTGTGGCAGCATAAATGAACCTATCAGCAATTATATTAAGAGAAATAATGTTGGCACAGAAAGACAAATACTGCATATTTGTGGAAATATTAAAAATTGAACTTATCAAGGCAGAATAGATTGGGTTTGGGGTAGGTACATATGGGCAATGGGCAAACATTCGTTAAAGGGTACAAAGTATTACTTAGATGAGAGGAATATGTTTAGCAATACATTTTATAGCATGATAACTATAGTTAATGTATACTTTAAAATTGCTGAAATAGTAGATTTTAAATGTTCTCATCATAAAAAAAAAGTATGTGAGGTTCTTAATAGGCTTGATTTAATTTTTCCACAACATACACATGTATGAAAACATCACATTGTACCCCATAAATATATTTATTTATAATTTGCCAAGAAAAGTTTATAGATCTACTGTACAACAACATGAGTACAGTTAATACTGGTGAACTACACACTTAGAATTAGTAAAATGTTATGTTTTTGTTTCCCACAAACCCTTATAATTTAATTTTTAAAAAATGATTCTATAATTTTCTTGATTGGGCTAGAAGGGTGGAAGTATTTCTATGAAGTACTTTCAGGTCAAGAAATCTTTTAATCCTGGCACCCAGGATTCTGTAGAGGTCGTTTAAACAGGGTTCCGTACAGTAAAATAGTACGGTGCTCATGGATAGTTATAGTATGATGGGAGAAAATAATTCTACATATGCAGCTACTTAGCCATATCAGCTGCCTTTTTTTTCCTGGGTTTATTATTTTTTTTCTTACTCTTTTTTTGTTTTTCCAGTTAGCACCAGGCTTTTGATTACTTTGGCATATTCGATTTGTGGATAGCATTCATTGAAAATGGCTTCTCCTGTTGAATAAAGTTATAAACATTAATACTTTTGAATATGTTGTTTTACAAATATGAGAATTGATCCTGCCAGTTAAGTCACATATTTAATGGTTGATATTGTAGTAAAGTCACATTCTTTATTTCCCAATTTAGGACCTTCTTACCAATTATTTCTGTCTGAGACTTAGAAGCAAATTAGGATAACAGTATTACATCTGTACACAATGAAATGTCACTTATGTACACTGTGAAAGTTGTCGAATAAATATGGAATCTCTAATGTTAAAAAAAAATCTTGAGAATGGAGCCAGGAAAGGCCAGGAATACAGGGTTCTCAAACTTGTATTCCTGATAGCAAAGAAGACTCTGCAAAAACTACAACCTTGCACAAAGGCGGTCACAAACTAATAGTCCATTTAAATGGTCTTATTTAAACTAACTTCAAGCCCATTTAAACTACCCTGCAGAATCCTGGGTGTCAGGATTTAAAGGTTACTGGATGAACTGATTGCTAGTATCACTATAGTCTATTCTTACATTGCTTTAAAGAAATGCTTGAGATTCGGTAACTTATAAGGAAAATATATTTAATTGGCTCACGGTTCTTCAGTGTGTACAGGAAGCCTGGGAGCATGTGCCTCTGGGGAGCCCTCAGGGAGCTAAGTCAAGACAGAAGGCAAAGCAGATGAAAGTGTCCTACATGGTTAGAGCAGTACCCAGAGAGACAGGGTGAAGTGCCACACACTTTAAACAACCACATCTCAGAAGAGCTTACTATCACATTAACAGCACCAAAGGGGAGTGGTGAGCAACTGTCCCCATGATCCAATCACTCCTAAACAGATGCCCCATTCAACACCTGAGATTACATTCAGTGTGCGATTTGTGTGGGAACACAAATCACAACCATATCACAAAGTTATTAAAAAAATATTTTGACAAGACATCTGTCCAGCAACTCAAAATCAGACTGGGATTATGTTTGCTACTTTTTGACTTTCCCACATACCTATGTTATTGATCTTTGTAGCCAGGGATAGTTATTTCAAAACAATTACATAATCCTTCTCATTTATTGCTTTAAAACTCCTTTGTCTTCCTCTACTCCCCTGAATGTGCACCTAGTTTATTATAGCTTGTGCGTTCCTTGTAATGTTCCGTTTCCAAATAAACACCTTTTCTTTTAAAGAGTCTTTCTGTTTTTTAGATTTACAATACAATATGTTGCATTTTAGATCACTGGTAAATAGTACACAGGAATTTTGTAAAAAAAGAAAAGTTGAATTTGAACTCCTCGCCTCAAGTGATTCATCTTCCTCAGCCTGCAAAATTGATAGGATTATAGTATGAGCACTATGCCAGAGGTGCCCATCTAAATCACAGCTTTTTTTTTTTTTTTTTTTGAGACAGAATTTCGCTCTTGTTACCCAGGCTGGAGTGCAATGGCCCGATCTCGGCTCACTGCAACCTCCGCCTTCTGGGTTCAAGCAATTCTCCTGCCTCAGCCTCCCAAACAGCTGGGACTACTGGCATGCATCACCATGCCCAGCTTTTTTTTTTTTTTTGTATTTTTATAGAGACTGGGTTTCACCTTGTTGACCAGGATGGTCTCGATCTCTTGACCTCGTGATCCACCTGCGTCGGCCACCCAAAGTGCTGGGATTATATGCATGAGCCACTGCGCCCAGCCTATCACAGCTATTTAACAGTGTATTGGAAATGTACATCAAGTCAGGTAAGGAAAAAGAATAGGCATTCAAATTAGAAAAGATTAATGAAATTATCTTAATTTGCTTGTTGACAGCCTGACCAACATGGTGAAACACTGTCTCTACTAAAAAAAACACAAAAATTAGCCGGGAATGGTGGTGTGCAGTTGTAATCCCAGCGACTCAGGGCAGGAGACAGATTTGTTTGAACTTGAGAGATGGAGGTTGCAGTGAGCCAAGATCACACTACTGCACTTCAGCCTAAACGACAGAGCAAGACTCTGCCTCAAAATGAATAAAAAATAATTTGCTAATGACATGAACCTTTATGTCAAAAACATAAACATTACACAAATACACAAACTGCCTTCAGTACATACAAATAAGTCATATTCTCATACTGGTACTGAATAATCTGAAAAATAAATTGAGAAAATAATACCATTTAAAATAGAATCCAAAAGAATAAAACACTTAAGAGTACCATTTGCTTGTTTGTTTGCTTGCTTGTTTGTGACACAGTTTCGTTCTTGTTGCTCAGGCTGGAGTGCAATGGTGTGATCTCGCCTCACTGAAACATCTGCCTCCCAGGTTCAAGAAATTCTCTTGCGTCAGCCTCCCAAGTAGCTGGGATTACAGTCATGCGCCACCACAACCGGCTAAATTTTGTATTTTTAGTGGAGACAGGGTTTTTCTTTGTGGATCAGGCTGGTCTCAAACTCCTCACCTGTGGTGATACGCTGTCTCGGCCCCCGAAAGTGCTGGGATTATAGGCATGAACTACCATGCCCAGCCCCAGAATATCTTTAACCAAGGAGGTAAAAGACCCGTAAACTGACTTTAGCAACAGTATCTTGTATATGACACCAAAAGCACAAGTAGCAAAATAAAACATTTAAATTGAGAAAAAGTGAAACTTATGAGTACCGAAAGACACTACCAAGAGACTATATAAATAACTACTACAACTCAACAGGAAACCCCAATTAAAAATAAGGGCTTGAATGGACATTTCTCTCTAAAGAAGATATACAAGTCATCAATAAGTACATAAAAAGATTCTCAACATTATTGTCCATTACAGAAATGCAAGTTAAAACTACAATGAGATAGCATTTCATAAAAATTAATACTTATTTTTAAGAAAAGAAGTGTTGGTGGGGCCGGGCGCGGTGGCTCGCGCCTGTAATCCCAGCACTCTGGGAGGCCGAGGCGGGTGGATCACGAGGTCAAGAGATCGAGACCATCCCGGTCAACATGGTGAAACCCCGTCTCTACTAAAAGTACAAAAAAATTAGCTGGGCATGGTGGCACGTGCCTGTAATCCCAGCTACTCAGGAGGCTGAGGCAGGAGAATTGCCTGAACCCAGGAGGCGGAGGTTGTGGTGAGCCGAGATCGCACTATTGCACTCCAGCCTGGGTAACGAGCGAAACTCCGTCTCAAATAAAAAAATAAAAATAAAAAATTAATTAATTTTAAAAAAAGTGTTGGTAAGAATATGGAGGAAATGGACATTACATATTGCTAGTGAAAATACAAAATGGTGCAGCTGTTGTGGTTAAGGATTCTGCAATTCCAATATTTTATATATATACCCAAAATAATTGAAAGCCTCACTCATAGGTATTTGGACATAAATATTTATGGTAACAGTATGCAGAACTGCAAAAGGTGGAAACAGTTCATGAATTAAGACAAATGTCTTAATGGAACTCTGAATGGTTTCCACCTACTTGTTTAGAAGGCGTAGCTTTTCCATTTTACAAGATAAAGTTCTAGAGACAGGTTACATAAACAATGTGAAGTTATTTAAAAGTATTGAATTGTATACTTAATGATTAAAGTGGAAAATTTTATGTTACATGCCCTTCATTGTAATAATAATTTTAAAAGTCTCATTTTTCTTTCTAAATAGACTATGAAAAGTATCATCCAGTGGAATTAAGAGAACACTGCTACTATAATAGTTTATTGTTACTTTGTCTCTGTTTCGTAGTACTGGCTGTTAGCTTTGAGACTGACTTTTGCACTCCCTCTAACAAAATTAGTTGTAACAACTTGTTAGTATGAGCTTAGATACTCATATTTAGCCTCTCTCAGCATTTCCAAGCTGTATATGTTCATAGTTAGATTCATCCACGCTGCTTCTATCGCTATTCTGCTGGACTGTTCTACTGTGAAGCTAAAACCTACTGTTTCTTGCTGACAATCAAGGTAACACAATCTTGTTGACTGAAGGCATGTCCTAATTCTAAACTTTTATTATCAGGGTATGGAGGCCGAGGCGGGTGGATCACAAGGTCAAGAGATCCAGACCATCCTGGTCAACATGGTGAAACCCTGTCTCTACTAAAAAAAAAAAAAAAAAAAAAAAGTTTTTATAAAAATTTCTGGCCAGGCGTGGTGGCTCAAGCCTGTAATCCCAGCACTTTGGGAGGTTGAGGCGGGTGGATCACGAGGTCAAGAGATCGAGACCATCCTGGTCAACATGGTGAAACCCCGTCTCTACTAAAGATACAAAAAATTAGCTGGGCATGGTGGCGCGTGCCTGTAATCCCAGCTGTTTGGGAGGCTGAGGCAGGAGAATTGCCTGAACCCAGGAGGCGGAGGTTGCGGTGAGCCGAGATCGCACCATTGCACTCCAGCCTGGGTAACAAGAGCGAAACTCCGTCTCAAAAAAAAAAAATTTTCTTTTCTGCATCTACTTGGCCTGATTACATTGATCCGAATTTCTCTCTGTAACATGGCTTTTCTCTAATTTGCCACTTAGTAAGGTGGGCAGATAGTGGCCTTTGGTCACTTAGTTTCACTTCTCATAATCTAAAACTCCTATATTTCAGGAATTCCTCAAGTAATGTGGCAGAGTGTATCACATTTTGTTGTAGAACGTCAACATTCTAGCTTCCCTTACAGTAGGAGTGATAGTACCGACCCAGCTCTGGTAATTTGTGCTTATACTGTAAATGAATTGGAAATAAAGGATACAGACTCTAAAATTTTTACAAGATTGTGCTGCTGAGGTTGGAGATAGCCAGAAGGCCTACCAAAATTAGAGGGAGCAGCATGCCCAAATGTTCTAGGGACAGCATCAGAACTCAAAGTCTGTTACATTGTGAGTCTATAATGGGAGCAGGGACCAGTGTCCTCATGGAATTACATCTCTACAATTATTCTGGACATTGTTCCTGGTTAATTCACTTCTAATCTTCATTCCCTGATCGTTCCTAAAGCCTATACTTCGTTACAGCCCCTGTGCTAAATCAAATAGAGTTTTTGTTATTTAGAAATGTTTCCAGTATATGTTCTTGACTAAGATATGATGGTCTCTGCATGAAACCATGTGACATGCACAAACTGGGTAATTTAAGAATTTAATACATGAACTATTTACAAAGCAAGCAGATTTGTGGGAAACTAATGAGATACAGGGCAACACAAAATGTTAGCAATATTGGAGAGTACTGATCAGTTCAGACTAGTGTGAAAGTGTTGGGAGACTATTTTTTCTTCATGTGTCAGCATTCCCACATGGTCCACCAACAATGCACCTTGAGAGCTAGAGACTAAAGATAGGAAACATCACTCTCCCCTTAGGAGCACTTCAAATCCTAAAGCCTTCTCCTTTTCCTCAGGAGATACTGGCTTACCTTCCAGTATTACCAATCTGGAGACGCTTTCCCCACAACACTTAAGGAGTTTAGCTACCATTTGATTGAATGAGTTATCTCACCGGAGAGGGTGATGGGAAGATCATTAGCAGCTTTGATAAAAGTTTGGTCTCCTAACTGAGGATTTCTCTCCTATAATTCAACCCACCACAAGCCAGGTGAATACCTGGAACCTCAGCATGAGATGAATGAATTGAGGTGTTGTATACCTACTCAACAGCTCACTCAGGCTGCTGCTGTTTGCTGTGAATAATAAACAATATTTGTCTTTGACAAGGGCTCTAGTCTCTTTGGTCAGGATATTAAGATAATTATCTTATCAGTTGTCAGGAGGACAAATATCTCAGGTCCTCCACAGTTCTTGACTTCTAAGGATAAACATAGCCAAGAAAGAGAACTGTAGTGACAGAAGCTAAGCTTTCTTCACAAGAGAGGAGCCAAGGTGATGAACACCACCTGCATTTTATAAACCTAATCGGTCCATGGGCAGGCCTGGAAAAAGCACTGTAAATTTTCACTAAGGGCCAAGGACTTCACCTGGAACTGACAGTCAGGGTCCCAGGCTTCAGGTCCTGGTTAGCTTGAAGCAGAGCCTCACTAGGGAGCAACCCCTTTATGCCCAGAAGTCCATCTGCCTGTTGTCACCATCAACTTGCCATCCGTTGTGCCCAGGATAATAATCCAAAGAATGCCTTCTGCAGGCATGTTGCAAACCACCCTCAGCACTTCCTCTGTCCTACTCCTGTGCTCATGGGCACCCAAAGTCTGGCAGGGACTGAGACAGCAGGGGGCTGGCATGTCAGCACCTCTCTGAGCATGTGCACACTCCTGGCTGGGTTGTGACAGCACCTGGGCTTAGCCACAACATGGCTGCACACTGCAGTGGGCACCGGGAGAGGGCAGAGGCCAGGCAGCAGGACCAGGAACTTTCAAACCGACAGAGACAAAGGGAGCTCCCTGGGCCCCCACAAGTGTACAGATATCTGAGTCTGCAGTCACTGCTGGGTGGCTGCAGCTAAGCCTGGGGCTGCTGCCACACCAACTTGGAAGGGGACGTCTCCCACCCATTCCCAGCTCCTGCCTAGCTCCATGGAGCATGCAACCCTGGACCATTCATCCCTGGTACAGCTGGCATCCCCACAGTGGCTACTCCAAACAGGTTACGACCATCACTATGAGTTATAATGCTCTTGGATAACTTCGCTGAGCATGGTGCCTCATGTCTACAATCTGCTTTGGCAGGCCAAGGCAAGAGGATTGTTTGAGTCCAGGTGTTTGAAACCAGGCTATGCAACATATAATAGTAATTCCCTGACTATATATATATATATACACACACACATGCAAAATGGAAGACATCACAGACCAAACAATAAGAAAATTTTTACCAGGAACTCCAGATGCAGTTATTTTCAAGGTTAGTCACATATTTAGTATTTTTTGAATCAACATGCAAGACATCTACAGCAGTTCCATGTGTCTCATCCAAAATTTGCAATTGAGAGAAAAAAGATAACTAACATTTCCTATGGCTTTCTCTTAAAGAAGAAACTTTTCCACAAAGGCCTTTTGTAACACTCCTCATAATGTATCAGTGGCTAGCACTGGACCACACAGATTTTCCTGGAAATACTGTTAACACAACAAACCATTACCAATGAATTAATAACATTAAGCATAACTAGGTTGACTCCCATAACAAGAGATGGAGTAAGCTTTTCCTTTAAAAAAAAAAAAAAAGCCAGAGCAAAACAAAATACACACACATGATATGCAATGAAGGGGTGTGTAGTTCAACACATTTAAAGCATCTTTGGTAGAAAGGATAAGTATGTATTGGGTAGGCAACCATTCACTACAGAGGTTACTACACTAAAAGAGTGATAAAATATTATAATGAAGAAGGTTTGATTACTTTTTTGTCTTTAAATTAAGTATAGGTGTTAAAGTTTTAAGAGTAATCACTACATGAATAGAAAGACAATGCAAAATGTCCAAACAGATAGAAGGGGAATATGGCCCAAAAAAACCCAAAACAAAATAAAGAAGCCTTCAAAATAAATTAAATATCTGTCAGTAAAGCAGTCATAAAAAAAAGTAGAGAAAGAGCATGATGAAAAGAAAATGTGAAACAAAATATATAACAGAACCAAATATATTAATAATTGCAATGAATTTGTTAAGTAGACTCTTACCTATTAAAAGCCAAAAAATTATAAACTTAGTTAAAACTCCAGCTATACAATGTTGACAAGAAAAATATACGAATTAATAATATGAAAAAGCAGAAAGTAAAAGGACAGAAAATATATAGCAGAAATATATAGTGCAGCTGCTGCCAAAAATTTTTGAATAAAATACTTAAATGTAAAATAAATATTACATAATGACTGAAATAACAACTTCCAATGTCATTGCATGCTTTGTCATAGAAAATGTTTTAGCAATGGCTTCAAACAGGTACAAGCAGAATGCTTTATTCTTTTTAATAACTTCACAAAATAGCATTGTGTGGAGTTAACTCATTAATTAACCAATATATTATTAACAAATATTTAGGTTAGTTTCACTCTTTGCTACTACAAATAGTGCTCCGTAAGTATGTTTATACACAGGTGTTACTTCTGGACATATATATGGAAATTAATCTGCAAAATAATTTCTAGTAGTAGAATTACTAGGTCAGAGAGTATACCAAATAGATAGTTAAATTTAAAATTTAGTAGTTATCCCAAGTTATATTCAGATCAACAATGTAAAAAAGTTTTTTTTAAAGAAAGCATTTTGATTTTTTTAAAAGTCCCTGACTTTTATTTATACCTAATGTTTATTATTTTATTTTATTTTTGCCAGTCTCATTGATGAACAAGGATAACTTTAGAGTTTAGTCTCTTATTTTTGTTGTTTTGAAGTCTGTTTTACATGTTTGTGAACCGTTTGGACTGGGTGCAATGGCTCATGCCTATAATCTCAGTACCTTGGGAGACTGCATTGGGAGGATCACTTAAGTTCTGGAGTTAGAGACAAGCCTGGGCAACACACGGTGACCCTGTTTTAAAAAAAAAAAAAATGAAATAAAATTAGCCAAGTGAGGCAACACATGCGTATGGGAGCTAAGGTGGGAGGATCATTTGAACCCAGAACCTGGGTCACACACACAAAAAAAAAACACCGTTTGTATTTTCTAGTTCACTTTACTAATAAATGATTGCAATTTTCTAATTGGTTTGTTGACAGTCTTTATATGTAAATTAATCTTTTCATGTCATATCCATTGTCATTCTCTCTAGTTTATCATTTGAATTTTGTTCTTATTTACACTGAGATATTTTATTTGTTATAACAATATTAGCACTTTAACCCCTGAGAGATATTTTTATTTTTGAGTAATTATATATATCATTCATTTCTTTTAGGGCTTCTGGAAACAACACAAATAGAGCAATCATAAACAATATATTTTACCGATTAGAAAAGGATATTTTCCAGTTCATTTTAAGATGCCAGTATTACTATAAATCCCAAAAAAGCAAATGAGAAAGTATGTGGTTTGAGATTCATAAGAATATGAATTCATAATAATACTATGACTCCTAACACATACACACTTTTTTTTTCTTTTTGAGACAGAGTATTACTCTATCACTCAGGCTGCAGTGAAGTGGCATGATCATGGCTCATTTCAGTCTCAACCTCCTGGGCTTAAGTAATGCTCTCAATTTAGCCTCCCATGTAGCTACGACAATAGCCATGTACCACTGTACATGATGAGTGTACATTTTTAAAACAGAACATCCTTACATACAGACTTATATGAAATTATAAGCAACAATTCTCAATAAAATATTAGCAAATCAAATCCAACACAAAATTATGAATAAATTATATGCTATTACCAAATGCAATTCCTTCCAATAGGGCAAGCTGATTCCAAATTCAATCAATCAAGAGAATTCACATATTAACAGTTAAAGAAGAAAAATCACATAATTTTGTTCATTTATATAGCAAGAACATTTCAGTGCTTCGTGTAGTGGCTTATGCCTGTAATCCCATGCTTTTGGAGGCCTAACTGGGACAACTGCTTGAGTTCAGGACTTTTGAGTCTAGCTAGAGCAACACAGGAAGATCTTGTCTCTACTAACAATAAAAATATTAGTTAGGCATGACAGCACATGCCTGTGGTTCCAGCCACCCAGGAGGTTGAGGCAGAAGGATCCCTTAAGCTCAGGAATTGGAGGCTACAGTGAGTTACGATTGTACTACTATACTCCAGACTGTGTAACAGAGCAAAACCCTGTCTCTAAAAAATAACATAAAAATATAATATTATCTATTTATGAGAAATTCTCAAGAAATGAAGAATAGAAAGTAATGTCCTCAACTTGATAAAGAAGATCTACAAAACACCTTCAGTCAGTATCAAACTTAATAGCAAAAGAAAAAAACAGAAGGGGGCCAGGTGCAGTGGCTCAAGCCCTTAATCCCAGCACTGTAGGAGGCCGAGGCGGGTGGATCATGAGGTCAAGAGATCGAGATCATTCTGGTCAACATGGTGAAACCACGTCTCTGTGAAAAATACAAAAAATTAGCTGGGCATAGTGGCACGTGCCTGTAATCCCAGCCACTCAGGAGGCTGAGGCGGGAGAATTGCCTGAACCCAGGAGGCAGAGGTTGCGGTGAGCCGAGATCATGCCATTGCACTCCAGCCTAGGTAACAAGAGTGAAACTCCATCTCAAAAAAAAAAAAAAAAACCCACAAGGACATCCAAGCTCACCACTGCTATTAAATATTATACTGGAAGTTCTAGATAGGGTAAGAAAGAAAGAAAACAAATAGAGGAAAAAAATCTATTTGCAGATAATATGATTATCTATGCAGAAAATACAAATGAGTTTTTATAAAACTAAAAAGGTACTGAGTCCACCAAGTTTTTAGTACTGGACACATAAAAGAACAAATATAACACCATTTACAACTGACCAAAAACTAAAGTTCTTAGGTGTAAATCTAATGAAATATGTTCAGAAGTTTTATGCCAAAAACTGCACAGCTTACAAAGAGAATATAAATATATGGAGACATATAACTGTCATTATGAATTAGAAAACTCATAGTAGTGATATTAGAATCTCTTCAAATGAATAAATTTAATCCAATTCCTATCAAAATTTGGCCAAGAAACTGGGATATTTTGACTATTAAAAACTAAGTAAGCATAAAGAAGAATTAGCTCACATGGTTTCAAGACACTATCTGGCTACATGAATAATTGGTGGAGAGCTGCTGTTGATATGATGATAATATTGGAGGTATGATGTTAGAGAAGCAAGAAATACTTAATTTAATGGAACAGAATGGAAAATCCCAGTTGTTTGACAAACAAACAAACAACAACAACAAAAAAACTTGAACTTAATCCACTCCTTATGCTAAAATTATCTGAAAATGGATCACAGACTATAAACTTTTAGAATAAAACACAGAGAAAATCTTCAGGATGAAAGTTTTGATTAAGAATTCTTAGACATTATACCAAAAACATTTATAAATTTTTTTTTAAAAAGGTTAACTTTGACAAAATTAGATATTTTCTACCTTCAAACAGTTGTTGAGAGAATGGAAAGAGAGGCTACACATTGAAAAAAACAAGTAAACCGGAGGATTTTCCAAGATAGCGCAGTAGGAACAACTCGGGGTTACAGTTCTCAGTGAAGGCACAGAGGGTGAGTCCTAGCCACATTTTCAGACGGACCTTTGTTGCCCACAGAACGGGGAAATTCCCAGGTGTAGGAAAGACACGGGACACCAGCATAGCCCTCTAGGCTTGCACGGCCGTTTCGGCCGGCACCGTAGCGCAGCAGCACCCCACACAAAACTCACTGGTCTGGGTGCCCTGTTAAATCGGCAATCTGAGATTTGGGAGGGCAGATTAACATATCTATCTGATTAAACAGGACTTGGACAGTGAGCCAGACCAGGAGATTCCTGAGAAGCATCATTTGAGCTGGTGCAGTAGGCCACAGCAAGGGTAATCACACAGATCTCGGTGCCCTAACAGCAGGCGACTGAAACACCTGTGAGAGAGTCAACTGTTCAACTTAGAGAGAGAGAGAGAGAGAGAGAGAGAGAGAAAGGACTCTGAGGGAGGGAGCCAGGAGATCAGGCTCGGCGGGTCCCACCCCCACAGGGACAAACAAAACGGTGATTCGAAATGCTTGGGGTTGAGAGTTTTACTGCGGGCTCAGCTGAATCCAGGACAGTGCAGCTCGGTGGGGGGGGGGTGTTCACCACTATGGATGCATTCTGCCCCCACTGAGGTACACACCCATTGGTGAAGCAGCCTGACATTGCCAAGGCAACCCGACATAACAGAGAGACTCCACCAACAGGGTGGAGCCCACCACAGTAGGGCAGAGCCCCGTGGCAGCAGGGTGGACCCTGTGGTAGCAGGGTGGAGCCTCAGCAGGCAAATAGTGACTAGACTGCCTCCTAGCTAGGCAGGACAGTGCAATGGATACTCATAAAGAAAGCCCCAACTCCCTGAGACAGAGCATCTAAGGGGAAAAAAAAGGGGGGGTTTATAAATTCTGCTGCAGCAGACCTAAACACACCCGCCCAACAACCCTGAATGAAAAGCAAAGCTCACAGCTCAGCACTGGAGCTCCTATAAAGTACAGACCATCTCCTCAAGCAGTTCCTGACCCCTGTATATCCAAAGAGTCACCTCAAAAAAGGACTAAACAGATTGACATTTGGCAGGCATCATTCTGGGACAAAGATAGCAGAAGAAGAAACTGGTAGCATCCCTCACTGTTCCGCAGCTGCTACCAGACAAGCAGGGCCTGGAGTGGACATCAGCAGTTGTCCAGCAGAGGGGCTAGACTGTTAGAAGGAAAACTAAGTAACAGAAATACTTCATCATCAACAATATGGGCATCTACTCAGAGACCCAATCAATAAGTCAGCAACTACTAAGACAACAGGTGGATAAATCCACAAAGATGGGAAAAAAACAGCATAAAAAGTAGGAAAACACCCAAAAACCAAAACACCTCACCTCCTACAAAGGTCCAAAACTCCTCACCAGCAAGGGAACAAAGCTGGATGGAGAATGAGTGCGACAAAATGACAAAATCAGACTTCAGAAGGTGGATAATGAGAAACTTCAGTGAGCTAAAAGAACATGTTCTAAATCAATGCAAAGAAACTAAGAACCTTGAAAAAAGATTTCAAAAAATATTCAAGGAAATGATAACAAGAATGGACAACTTAGAGAGGAATATGAATGAATTGAAGGAGCTGAAAAACACAACACAAGAACTTTGCGAAGCATGCACAAGTTTCAACCAATGAATTGACCAAGCAGAAGAAAGAATATCAGAAGTCGAAGATCAACTCAATGAAATAAAATGAGAAACCAAGATTAGAGAAAAAAAGCACAAAAAGGAATGAACAAAATCTACAAGAAAAGTGGGACTATGTGAAGACCTAACCTACGTTTGATAGGTGTGCCAGAATGTGATGAAGAGAATGAATCCAAGCTGGAAAATACTCTTCAGGATATTTTTCCCCAGGAAAATTTCCCCAACCTAGCAAGGCAGGCAAATACTCAAGTCCAGAAAATACAGAGCACACCACAAAGATATTCCGCAAGAAGAACAACCCCAAGGCACATAGTCAACAGATTCACCAAGGTTGAAATGAAGGAGAAAATACTAAGGGCAGCCAGAGAGAAAGGTTGGATCACCCAAAAGGGAAGCCCATCAGACTCACAGCAGATCTCTCAGCAGAAACACTACAAAGACAGAAGAGAGTGGGGGCCAATATTTAACATCCTTAAAAAAAAGAACTTTCAATGCAGAATTCCATATCCAGCCAAACTGAGCTTCATAAGTGAAGAAAAAATAAAATCTTTTGCCAACAAGCAAGTACTCAGAGATTTTGTCACCACCAGGCCACTTTACAAGAGCTCCTGAAAGAGGCACTACACAGAAAGGAACAACCAGTACCAGTCATTTTAAAAACATACCAAATGCTAAAGAGCATCAACAAAATGAAGAATCTGCATCAACTAATGGGCAAAACAGCCAGCTAGCATCAAAATGGCAGTATCAAATTCACACATAACAATATTAACCCTAAATTTAAATGGGCTAAATGCACCAATCAAAAGACACAGACTGGCAAATTGGATAAAAAACCAAAACCCATCGGTGTGCTGTATCCAGGAAACCCATCTCACATGCAAGGATACACAAAGGCTCAAAATAAAGGGATGGAGGAAGATTTACCAAGCAATTGGAGAGGGAAAAAAAGCAGGAGTTGCAATTCTCATCTCTGATAAAATAGAATTTAAAGCAACAAAGATCAAAAGAGACAAAGAAGGTCATTACATAATGGTAAAAAGATTGATACAACAAGAAGAGCTAATGATTCTAAATATATATGGACCCAATACAGGAGCACCCAGATATATAAGGCAAGTTCTTAATGACTTACAAAGAGACTTAGACTCCCACACAATAATCATGGGAGACTTTAACACTCCACTGTCAATTGCAAACAGATCAACCAGACAGAAAATTAACAAGGATATCCAGGGCTTGAACTCAGACCTGGAACAAGCAAACCTGATAGACATTTACAGAACTTTCCAACCCAAATCCACAGAATATACTTTCTTCTCAGCACCACATCACACCTACTCCAAAATTGACCACATAATTGGAGGTAAAGCACTCCTCAGCAAATGCAAAACAACTGTCTGGCTTTCTTACAAGGCTTTAAATTATAGGTTTTAACCCTGTCCTGGCCTCCAAAGAAATAGGGTATTATTTTATTTTTACTACTTCTCCAGGAGTTTTTAATTTCACGTGGATTGGGGGATCCTGTAATTTCCATTGATTTCCTTCTTTTGCCCATGTGTAGAAATTGATCTAACTTTCATCTGAGGCAGTAAGTAGGTTTAAGGAAGTGAGACGTTTTCCCTGACAAACATGTAGGCCTATACCTAGTTATAATATTAAGTCTCTTCCTATTAATTTCCACTTCAAGAATGAACAGGAACTTAGTGGTGGTTTACCTGTTTCTAATATTTGACCTTCACTTGCTTTAAATTTTTGCCTTGAATCTTTCCTTTTTAACCCCTGAGACAGTAAACTCTTCTGTCAACATGCTAAACTTGGTGGCAGAAAACATACAGAGGAGTGAGCCGAAAGATACAGAGGTCCAGAACACACTATTCTTTGAATGTCATGAATGGAAAAAGAAGTTCTTTCTTCTTTCTTCCTTCCCCCTTCTCCCTCTCCCCTTCCTCCTCCTCCTTCTTCTTTCTTCTTCTTTTATCCTTGACATTCCTTTTTAAAATGTCCTAGTGCTATACTGTACTCAGCATAGAAAGTCAACACCAAGACAAAAGTATGCCAAATTGCAGAGTTTATTGCCAGTGACCACAGAGGACTCACATCTCTCCAACCTGTGGCAGAGAAAAAAGGGTGACAAGACCTTTTTATACCTGTAAAATCACCTTGGGAGTGGGGGTGAGGAGCAGGGATGGGGATAAAAGGCTTCAGACATTTGGAGGGCTAGTGGATTCTGTAAATCACTTCCTGGGCCAAGTCAATGGTGAGGGGGGCTCCGGACATTCCAAGGGCCAGGGGACTTTTGTCATTCCCATTGTTACTTAAGTGGTTTACATAAGTCAAGATAAACATTAGTTTTTACATTATCTGGGTAGGGGTACAGATCTCTGTTACTTATTACAAATTGCAGAAGCCAGGATGGAATTATCTTGGGCTGCTTATTCTGGTTATTACCTGGTTATTACTGGTAAGCAAAAGCTAGCAACTCTGGCAGTTACTGATATGAGAAAGTAAGCAGCTTTATCTCTTTGCATTCTGCAAAGTAAACTAGCAGTCTTATTTACAGAAGCCAAGGCCAGTAGTTATAGTGCAGCTGTTACAACTTATTTCTGAAAAAGAGCTTTGTCTTTTATATAATGGTGTTGCTCAGGTTCCAGCTATAGCACATTTGTCTTCCACAACTGAAAACATTTGTTTTCCCTTCTTTGTCCTGCTCTTTGACTCTCAGGTTTTACCCCTTTATTCCATGTGTATAGTTTTACTTACATGGTTTATAAATTTTATTTCCCTAGATCCCTGTTGCTGAGTTCCCTGTTGTAAAATGGACAGCATAATTTTTACTTTTGTTTCTGCTTTTCTACATCCCTTGTCACATAACACCTTTTGAACTTCTCTAAGGAGGTTTTCCATGGAGCAGTCTTTCCAATTCTCCATGTGTCATAATTTTTCATAAATGTCTGGCCAACTATTAGTAAGAAAATGAAGCTTTAGCATCCCATGCCCTAAACATAAACCTGCATATTTTCTCATTTGTTCTTTAAGCCTATTTACAAATTCCATGGGTCATCTTGTCCTTGCTGTGTATTGAATGCTTGAGAAATGTTTTGAGTTTGGGGTACTTATTCCTGAATTCCCCTAATTGTTATTTCCCAAAAATCTCTTATATTTTCCCAGCAGGCTGCATTATTATTATCCCACCGGGAATGTGAGCAAGGAATTTTTTCTGTGCAGCAGGAACATTTTAACAGAAGGGTGTTCACATTCCCAAAGTACTATAGCAGCCCTGCAGATAATTGTTATTTTTTTCCAAGAATAGAATGGTTAAGATGGACATGAACTTATCCCAAGTATACAACTGTGGCTTTAAAAACTGATCAGGTTGATCTGCTACCCCATAAGGGTCATCCAATAAAGATTTATGTTCCATTTTTAAGTTTCTGACTTGTGAGTTACTTAAGGGGGCATTTATGAAGCCAATGCCCTCTCTCAAGCAATACGACTTCCCTTAAGGGAAAAAGAGTTGGTGCAGATTCTTTTGATGAAGACGGGAAAGACAACTTTTGAATGTCCTTTTTACATTGTTCTATCTTAAGTTAGACTTTTCCTGGGGGAGGGGGCACACTGGAGCATGGAACTATAGATTCAGGGTTCTTCCTGAGGGATGCTGAGATTGATTTTTCCCTTGCACCCTTCAGGAGAAAGAGAAGTATTGGCCCCTTTCTCCAGGAGAGGGCATAATCTATCTCCTCTTGAGAGACTGGATTTTTGTCATTGACATACTGAATTAAAAGTTAACATACTCAATCCTTGTCTGATCCAAACTTTGTCCAGAAGACTGAGGGTTTAAGAATAGATTTTTGGTCCAAATAAAACAGCAATATTTTATCATTTGTTGTTTCTTTGTATGTTTGTATGTTTAAGAATAGAAGGTCGGCCAGGCGCAGTGGCTCAAGCCTGTAATCCCAGCACTTTGGGAGGCCGAGATGGGTGGATCATGAGGTCAAGAGATCGAGACCATCCTGGTCAACATGGTGAAACCCCATGTCTACTAAAAAAAAAATACAAAAAATTAGCTGGGCATGGTGGCGTGTGCCTGTAATCCCAGCTACTCAGGAGGCTGAGGCAGAAGAATTGCCTGAACCCAGGAGGCAGAGGTTGTGGTGAGCTGAGATTACGCCATTGCACTCCAGCCTGGGTGACAAGAGCGAAACTCCATCTCAATAAAAAAAGAAAACAAACAAAAAAGAATAGAAGGTCATTGATATGGTTTGGCTGTGTCCTCATGCAGACCTCATCTAATTGTAGTTTCATAATCCCCAGGTGTTGTAGGAGGGACCCATTGGGACATAATTGAATCATGGGGGGCAGTTTACCCTCTACTGTTCTTGTGATAGTGTGTTTTTGTGAGATCAGATGGTTTATAAGGGGCTTTCTCACCTTTGCTTAGCACTTCTCTCCCCTGACGCCATGTGAAGAATGACATGTTTGCTTTCCCATCCTCTAAGATTGTAGGTTTCTTGAGGCCTCTCCAGTCCTGAGGAACTGTGAGTCAATTAAACCTCTTTTTGTTATGAATTAACCAGTCTTGGATATGTCTTTATTAGCAAAGTGAAAATAGACTAGTAAATGGTAAACATAAACCTAGAACAGAATGGAGTGGCCCAAGTTACTGCCTTTTCTATATGAGAAAAAGGACATTATGCATTAGTATGGAACAGATTTGGGGAAACTCATTCATTATATGAAGGAAAAGAAAACTGAGTTTTGGCTTATCATCACTTAGAAAGATGATCTCTAAATGGATTCAAGACTAAAATATTAAACATCAAATTCTAAAAATAGTAAAAGAAAATGAAGAGGAATCCTCTCTTGCCTTAGAAGTGGGCAAAGATTTTTAAAGCAAGATTCTAACAGCACCAATTCATAGGTATAACATAGAGGAATTTTTAAATGTTAAAATGAAGATGTTCTCTTCTGGGAAGGGTATCACAGACAAAGTTTAACAGATGAGAAGATGAGAGCAGTTATTTGTGAAATTCAAATAAACAAAACCGCTGAAATTGTTAACTAGTCTATAAATGGGCCTCTTGCAAAGTAACAGGAAAAAACAGCTGGGAAACCCTATAGTAACAAACAAAATAAATGCAGTAGATATGAATAGTTAATGCAAAGAAAAGTAAGCCCTATTAACAAATAAGATCTGAAAATTGCAAATTAAAGCACCAAATTTTATGCTTTTGTAAATATTGCAAATTCTGTAAAACTAGAATATATGTAGTGTTCTCAAAACTATGAAAGGATGAGAATTTTCTACTCTGATGATGATTAATATTGGGATGGCTTTCTAAACAGCATTCTTGCAAGACCTTAGATTTCTGTGAAATAAGTGGACATCTCATGACCCAGCAATATAACTTCTTGGCATAAATCCTAGAGAAATTATAACAGAGGTGCATGAAGGGACACCTGGATATTTTATGTGGCATTAGAATATAAAGGTCAACTCTGGCAGGGGTGACTTCACAAGCTCACAAAATGTGGCAGATGCTTGCCATGCACCAATAAGCAGAACAATCGTTGCATATTCGGCAACATCATTGAGTCTTGCAAACGTTTTTGTTAAGTTAGCAATATTATTTATAGCATTATACCATTTCTATAAATGAAAAACATACATTCACAAGGTAACACCATGCATTTTACAAACCACAGGCATAGTTAAGAGACATGTGTCAAAAAGATATTGTGGGGGTACTATGAGTTGCCAGAAGTGGCAATCTAGGGGTGAACAGGGAAGCAACAGATAAACAAAGAAAGGGTCACCATAGGTGATAGTAATTGTGACTGTCAACTAAACTCTTCATGCTGACATCCAAATTAGAATGACCACCAAAAAGAGTATGAATAATTAGAATTTAGCCAGGTGAACACAAAGGAATGGGGAAAAAGAGAAGAGTCCATCATTGGTTGAAGGTGAGAAACAACAGGCTGGATCTACTTCAAGGTTTACCCAGCTTGGCACCAGCACCACTAATGGCTGGATAATTCTTTGTACTCAGGGACTAGCCTGCAGACTGTGTGATGTTGGGCAGCATCCCTGGGCTTGACCCACCAGCAGGTGCCACAGGCACCCCCCAGTGTGACAGCCAAAACTCCCTCCAGTCATTGTTCCCTGTCCTCTCTGGGTGATGGGGAAGGAATCTCTCCTTTTGAAGATGACCAATCAAGGGAAATCAAGATGACTTAAAGAGAGGAGACTAAAGAGTGAGCTTGGGTGTCTTACAAAAAACTTGACATTTTATTTTTAACCATCTGTAGAATCCCAACAGAGAATTTTATCAGGTTGGCATTGGAAAGCGTTGCCTGGGTGCTTAGAGCTCCTCAATCACTTGAAGCAACATTTCCCTTTTCTTTCTTCTTTTTTTGTTTTGGAGTTTTATTTAATTTTTATTGCATTTTAGGTTTTGGGGTACATGTGCAGAACATGAAAGATAGTTGCATAGGTACACACATGGCAGTGTGTTTTGCTGCCTTCCTCCCCTTCACCCACATTTGGCATTTCTCCCCAGGCTATCCCTCTCCAGCTCCCCCTCCGCTGTCCCTCCCCTATTCCCCCCAATAGACCCCAGTGTGTAGTACCCCCCTCCCTGTGTCCATGTGTTCTCATTTTTCTCACCCTCCTATGAGTGAGAATATGTGGTATTTCATTTTCTGTTCTTGTGTCAGTTTGCTGAGAATGATGTTCTCCAGATTCATCCATGTCCTTACAAAGGACACAAACTCATCATTTTTTATTGCTGCATAATATTCCATGGTGTATATGTGCCACATTTTCCCAGTCTGGTCTATCATCGATGGGCATTTGGGTTGGTTCCAGGTCTTTGCTATTGTAAACAGTGCTGCAATGAACATTCGTCTGCATGTGTCCTGATAGTAGAATGATTCATAGTCCTTTGGATATATATACCCAGTAATGGGATTGCTGGGTCAAATGGAATTTCTATTTCTAGGTCCTTGAGGAATCGCCACACTGTATTCTACAATGGTTGAACTAATTTACATTCCCATCAACAGTGTAAGAGTGTTCCTATTTCTCCACATCCTCTCCAGCATCTGTTGTCTCCAGATTTTTTAATGATCGCCATTTTAACTGGCGTGAGATGGTATCTCAATGTGGTTTTGATTTGCATCTCTCTGATGACCAGTGATGATGAGCATTTTTTCATATGTTTCTTGGCCTCATGTATGTCTTCTTTTGTAAAGTGTCTGTTCATATTCTTGGCCCATTTTTGAATGGGCTTGTTTGTTTTTTTTCCTGTAAATTTGTTTGAGTTCTTTGTAAATTCTGGACATCAGCCCTTTGTCAGATGGGTAAACTGCAAAGTTTTTTTTTTGAGACAGAGTTTCACTCCTGTTACCCAGGCAGGAGTGCAATGGCGCGATCTCGGCTCACCGCAACCTCTGCCTCCTGGGTTCAGGCAATTCTCCTGCCTCAGCCTCCTGAGTAGCTGGGACTACAGGCATGCGCCACCATGCCCAGCTAATTTTGTCTATTTTTAGTAGAGATGGGGTTTCACCATGTTGACCAGAATGGTCTCGATCTCTTGATCTCGTGATCCACCCGCCTCGGCCTCCCAAAGTGCTGGGATTACAGGCTTGAGCCACGGTGCCCGGCTGCAAACTGCAAAGTTTTTTTCCATTCTGTTGGTTGTCAATTCACTCTAGTGACTGTTTCTTTTGCCGTGCAAAAGCTGTCGAGTTTGATTAGGTCCCATTTGTCTATTTTGGCTTTTGTTGCCAATGCTTTTGGTGTTTTGGTCATGAAGTCCTTGCCTACTCCTATGTCCTGAATAGTTTTGCCTAGATTTTCTTCTAGGGTTTTTATGGTGTCAGGTCTTACATTTAAGTTTTTAATCCATCTGGAGTTAATTTTAGTGTAAGGTGTCAGGAAGGGGTCCAGTTTCTGCTTTCTGCACAAGGCTAACCAGTTTTCCCAACACCATTTATTAAACAGGGAATCCTTTCCCCATTGCTTGTTTTTGTCTGGTTTATCAAAGATTATATGTTTGTAGATATGTTGTGTTGCCTCCAATGCCTCTGTTCTGTTCCATTGGTCTATATCTCTGTTTTGGTACCAGTACCATGCTGTTTTGATTACTGTAGCCTTATAGTATAGTTTGAAGTCTGGTAGTGTCATGCCTCCCGCTGTGTTCTTTTTGCTTAGAATTGACTTGGCTATGTGGGCTCTCTTTTTGTTCCATATGAAGTTCATGGTGGTGTTTTCCACTTCTGTGAAGAAATTCAATGGTAGCTTGATGGAGATCGCGTTGATTCTGTAAATTACTTTGGGCAGTATGGCCATTTTCATGATATTGATTCTTCCTAACCATGAACATGGAATGTTTCACCATCTGTTTGTGTCCTCTCTTATTTGGTTGAGCAGTGGTTTGTAGTTTTCCTTGAAGAGTCCCTTATGTTCCTTGTAAGTTGTATTCTTTTTTTTTTTTTTTTTTTGAGACGGAGTTTCGCTCTTGTTACCCAGGCTGGAGTGCAATGGCGTGATCTCGGCTCACCGCAACCTCCGCCTTCTGGGTTCAGGCAATTCTCCTGCCTCAGCCTCCTGAGTAGCTGGGATTACAGGCACATGCCACCGTGCCCAGCTAATTTTTTGTATCTTTAGTAGAGACGGGGTTTCACCATGTTGACCAGGATGGTCTTCATCTGTTGACCTCGTGATCCACCCACCTCAGCCTCCCAAAGTGCTGGGATTACAGGCTTGAGCCACCGTGCCCAGCCAGTTGTATTCTTAGGTATTTTATTCTCTTTGTGGCAATTGTGAATGGCAGTTTGTTCTTGATTTGGTTTTCTTTAAGTCTGTTATTGGTGTATAGGAATGCTTGTGATTTTTGCACATTGATTTTATATCCTGAGACTTTGCTGAAGTTGCTTATCAGTTTCAGGAGTTTTTGGGCTGAGGTGATGGGGTCTTCTAGGTATACTATCATGGTGTCTGCAAAGAGAGACAATTTGGCTTCCACCTTTCCTATTCGAATACCCTTTATTTCTTTTTCTTGCCTGATTGCTCTGGCTAGAACTTCCAGTACTAAGTTGAATAGGAGTGGTGAGAGAGGGCATCCTTGTCTAGTGCCAGATTTCAAAGGGAATGCTTTCAGTTTTTGCTCATTAAATATGATATTGGCTGTTGGTTTGTCATAAATAGCTTTTATTACTTTGAGATATGTTCCATCAATACCGAGTTTATTGAGGGTTTTTAGCATAAAGGGCTGTTGAATTTTGTCAAATGCCTTCTCTGTGTCAATTGAGATAATCATGTGGTTTTTGGTTTTGGTTCTGTTTATGTGGTGAATTACATTTATAGACTTACAAATGTTGAACCAGCCTTGCATCCCCAGGATGAATCCTCCTTGATCATGATGGATAAGTTTTTTAATGTGCTGTTGCAGTCTGTTTGCCAGTATTTTATTGAAGATTTTTGCATCTATGTTCATCATGGATATTGGCCTGAAGTTTTCTTTTCTTGTTGAGTCTCTGCTGGGTTGTGGTATCAGGATGATGTCAGTCTCATAAAATGATTTGGGAAGGGTTCCCTCTTTTTGAATTATTTGGAATAGTTTCAGAAGGAATGGTACCAGCTCCTCTTTGTGCGTCTGGTAGAATTCGGCTGTGAAGCCATCTGGACCTGGGCTTTTTTTGTGTGGTAGGCTCTTAATTGCTGCCTCAACTTCAGACCTTGTGATTGGTCTATTCATAGTTTCAGCTTCCTCCTGGTTTAGGCTTGGGAGGACACAGGCATCCAGGAATTTATCCATTTCTTCCTGATTTACTAGTTTATGTGCATATTGTTGTTCGTAGTATTCTCTGATGATGGTTTGAATTTCTGTGGAATCTGTGGTGATTTCCCCTTTATCATTTTTTATTGCATCTATTTGGTTGTTCTCTCTTTTCTTTTTTATCGGTCTGGCTAGTGGTCTGTCTATTTTGTTGATCTTTTCAAAAAACCAGCTCTCGAATTTATTGATTTTTGAAGGGTTTCTTGTGTCTCTATCTCCTTCAGTTCTGCTCTGATCTTAGTTATTTCTTGTCTTCTGCTAGGTTTTGAGTTTTTTTTTATCTTGCTCCTCTAGCTCTTTCAATTTTTATGATAGGGTGTCAATTTTGGATCTCTCCACTCTACTCATGTGGGCACTTATTGCTACATATTTTCCTCTACAGACTGCTTTAAATGTGTCCCAGAGATTCTGGTATGTTTTGTCTTCATTCTCATTGGTTTTGAAGAACTTCTTTATTTCTGCCTTCATTTCATTTTTTATCGAGTCAACATTCAAGAGCCAGTTGTTCAGTTTCCATGACGCTGTACTGTTCCGAGTTAGTTTCTGAATTCTGAGTTCTAACTTGATTGCACTATGGTCTGAGAGACTGTTTGTTATAATTTCCGTTGTTTTGCATTTGCTGAGGAGTGCTTTACCTCCAATTATGTGGTCAATTTTGGAGTAGGTGTGATGTGGTGCTGATAAGAAAGTATATTCTGTGGATTTGGGGTAGAGAGTTCTATAAATGTCTATCAGGTTTGCTTGTTCCAGGTCTGAGTTCAAGCACTGGATATCCTTGTTAATTATCTGTCTGGTTGATCTGTCTAATATTGACAGTGCAGTGTTAAAGTCTCCCACTATTATTGTGTGGGAGTCTAAGTCTCATTGAAAGTCCTTAAGAATTTGCCTTTTATATCTGGGTGCTCCTGTATTGGGTCCATATATATTTAGGATAATTAGTTCTTCTTGTTGTATCAATCCTTTTACCATTATGTAATGACTTTCTTTGTCTCTTTTGAACTTTGTTGCTTTAAATTCTATTTTATCAGAGATGAGAATTGCAACTCCTGCTTTTTTTTTGCTCTCCATTTGCTTGGTAAATCTTCCTCCATCCCTTTATTTTGAGCTTTTGTGTATCCTTGCATGTGAGTTGGATTTCCCGGATACAGCAAACTGATGGGTTTTGGTTTTTTATCCAATTTGCCAGTCTGTGTCTTTTGATTGGTGCATTTAGCCCATTTACATTTAGGGTTAATATTATGTGTGAATTTGATCCTGCCATTTTGATGCTAGCTGACTGTTTTTCCAATTGTTTGATGCAGATTCTTCATTTTGTTGATGCTCTTTAGCATTTGGTATGTTTTTAAAATGGCTGGTACTGGTTGTTCCTTTCTATGTGTAGTGCTTCTTTCAGGAGCTCTTGTAAAGCAGTCATGGTGGTGACAAAATCTCTGAGTACTTGCTTGTTGGCAAAAGATTTTATTTTTCTATCACTTATGAAGCTGAGTTTGGCTGGATATGAAATTCTGGGTTGAAAAGTTTTTTTTTTTAAGGATGTTGAATATCGGCCCCCACTCTCTTCTGGCTTGTAGAGTTTCTGCCGAGAGATCTGCTGTGAGTCTGATAGGCTTCCCTTTGTGGGCGATCTGACCTTTCTCTCTGGCTGCCCTTAGTATTTTCTCCTTCATTTCTACCCTGGTGAATCTGATGATTATGTGCCTTGGGGTTGCTCTTCTTGCAGAACATCTTTGTGGTTCTCTGTATTTTCTGGAGTTGAGTATTGGCCTGCCTTGCTAGGTTGGGGAAATTTTCCTGGATAATATCCTGAAGAGTATTTTCCAGCTTGGATTCATTCTCTTCCTCACATTCTTGTACACCTACCAAACGTAGGTTAGGTCTCTTCACATAGTCTCACATTTCTTAAAGATTTTGTTCAATTCTTTTTGTGCTTTTTTTCTCTAATCTTGGTTTCTTGTTTTATCTCATTGAGTTGATCTTTGACTTCTGATATCCTTTCCTCTCTGCTTGGTCAATTCGGCTGTTGAAACTTATGCATGCTTCGTGAAGTTCTTGTGTTGTGTTTTTCAGCTCCTTCAGTTCATTCATATTCCTCTCTAAGTTGTCCATTCTTGTTATCAATTCCTCAAATCTTTTTTCAAGGTTCTTAGTTTCTTTGCATTGATTTAGAACATGTTCTTTTAGCTCACTGAAGTTTCTGATTATCCACCTTCTGAAGTCTGATTCTGTGATTTCATCACACTCATTCTCCGTCCAGCTTTGTTCCCTTGCTGGTGAGGAGTTTTGGTCCTTTGTAGGAGGTGAGGTATTTTGGATTCAGGTGTTTTCCTCCTTTTTGTGCTGGTTTCTTCTCTTCTTTCTTTCATGTGTCGTCTTAGTAGTTGCTGACTTTTTGATTGGGTCTCTGAGTGGACGCCCAGGTTGTTGATGATGATGTATTTCTGTTTCTTAGTTTTCCTTCTAACAGTCTAGCCCCTCTGCTGTATGACTGCTGAGGTCCACTCCAGGCCCTGCTTGTCTGGGATACACCTGTAACAGCTGCGAAACAGTGAGGGATGCTACCAGTTTCTTCTTCTGCTATCTTTGTCCCAGAATGATGCCTGCCAAATGTCAATCTGTTTAGTCCTTTTTTGAGGTGGCTCTTTGGATATACAGGGGTCAGGAACTGCTTGAGGAGATGGTCTGTACTTTATAGGAGCTCCAGTGCTGAGCTGTGAGCTTTGCTTTTCATTCAGGGTTGTTGGGCGGGTGTGTTTAGGTCTGCTGCAGCAGAATTTATAAAACCCCCCCATTTTTTTCCCCTTAGATGCTCTGTCTCAGGGAGTTGGGGCTTTCTTTATGAGTATCCATTGCACTGTCCTGCCCAGCTAGGAGGCAGTCTAGTCACTATTTGCCTGCTGAGGCTCCACCCTGCTACCACAGGTTCCACCCTACTGTGGTGGGCTCCACGCTGTTGGTGGAGTCTCTCTGTTATGTTGGGTTGCCTCAGCAATGGCAGGCTGTATCAGCAATGGGCGTGTACCTCAGCAGGGGCAGAATGTGTCCATAGTGGCAAATGCCTCTCCCCCCCGCCCCGAGCTGCATTGTCCTGGATTCAGCTGACCCTGCAGTAAAACTCTCAACCCTGAGTGTTTCAAATCACTGTTTTGTTTGTCCCTGTGGGGGTGGGACGTGCCAAGCCTGATCACCTGGCTCCCTGCCTCAGAGTCCTTTCTCTCTTTCTATCTCTTTTTTTTTTTTGAAGTTGGATGGTTGATTCTCTCACAGGTGTTTTAGTCATCTGCTGATAAAGCACCGGGATCTGTGTGATTTCCCATGCCATGGCCCCCTGCACCGACTCACACTTCCCAGGAATCTCCTGGTCTGGCTCACTGTCCAAGTCCTGTTTAATCAGATGGATATGTTAATCTGCCCTCCCAAATTTCAGATTGCCGGTTGAACAGGGCACCCAGACCAGTGAGTTTATGCGGGGTGTCGCTGCGCCGTGGCGCCAGCTGAAACGGCCACACAAGCCGAAAGGGCTGCACTGGTGTCCCGTGTCTCTCCTACACCTGGGAATTTTCCCATTCTGTGGGCAAAAAAGGTCCATCTGAAAATGCGGCTAGGACTCACCCTCTGCACCTTCACTGAGAGCTGCAATCCTGAGTTGTTCCTACCACGCCATCTTGGAAATCCACGTTTCCCTTTTCTACCCAGATGAAAGAGCTGAAGTCATTCCATCATAACAGGGACTTTTTTGTGACCTTCCCAATATTTCCGAGGCTATCTTGAAGTGGATGTTGGCAGCAGTGAGACTTATATTCCTGAAGACAATTTCTTTCCAAATTCTGGCTGTTGGTGCAACCACTATGTCTTTCCTTCCTGCTTCATGTCATCTGTGTTCAGAGCCCTGCCTTCATCATTTTCCTTGGTTCTCTTTGTTCCTTCTTGTTAAACCTGTAGACATTACATTCTTATTAGTGACAGTGAGAGCACCGTAGACATCACAACATTGAACACAAAGACCTTGCTGATTGTCAAACACCCTTTACCATCCCTATCAAGAAGAATTGCTCCATGGTTCTTTTTCTTTAAGACCTGAAGTGCTATTTCCATCCTGGTTTATTTGAGGTTCTTTCCCATTTGCCTCCTCCCCTTTCAAGAACTGCTGCCAGGCAACAACTCCCAAACTCCTTTGCTCTGTCAGGCAAAGCAATTCTGCTCACTTCGGATGTGTTTTTGTGACATAGACACTGGGATAGACATCTTAGGTTTATCTTTCTTCTACTTTGTATTGCTGTGTTTTCATGCTGCTGTAAAGAACTACCCAAGACTGGGTAATTTATAAAGGAAAGAGGTTTAATTGACTCACAGTTCCACGTGGCTGAGGAACACTCAGGAAACTAACAATTATGGAGGAAGACAAAGGGGAAGTAAGGCACCTTCTTCACAATGCAGCAGGAAGGAGAAGTGCTGAGCAAAGGAGCCCCTTATAAAAACATCAGATTTCATGAGAACTCACTCACTATCATGAGAACAGCATGGGGGAACCATCGACATGATACAATTACCTCCACCTAGTCTCTCCCTTGACATGTGGGAATTATAGGGATTACAATTCAAGATGAGATTTGGGTGGGGACACAGCCTAACCATGTCACCTTCCCTCTTCTGTCTCTGCTGGTCCTAATCTTTCAAATTTAGGTGGCAGACAGAGAATGGAGAAAGCCAACAGGAGAGTGAAATCATAGGACATACATAAAGATATGGCACAACCCTCAGAAGCAGGAGAAAAGAGGTAAGGTGTAGGGGAGTTGGTGTCACTGGGGAAGGAAGCTGAGCATTTTTCATGTGTGTGGCTTGGAGAAAGCAGATATGCAGAACTCAGGTCATTACCCTTTAGATGTGGGCAAAACCAGTCTTGCCAACCTATATATGTTGTCTATGAGATGCTGAATTCTTCAAAATATAATAAGAATTTGTGAATTATAAAACTATTGTATTGGGTGATTTCCCTTAAAAACAAAAAATCTCACCATCTCTGGCTGACATCCTGGAGTGGGAACTCTCAGTTGAGTTGATGCAGTGTGATTCAGCATGCAGTTCTGGGCACCAGCATTTACATCTGCATCTCCCTATCCCATGCTGCCTCGGCCATTAACTCACTGGCTACACTTGAGTTTGCAAATCCTGAGCCACTCCCCTTCATCACCCAGAGTTTATCAACGTGACCTTGCATATTAGCAGAGGATTTTAGAATTTAAAATATTGCCTTTCTGTCATGATTACTTTTATCATGTACATAAAAGTTCAAAATTAATGCATTCTTTGCATATTTTCAAATTCATTGGGCTGCTTTCATCTGTTGACATAGGTCTTCCATCGATTCACATAGCTTTTCTTCTACTATTTCTTTTTTTCTTTTTTCTTCTTTTTTTTTTTTTAGACGGAGTTTCACTCTTGTTACCCAGGCTGGAGTGCAATGGCGTGATCTTGGCTCACCACAACCTCTGCCTCCTGGGTTCAGGCAATTCTCCCGCCTCAGCCTCCTGAGTAGCTGGGATTACAGGCACATGCCACTGTGCCCAGCTAATTTTTTGTTTCTTTAGTAGAGACGGGGTTTCACCATGTTGACCAGGATGGTCTCGATATCTTGACCTGGTGATCCACCCACCTCAGCCTCCCAAAGTGCTGGGATTATAGGCTTGAGCCACTGCGCCTGGCCTACTATTTCTTTTTGTAATTTCTTTTGGTTGAATATGCTTGTTTTCTTGGATGATTTTCTTTATTTTTTTCTTCTCTCTCTCTCTTCTTTCTCTTTCTTTCCTTCTTTATCCTTTCTCTCTTTCTTCTCTCTCTCTCTCTCTCTCCCCCTCCTTTCTTTCTTTCTTTTTTATTTCTTTTGAGGGTCTTGCTCTGTAGTCCAGACTGGACTGCAGTGGTGCAATCTCAGCTCACTGCAACTTTGCCTTCCAGGTTCAAGCAATTCTTCTGCCTTAGCCTTCTGAGTGGCTGTGATTACAGGCATGCACCACCATGCCCAGCTTTTTTTTTTTTTTTTGTATTTTTATTAGACACAGGGATTCACCAGTTTCATCATATTGGCCAGGCTGGTCTAGAACTCCTGACCTGTGATCCACCTGCCTCAGCCTCTCAAAGTGCTGGGACTACAGGTATGAACCACTGTGCCCAGCATGGATGATTTCTTTTACATAGTCTTGCTGAATCTCTTCTCCATATTAAGACATAACAAAACAACAACAACAAACCTATTATAATTTTAATTACATTAAACTGTTCCCTTGAGTTTTGAACTTCCTGAAGTTTTATCCATTTCTCAGTCTTGATATTCTGCAGAATGTAATCTGACATTTGCCCCTTCCTAAGAAATATTAGCCACGTCAGTTTAGGATTTCATATCTATGCAATTCACCATAATTTTAGTATATTTTGTAAGCTTTCACAATAAACCTGTTTCAGAAATAACAATTTATTTCTCTTCCAGTAGTCCTCATCCCTTTTTTGAATTAGAAGTAGTTTTTCCTCTCTTGACATATTGGTGAAAAGTGAAGCTTAGTGGAGTGGAAGTCACTCAGAAATCATTGCTCTTTCTCCCTTTTTTTCTTTCCTTTCTTTCTTTCTCTCTTTCTTTTTCTTCCTTCCTTCCTTTCTTTTCTTTCTTTCTTTTCATTCCTTCATTCATTCTTTCTTTCTATCTATCTTTCTTTCTCTCTCTCTGTCTTTCTTTTTTCTGAAACATTGTCTTGCTCTGTCACTCAGGCTGGAGTACAGTCTCAGCTCACTGCAGCCTCCACTTCCCAAGATCAAGCAGTTCTTTTGCTTCCACCTCCCAACTTCAAGCAAGTCTCCTGCCTCAGCCTCCTGAGTAGCTGGGATTACAGGCATGTGCCACCCACCTGTCTAATTTTTGTATATTTAGTAGAGATGGGGTTTTACCATGTTGGCCAGGCTGGTCTTGAACTCCTGACCTCAAGTGATCTGCTGTCCTTGACTGCTCAAAGTGCTGGGATTACAGGCATGAATGACCTCACTGGCCCATTGTTATTTTTCTAGTCTTCTGGTTGTTTGAGTCTTTATCCTATGACCAATTCTTCATGGCCACTCCTTAAAGATTTAATGAGAGTCAATTTTATTTCTCTTTTCTACTCTCATTTTCCCTCCCAGCTTTCTTGGTCCATTTGGGCTGCAATTATAAATTATAAATTTCCCTAGACTGGAAAATGTATAAACAATCAAAATTTATTGCTTACATTTCTGGAGGCTGGAAGTTCAAGATTAAGGTGCCAGAAAATTTGGTGTCTGATCAAGGTTCTTTGCTTCAGAGATGGTGCCTTCTTGCTGTGTCCTTCCATAGTGGAAGGGACAAGGGAGCTCCCTGGGGGCCCTTATAAAGCTCATTACCTCCCAAAGGCCCTGCCTTTTAACATCATCACCTTGGAATTTATAATTTCCACATCTGAATTTGGAGATCATAGCACTGGTTTACTGCTATTTAGGATTGGGAGAAGGTGGTTTGCACATTACTTCTCCACAACCCTTCATTTTTCTTCTGCCAAATTCTGAATGGGATAAATTCTGTGAAGTCTGGGTGATATTGTAGCTGGTGCTACAAGTGGGCAACAGCATGCACAGCCAATTTTTGTATTTTAATTAGATATGGGGTTTCACCATATATCGGCCAGGACGGTCTCAATTCCTTTTTTTTTTTTTTTTGAGATGGAGTCTCCCTCTGTGGTCAGGCTGGATTGCAACGGTGCCATCTTCACTCACTGCAATCTTCCACTCCTTGGTTCAAGTGATATTCCTGCCTCCACCTGTCAAGTAGCTGGGATTACAGGCATGCACAACCATGCCTGGCTAATTTTTGTATTTTTAGCAAAGACAGGGTTTCACTATATTGGACAGTATGATTTCTATCTCCTGACCTTGTGATCTGCCTGCCTTGGCCTACCAAAGTGCAGGAATTACAATCATGAGCCACTGTGACTGGCTTGTGTCTGTCATTTTATTCATGGTGTTTTTAGCTGACTTAGAAATATGTTTTACTTTTTTTTTTGATTCTGGCACATACACTTTCTTCTTGATTAGAATATGTGTATCATATTTCTACCACATACTCATTCTTTTACTTATTCTGAGAAAACTAAACTCATGATACTCAGAAGAGTAGAGATAATTCAACAAATGACAGCAGCTATAGATTAGACTTTTTTTTAGGAGACAGAGTTTTCCTCTATCACCCAGGCTAGAGTGAAGTAGGGCAATCACAGCTCACTACAAACTCTACCTCCCAGGTTCAAATGATTCTTTTGCCTCAGTCTCAGATGGGGTTTCACCATGTTGGCCAAGTGGATCTGGAACTCCTGACTTGAAGTGATTTGCCCACTTTGGCCTACAGAAATGCTGGGATTACAGGTGTGAGCCACTGTGCCTGGCCAATTAAATTTTGAAGGCTCCTTACCATAGTGAAGGGCATGTTGATAGTCAGATTTCATCAAGAAAGGCTTACAATAAAAAAGGACTTTGGCTGGGTCCAGGGGCTCACTCCTGTAATCCTAGCACTTTAGGAGGCCAAGGCCTGCAGATCAGGAGGTCAAGAGATCAAAATCATCCTAGTTGAGACCATCCTGGCCAATGTACAGAAACCCCATCTCTACTAAAAATACAAAAATTATCTGGGCATAGTGGCATGCACCTCTAGTCCCAGATAGTTGGCAGTCTGAGGCAGGAGAATGGCTTGAACCCAGGAAGTGGAGGTTGCAGTGAGCGAAGATCAGGCCATTACACTCCAGCCTGACAACAGAGCAAGACCCCATCACCAAAAAAAAGACTTTATATAAAGGGGGAAATGAGCAAAGAAAAAACCTTTAATTTGAGGAAGGCAAGTCCTTTTAAGTGAGCAGGCCCAAAGAGGCCTTAAAATTAGACATCAGTTCTGTCTCACTCCTCACTTTAACCTATATATCCAACTTTTAAAACTGCTTGCTTCCTGGGTGCAGTGGCTGATGCCTGTAATCCCAGCACTTTGGGAGGCTAAGGCAGACAGATCACCTGAGGTTGTTAGTTCAAGACCAGCCTGACCAACATGTAGAAACCCCATCTCCACTAAAAATACAAAATTAGCTGGTCATGGTGGCTCATGCCTGTAATCCTAGCTCCTTGAGAGGCTGAGACAAGAGAATTGAACCTGAGAAGTGAAGGTTGCAGTGAACCAAAATTGCATCATTGCACTGCAGCCTGGGCAACAAAAGTGATGCTCTGTCTCAAATAATAATCAAATAAAAAACCATGCCACCCTAGACACTATAGACCACACTCAATAACTTAACAATGTGTAGCCACTTATTAATTAATGTGATTTCTGTAAACCAGTGAGAATTGAGGACAGGCAAACTTTGTATCAGCCTACTCCCCATCCTCCCATTTTTTGTTTAAAACCTGCTTTTACAGAGACCAAATGAAGTTCATATCCAAGGCTACTCAGGTCTGAGTTTTTCAGACAGCCTGTGTTTACTATTTAGCTCAAGTAAATTATTTACACAATATTTTGTGCCTCATCTCATTCTTTTTAGGTTGACATAACCAATAATTAGTAGGTTTGAGTAGCTGGTTATGGTGGGATGCCTGTAATTCCAGCCACTTGAGAGGCTGTGATAGGAAAATCACATTCCAGATCAGCATAGCCAACATGGTGAGACCACATCTCAAACCAAAACCAAACAATAGTTATAAAATATCCCGAACTCTTTATAGTCATGCAAATTTTATCATTATTGTATTGCAGAAGAATACTCTAATTAAAAAAAAAAACTGTTCCTCTCTCTTGACAGACTGAATATACAAATGGACATTGTCTGGATCTAGTTCTGGGTCTGCTTTGCCAAAAAATAAAAAGCAAAGCCAATTGAATGTCCAAGTTTATTAGGACCTCTGGGCAGACTAAGCACCACTGCACAGACTGAAGTGGGTAGCTGCGCCTAGGAGGCAGGCTGAGTGGCTTATATAGCAGGAGTCAGTAATTTTCTACTGTTGAGAGAAAGGGGATGTGCTCTTCCTCAGGTAGGCAGGTGACATGCCTTCTCTCAGGTAGGGAGGGGACGTGCTCTCTCCTGAGTAAGGGGTTTTTTATGGTTTGTTAGCTATTTTCTTATCAGAGGGGGTTTCAAGGCCCTACTGTAAAGAAAGGGGAAGAAGGGGGAAGGGGTCCTTGCAAGCAGCTTATCTGGGAAGCTGGTTAAACATTAACTGTGGTACTTTTCCACTGTCGTTGAGGTTTTTTCCAGTTGACTGTGGTTGGGGGGAAGGGGAGGCCAGACCTAACATTCCCCACTCTTTATTATGGAGTTTGGGCATAGTTGTCTTTCTTAGCTTCTTCCTGCTGAAATGGGGTGTCATGGGTTGGGGGTTTTGTAAAGAGTTAGGGTCTGTTAGGCTCGGCCTCTCCTGGGATGAGGGGTTGCAGGAGCATCTGATTCACAGTGATGCAGGTTAGTTCTTGGAAGTGTCATTGGAGGAACTGTAAAAAACAAGGAGCAATTAGTAAAATTAATCCAATTGCAATAACTGGGCCTAATAGAGGAGCTAAGAGGGTGTACATGGAAGAGGTCCACCAAGTGGTGGCTTCAGTTGAGAATTTTTGTTGGCATAGGTCTGTACTTATTTTCTGTAGGTTTTTAATCCAGGTTTCTACTAGGCCAGACTCATTGATGTAGTAGCAGCATTCTTCTTGCAGGAAAATGCAAGTTCCTCCTCGTTCAGTGGTGAGGAGGTCTAGTGCCCGGTGATTTTGGAGGGTGACTTGTGCTACTGAAGTGATCTGTCATTGGAGAGAGGCCAATGATTCTGCAGAATTGTCAATTGCAGCCTGAAACTGAGAGGTTAGACATGCTAGGGTCTGATGGGAATGGACTAAAGCTCCTATAGCTGATCTGGTGAGAGAGAGACCTACTATAAGGGGTAAAAAGGTGGCCCATCATACTCAATGGTGTATGAATTGTTGTTGGAACTCTGCTGGGGAGTAAATGGTTAATCGGGGTACGAGGGTCACTGGCAAGCATAGGCTGCGGGAGTGTGTGGAGGGGTAGAGGGTTTTAAAAAGTGTTCTGTTGCACCAAAAAAAGATTACCTGAGGAGTGGTAAGATTGGTGGTTATGGGTATAGTTCGGTTGCAGGTGGGAGAGCTGTCCCCATAGCAGACTGGTACTTGCTGGTTTAGGGGTAGATAGATTTCTACATCTGTTATGGGAGCAGCCTGGGACTATGGTATGGAGGAGCTGGCGTGAGTGTTAGATGGAACTGCGACTAAGGGGGTCTTTCCTAGGGTGGTGCACATGAGGCAGGAAGATAGGTCTGGTAGACTTGTTTGGTTGGCTAGCTGGTTAGTTATTTTTAGGCCTTCATTAAGGAGGGTTAGCCATGAGAAAGGCTGAGAGGATGGCTGAAGTTGTTGGGTTAGCTTTTGTTCTTGGTTGTGAATGGAGGAGTGAACTTCTTTAAGGGTAGCGGGTAAAGCTACTAGAGCTCTCCAGATATAGAGGTGGGAGGAAGGGTACCCGGTGTTTATTGTGTTGTATACTGCTGCTTTTTGGAGTGAAGTCCAGCGTGAGTTAGAAGGATCGGAGATTTGGAGAGAGTGATAGGCACGGAAGCGGTGGTATTTTAGTTTAGAGTTCTCACGGTACTCGGGTGTGGTGTGGAGAGCTGGATGGAGGGTGCAACTTTTCCAGGTGCATCCCATGCAATTTAGGTAGGATGATGTTTTGCAGGAGCCTTTCTGATCATAGAGAAAACAAAGGACAGGATTATAAATCCAATTATGGGGTATGTTTTTAAAATCGGTGAAGTTTAGAAAGATCGGTGACTTACACCCTGTAGGAGGGCAATCAAAGGTGACTAGGAGGTGGTTGTGGCTGTAGGGAGGGGTGTTGCAAATGTGTGTGGTTTTGGTATAATTTTCTGTCAGGTAGAACCTCCATACAAGAGAGTTACTGGAGGTGAGGCGGGGTTCTGGTAAGCTTAAGAGATAGAGGACCAGTAGGGGTAACATTCCAGGCAGGTTTGGGTGGCACATGAGGTGCTCTCTTTACTCTGGTTAGATGCACCCACGAGGGGATTTCGGCGACTCTTACTGCTGAGGGGGTGGTGAGGATGACCGTATATGGGCCTTCCCACCTGGGAGTTAACGGCTTTGGAGAGAGTGACTTTATTTTTTTTTTTTTTTTTTTTTTTTTTGCCAATCAATGAGAGCTTGTAAGGTTGCTGAGGTTGGTTGGCCTTGAACTCTTGGCCTCGCCTTCGCAAGCGCCACGACATCCGGCCGGAGCCACTTTGGGCCCCGGAGAGTGACTTTATAAATACTGAGTCTCCTGGGGAAACTTTCAGGACTTGGTTTGAAGAGGAGTCGGGCAGGGGTAGGGAGGTATTTGCGTGCTCTCGGAGAAGAGCTCGAGAAGGGTGAAATAAGGCAGGTAAGTAGATAGAGGGGGGGTCTGGTGGTAAGGGGGAGGAGAGTAGGAAGGGCCTTCCGTATAGCAGTTCAAAGGGGCTGAGTTGTGAGGGGCCCCAGGGGCTTGCTCGGAGCCTTGTTAGAGCAATAGGAAGTAAGGTAACCCAGGACTGGCAGAGTTCGAGGGCAAGTTTTGTTAAGTGTTCTTTGATGAGGCCGTTGGCCCATTCTACTTTTCCCGAGGATTGGGGATGGTAGGCTGCATGCAATTTCCACTGGATCCCTAAGGAGGTGGAGACTGCCGCGGTAACCTTAGAGATAAAGGCAGGTCCATTGTCTGACTGGATGGTAGAAGGAAGGCCGAATCGGGGGATGATGTCCTGGATGAGGTGCTCAGCTACAATTCCTGCGGTTTCATGAGCTGTGGGGAAAGCTTCGATCCAGCCTGAAAAGGTGTCAACCAGGGTTAGTAGGTATTTCAACTGTTTGTGCTTTGGCATATGTGTAAAATCAACTTGCCAATCTTGGGCCGGTAGGTGGCCACGTAGCTGGTGGAGTGAACGGCGTGGGTGACAGGCTCCTTGATTGTTGGCTCTGGTACAGGTTATACAGTTGGAGTGGATTTCTTTTATTGTGGAAAGGAGGCCCTGAGGATGGATAAGAGGGGTGAGGAAGTGAAACAGAGCTTTTGGTCCTATATGTAAGGAGTTGTGAATGTCCGTGATGATTTGGTGCCACTGGTTTTGAGGTAGGATGAGGAGGTTCTGTTTAAAGGCCCATCCGTAGTTAAACTTGACGTCTGGGGAGGAGGACAGCTCAGTGCTCTCTTCCGGGGTATACTGGGGTTTGTAGGTCTCAGAGAGGAAATAAATGGAAGCTGGGGGTGGGCTAGTTTGGGCAGTGTTACAGGCTACTGAGTCTGCAAAGGCATTGCCCCAAGCTACAGGAGTATTTGGAGACTGGTGTCCTTTACAATGGATGATAGCTACTTGGGCTGGCAGCTGGATGGCCTGGATAAGCTGGGAGATGAGCTTTCCATTGAGGACGGGGGTTCCCTTGGTGGTGAGGAAGCCTTGTTCCTTCCAAATCATGCAGTGAGAATGAGCAATGAGAAAGGCATACTTAGAATCAGTGTAGATATTGACAGTTTTCCCAGTTGCCCAGGTAAGGGCTCGGGTGAGGGCAATTAACTCAGCTTGTTGGGAAGTGGTTCCCTGAGGTAAAGGTTGGGTTTCTATAATATCAGTGTCAGAGACAATTGCATAAGTGGCTTTCCTGGGTCTGGGGGTTTTGAGAATAGAACTGCCGTCAATGTAAAGGGTAACTGAGGCTGATGGTAGGGGCTGGTCAGTAAGGTCAAGTCGTGGAGATTGGCTCAGTTTAAGAATTTCTAGGCAAGAGTGTTGGCTCATTGGAGTTACAGGGGTGGGAGTTAGGGTTGCTGGGTTAAGGGGTGAACAATGTGAGAGTATAATGGTGGGATTCTCGATGAAGAGTAGGTGAAGTAGTTGGACCCTGGAGGGACCAAGGTGGGCTAAAACCTGGTGGGAGAGTAGGTCAGTAAGCCTATGGGGTAAGAAGACCTGTAACGGTTGGTGTAAGTTGAGTTTTAAAGCTTCGGTGGTAAGTTCTGCCGCTGCAGCAAGGGCTTGCAGGCAAGGTTGCCACCCCCGGGTGGTAGGGTCTAGCTGTTTGGATAGATATGCTATAGGTACTAAGGTGGGCCCTACAGGCTGGGTAAGGACTCCGATGGCTATGTGCTGTTTTTCATCTGTATATAGGTGGAATGGCTTATTAGGGTTGGGCAAGGCTAGGTTTGTGGCAGTACAGAGGGCTGTTAGAAGGGCAGAGAAGGCCTGATTCACAGTGCCTTGGGAGGTAAGTGGTCCTTCTGGGGACTGTTTTGCTGCTTGGTAGAGTGGCTTTGCTAGCACTGCGAAGTTGGGGACCCAGTGTCTGAAGAACCCTACTAAACCCAGGAAGGAGAGGATTTCATTTGCTGAGGTAGGTGGCTGGAGGGCTTTGAGAGTCTGGAGCCTATCAGCAGTTATAGCCCGGTGTTTGGGGGTAAGATTGAGGCCTAAATAGGTAACTGAAGAGATAGCTATTTGAGCTTTAGTAGCAGATATCCGGTACCCTTTGCTTCCTAGGAAATTCAATAGTGTTGTGGTGGCTGTAATGCAGTCATGATAGGACGGGGAACAAATGAGGATATCATCAACATGTTGCAATAGGGTGGAAGGTATGATTTTGCAAGTTTGAAGGTCGGTGGCCTGGGCTTGTCCGAATAAATGGGGGCTATCCCAGAAGCCTTGGGGTAGAACTGTCCAAGTGAGTTGCTGAGAAAGATTAGAAGTGGGGTCTTCCCAGGTAAAGGCAAAAAGGAAATAGGAATCCGGGTGCAGAGGAATAGTGAAGAAGGCATCTTTGAGGTCTAGAACTGAGAAATGGGTGGTTGTAGGGGGAATGTGGGAGAGGATTGTATAGGGGTTGGGCACTACTGGATGAACGGGAATGACTGCTGCATTGATGAGGTGGAGGTCTTGCACTAGGCGGTACTGACCTGAGGGTTTCTTTACAGGCAGAATGGGAGTGTTGCAGGGGGAATTTGTAGGAACAAGTAATTTTTGAGCTTTCAGCTTATTTATGATAGGGAGGAGGCCTAGGCGGTGAACTTTGGAGATAGGAAACTGAGGGTGAGAAGGGAAGGTTGTGGGGTCTTTTAGGCATATGAGTATGGGTTGGTGATGTAAGGCTACAGTGGGGGTATCAGTGTCCCACACTTTGGGGCTGGAGGAGGGGCGAAGGTGGGTTGGTGATGAGGGGTAACAGGAAGGTTTCTGTGTGTGGAAAGGTAATAGTAGCTTGCAGTTTCTCTAGGACATCTCGCCCTAGGAGAGGTACAGGGCAAGAGGGAATGACTAGAAAGGAGTGGGTAAAAATGGAAGGGCCAAACAGACAGGTTAAGGGTGGAGTTTGGTGAGGAGTGGAGGGAGACCCATCAATGCCCATAACAGAGACTTGGGAAGGAGTGGTTTTGCCTGAATATGAGGGGAGTACAGAGTGGGTAGCCCCCATGTCCAATAAGGAGGAGACACTCTTACCCGCTACCTGAAGCTTAACCCTGGGCTCGGCAAGGGTAACCGGAGTTGGGGAGCCAGGGTACCACTAATCGTCCATAAACCCTAGTAGCTCTGGGAATGGGTTTTCCTGAGCACCTGACTTCTGACTAGTATGGACAGGAGTCTGGTTTTCAGAAATGCATCCTTGCTGCTCTCCAGTGCCTCGGTTTGGAGAAACTGAGGCCCTGGGGAAGCTCGGACAATCAGACCTCCAGCGTCCCATGAGCTGACAATTAGGGCAGGGCTTGCTAGGAGCCCGTGGCTGGGGGCAGACTTTTGACCAGTGCCCTTCCTTCCCACATTTGAAACACGCCCCAGGAGGGGTGTGTGTGTTTGCTTTACCCTTGTTAGTTTCTACCGAGTGAAGGGCTGCTGCTAAGGCTTGGGTCTGTAGAGTGACCATCTGTTTCATACGCATTTGGCGGGCTGCCTCAGCTGCATCTTCCCTGGCATTAAAGACTTTAAAAGCCATTTTTACCAAGTCCTGTATGGGGGTTTCAGGGCCATCCTCTACTTTTTTTAGTTTTTTTTTGGATGTCAGGGGCTGACTGAGAGATGAAGTGTGATGCTAGGACAGTGGCTCCATTTTGTGAAGCTGGGTTTAGGCGGGTGTAGTGGACTAAAGCTTCTTGCAAGCGAGTTAGAAAGAGGGCAGGGTTTTCATCTGGTAATTGGGTGATTTCCCTTAGCTTGTCATAGTTTACTACTTTGTTAGACACTACATCCATGCCTTTAAGGAGGTATCGGACCATGCGGTCTCTGCGGGGTATGTCAGACCCCCGGCCTGCCTGATAATCCCATTGGGGGTCTTCATTGGGAATAGCTTCAGCTCCAAGGGGGACCTGATTGTCTATGGCATGGTCTTTATCTGCCTGATGCCGAGCAGCTGTGAGAATACGCTCGTGCTCTTCAGCTGTGAGAGTGGAGGTGCAAACCACTCGAATGTCATGCCATGTGAGGCTGTATGCCTGGGTGAGATATTGAAATTCTTTAATATAGGTGGACAGGTCAGCTGAGAAGGAACCTAAACATTTCTCGATTTGAGACAGGTCTTGGAGTGAAAAGGGGACATGGACTTTTACTAAACCTTCAGTCCCTGCCACTTCCCTGAGGGGTGCTATTATTGATGGGTCACGAGACCGGGTGTGGGCAGATATGGGGAAGTTATGGGAGGTGGTGTTTCTGGGGCAGAGGGCTTGGGGATGTCGGGGGAGGAAGGTGGAGGGGGGCTGCCAGGGTTAGTGGGCGGAGAAAGATGTTCAGGGAGTTCATCCGGGAGGGAATAAGGCCGCGGGTTAGCGGTTGTGGTGGAAACTCTTTGGGGGGTAGGCACTAGAAGGATCTGGTGGGTGGAGCAGGAGGAGCAGAGATCAGGACGGGAACAGAGGTCCCAAAAAGCCTGGACATAAGGGACCTCAGTGTTTTTCCCAGCCTGGCGACAGAAGTTGTCGAGGTCCTGTAGTACATTGAAATCGAAAGTACCAGTCGATGGCCAATGAGACCGGTTGCTAAGATTATACTGGGGCCAGGCGACCTGAGAGAGAAATATTAATTTCTTTCTCCACAGGCTCTGAGAGTAGCCTAATCTTGAGAAATTTTGGAGCAGACACCCTAAAGGGGTGTTAGGGTCGACTTTAGACTGAGAATTTCCCATGGTATTCAAGGCTTACTGGCGTCTGGGAGGAGAGAGACGAGGAGGAGGCGTCCCTTCTAGTCGTCTCTTCCTGAGGAATTTGACTGGTGGGGCGAGCAGTCAAAGAGGCGTCCCCGTCTGGCTACTGTCCCGGAGGACTCCAGGAGTCTGGAGGAGGAGGATCACCTCGGCTCAGCCGAGTCTAGGGCGAGGGGTTCGTGCTCGGTGGCACCGGGAAGCCTCGAATTTAGCCTTAAACGGAGGAGGGAGAGGCCAGGTAGGTAATATTCTTACCTTTCCTGCAGTCTTGGAAAGTCGACCCCAACGAAGATGGCAGGCGGACCCATGAGGATAGAGAGGGGGGACTCTCGCCCAGCCCCTGGGGCCTGGGGTGGGTCAACTACCCCTCTCCCGGGTTTACAGCACCAATTGTCTGGATCTAGTTCTGGGTCTGCTGTGCCGAAAAATAAAAAGCAAAGCCAATTGAATGTCCAAGTTTATTAGGACCTCCAGGCGGACTAAGCACCACTGCACAGACTGAAGTGGGTAGCCGTGCCTAGGAGGCAGGCTGAGTGGCTTATATAGCAGGAGTCAGTAATTTTCTACTGTTGAGAGAAAGGGGACATGCTCTTCCTCAGGTAGGCAGGTGACATGCCTTCTCTCAGGTAGGGAGGGGACGTGCTCTCTCCTGAGTAAGGGGTTTTTTTATGGTTTGTTAGTTATTTTCTTATCAGAGGGGGTTTCAAGGCCCTACTGTAAAGAAAGGGGAAGAAGGGGGAAGGGGTCCTTGCAAGCAGCTTATCTGGGAAGCTGGCTAAACATTAATGGTGGTACTTTTCCACTGTCATTGAGGTTTTTTCCAGTTGACTGTGGTTGAGGGGAAGAGGAGGCTGGACCTAACAGACATTGTTATAGTATATACTATAAACGTAGAAAACTATATAAACTATTTAAAAATAGAACATTTGATCCTCTACCTTCCCAGGAAGACAACCTCCTTATCTTTAATAAACAACCCAGGAAGCCAGTCTACTATCACTCAGACTCATAGAAAGCTGGAGAGCAATATCTTTAATGACAACGAAGGAAACTAAAATTAACTTCAGTATTAATGAGCTGAAGATAGCCAGAATTTGATTAAGTGACAGCTTCTATAATTTTCATCTCTTACTTTCAGTTTAGGGACTTAACAGAGAAAGCCAATACAACCATGTGCTACATAATAATATTTTTATTGTTGCACAGACAGAGCAGCATGTGGAGGCTCATATCATGAATTTAAACCCCAGAATGACTGCAGAAATAAATCTGGAAACCTGAGAGAAGCCAGAGACCCTCTGAAGGAAGTAGATTGCTTCTGTAGGATCTGGGAGACATCCCAAAATACTGTGAGAGCCCAAAATGTGGAAGTAGGAAAAGAATATTGTCTGCTCCCAAACATACACTCCCAGTGCAGAAATGAAGGTCCAGTTTATGGGAGAAGATTCCAACTTTACCTGGAACTGAGTTAATTTAGAGAGCCAACCAAAATTTAAGGGTAGACAAAGAAGAGGGAAGGGCCCTGTGAGCTCACTGAGTCCCCAAGCTGGCCATTCCTGCCTGGCATCACAGGGAGCCTTCAAGAGGGTTACCAGAGGTGTGGGGGAAATGCCACAGGAAGAAAGAAATCTCCAGGTGAACTTTGCAACAATTTGAACTGGTTGAGAGGCCTCCTGGCCAGAACTCAGGTTAGAGCACAGATATGACAGGCAAACTCCATAGGCAGGGAAGAACTAAAGCCCTACTATCTTCATCTGGGAGGCAAGAAGACTGGGGCAAGTTCTCAGTCCTACTTGCCCACTGCCTGGAAACAGACTTGGTGCTGTTAGGGGTGGGCTCAGTATAAGTGAGACCAGCACTTAGAATTGTGTGGAAGCTGGGTGAAGCCTGTGCCTGCCAACTTTCTCCCATTTCCCTGACAACCTGCATGACTCGGCAGAGGCAGCCATAATCCTCCTAGGTACACAACTCCATGGAACTGGGAACCCCACCCTTAAACCCCACAGCAGACACAGCAAGTCCTGCCCAAGCAGAATCTGACCTCAGACATGCCTAGCCCTGTCCCCATCTAATAGTACTTTCCTACCCACCCTGGTAAGTGAACAGAAAGGGCATATACTCTTGAGAATTCTGGTAACCCACACTCTGCTGGCTCCTCTTCATAACAACAAAGCTGATTCTCTCTGGAAAGTGCCATCTTCCATCAGGAGGCCAACCAGCACAAAAATAGAGTATTAAATGATCAAAGCTAAGTCTCACCACAGAGTCGATTTCACCCCACTGCCACCTCCACCAAACAGGTGCTGGTATCCACGGTTGAGAGACCCATAGATGGTTCAAATCACAGAACTCTGTGTACCAGTACCAGCCAACAAAAGAATCTGAATAACAATCTTCAGCCTTTGACTTTCCCTCTGACAGAGCTTACCCAAATGAGAAGGAACCAGAAAACCAGCCGTGGTAATATGACAAATCAAGCCTCTTTAAGATCTTTAACATCCCCCCCAAAAAACACATTAGCTTACCAGCCATGGATCCATACCAAGAAAAAATCCCTGATTTACCTGAAAAGGAATTCAGAAGGTTAGTTAGTAGGCTAATCAGGGAGGCACCAGGGGAAGGCAAAGCCCAATGTAAGGAAAGAAAAAAACAAAATTACAAAAATTGAAGGGGAAAATATTCAGTGAAATAGATAGCTTAAATTTTATAAATCTAAACTTCAGGAAACATTAGACACACTTATAGAAATGCAAAATGCTCTGAAAAGTCTTAGCAGTAGAATTGAAGAAGTAGAATAAAGAAATTCTGAGCAAATTAACAGTGCAACAAAGACAAAGTAAATGAATAAGAAAATATGAACCAAGCCTCCAGGAAGTCTGGGATTATGTTAAATAATCAAACCTAAGAATAACTGGTATTCCTGGGGGGGGGGGGAACAAAGAAATCTGAATTTTGGAAAACATATTTAGGGGAATAATCAAGGAAAACTTCCCCAGCCTAGCAATAGAACTAGACATCCAAATACAAGAAGCACAAAGAACACATAGGAAATTCATTGCAAAAAGATAATCACCTAGGCACACTGTTAACTGAAGTTAACACAAAGGGAAGAATCTTAAGAGCTGTGAAACGATAGCACTGTGTAACATATAAAGGAAAAGCCTATCAGATTAACAGCAGATTTCTCAGCAGAAACCCTACAAATTAAACAGACTGGGACCCTATCTTCAGCTTCCTCAAACAAAACATTATCAGCCAAAATTTTGTAACCAGTGAAAATAAACATCATATGTGAAGAAAAGATACAGCTGAAATAATTCACTACTACCAAGCCAAGCCAGCACTACAAGAACTGTTAAAAGCAACTATAAATCTTGTAACAAATACAGGAAACACATCAAACAGAACAACTTTAAAGGGTAAATCACAGAGGATCCAGAAAACAAAAATACAAGTTAAAAGACAAACAATAACAACAACAAAAGGATAACACAGGCAACAAATAGCACAATGAATGGAATGCTTAGGTACCTCATACTCATTTGCATTGAATATAAATGGCCTAAATGCTTCATTTAAAACATACAGAACTGCAGAGTGGATAAGAATTAATCAATCGGCTATTTTCTACCTTCAAGGGGCTCACTTAACACCTGAGGACCCACATAAACTTAAGGCAAAAGAATCTTTCTTTGTTGCCCAGGCTGGAGTGCAGTGGTGTGATCTCAGCTCACTGCAACCTCTGCCTTTCAGATTCGAGCAATTATGCTGTCTCAGCCTCCCAAGCGGCTGGGACTAAAGGCACATGCCACCACACCAGGATAATTTTTTGTATTTTAGTGGAGACAGGGTTTCACTGTGTTGCCCAGGCTGGTGTCAATCTCCTGAGCTCAGGCCATCCACCCACCTCAGCCTTCCAACATTTTGGCACGGTGGGATTACAAGCGTGCCATACCTGGCCCAAATAGCTATTCTTGTATTAGACAAAACAAGCTTTAAAGCAACAGCAGTTAAAAAAGACAAAGAGGGACATTACATAATGATAAAGGGCCTTGTCCAACAGAAAAATATCACAATTATAAAAATATATGCACCTAACACTGGAGCACCCAAATTAACAATTACTAATACACCTAAGATGTGAGATGGACACAACACAGTGACAGTGGAAGACTTCAATATTCCACTGACAATACTAGATAGGTCATCAAGACTGAAAGTCAACAAGGAAAGAATGGATGTAAACAATATCATAGAATGAATGAGCTTAACAGATATTTACATAACATTCCATTCAACAACTGCAGAATATACATTCTACTGAACAACATGTGAAATTTTCTCCAAATATCATAGGCCACAAAATGAGCCTCAATAAGCTTAATAGAATTGAAATTCTATCAAGCAGTCTCTGAAACCATAGTGGAATAAAACTGGAAATCAACTCCAAAAGTAACCTTCAAAACAGTGTAAATACATGGAAATTAAATAACCTGCTACTGAATGATCATTGGGTCAAAAACAAAATCAAGATGGAAATTAAAGAATTATTCAAACTAAACTATAATTTTAATATAACCTATCAAAACCAGATTAAATCAGAATTTTAGCAGTCATTCTAAGAAAATTGGTATCAATCCTATTGATATTTTTTCCACAAGTGATAAAAAAACTCTTCCTAAATCATTCTTTGAAGCCAACATCACTTAATACTGAGGGAATGTATTTTCTTTTGGGGTCCACAAGGGCGCATAGTTTCAAAGGCAAGAACTTCTTAGTGCCAAACCTCCACCCACTCTCCATCAAGGAGCTTTGCTTAACTTTCATCCTTGGGAAGACAGACTGCAGAAATCAAAGATTAATCACACCAACAGAAGTTTAAAGGAACTCCTTTCATAGGATAGAAAACTTGAATGGGGTGAGAATATCTCCCAGGTTAAAAGTCCCCTTCTCCCTCATCAGTGTGGTCTCCATTTTTGGATCCCCTTCCACGACATCATGGAAGTTGCTTTTCTTTTCTTCTTTCCCCCCCTTTCTGCCTAAATAAATCACTTTGTGCAAAACTCTTTGGGGTCTGATGTTTACTTAAAACAAGCTCACTGCACCTGGTGCGGTTCTCCCTCCCATTCTTGGGTAAGTGAGGGACCAAGGGCCTGGAAGAACACATCATACTGGGGAGGTGGGCCTCCCCCACACCCTGGAACCCAGTCTCAATACCAAAACCAAGAATGGACATAAAAACAACAACAGAAACACTCCAGACTTATATCGATGTTGAACATAGATGTTAATGTCCTTAACAAAATACTAGCTAAACAAATGCAACAAAATATTGAAAAGGTAATCCACCATGATCAAGTGGGTGTCATACCAGGGATATAGGCATGATTTCACATAGTTAAGTCAATAAATGTGATACACCACATAAACAGAATTAAAAACAAAAATCACATGAACATCACAATACTTGGCAAAAAAGCATTTGACAATATTCAGCATCCCTTTATGATGAAAATTCTCAGCAAAATTGGCATACAAAGGACATACTTCCATATAAGAAAAGCTATCTATGGCAAAGCCACAGCTAACATAGTAATGAATGGGGAGACGTTAAAAGCATTTCCTCTGAGAACTGGAAGAATACAAGGATGCCCATTCTCACCACTCCTCTTCAACCTAGTACTGAAAGTCCTATACAGAGCAATCAGATAAGGGAAGAAATAAAGGGCATCAAAATCAATAAAGAGGAAGTCAAACTGTCACTTTGCTGATGATACTATTGTTTACCTCTGAAACCCTAAAGACTCCTCCAGAAAGCTCCTAGAACTTATAGAATAATTCTATAAGTCTCTGGATACAAGATTAATGCAGACAAAACAGTAGGTCTTCTATACACCAACAGTGACCAACGACTCAACTCCTTTTACAATTGCTGCATAGAAAATAAAATACTTACAAATATATCTAATAAAGGAGAAGAAATATCTTTACAAGGAAAACTACAAAACATTACTAAAAGAAATCATAGATGACACAAACAAATGGAAACACATCCCATGCTCATGGATGGTTAGAATCAATGTTCTGCAAAAACAACCTGCAACCTGCAAATTCAATGCAATCTCCATGAAAAAAGCAACCTGCAAATTCAATGCAATGTCCATGAAAATACCACCATCATTCTTCCCAGAATTAGAAAAAACAATTCTAAAATTCATATGGAACAACAACAACAACAAAAAGGCCTGCATAACAAAAGCAAGACTAAATAAAAATTTGGAACAAATCTGGAGGCATCATATTACCTGATTTTAAACTATAAGGTCGTAGTCACCCAAACAGCATGGTACTGGTACAAAAGTAAGCAAATCAACCAATGGAACAGAATAGAGAACTCAGAAATAAACCCAAATAGACACACAACTGATCTTTAATAAAGAAAAGAAAAACATAAAGTGGGAAAAGGACATCCTTTCAACAAATAGTGCATTTCCAATGTTGTCTTCTAGAATTTTCATAGTTTCAGGTCTGAGATTTAAGTACTTAATCCATGTTAAGTTGGTTTTTGTGGGAAAATAAGAAGACAACATTGGAAAAATCCTGTGGTCATTGGCTTAGGTTAAGGATTTCATTAGCAAGAACCCAAAAGCAAATGCAATAAAAACAAAGATAAACTAGCTGGGACCAAATTAAACTAAATGCTGTTTGCACAGCAAAAGGAATGGTGAACAGAGTAAACAGACAACCTAAAGAGTGACAAGAAAGGACTAGTATCCAGAATCTACAACAAACTCAAATTAGGAAGGAAAAAACAAATAATCCTATCAAGTAGTGGGCTAAGGACATGAATAGACAATTCTTGAAAGAAGGTATACAAATGGCCAAGAAACACATGAAAAAATGCTCAACATCGCTAATAATCAGGGAAATGCAAATCAAAACAAAAATATGGTATCACCTTGCTCCTGCTAGAATGGCCATATTAAAAAATAAATAAAAAAAGCAGTAGATATTGACATGGATATAGTGATCTAAACTGGTGGGAATGTAAAGTAGCACAGCCACTATGGAAAACAGTAAAGGGATTTCTTAAAGAATTAAAAGTAGAACTACCATTTGATGAAGCATTCCACTAATGGCTAACTACCCAGAGGAAAAGAAGTCATTATACAAAAAATATACTTGCACACACATATTTATAGCAAAATTTGTAATTGCAAAATCGTGGCAGTCACCCAAATGCCCAGCAACCAAAGAGTGGATAAAGAAACTGTGAGATATATATATCAAATGTATGTGTGTATACATATATGACAAATGGTAGAGAAGTCAAGAGGAACAGAATCTCAGAACCTGGAAAGCAGATACACGAGTAGAGTAGTAACTTATCTTTGAGACCAGAAAAAGATGAATCCTAATTTTCTTGATGTTAACAATGGAAGGAAGTGGTGTTAGTCAAATAGCAAACTTAATTCTTACCATGAGATCTCAGATAGACTCAACAGAATACAGTAACTAGGGTGTAAATTCCAGCCTAATTCTTCTTCTTCTTTATTTTTTTTGAGGCTGAGACTCATTGTGTCTCCCAGGCTGCAGTGCAGTGGCTCAATCTCGGCCCACTGCAGCCTCTGCCTGCCCATTCAAGCGATTCTCCTGCCTCAGCCTCCTGAGCAACTTGGATTACAGGCACACACCACCACACCCAGCTAATTTTTTGTATTTTTAGTAGAGACAGGTTTTCACCTTGTTAGCTAGGATGGTCTCGAACTCCTGACGTCATGATCCACACTCATCTTGGCCTCCCAAAGTGCTGGAATTAACAGACATGAGCCACTGTGCCAGGCCCCAGCCCAATTAGTTCTTAAAACAGCATGTTTGGGGCCCAAAGTGGCTCCGGCCGGATGTCGTGGCGCTTGCGAAGGCGAGGCCAAGAGTTCAAGGCCAACCAACCTCAGCAACCTTACAAGCTCTCAATGATTGGCAAAAAAAAAAAAAAAAAAAAAAAAAACCAGCATGTTCTACATGTTCCCAAGATATGAGAGTCTGCCTCTCTGGGGAGCTTAAGGAGGTGAGAAATTACTAAAGCTATTAACTTGGCTATTTACCCAAAAGAAATCTCCATTGCTGTTAACCTTAACTTTTAGTCTATAGAATGTTATAGAAATTTGCAGCCATAAAATTATTAAATAACGATTATGTACAAGTTCTGCTTATCATTGCTGTTAAAAAGTTTTATTGAGACCGGGCACGGTGGCTGAAGCCTGTAATTCCAGCACTTTGGGAGGCCGAGGCGGGTAGATCATGAGGTCAAGAGATCGAGACCATCCTGGTCAACATGGTGAAACCTCATCTCTACTAAAAATACAAAAAATTAGCTGGGCGTGGTGGTGCATGACTGTAATCCCATTTACTCAGGAGGCAGAGGCAGGAGTATTGCCTGAACCCAGGAGGCGGAGGTTGCGGTAAGCCGAGATCGCACCATTGCACTACAGCCTGGGTAACGAGCGAAACTCCGTCTCAAAAAAAAAAAAAATTTATGCAGAATAATTCATAAAGCATACAATTTGCTGATTTAAAATGTACAATTCAATTCAATGTTTTTAGTTTATTGTATTCATGGACTTAGACACCTGTACTTATAATGAGTTTTAGAAAAGTTCATCACTGAAAATTAAATTCCATACTCATTAGCAATCACTTCCCATTAGCCCCCATGACCCAGTGATAGGCAACTTACATCTACTATCAGCTACTACAGGTTTGCCTATTCTTACATTTCACAAAAACGGGGTGATACAATAGAAGTTACTTTGTGACTGGCTTCTTTCACTTAGCTTAATGTTGTTCTTTCTCTCCCTCCCTCCCTCTCTTCCTTCCTTCCTTCTTTTCTTCCTCCCTTCCTTTCTTTCTTTTCTCTTTGAGAACAAATCTGGAGGCATCATACTACCTAATTTCAAACCATATTACAAGGCCATAATCACCATTATTGTTGCCCAGGCTAGAGTGAAATGGCGCGATCTTGGCTCATCTCAATCACTGCCTCCTGGGTTCAAGCAATTCTTCTGCCTCAACCTCCCGAGTAGCTTGGATTACAGGAACTGGCAATGACACTTGGCTAATTTTGTATTTTTACTGGAGGTGGGTTTTATTCCATGTTCAGGCTGTTCTTGAACTCCAGACCTCAAGTGATCCACCCACCTTGGCTTCCCAAAATACTGGGATTATAAGCGTGAGCCACTGCTCCTGGCCAGAAATTTATTTTCATTTTCATTACAGTTTTTAAATTATGTGATTTATCTTTTTATTACTGAATTATGTGTTTATCTCTCTCTCTCTCTCTTTTAAGACAGTCTCACTCTGTTGCCCAGGCTGGAGTGCAGTGGCACAATCTCAGCTCACTGTAACCTCCACCTACCAGGTTCAAGTGATTCTTGTGTCTCAGCCTACTGAGTAGCTAGGATTACAGGCATATGCTACCATGCCTGCTAATTTTTGTATTTTTAGTAGAGACAGTGTTTTACTATGTGGGCCAGGATGGTCTCAAACTCCTGACCTCAGGTGATCCTCCCATCGTGGCCTCCTAGAGTGCTGGGAATACAGGCATGAGCCCCTATGCCTGGCCAAATGTTCTCTCTTTAAAAAAAGATTCAAAATGGCTTTTTTTTTTTTTGGCTGGATTTTAAATTTAATTCCATTGATCTCCATCCTTATGCCAATGCCACACTGTTTCAATTACTGTGGCTATGGCTTTATAGTAAGGTTTTTTTTTTTTTTTCTGAGACAGATGTTTGCTTTTGTTGCCCTGGCTGGAATGCAATGACACAATCTTGGCCCACTGCAACGTCCACCTCCCAGGTTCAAGCGATTCTCCTGTCTCAGCATCTGGAAGTAGCTGGGATTACAGGCACCTACCACTAGACCCAGCTAATTTTTTGTATTTTCGATAGAGATGGGGTTTCAGTGTGTTGGCAAGGCTGGTCTCAAACTCCTGACCTGAAGCAATCCATCCACCTCAGCCTCCCAAAGTTCTGGGATTATAGGTGTGAGCCACCACACCCAGTCCTATAGTAAGAGTTACAATCAGGTAGTATAAGTCCTTTAAATTTATTATTTTTCAAGATCCTTTGCTTAGTCTTGTACTGTGTGTAAATTGTAAGATCCATTTCTCAATGCTGCAAAATAGCTAATGAGAAGTTTAATAGGGATTGTGTTCACTCTACAGATCAATTTGGGAACACTGCAATCATCATAGTATTAAATCTTAGAGTCCATAAATGTGAAGTATCATTTCATTTATCTTGGTCTTCTTTAATTTCTTACAAAAAATATTTTGTTATTTTGAGAGTATAAGTGTTGCATATGTTAATTTTTATTTTTTATTTTTTTGAGATGGAGTCTGGCTCTGTCCTCCAGGCTGGAGTGCAGTGGCACAATCTTGTCTTATTGCAGCCTCTGCCTTCTGGGTTCAAGTGATTCTCCTAACTCAATCTCTGGAGTAGCTGGGATTACAGCCACGTGCCACCATCCCCAATTAATTATTGCATTTTTAGTAAAGACAAGTTTTTCCCATGTTGGTCAGTTTGGTCTCAAACTCCTAACATCATGGTCCACCTGCTTCAGCCTCCCAAAGTGTTGGGATTGTAGACATGAGTCACTGCACCTGGCCCAATATTTTCTTAATTATTTTTTTTCTTATTGATGCTGTTGTGACTAAAATTTTTCATTTCATTTTTAATGTTTCTTACAGGTGTAAAGAAATATAACTGATTTTTTACATTTATCTTTAACCTTAGTGAACTGATTTATTAGTACAGTGTTTTGGTTGTTTACAAACTCATGATACACCAAATAATGTCACCCATATGTGTTGTTTTATTTCTTGTTTTCCAATATGAAGAATGCCTTTTACTCCTTCCCTATTTGCTCTGGTTAGGACCTCATTATGATGCTGAAGCAGTAGCAAGCACAGATATTCTTGATTTGTTGCTGATTTAGAGAAAAATTATTCAGTCTTTCATCATTGTAAAGACATCACTCTAGGTTTTTCATATATGTCCTCCTGTTCCTAGTTTTTTTTTTTTTTTTTTTGGCCAAGATTATTGGATTTTTGTCAAATTATTTTTTATATTTATTATTACAATCATTTGGTTCATCCTTTATTTTATTGACATGTATATAATGTTAGTTGATTTCCATATGAAACTAACCTTTCATTCCTGGTATAACTAATTCATTTAGTCATGATGCATGGGTTTTCTCTTGCTTTTTAACAAATTATCCTATACATCATGGCTTAAAGTAGTATTGATTTATTATCTTACTTTTCTATTTTTTTAATCTATTTTTTTTTTTAATGGAATACTTGCTCTGTAACCTGGTTGGAGTGCAGTGGCAACATCTCATCTTACTGTAACCTCCACCTCCTGATTTCAAGTGATTCCCCTGCCTCAGCGTCCCGAGTAGCTGGGACTCCAAGTGCATAGCACCACACCATGCCCGGGGCTAATTTTGTATATGTTAGTCGAGATGCAGTTTCGCTATGTTGGCCAGGATGGTCTCAATCTCCTGACCTCATGATGCACTAGCCTCAGCTTCCTAAAGTGCTAGAATTACAGGCATGAGCCACTGCACCTGGCCATTATCCTACATTTCTTAAGTGTCAGAAATGTGACACAATTTCTTTTCTCTCTCTTTCTTTCTTTCTTTTCTCTCTCTCTATCCCTTCCTCTCTTTCTCCCTCCCTTCCTTCCTTTATTTCTTCTTTCATATGAGGTCCTTCTCTGTCACTCAGGCTGGAGTGCAATGGCACGATCTTGGCTCAGAGTAGCTGAGATTACAGATGCATACCTTCATGCATAGCTAATTTTTGTATTTTTACTAGATAGGGCTTCATCATGTTAGGCAGGCCTGTCTCGAACTACTGACCTCAAATGATCCACCTGTCTTCACCTCCCAAAGTGCTGGGATTATAAGTGTGAGCCACCTCACCCAGCCCAATGACACAGTTTTAAATAGGCTAAATTAAAGCCTATTTTACTTTTCAAAGTAAAGTCCTTGTCTTTCCCATTGTTAAAGGTCAATCACCCTTGCTTGCAGCCACCTTCCTCCTATCTTCAGAGCCACTAGCCTCCTGTTTCTCTGACCATTGTACCATTGCCACAGCTCTCTGACTGATGCATTTTCTTTATGGCTAGTGGACATTTCTATTGTCTCATTATTTAGATCACTTTAAACAATCCAAGATAATCTCATCTATGATCCTAAATATCAGTCATGTCTGGAAAGTCTTTTTGCCATGTAAGGAAATGTATTCAGATATGCCCAATATTATAATGTAAACATATTTGGGAGACATCATTCTTCCTATCACAATTCTTCATATCATATTCTTTTTATTTTTGTTTTTGTTTTGTTTTTTTTTTTCAAAAAACTGTAGAGAATATACCAAGTAACATATCATATATTTTTTATATGTTGCTGGATTTGCTTTCCTGGTATTTTGTTGAAAATGTTATTGTCTATATTATAAGAAATATTTGCCAGGCACATTTGTTCTTGCCTGTAATCCCAGTACTTTGGGAGGCCAAGGTAGCTGGAGGCTTTGGAGTTTGAGACCAACCTGGTCAACATGGTGAAACCCTGTCTCTAGTAAAAATACAAAAGATAACCAGGTGAGGTAGTGCATGCCTGTAGTCTCAGCTACTTGACTTGGGAAACTGAGGCAAGAGAATCATTTGAACCCAGGAGGTAAAGGTTGCAGTGAGCTGAAATTGTATCGCCATTGCACTCCAGCCTCAGCAACAGAGGGAGACTGTTGCAAAAAATGAATGAACAAATGAAAGAAAGAAGAAAGGAAGGGAGGGAGGGAGGGAGGAAGAAAGGAAGGAAGGAAAAAGGAAACAAAGAAAAAAGAGAAAGAAAAAAATTGGTCTATTATTTTATTTCCTTCTTTTCCTTTCTTTCCCTCCTGTCTCCAAATCTACCTTTTTGCTTAATTTTTTCCATTCCTTCTTCCCTCTCTTCCCCGAATCCCACTTTCTCTTCATGTTTTTGTCTGGTTTTGATATCATAGTATGAGTTACAAATTTCTCCTACCAGTTCTTTTTTTGGAAGAGTTTATAAAGAATTGGTGGCCAGGCGTGGTGGCTCACGCCTGTAATCCCAGCACTTTGGGAGGCCGAGGCAGGTGGATCACGAGGTCAAGAGATCGAGACCATCCTGGTCAACATGGTGAAACCCCATCTCTACTAAAAATACAAAAAATTAGCTGGGCATGGTGGCGCACACCTGTAATTCCAGCTACTCGGGAAGCTGAGGCAGGAGAATTGCCTGAACCCAGGAGGCAAAGGTTGCGGTGAGCCGAGATCGCGCCATTGCACGCCAGCCTGGGTAACGAGCGAAACTCCTTCTAAAAAAAAAAAAAAAAAGAATTGGTATTAATTATTGAACAGAGAGTAGAGTTGAGGAGGAATGTCATCCAGATGTGTTTTTTTTTTTTTTTTTGAGATATGTTTCCATGGTATTAATTCACTCTTTATTATAGGGTCTTCTTTTACATTTTGAGTTAGTTTGGGAAATTTGTGCCTTTTTAGAAATTTAATCTAAGTTACTGATTTTGTTAGCATGCAATTGTCCATAATATTCCTGTATTACAAAACATGTTCATTAAGTTTGGTAGTGAAATCACCTCTTTTATTATTGATTTTAGAAATTTGATTCTTGGCTGGGTGCAGTGGCTCATGCCTGTAATCCTAGCACTTTGGGAGCTGAGGCAGGTGGATCACCTGAGATAGGGAGTTCAAGACTAGCCTGGCCAACATGGTGAAAACCCATCTCTATAAAAAAAAGAAAAATAAATTGTTTATTTTCTTGGTTATTCTATCTAAATGTTTGTTCATTTTTGTTAATTTTTCAAAGAATGAACTTTTATGTTCATCAATGTTCTGTTTTTCTATTCTAATGTAGTCATTAATATTATTCCTTATGTTTTATTTTACTTTATTTTTATTGTTTTAGAAACAGGGTCTTACTTTGTTTTCTAGACTGGAGAGCAGTATACAATCATATCTCACAGCAGGTGCAATCTCTTAGACTCAGGAGATCCTTTCAACTTCAGCAACCTGTCCAGCTAGAATGACAAGTATGCACAAGGATGCCCAGGTAATTTGTTTAAAAGAGTTTTGCTGAGAAGGGATCAAACTATGGTCTCAGAATGGTCCTGAACTCTTGTTCTAAAATGATCCTTCTGCCTCACCCTCTCAAAGCCTTTGAAGGCCTAGACATTTTAGTTTTTATTGTGTATATCCTTGTTAATCTTCTTTACTTGCTCTTAATATATTACAAAATGTAGCATTAGAAATCATCAAGTATTATCGTTGAAGTGCCTATTTCTCATTTCAGTGTGGGTCAAATAACACGAACTTGTGGTTTTTGAATTTTTATAAATTTGCTTGAATAAATGTTTTTCCACTTGCTGTATACCCTTAGAACTACTTCTAGAGACCTATTTTCTTTTTCTTGTAACTTTTACCAGTATGGCTGGTTTACTGGGGATGAAGAACTCCTCATGCCATCAGTCTGAAAGTCCTTCCTTACGCCTAACTTATAATATTGGTTTAATAGTGAGAGATAAGTACACTTATCTAGGCTTTCCAGGTACAAAAAGAATGAAGTGGGTCATTTTGATTAAAATGTAATGTAGGCTGGGTTTGGTGGCTCATACCTATAATCCCAGCACTTTGGGAGGCTGAGATGGGTGGATCACTTGAGGTCACGAGTTGGAGACCAGCCTGGCCAACATGGTGAAATCCAAAAACACAAAAATTAGACAGGTGTGGTAGCAGGCACACTGTAATCCCAGCTACTTGGGAGGCTAAGGCAGGAGAATTGCTTGAACCCTGGAGTTGGAGGTTGCAGTTAGCCAAGATGGTGCCATTGTACTCCAGCCTGGGTGACAAGGGCAAAATTCCATATAAAAAAAATTAAGAAGTAAATAAACAAAATACAATGTAGGCCTGGTGCAGGGGCTAAGGCCTATAATCCAGCACTTTGGGAGGCAGATCATGAGGTCAGGTGTTTGAGATCAGCCAGGCCAGCATGATGAAACCCTGGCTGTTCTAAAAATACAAAAATTAGCTGGGCATCATGGCATGTACCTGTAATCTCAGCTACTCAGGAAGTTGAAGGCAGGAGAATCACTTGAACCAGGGAGGTGGAGGTTGTAGTGCTCCAAGATCATGCTATGGCACTTCAGCCTGGGAACAGAGTGAGAATCCCTCTCAAAAAAAAAAAAAAAAAAAAAGTCATAATAAAAATAAAATGTAATGGAATAGCATTTTTTTTTCTCATACCAATACAGAACCAGAAAGTAATGAAGTAATATTAAAGTCTTATTTTATTTTATTTTGTTTTGTATTGTGTTGTTTTTGAGACAAGGGCTTACTCTGTCACCAGGCTGGACTGCAGTGAGGCAATCTTGGCTCACTGTAACCTCTGCCTCCCAGGTTCTAGCAATTCTCCTGCCTCAGCCTCCCGAGTAAATGAAACTACAGGCATATGACACCATGCCCAGCTAATTTTTATATTGTTAGTAGAGACCACATTTCACCATGTTGGCTAGAATGGTCTTGATCTCTTGACCTGGTGATCCACCTTCCTTGGCCTCTCAAAGAGCTGGGATTACAGGTGTGGCTCACTGTGCCCAGCCGGAAGTAACATTAATGTTAAAGGCAGTAAGTATTGAAGAAAAATATGAACAAAAGAAGTGGAAAGAAGTCCCTTAACATACAAACTTTAATTTGTAGTATTATATTCTGCTATTTAATCTATGATTATAACTCAGACATTTCCCCCATTTCCTATGGTATTAATTAAAGAGAAATTATCAAAATTCAGCTGGGCACAGTGGCTTACCCCTGTAATTCCAACACTTTGGGAAGCCAAGCCACAGATCACAAAGCCAGGAGATTGAGAACATTCTGGCAAACATGGTGAAATGTTCCACTATGTCTATGTCTCCACTAAAAATACAAAAATTAGCTGGGCATGGTGGCACATGCCTGTAATCCCAGATACTCAGGTGGCTGAGGCAGGAGAATTGCTTGAACCTGGGAGGCAGATGTTGTAGTTAGCTGAGATTGTACCATTGCACTCCAGCCTGGCAGTAGAGTGATACTCCAACTCAAAAAAAAAAGTAAAGAAAGTATCAAAATTCCAGACCCATGCTGAATCAAGGTGTTGATGGGTATCTCCTTAGAGCACAGGAAGAGAGTTGATTGGTGAGTTCCATTTGGTTGAATATTCCCCTCTGGCAACACTGTTGGATATATAACTTATACACTAAACCAATATTTGGTTGCTTCTGACATACAAACAAACACTGGAAGTTTATGATTCAAAGACATACAACCACGTTGGGAAACTATTTAACGCTATCCATTGAAGATAAGTTTATGTATACTCAAACTCTAGGAATCCAATAATAGGCTTTGTACAAATAAGGATAGATGTCTACAAAAAGATATGGACTCAATTACTCAATGTTAATTACTCAAAGTCCACCAACAGTAATGACATAGATATTGTGAGATTTATTGCCGAGATAAAATGAGGAAACTGAGGCAGGTATGAAAAAGGATGAGAAGCCAGTTTATTCAGCACCCAGGCAACTTCAGTAGTCCAAGAGGGGCCGGAAAAGGCACACCCGGTTGTTCAGGGTGTGGGGTTTTATGGGGTGTGCAGGCAATTGATTGGTTACTGGGAAACAAAGAGAAGGCATTTCTATTGGTTGTTGAGAGTAGGAAGTACATTAAACTAGCTGCCATTGGTAGGGAGGCGGGACTTTGGGGAAATAGGCTTTGATTGACTGTAGGGGAAAAAAGAGAAGGCATTTCTATTGGCTGTTGACGAGCAGGAAATACATGGAGTTAGTGTAGGAAGTAGTTGCCATTGGTAGGCGGCATTTTGGGTAAATGGGCCTTGATTGATTGTAGGGGAAACAAAGAGAAGGCATTTCTATTGGCTGTTGAGGAGCAGGAAGTACATGGAGTTAAAGTAGGAAGTAGTTGCCATTGGTAGGTGGGACCTTGGGTGAATGGGCCTTGATCGACTGCAGGGGAAACAAAGGGAAGGCATTTCTATTGGCTATTGGGGAGCAGGAAGTATATGGAGTTAAAGTAGGAAGCAGTTGCCATTGGTAGGCGGGACTTTGGGTAAATGGGGCATATGGGGCAGGCTGTTGTTGAGCAGGGAACAGTGGCGCTTCTTTAAAAAAAATTTTCTGCAGGGTTTTTAACAGCGGGCTGGAGGTTGGATGGATAATTTAGTGCTAAGTGTGGGCTTAGACATGGAATGTGGAGGCGGGTACGGGGAAGCTTTATAGGGAAGCCACTTAATAAGCTCAGGTGATGATGCAGTTATCAGTCACGGGGAGTGATAACTGTGTCCGTTTGACTCCTTGTAAGGCAACTGGCCTTACAGATATGTTCTGGTATTTTATATATTATAGTACATAAATGAAGCTCTCAGATATAAGATTGAGGAAAGAAGCCAAAAACAAGTTTACATGCCACATGAATCTATTCATCTTTGATATAAATCAAAATTAGGTAATGATAGAAGAAGAGTTAATTAAGGGGGTCATGGGGAGGCAAGGACTAGGAAGACATGTTTCTGAGATGTTAGTAGTATTTGTTGGGAGAGACAGACTTCCATCAGTCTTGCAGTACTAATATGCCTTCCTGGGTATGCCACAATGTATCAGCCTGACTACTCTTTATCTATCTATGTTACTTCTTAGTAACCTAGAAAGTTAAGGTAATATCCTTCTCTACTTTCCAACACACAAAGACCAAGCTTGCTTATGCCTTAGTATAAAAGTAGTAGAATTCCAAGCTGTCTCTTAGCTGGAATGCAAACATTGCATGTCTGGCATGATACATATATGGGCCACTTTGCATCATTCCTATGGGATTTAGAAAGCATTGGTAGTCTGTAAACATAATGCTCAGCCTGCTTGTTTTCCTATGAGTAGTAAAGTCCTTGATACTGTTTTGTAATGCTGTAAGTCTGTGGCTCTTAGTCCCAAAATATTATCTTTTCAGGATCCACTAAATAGTAACAGGTGAACGTAGCTTTTAAGTAAGGTACTATTAAATCCCAGATCTGGAGAACGATCCAAGATGGCTGACTGCCAATGTCTCAAGATTGAAAATGCAGAGAACAAGAGGATGCCACACTTTCAAATTTTGGTTGCTCATGGAGCAGAAGATTCCCAGTGGAGGAGCTGCACGGGTCACCAGCGCAACTCTTGTGGCCGGCACAGTGGTTTTGCCAGCACCTTGGCGCGGCAGCTCTTGGAGCAGAGTAAACAGGACTGGTTCCCCTTCTGACCGAGGTTTGGAGGAGCAGCATGGGTTGCCAGCACGACTCTTGTGGCCAGAGCAGCGGTTTTGCCAGCACCTTGGCGTGGCAGCTCTTGGTGCAGAGTAAACAGGACTGGTTCCCCTTCTGACCTAGGTCTGGAGCTCCAGGAAGGCAGAGTCGCCTATACGGACTCAAGAAGGAAGTCAGACTGGAGATTCCCAGGCAGAAAAGCACCATCAGTTTTAACACCGTTGTTTTGGCCGGTGCAGTGGGTTGCTCATATTTCGGCCCTGGGAATTAATAATTTGGACCTCTACTCAGAGACCTAATTTGAAAGGTGGTAATTACAAAGACAACAGATGAATAAACTTACAATGATGGGAAGAAACCAGCTTAAAAAGGCTGAGAATACTCAAAATCAGAATGCCTCTCCCTCTAAAGAGGATCACAGTCTCTCATCAACAAGGGAACAAGGCTTGATGGAGAATGAGTGCATCCCAATAACAGAATCAGGCTTCAGAACATGGATAAAAAGAAACCTCTGTGAGTTAAAAGAACATGTTTTAGCCCAACGTAAAGAAACTAAGAACTTTGAAAAAAGGTTTGATGAAAACCTAAGGAGAATAGACAATTTAGAGAGGAATGTAAGTGAATTAATGGAACTGAAGAATACAATATGGGAACTCCGAGAAGTATGCACAGGTTTAAACACTCGATTTGTTCAAGCAGAAGAAAGGATATCAGAGGTCGAAGTCCAACTTAATGAAATAAAACGAGAAGACAAGAATAGAGAATAAAGGATAAAAAGGAATGAGCAAAGTCTCCAAGAAATGTGGGACTATGTGAAAACACCAAATTTACATTTGATAGGTGTACCTGAATGCGACGGAGAGAATGAATACAAGCTGGAAAATATTCTTCAGGATATTATTCAGGAAAATTTTCCTAAGCGAGCAAAGCAGGACACATTCAACCCCAGGTAATAAATACAGAGAACACCACAAAGATATTCCTCAAGAAGAGCAACCCCAAGGCACATAATTGTTAGATTCACCAGGGTTGAAATGAAGGAGAAAATACTAAGGGCAGCCAGAGAGAAAGGTCAGGTTACCCACAAAAGGAAGCCTATCAAACTTACAGCAGATCTCTCAGCAGAAACTCTACAAGCCAGAATAGAGTGGGGGCCAATATTCAACATCCTTAAAGAACAGAACTTTCAGCCCAGAATTTCATATCCTGCCAAACTAAGCTTCACAACTGAAGGAAAAATAAAATCTTTTATGAACAAGCAAGTACTCAGAGATTTTATTACCACCAGGCCTGCTTTACAAGAGCTTCTGAAAGAAGCATTACACATAGAAAGAAACAACCAGTATTAGCCTTTCTAAAAATATACCAAAAAGTAAAGAGCATCAACATAAAGAAGAATTTACATCAATGAAAGGATAAAACAGCCAGTTAACAACAAATGGCAGTAATCCTAAATTTAAATCAACTAAATCCCCCAATCAAAAGATACAGCCAAATCCCAACGGTATGCTACATCCAGATCCATTTCACATGCAAGGATACACAAAGACTCAAAACAAAGGGATGGAGAAAGATTTACCAACCAGATGGAGAGCAAAAATAAATAAATAAATAAAAAACAGGAGTTGAAATTCTCGCATTTGCTAAAATAGATTTTAAAGCAACAAAGATATAGTGGTAAAGGATCAATGCAGCAATAAGAGCTAATGATCCTAACACCCAGATACATAGAGACTTAGACTCAATGAGACAGAAAATTAATAAGGATATCAAGGACTGAACTCAGATCTGGAACAAGTAAACTTAATAAATATTTATAGAGCACTCCACTTTAAATACACAAAATATACATTCTTGTCAATACCACATCATACTTACTCATAGGTTTAAATGAAATATTGATTGGCCATAATTAATACCCATTTCTTTTAGAATAAAGCAATATTTCCATTCTCTCTCCCTCTTTTTCTTCCTCTTTCTTCCTCTCCTTCACTCCTTTTCTTTTTCTTTCCTTCTCTCAAAAAAAAAAAGGAAAAAAAAATCAACTTGTAGATCTCTAGATCCATGTCAGCAATGTCTCTCTCATTGCCTGATTTCCTTCCTTCTTTTCTCTCTCTCCCTCCCTCCTCCGCCTCCCTTCCTCCCTATAAATAAATAAATAAATAAATAAATAAATAAATAAACCCAGATCCAACAGAGTTCTTTTTTTCCCTTCCCGCCTAAGTCCTTCACCAACAGTTCTATATTGACATGGTGGTGGTAACACTGATGTATTTAATAGACCTGTGTATGAGAGTATTATTACATAGTTTACTAGTTTATAGTAGTAAATTGAGCTGTGATGTTTACAGGAAGTATGTTATACAATAACATCTTAGCAATGTTAAAGAAGAAAATTAGCCTATGTCTTCATATCTCTACCTATCAAGACTTGTCTTTCAAAGGAGAAGTAAAGAAAGGTAGAAGTATAAGGCAGAAATAAGGTCTAAAGAAGCTTTTGGTTATGATTATTACTTGAGGCATAGAGGTGGAGCACAAAGTGAGCTTTGTTAGGGGTTAGAATACTTGGATTCTTTTTTTTTTTTTGACAAAGTCTGGCTCTTGTCACCCAGGCTAGAGTGCAGTGGTTCCATCTGGGCTGACTGCAACCTCCGCCTCCCAGTTTCAAGTGGATGTCTTGCCTTGGCTTCCTCAGTAGCTGGGATTACAGGCACCTGCTCAGACAGTTGGCTGATTTTTTTGTATTTTTAGAAAAGAAGGGTTTTCATCCTGTTAGCCAGGCTGTTCTTGAACTCACGACCTCAAGTGACCTATCCTGTGACCTCCCAAAGTGATGAGATTATAGGACTGAGCCATCATGCCTGGCCAAAAGTTGCATTTTTTTTACTTATTCTTGTCTGGTGATCTTGGGCAATTAACCTTGTTTTTTTTTTTTGTTTTTTTTTTTTTGTTTTTTTTTTTTTTTTTAATTTAAATTTAAATTGTTTTAAAGACAGGGTTTCACCATGTTGGTCAGGCTGGTCTTGAACTCCCCACTTGAGGTGATCCACCTGCCTTGGCCTCCAAAGTGCTTGTACTACAGGCGTGAGCAACGACGCCAGGCTTTATAAGTTTTTGTTAATGGAAAACCAAGGATAGCAATACATGTATTAAGAACTTCATAAGGTGTTAAGTATAATATGATATCTAACCTTAACAAATGTGCAATTCTTTTTTTTTTTTGGGGGGGGGGCGGAGTTTCGCTCTTGTTACCCAGGTTGGAGTGCAAATGGCGCAAGGCTCAGGCAACCTCCGCTTCCTGGGTTCAGGCAATTCTCCTGCCTCAGCCTCCTGAGTAGCTGGGATTACAGGCACACGCCACCATGCCCAGCTAAATTTTTTTTGTATCTTAGTAGAGACGGGGTTTCACCATGTTGACCAGGATGGTCTCGATCTGTTGACCTCGTGATCCACCCGCCTCGGCCTCCCAAAGTGCTGGGATTACAGGCTTGAGCCACCGCGCCCGGCCTCAAATGTGCAATTCTACAAGAGTGTGGTAGGTGGATACAAACAAAAATGGACAAAATAGTAATGAGAGTGAATCTGCAATGTATCATATATTTTAAATCATGATCAAGTGGGGCTTTTTACGGGAATTTATGATGGATTTAATATGAAAAATCAGTTTCATATTAACCATACAACCAGATTAAGGAACAAAGTCGAAGTAGCAATTGAATACCTCTTGCAGGACAGCACAAGGAGGCTTTTCTGGTATTACGTCAGATAGATGGCCTGGTCGAAGATTCTATGGAAGGAGCTATTACAGTGACTGCAAGCAAGAGTCTCAGGATAGGGTAGGTTTTCTTGCATGACACAGGATGCGAGAAGTCGCGGCGCCTTAAGACCTGCTCTATGAATTCCCAGGCGGCGCAGCAGGAATTCTCAGGATCTTAGCATTCAGACTGACTTTTCTCTGAACTGTTCATCTTGGAATAACTTGAAAACTGGTGATGTTTTTATGCAGGCTCTTATCTTCCAAAGCAGAGATTAACGATGCAGTAAAAACCAGTGGTGAAAGTGAAATCATCAGAGCTACATAGTTGGGCCACACAAGGTTAATCCCTTCTTAGCCTTAGTCTTATCACCTCTCCTGGCATTGACTTCTTTTCCTGACTGTGCCTTATAGTTAGTGGTAGCAGTTCACATTAGACTTGGAGTCTTAGTAAGCGCCTTTCATAACTCCTGCCCGTCTAGTGGTCAGCTGTTTCCATAGCAGCTACAGAAGTAAAGATTAAGGATAGGGATTCTGTGAAGTTCGCAAAAGGGCAGCAGGATAACCAGTGGCATCTTTGGGTATTTTTTTATTGTATGTCCATCAATGCTGTTATCCCAATGTTTGGTAATGGATACGAGTCAGTCGGGAATTTGGTTTCTGCATAGGGTACCAATGTATTTCCAGTTCCGATGTTTCTGGCCATAGGTAGAGTAGAAAGGCAGAATAAAAGTAGGAAGAGGCACAGACACCAAAGAGAGGAAGACTTAGATCAGCGAAGTGGACGTCTCGAGGGCGGGGCTTGGCGGGGGTGGGGTCTTGGAGGGTCGTGGCGCTGGGGATAGTGGGAGTCTGCGCAGCTGGCTAAGCGGTCTCTCTTTTTTCTATTTTGGTCGGCAAATCCAATCCGCCATATTGAGGAGGAAAGTCTACTAGATCGCCTGAGACACAGTTTAACCGATCCCCGCCAGTTACGGACGGATTGTGTTGCTCTCAGACTCTCCCTCTTTCAGGTTACTACCAGATCCTAACGGAGATTATCTCTTTCTTGAGACATTTCTCAGCGCTTCCTACTGGTGTCGGGACAGGAAGTTCTGGAGAGACCCGGCCGAAAACCGCGAGTAAAAAAAAGTGGAGTCTAGTTGAAGACTCCTTTGTGGAAGTAGTACAAGGTCACTCAGGAAAAACTCAGCACCTGGAATCCTTGTAAACTCAGCGACAACCCTAGCCGCGAGGCGAAAACAGGTAAAGAGAGATACTAAATGACAAGAGATAGCGGCACTGGTAACCTCTGTAAAGACACCTCATAGACCAATTTCCGATTTTTTAAGCAATGCCTTTCTCAGGCACCCAGGCCGTAGTCATGGCCGCTTGCTGAGAAAATATCTAGTATCAAAATATTTTACTGATATTTGTTGTCCGTCATTCCCACGTTTACGTCTGAGTCTTATCTCTGTTTCCCACCATCAGGTATCCTCATTACGTACAGATGGCGCCTTAACCTTAAACGACCACCGCTTCCCAAACACCAACAAACTTACTTGAGATGACGTAGGAGGCTCAGGGGCTTCTGAGTAAGTTAGTTTCTTATTTTACCCTGCCCGGCCGGGGGCTTTTTATATCGCAGTGGTGCGACAGGAGCGAGCGGCACTTTAAGGAAAAATGGTCGCCTAGTCTCCCCTGCCTTTCCTATTTTTCGTAATATCTAACATGAAGTGGAAGGATTAAATATTCTGTTTTCACAGGAGGAACCCCTATTTGTGCTTCGCGCCTCACTCAGCGCCACGGACTAACCGCTCTTGGTTACAGTCTTTGCCCCACGGTCCTTCACAGACTCGAAACTGGCTGTTACACTTAGACTAAACGCGTTTTCCGAGGTAGAATAATTAGGAACTGAGCTAGGACCTTGGACATTAGGCCACATTTCTTGTCCACCTCCGGCAGTCACCCATACCATCTGACTAGAGGCCGCAAAACCTTAGGTTTTTGCTTTCTTTTTTTTTTTTTTTTTGACACGGAGTTTCGCTCTTGTTACCCAGGCTGGAGTGCAATGGCGCGATCTCGGCTCACCGCAACCTCCGCCTCCTGGGTTCAGGCAATTCTCCTGCCTCAGCCTCCTGAATAGCTGGGATTACAGGCACGCGCCACCATGTTCAGCTAATTTTTGTATTTTTAGTAGACACGGGGTTTCACCATGTTGACCAGGATGGTCTTGATCTCTTGACCTCGTGATCCGCCCGCCTCGGCCTCCCAAAGTGCTGGGATTACAGATGTGAGCCACCGCTCCTGGCCGGTTTTTGCTTTCTTACACCCCTCTTCCTTTCGTCTACTTTGCTAAACGCTAAAACGCAGTATAACATATCTTATAAACGCTAAAACGCAGTGTGACATATTTTAATGAACAGTTCGGTTACAATTTAGTTTGGATCTTTCTCTTTTCTGTTTTGTTCTCTACAGAAACAGCTTGTTTCTGTTACTGGTTGAACCTGTTTTTGCATTGAAGCATTACGCATAACGTGATTTTTCAGTATCTTAAAATATTAACTTAGACAAATTTGTAAAATTTGCTTATAATTTTACTTAATTTACACTGCCCAATTTATCTTAGAGTATTTGAATAACTTTTTCAGGTTTTTAAAGCTTTAAACGTGTAAGAAACCTTTTAACTGCTAATGCGGGGTTTTTGTTTGTTTTAGCGTTTTTTTTTTTTTTTTTTGTCATGGGAGTTTTGCTCTTGTTGCCTACACTGGAGTGCAGTGCCGTTATCTCTGTCCCCTCTGCCTCCCGGGTTCCAGCAATTCTTCTGCCTCAACCTCCGGAGTAGCAGGGATTACAGGCGCTCTCCACCTGGCCTGGCTAATTTTCTATTTTTAGTAGACACCGGGTGACTCCATGTTGGTCAGGCTGCTCTTGAACTCCTGACCTCAGATGATCAGCCCACCTCGGCCTCCCAAAGTGCTGGGATTACAGGTGTGAGCCACTGCGTGTGGCTTTTTTTTTTTGCCGGGGGTTGGGGGGCATGCTTTTACTGGCCAACTCATTCATCCTCTAAATTCAGAAAACATGACCACTATTAGGAAAGAAATCTGCATTTCTTTTTCCATGAAATTTACAGCAGTTCTTTTCTTGGGGTTCATTCTCACTAGTCATAAACCGATAATTAAGTACTAAAAGTGTGGTTATCTAAAACCATACCCTTAAACTTTAAAAAACAGACCATAAAAAAACAAAAAACCCTATAAACTTACACATTTTTCTTAGTCTGAGGCTCCGCAAAGGCGCAATTATTTAAGTGAGAGGATTTATTTTTCAGTTATAAAACCCATTTATATGCTTTTAACTTTCTCTTTTGAAACTATTCTTCCAGTTTGCGAAGAAAGAAAGCCTCTGAAGTATTTGCCGTTGGTGATTCAAGGGTGAGTTGCAAATATATATATATTTTTTGAGACGGAGTTTCGCTCTTGTTACCCAGGCTGGAGTGCAATGGCGCAATCTCGGCTCACTGCAACCTTCGACTCCTGGATTCAGGCAATTCTCCTGCCTCAGCTTCCTGAGTAGCTGGGATTACAGGCACCCGCCATCGTGCCCAGCTAATTTTTTGTATCTTTAGTAGAGACTGGTTTCACCATGTTGACCAGGATGGTCTCGATATCTTGACCTCGTGATCCACGCGCCTCGGCCTCCCAAAGTGCTGGGATTACAGGCTTGAGCCACGGCGCCCGGCCGCAAATATTTTTTATTACAGTGACTTGAAAATAGGATTGTCAGCTTTTAATTATTTATTCTTACCGTTTCCTGTTAACAGTGATTGCGTGAATGTTTACTCTGTCAGTTTGGGCTTGCTGTTGTATTACTTCCTTTTGTGGGTTGGCATTAATAATATATATGACTTTTCTTTTTCACTTGGAGAATATTTTCATAAAGGCTACATAATAGCAACAACTTTATATTTGAGAATTACGTAATAAAAACGATTTTTTTTTGGGGGGGGCGGGAACCGAGTCTTGCTCTGTCACCCAGGTTGGTGTGCAGTGGCGCGATCTTGGCTTACTGCAACCTCAGCCTTCCAGCTTCAAGCGATTCTCCTGCCTCAGCCTCCCGAGAAGCTACCACTACGGGAGTACGCCCCCACAGGCATGCGCCACCACATCAAGCTAATTTTTGTGTTTTTGGTACAGACGGGATTTGCCATGTTGACTAGAATGGTCTCGATCTCTTGACCTTGTGATCCACCCGTGTCGGTCTCCCAAAGTGATAGGATTACAGGAGTGAGTCACCGCGCCCGGCCAAGAGATTTTTAACAGTAGATTATATTAACTATTACTGGGCCTGTTTTGGTCTTTTTAATGTTATGGTACCTTGACAGTGAAAATGGAAGAAAAGGATTTACTGGGCTGGGAGCAGCGGCCCATGCCTGTAATCCCAGTACTTTGGGAGCCGACGCGGGTGAATACCGGAGATTAGTAGTTCGAGACCAGTCTGGCCAACATTCCTGTCTCTACTAAAAATACGTAAGTTAGCCGAGCATGGTGGTGGGCGCTTGGGTGTGATCCCAGCTACTTGGAAAACAGAGGCAGGAGAATTGAGGCAGAAGTTACAGTGAGCCAAGTTCTGCGCCATTGCACTTCAGCCTGGGCCAGAGAGTGGACTGCGTCTCATCAAGGAAAAAAAAAAAAAAAAAAAAAGGACGGAGCAGTGCCTCATGCTTGTACTAGCACTTTGGGAGACCAAGGCGGGCGGATCATGAGATCAGTAGTTTGAGACCAGCTTGGCCAAATGGTGAAACCACCCCCCTCACTAAAAATACAATAATTAGCTGGGCATGGTGGCAGGCGCCTAGTCCCAGCTACTCAGGAGGCTGGGGTAGGAGAATTGCTGGAATCGGAGAGGCGAAGGTGAACCAAGATCAGGCCACTGCAGCCTAGCCTGGGCGACAGTGAGACACCATCTCAGAAAAAAAAAAAATAAATAAAAGGATTTTATGTGGGTCTTTTTTTCTTATAGGATGTTGAAATGCATTTTCCAATATCCGGTATTATGAACTTTTAATGGATATCTACTAATAGATTTTTTAAATCAGGTATTTACAATGCAGCTTACAGTTTTAGAAAATAGATATTTATCTCAATTTTAACATTCAGTTCTTGGTTTGTTGCACAAGTTAACACTTTCTCTTAGGTTCTTGTTGTTTTATTAAGTTAGTTTTTAAACTACAATAGAAATTTCTTATATTTGTTTTAGCATTTTGAGGGAAACCATCCTTTGCTTGAATTAAAGATAATTATTTCAAATTCATGTCTTTTAAAATATGTACATTGAAGGATTGATAGTTTAAATATTTTAGCAATAACCTGGAAGTATTTTTTGCTTACTGGGCAAGTTAGTTTAACAACTTTCTTGAAGTATAATTTACATATTATGTATTTCTTTTACATATAAACTCAGTGGTTTCTAACTAATTTTACAGAGTTCTGAAACTCTTCCGGCTTTAGAAAATTTTCATCACTCCAGCAGATCCTTGCTCCTTTTTAAATTGTTCCCCACTTAACGTCTTCAGCTTTTGGTAATCAGTAATCTTCTGTCTCTACAGATTTGCCATTTTTGGATGTTTCACAAAAATGGAATTATAAAATATGTAGTCTTTGTATCTGGCGTCTTTCATGTAGACAGTGTTTTTGAACTTTCATTACAACATGCATTAATGTTGTAATATGGATAAATATTGCGCCTTTTTTTTTTTTTTTTTGAGATGGCGTTTCGCTTTTGTTACCCAGGCTGGAGTGCAATAGCGCGATCTCGGCTCACCGCAACCTCCGCCTCCTGGGTTCAGGCAATTCTCCTCCCTCAGTCTCCTGAGTAGCTGGGATTACAGGCACGCACCACCATGCCCAGCTAATTTTTTGTATCTTTAGTAGAGACGGGGTTTCACCATGTTGACCAAGATGGTCTCGATCTCTTGACCTCGTGATCCACCCGCCTCGGCCTCCCAAAGTGCTGGGATTACAGTCTTGAGCCACCGCGCCCGGCCAATATTGCGCCTTTTTACATTAATGGTATTTCATTGTATGGATGCAGTTTACTCATTTACCAAGTGTATATTTGGTTGTTTTTAGTTTGGGGTTTTATAAGTAAAGTTGCTAGGAAGGTTAATGTATACAAGGCTTTATGTGTGAACAGTTAGTGTTTTTGTTTGTTACATTTTAAGGACTTTATGAATAATTATAGGGCCCTGTGTGGTGGCTCGTGTGTGTAATCTCAGCACTTAGGGAGGCTGAGGCAGGTGGATCATGAGCTCAGGAGTTTGAGACCAGCCTGGCCAATGTGGTGAAACCCTATCTCTACTACAAATACAATAAATAGGTGGGCTGGTGGTATGCACTGGTAGTCCCAGTTAAAGTCCCAGCTACTATGGAGGCTGAGGCAGAAGAATCGTCTGAACCTGGGAGGTGGAGGTTGTAGCAAGCCGAGGTGGCACCACTGTACTCTAGCTGGGCTACAGAGGGAGACTCTGTCTTAAAACAAACAAACAAACAAAAAACAATTATGTGTTGGGTGGGTATGTAGTAACAAAATTACTGATTTTAAATTTACATTTAACTTAAGCAATTGCCAAATTGTTTTCTAAAGTAACTGTACCATTTTACATTGCCTACCAACAATTTATGAGGGTTCCAATATCCCCATATTCTGTTTTACTATACTGTTTCCATTGGTGTGCAGTGGTGTCTTACGTTGCATTTCTCTAATGGCTAAAAAATGTTGAACCTCTTCTGTGCTCATTTTCTGATTGTCTTTCTTTGGAGAATGTTCAGACTTGCATGTTAAAATTTGTTTGTTTGTTTTCAGTTGATCTGTAAAAGTTTTTTTTTGTTAACAACCTTTTTTTCTTTGCTTTTCTTTTTTTTGGTGTGTGTGGGGCAGTTTCTGCTATCCAGGTTGAAGTGTAGTGGCGCAACCTCAGCTTACTGTTACCTCCCTTCCCCCAGGCTCTAGTGATCTTCTGCCTGAGCTACCCAAGTAACCGGGACTACTTAACCACCACACCCAGTTAATTTTTTTTTTTTTTTTTTGAGACGGAGTTTCGCTCCTGTTACCCTGGCTGGAGTGCAATGGCGCGATCTCAGCTCACCGCAAACTCCGCCTCCTGGGTTCAGGCAATTCTCCTGCCTCAGCCTCCCGAGTAGCTGGGATTACAGGCACACACCACCATGCCCAGCTAATTTTCTGTATTTTTAGTAGAGACGGGGATTCACCATATTGACCAGGATGGTCTCGATCTCTTGACCTCGTGATCCACCCGCCTCGGCCTCCTAGAATGCTGGGATTACAGGCTTGAGCCACCGCGCCCGGCCACCCAGTTAATTTTTTTTTTTTTTTTTTTTTAATCACTACAAATTTTATTCAGAAACCCATGTTTGTGTGTGTGTGTTTTTTTTCTTTTTTTAAAAAGATTCCCCTTATGAACTGGTTTGGTCAATCAACTACAACACTTTCTAGCAGACATAAGGTAAAAATGGCATGGCTCAGAATCGCCCAGATATTTCACGATCTCTTGACCGCCTCCTGTCACGCTCCCGTCCGCCGCCGCCTCCGCCTCCGCCACCGCCACCGCCACCGCAACGACCACGGTCTCTAGACCGGGAACGACGCTCACGGGATCGGGATCTTGATCTATGCTTCTTGCGACGGCGCCCATACAGCTCGCGCCGCAGCTCTCTGGAAATGGGCTAGAGACGTTCATCTCCTCAACTTCCCCATACTTCTCCTCCATCTCTGTAAAAACCTCCTCAAAAAATTCATCATAGTGTTCCTGCATCTCAACATCGCTCACGGCACAGTGTGAGCCGTCAGCCGTCTGTGCACTGTTTTGGGGATTACCATAGATGTTTTGAATCAAGATGGTCTGGCTAATCGGTTTATTGTGCAACCGAGAGCACCTGTCTCCATGACGACATGCTCCAATTTTGAAATAAAATCAACAGTTGACTTTGTCTTTCTCTGTGCGGAAGATGGAGGCCAGATACTCCATTTCCCACCCGCTGCCGCTACCGCTGCCGCTGCCGCCGCCGCCGCCCCCAGTTAATTTTTATAGTTTTTTTTGTAGGCATGGGCTTTTGCCTTGGTGCCCAAGCTGGTCTCAGCTTCTGGGCTCAAGTGATTGGCCCACCTTAGCCTCCCAAAATGCTGAGATCACAGGTGTGAGCCACACTGAGCCTATCTTCTTTCAGACATATAATATGCAAATACTTTCTAGTAGTCTGCAGCTTATCTTAACTTTCTTAATGACATATTTTGAAGCACAAAAGCTTTGATAAATTTTTCCCTTTTATTGTTTGTGCTTTTTATGTTCTAGCTAAGAAATCTTTGCCTAACTGGAAGTTGTTGATGAAGAGTCATACTCTGTAAAACATTAGAAGGGATTTTGGCTGAACCAAGTATGAGGGACTGATGGCCCATGACACAGCACTCAGGAGACTCTGAGGAACATGGGTATAAGGTAGTCTGATCACAGCCTAGTTTTATACCTTTTAGGGGGACATGAGACATAATATTTCACCCAGAAAGGTGGGACTGCTGAAAGCTGGGGCTTCCAGTTATTAGTAGATTTAAAATTTTTCTGATTGGCAGTGGTTGAGAGTTAAGTAATTATCTAAAGACCTAGAGTCAGTAGAAAGGATTGTCTGGGTTATGATGATGAGGGGTTGAGAAGAACATAGTTCTGTTATGCAGGTGAAGCCTCCAGGTAGTGAACTTCAGAAAACGTAGATTGTAAATGCTTCTCATCAGAGAAAGAATCTGTTCCATTAGCAATTCCAAAAGAGAAGAGCGTATATGAAGCATGTCTGACGTCTGCTCTATATCACTACCTGAACCAGTTCCTCAGGTTAGCTTTGGAATGTCTTGCTAAGAGGAAGGGTCCATTCAGTTAGTTGAGGTACTTAGAATTTTATTTTTGGTTTACATTCTCCCCCTTTAGGCCGAGATTTACCAGAGGCAACATCAGTGGCCACCAAACTTTTATTCTTTTCCCATAAACTTGGGACAGATGAAGCCATGGAGGCCTTGGTGTTTGCTCCAGAGAACTTTGGTCTTCATAACCCCTAATCATCATAAACCAGACATTCCTTTATATTGACTCTCTGTCTTTAGATAATAACTTAACTCTCATCTTGTCCCTCTTGGGTACTCCCCACCGACCTACCATTCCCAACGAACTCAGAGTTAAAAGACTTATAGCCAATCAAATATTTAGACCAAAAAAGAATGGACATAGACAAACATTTCTTACCCTCAAACTTCTTTTTTTTTCTCCTTTGAGGTAGAGTCTTGCTGTGTTGTCTAGGCTGGAAGTGTAGTGGTGTGACTTGGCTTGCTGCAGCATCTGCATCTGGTTCAAGTGATTCTCCTTTCTCAGCCTCCCAAGTAGCTGGGACTACAGGAGCCTAATTTTTGTTATTTTTTTTTAGCTGAGACAGGGTTTTGATCAGGCTGGTCTTGAACCCCTGACTTGTGGTTTGGCCACCTTGACCTTCCCTGTGTCTGTGTTTTCCATGGCATTCTTCCCTATGTCTGTGACCTCGAGTGGCATTATTCCCTCTTGTTTTTTGTTAAATAAGTAAAATGTCAACCAACAAAAAGTCAAACATGATGTTACAAAAGTTATCTTTCACTTATATGTGGTCAACTACTGTAATTGTGGTTTTAGTTATACTTAATGCAATTACCTAATTAAAAATAAGCATTGTTTTTGAAAAAAATTAAAAAATGTATTGTCTATCTGAATGTGATATAGCTGGCCTAGAGTTAGAACCTGTACAATGTCATTTTATAAAGAACAAAACTGTTTCCATTCTCCTCACAGTGATTGCTAACTTTGGTTTCTGTAAACTGCTAGATTGTTTGCAGGATGCAAATTGAAGTAAAGCTGCATGCCTTCTCTTATCTGTAACTATCAGAATTGCTGGCCTTTGTTTACCGGTACTGACCAGAGTAAGCACCCCCAGATAGTTTCATCCTGGCGCCAAGCAACTGAAGAATCTGTGGACCCCACACCTGTCCAAATAATGTCTAAGCTAATGTTTATCTTAACCTCTCTAAACCACTTAAGGGGCAATTGGAATGGCAAAAGTCCCCTGGCCCAGAGCCCCCCTCAATCTCATCTCAGCCTAAGAAATGATTGACAGCTTTCATTCCCATCTCCAATCTTCACCCCCCACTCCCAAGGTGGCTTTGCAAGTATAAAAAGGTCTTGTCACCCTTCTTTCAGGGCCACGGGTTGGAGAGACGTGAGTCCTCCGTGGTCGCCGGCAATAAACCCTGCAATTTGGCATACTTTTGTCTTGGTGTTGATTTTCTGTGCTCAGTTCGATACAACATGTACAACTCATAACTGGGAGTCTTGATCATGAGATAGCTTTTTTAGTTCTACAAAAAGCAGAAATTATTCTTATTCTTATTTGAGATGAAGTCTCATATTGTCACCTGGGCTGGAGTGTAGTGGTGCAGTCTTGGCTCACTGCAACTTCCATCTCCCGAGTTCAAGCGATTCTCCTTCTTCAACTTCCACAGTAGCTGGGGATTACAGGAGCCTTCCACCATGCCTGGCTAATGTTTTGTATTTTTAGTGGAGACAGGGTTTCACTATGTTGGCCAGGCTATCTTTGACTCCTTACCCCCTGATCTGCTTGCCTTGGCCTCTCAAAATAAGTTTTAGGTGGCTGGGTGCGGTGGCTCATACCTGTCATTACAACACTTTGGGAGGCCAAGGTGGGCGGATCATGAGGTCAGCAGTTTGAGACCAGCCTGGCCAATATAGTGAAACCGCATCTCTACTAAAAACACAAAGATTAGCCAGGTGTGATGGCGTGTGCTTGTAGTCCCAGCTATTCAGAGGCTGAGGCAGAGGAATTGCTTGAACCTGGGCAGCAGAGTTTGTAGTGAGCCGAAGTTGTTCCACTGCACTCCAGTCTGGGCAACAGAGCAAGACTCCATCTCAAAAAAAAAAAAAAAAAGTTTTAGTGTTATTGTACTTGGTCTAATTGTTTGCATGAAATATAACAAGAATCGATGGCCCATATAGGCTTCTTTTAAGTTAGCTTTTCTGGAACTTTACCTACAAATATGTTATTCTAGTCAAAGTCTTGGGAAAGTAACTATTGTCTCCAGCTGTCTGGTTTTAAGAGAAGACTCTTAAATAACAACAGGGTCATAAAAATCAGTTGAATTTTGGAGAACTCAAGGAGAAAGGGAAATTTGCTTATAAGAACATACTTTACCCAAAATAGGCATACTTCCTTGACTCTTCTTTAACCAGAGCAGCAGCTATTTGTGTTCCTCCCAACTGCCACTCACATGCTAAGCAGCTCTAGTCTGATGAGAGCTATCAGGTACTGTAGAATATGGCAGCTCTTCACATGGTTAGAGTCAGCCCCAGGGGAAAAAGAGGATCCCTGCTCGTGAATATCTTCTCTTTTTATCTTCCAGGTAGTGAGATTGTATGTAAAGCATTTTTAATCTATCTTGAAACTTTTGGGCACAATTATTTCTGTTAGTTTGGGGTAAGCTTCAGCTAACATTTTATAGCAAGGCAGTGAATTCCCCTCAAGTGGAAACATTCTATTTCAGTTATTGCCGTTGGGAAGTGCTCACAGCCTTATGCTATAAGCCCCAGTAAATGTTCCACAAAGGCTATGAAATGGAGAATTTGTTATATCACTCCAGCTTCTACCTGACATTTTGTGGGCTCAAATGGTCTTACTAGTTCCTATTAGCATGTCCAGTTAACATTTCTTAAATGGACCAGCATTTCTACATGGCTTCATTTGTTATTGTTGCTCTCCCTTTAGCTTCCTCAGGTTGAATACATACCTTCAATTTTACATTTTTATGTTCTCTTCCTAGGAACCTTCCTTTTCTACTCCCAGACCATTTTACCTTTTCTGGTGGAAAAAGAATTAGGGTTTCTAGCAGGCCATCCAGCCAAGTAACCCAGGCCGTTTTGTCAATCTTTATCTGAATTTGCCTCAGTATTGCTCCAGCCAGTGTCAGCTTTTTCATTATGATTTTACCTTTTGATTTTTCTTAAATTTCTATGATATAGCATAAATAGTAGAAAACTACCTTTTGGGGTTTTTTAACTTTGGGGGACCAGCAGGGGTTCCCTTTGGTCTGCCTAACCTTTGATAGTATTGTAAATACCTTTGTTGTGACCCTATCGAGTTTTGTTTTATTTATTCATGGCCATTTAAAGATGTCTCTCACCTTCCTAGGGCAAGTCCTTTGATTTTCTTTCCCTTTTCCATTTTGTTATTAAATATCCTAATGTTTTATTAAGCATCTATAGGACCAAGGAGGGGCAGCAAATTTAATAAGGTGTTTCAAATAGTTGTATGGTTCTGTAACAGTAATGTCACTTGGAGTGCCTATTTAAAGGGGCCTTCTTAACCCCAGAATTTAGCATGACCTAGGTAATAGGTGTTGTCCTACTGAATATCAGCTGCTGCATCTGGGGTGTTCCACTTGGCATTTTATTGGAGAGAATTGGGCAGTTCCCTTCTCAGGGTCAGTGTACCTTGCATTTACATTTATCAAGTCCAGTAGGCTGGCTGTTCTTTTAGAAAAGGCTTGCTGTTCATTTGGATTGCATATATTCATCAGTGATTGTTTGATAATGAGCTTTGGTTCCTACATCAACCCAAACAGATGCTTTTATTCTGTAGTACTCAAGGATACTGTCCTTAAAGTTACTGTTTTTACAGTTCATTATACTAAGGATTTTTCATGAAGCTGATAAAAACAATTTAAACTTGGAATAATTTCTTCATATTCCATTGTTTGGATGTGATTTTTGCCCTTCTCCCACACTGATGATCTTTTTGGTGAAATAGTAGGTATTTTGTTACCATTTTAACTCTAAGAAACCCAAATTCCTAGCGAGAAAAGCGAGGTTATGTAACATAATATAACATGGCTCTTAACAGTTTTAAACTAGTAGAGAGAATTTTTGGATTAAATTTATCGAACTTTACCAAGGTGCTGTGAATTAAAGGCATCTGAGCTAGCTTCTGTTAGTCTGATAAGGACTTTTCTCTTTTTAGGGGGGATGGAGTCTCACTCTGTCTTATTACCGATTATATTGATCATTCATGACATGCTTGGACTTTCTCTTTCTAAATATTTCTGTTTCTTGAACAACCAATTATCTTAGGACAAAAAATTTAACTACAGAAGATTCTTTTTAAATATTTCCTTACTTTTCTATTAGCCGCTCTTAAAAATAAACTATATTTTTGTAACTTTCTTTACATCTCTTTTATTTCCTGGTTCCTTTTATGTATAACCATGAACTAAGCTTTGCATTAGAAAAAAATATTTACCTTTAAATAACAACAGAATTTTTAAAGATGTTTTCTTATAATTTTTAAATTGGAAATTGCTCAGAAATTTAATTAATATGTCTTACTTAATATAACCGTAGATTCTAACTGTATGACAAGTTGGTTTACAAGCATTTATTCTATTACATTTACCTGATTAATTTATTTAACAATACTAATCATCATTTAAAGTTATTTCCGTAATAATATTTTTAGGGGCCGGGCGTGGTGGCTCATGCCTGTAATCCCAGCACTTTGGGATGCGGAGGCAGGCAGATCACGAGGTCAAGAGATGGAGACCATCCTTGCCATGATGAAACCCGTCTCTACTAAAAATACAAAAATTAGCCGGGTGTGGTGGCACGCGCCTGTAGTCCCAGCTCCTTGGGAGGCTGAGGCAGAAGAATCGCTTGAAACCAGGAGGCGGAGGTTGCAGTGAGACGAGATTGTGCCACTGCACTTCAGCATGGTGACAGAGCGAGACTCCATAAAAAAAAAAAAAAATAATAATAATAATAATAATATTTTTAGGGCCTGTGAATTTCAGGTGCATACCTAAGTAAGAAACTTAAGGTTAAATATTTGAGTACTTTATGAATAACTCAGAATTTACCTGTTTTCGTTAAACCAAAAATGTTAAATATCTTATTTGTAAAAAATTTACAAAGACAAATTGGGCTGAGTTTATAGTTTTATGACCCTTCTGGCAAATTTTGGCACCTTATGTGATTTGTCAGGGATAAGTGTGAAACCTCTCAATCAACAAATGTAAACAAAAAATGCTGACAATTCTCAAGACATTTCTAATATTATTTGATCAGTAATTTTAAAGCTAGCCTGTTAAGATTTTTACTTAAGTTACTTTAACTTGACAGGCATTTACACTTACTATTTAACTTATCAGTATTCTAACTTTAAGCTAATTTGGTACCTTCTGGCCAAAACACTTAAAAAGTTATGTGTATGTGGCCGGGCGCGGTGGCTCACACCTGTAATCCCAGCACTTTGGGAGGCTGAGGTGGGTGGATTACGAAGTCAAGAGATTGAGACCATCCTGGTCAACATGGCGAAACCCCGTCTCTACTAAAAATACAAAAAATTAGCTGGGCACAGTGGTGCGTGCCTGTAATCCCACCTACTCAGGAGGCTGAGGCAGGAGAATTGTCTGAACCCAGGAGGTGGAGGTTGTGGTGAGCCGAGATCGCACCATTGCACTCCAGCCTGGGTAACGAGCGAAAACTCCGTCTCAAAAAAAAGAAAAAGATATGTGTATGTACACGTAAACACACACATAAACACTCATCTCAACAAATATTGTGTAACTTCTACTTAGAAAAGTAACAGCAGATTTAAAGCAAGCAGAAAAGAAAATACAGAAATAGAGAATTTTATCTTAATGTAATTTGTCCATTAGTTAAAATGTGCAAAAAGAGGTGCCATAAAATCAGCCCAGTGCCTTAAAGGTGGTCATTCTTGTTTTGTTGTCGTTCTTTTTTTTTTGGAGACAAAAGTCTTGCTCTGTTTCCTAGGCTGGAGTGCAGTGGTGTGGTCTTGGTTCACTGCAACCTCTGCCTCCCAGGTTCAAGGGAATCTCCTGCTTCAGCCTCCCAAAGAGCTGAGACAAAAGGCACATGCCACCATGCCCAGGTAATTTTTTTGTATTTTTAGTAGAGATGGGGTTTCACCATCTTGGCTAGGCTGGTCTTGAACTGACCTCATGATCCAATCATCTCAGCCTCCCAAAGTGCTGGGGTTATAGGTGTGAGCCACTGTGCCCAGCCTAATTTTGTATTCTTAGTGGAGATAGGGTATCTGCCTGTCTTGGCCTCTCATCCTATTAGGGTTACAGGCATGAGCCACCATGCCTGGCTATTGTTTTTGTCATTCTTAAATGTTTCCTACATTTAGATTGTTTCCCATTTTTAGATTATGTGTTTCCACTTAAAAGGAGCAACTGAGCTGTGGCCTAGGGTTTAATGCAATGGATTGAAGTGTGCTGCTTTTGAGCAGGACTCCACAGCATGTTACCTCTGTTATTTCTGCCCTCATAAGTGTCTTACTCCATGTCTCCATTTCTTTCTCTGAAGTCTACTACCACTGAGAGTGCTGACAACACTGGCTGATCAGCCTTTATATGCATATTCTGTGATATAGATATATACATATATAATTTTTGTTTTTATTTACTTGTTTTTTTGAGACAGAATCTTGCTTTGTAATCTTGGCTCACTGCAACCTTTGCCTCCTGGGTTCAAATGAAAAAGCCTGTATTTTTTAAAAAAGTAACTTTTGTTGGGGGTTTCCTTTAGGGCCACTGCATATCATGGGAGGTCAGTACTCCAGACATTCACACTTGATCCCCATATACTCAGGCACACCTTTTAGGTGGGAGGAACAAAATACTCTTTTTCTTTGGAGCTGAAGAAACTCAGTCTCTCATTTATCTATGAAAATGGCATTTCTCACACAATGTTCATACAAGTCACTTGAGATTAATTTTGGGAGAAAAGAAACAATGGAGAAGACCTTAGGAATGTATTTCTGAACTGCAAGTCAAATGAGAAGACTAAAAGCGGGTTATTCTCACTGTCTTTATAAAAAGGAAGTGGAGAAGACTCTTAAGATTGCACCTCAAACTAAGCAACAACTTCCTAGGAAGAAACGAACAAACAAAAACAATAAATCAAGGACTGTCAATCAGAGGGAGGCTGGGAACTCAAGAGCACATACCAATTCCACCAGGAGAGAAGCTTGAAATTGGAAAGGCTTTCAGTGAGCCCCTGCTGGAACTCCTTTGTCCTGAGTGCTTTCTGATGCCCCATGTTGGGCACCAAATTATTGTCAGCAAAAAGAGTCAAACTCTGTAAGATATCTGGAGACTTATTCTGAACCAACTATGAGTCAGTGACCAGTGGCCTATGATAAAGCCCTCAGGTGACTCAGAGAACATTCGCCCTAGATGATCATGGCACAGATGAGTTTTATGCATTTTATGGAGACAGAAGATTGATTAAACACGTGTATGAAAGGTATACATTGTTTTTGGTCCAGAAAGGCTGGACAGCTGAAAGCCAGGAATTCCAGTTTATCGGTAGATTGAAACATTTTCTGACTGGCAGTTGGTTGAAAGAGGAGTTAAGTTATTATCTAAAGACCTAGAGAATTAATAGAAAGGAATATCTGGGTTGTGGTGATGAGGGGTTCTGGAGACCAATGTGATGCAGAATTCTTTTCTCTTTAGCTAAGCTAGGTTTGGTTTCTTGTCTTGTGACCAGGAAAACCTAGGCATGTGGACACTCACAGAGTGTAATGGAGTAGAATTTATTAAGCAAAAAGAAATCTGTCAGCAAAGGGATGGGTTCTGAAAGTAGGTTCCTGGTTTCGGCCTTTATAGTTTAATGTAAGGGATTTTACATACAGACATACAAACTGATAGATCTGGTTTCCCTGTTTGTGTACGTCACCATTCCTGGTGGCCCCACCTCATTCCCCCAGTGTTCATGTGGACCCTTTTTAGCAGGAGTGTTCATGAGAAACAGCTCTCAAACACTGAATGGGGAGGAAGAGGTTTATTATGGCCAGGAGCCTGGCAATGATTTGTGTAAACCCAGCTCATCTAACAAAGGAAGGTTTTGCCTTTATGTAGGCTTACATTCTAGATATTACATGTGAAAGAATCTTAGGTTTACAGCTTTAGAAATCACAAGCAAAAAGGTTTTGGATTTACAGATTTAGGAATCACATGTGAGAAGGTTTCTGGGTTTACAGCTTTAGGAATCACATGTGAAAGGTTCTGGTCTCTGGATGGAGGTTGGATCTTGTTTAAGTAAAAACAGTGTCTTCCAGAGAGCTTCCTTAATATCAAGCCTGTTATTTAAGGAAGGTGATTCAGGAGGTGCCAGTTGGCCAACCTTTTCTTCTATTTAAATGCAGTGTGGAAGTCGAAGGGGAGTTGATCCCAGATGTCTGGGTCTCCTTCCTTACTCTCACTTTGAGACCCTCACCACTCTGTAATATCAGTGAGGGGTCTCACTCTTATTCTCACTGAAGAATCCTCTGAAGAAACTGATTGATAGTGATTTATATAATATACTTGTGGTGTCATTTTTCTGGTCTATTCCAGCAGAAAACGATTTCTTAACCATTTAGAGGAATAAGTGGGGAAGCAGGGGAGTAGTAAACAAACACCTACTATTATTATTACACTTATGATGAGAGTTTTTAATCCTTCCAAGACTGAGGAGCAACCTTTAAACAAGGACTTAGGGTTGAATTTATGCCATACCTGCACAGGCTTGTGTGCTAGTTTGGTTATTTTCTTAACTGCCTGACCCTGGCTGGGAACGTGCCGGCAGCAGTTGGTTAGTTTGAATTTTCCAGAGACTCCTCATTCAGCTGCTAGCAAATAGTGTAGGGCCAGCTGGTTTTGATAAATCTCATTTCTTATTTGAGTTTTTTTTTTTTTTTTTTTTTTGTCTGGCCAAAATGGACAGAGCTTTGCCTGTTTCATTAGTGAGTATTTTCAAAACAGCCTGCAACCAGAGGATTTGGTTAAGCATGTAAATAGTAGTCCAGTATCCCCATGAGCCATCTTCTGCCCATTTCTCTGGTGGCTACTTATTATTTCTTCATTCTCCTATTTTTAGGTTTCTTTTCTCCCTAGCAGAGTAGACTGGATACCTTAACAGCTCACCTCTCTTAACAGACAGTAGGAAAAAAGATGGCTTAATAATGCCTATGACACAGCTACCTGTCCATTTTTCAGGCAGCTGTCTGAATGTCCTATGTCTGCATATCCAGTACAACTTAGGCCGGGCTGTCCAATCTCTCCGGTACCCAGGATGATCCCAAGTGTCCTATAATTTTGGAAATTCTAGGAGGGGAACAGTTCTTTTCTGTATGAGCCCACCACTTGTCCACTTTTACATTATGCAATCACTACCCCATGCAGCTAACTTTTGCAACTGGAACAGTGAAGTCTGTTCCTTCTCTGGGTAAACAGTATTGTCCAATAATTGAGACCTTTAAAACCTAGAAACTGTTGATTTGAATCCTTTGAACTGAGGTTAGGTTAGGGACAGGGTTAGAGGGTAATAACTCATGGGCGTCTTATGGCCACCTGCCACCCATAGTTGTCCCTCCACATACATTGCAAGAAGTAACATTGAGGGAATGGGCTACATTTTTCAGCAAGTTGGAGGAAGAAGTTTTTTTTTGTCTTTTTCGAAGCTCTGGTATTGGTTTATTTAATATATTATAAAAGTGCTGTACATTGGCTGAGCTAAACATTTTGGATTTTTTCCGTGAATCTGGATACTGACCCTGGGGTCAAGCCTGTCCCATTAATTTTTAGCATTACACTTTCCCCTTTTTCCTGTTTAGGGTTTTGAGGATTTGTGATGATTAATTCTACTGGGTTACAATGTTCTGAGACACAAGGGACGTTACTTCCTGGAATGGTGTCTCTCCTTTTTATAAGAAGAATGGGGGGCCCAAAGTGGCTCTGGCCAGATGTCGTGTTGCTTGCGAAGGCAAGGCCAAGAGTTCAAGGCCAACCAACCTCGGCAACCTTACAAGCTCTCATTGATTGGCAAAAAAAAAAAAAAAAGAAGAATGGGATTATTTGAATTATTTTTCCTGGTGGTGCAGATGATACATGACCCAAAAATGCAATTACTGCACCAGTAGGTGCACTTTTCCCTACCTCTGAGGGCAATAGGCAGTGTGCAGTTTCCAAAGAAATACCCCCGAGGCCATTGCTGTCTTCTGGGCCAAGTTCACCACAGATGCTGGTCTGTTGTTTGATCCAATGTGTAGTCTCAGTCCAAACCTAGGAATGAGATCTCCAAGCAGCACATGGGTTATTTTATGGGCTTCCTGGCACCAGAGGCAAAGTGGCAGGGTTTAGAGTGTTGCACAGACTCTAACGGTAATGCAGAGTTTTTTTACTTCAGCAGGCTCAGGTATTTGGCAGGCCTAGCATTTGTTAACCAGTGATGTCCTTTGGTATTCATTAGGGTCGTTACTGTGTGGGGTGCTTTGATATTTAAACTATTCCTAGAGTTGAGGCTAGAATCTTTAATTGCCCTCCTTCTCCTCCTCCTCCTTTTTCTCCTCCTTCCTTCCTTTTTCCTTCTACCTTTCTTTTTTCTTCTTTTTTTTTTTAACCCATACAGCCTCAAAAGCTTTGTTAAATCGGCTAGCCCCAAAGCCAGGGCTGACAAGTTTTGCTTTTAGTTTCTGCCCCATTTAAAGGGTTTTTTTTGTCTTCTCCCCTTCCCCTTTGTCACTTTGTTTAAAGGTATGGCAAATACTACAAAGTTCGGAAATCCACAATTTACAAAACCCATGCTTCCCAGGATCTCTCTTATTTGCCTTTTAGTCTTAGGTTCGGTGACTTTGCAAGTGGCTTGCTTCCTCTCTGCTTCTAGGCTGTGTTCCCCCTTCTAGATCATGAGCCTCAGTTATTGCATTTGCTTTTTGGCAAACCTGGGCCTTTTTAAAAGACATTTTATACCTATAGCTCTCCAGGTGCCAGATTAAGCATCTGTTTCTTTTGCGTACCCGACTGTCATAGGGTGTCCCAATAGATGGTCATCAGCAAATGGGGGCAGCATGCAAGCAAGAAACTTCTGGGGAGGCTGGTCACGGGCTAGTGCCTCCGCAAAGATGGTGAGAGAGTTTCAGAGCCCCTAGGAAGCCGGGTCAACGGGTATTGGGTGGTTACACCTGTTTCTGGATTTCTCCCATTGAAATGCAAATTGTTTTTGACCCTCTGAGGCCAGTCCAATGCTACAGAAGTATTCTTTAAGTCCAGTCAAGTGAACCAACTATCCTCTGCTGGTAATAATCCCAACTGCATGCCCAAGTTGGGTGCAGGTGCGTGCAAAGTCACACAAGCCCTGTACTGGCCTGGGTGGAAATACCAGTCTTTTAGTCCATGGTTAGGGAAGGTCTTCACCTTCCATCTTGAGGAATGATGAGAAGCTGGATAACTCCTAACTGAGGCAGTCTCAGGGTGTTTTTCTTATTGGATGGGATAGCTTAGCCCTTAATTTGCATGACAAGTTTTGCTGGAGAAGGGGGCAAGGGGTATCAAGGTCTGTTGTTTTAACACTTTAATAGCTCTAATCGTATTGGTTTTGTTTTCTTTTGAAGGGGGGTTCCAGGGCTGTTGTCTGGACTGTGGGCTCTTTGGTGGCATATGAGTCCCGCCCCCTCTTTAGTCCAGTAGCCCTTTCATTAGATTGAACAGAGCCCTTTCACTTTTGTTTGAAGCCTTGTGCTCAGGGTCTCCCTGTTTTCCTGATAGCTAGAGGCAGAGGTCCTTCCAATGTTCTGCTTTTTTACAGAATGCACACCAATCTGTTTCAGGCATGGGTGGTTAGACTGTGGGGCTTTCCAGGAACCCCTCTTTTCCCACACTCTTGGGGGTGCTTGTCTCATAGCAACAGCTATTAAGTCAGCATTTTGTTGAGACTGGTGCTCGTTTTTTCTAGGCTTCTTCCTTGGCTCACCGCTTCTTGGTTTACAAACACATGGTTAGCTATCTCCAGTAGTTGTGAAGCATGCATGCCCGCAAATCCTGCCTCTTTCTGCAGTTCTTGTCTAATGTCTTCTGCACACTGACAGACTAAAATCATATTTACTCTGCGTTGGTCTTCAGGACTTTTTAGGATCAAAACTATACATGTGAAACACATCAGCCAGCCTCTTGTTCCTGTTAAAATGATACAAAAGCAGCAGTAATCAGCAGGAGTGGATCAAAAGTATACATGTGAAACATATCAGCCAGCCTCTTGTTCCTGTTAAAATGATACAAAAGCAGCAGTAATCAGCAGGAGTGGGGTTATGAGTCTGAATAATCGTTTGCAGTAGATCATCGAGAGCTGGTGGCTCCTTGGTATCAAAAACTCTTCTGCCACTGGAGCTGCCAGAACCTTGGGAGTCTGCGTCACTTGGTGGGCCTGGGTGGGGTGGAGGGTGGTGGTTTCTAGCAGTCTGTCCCTTGGCCACTAAAATAGATGCTTTCTGTTCAACCACTTTGGAGGGTTCAAAATTAACTGCAACTATGAATCTATATATGGAAATTGATCAAGGTGTTCTAGCTCGCCACATGTAACTTCATGCCTTACTTTGGAGATGAGACCTGTCTAGGGTCCCCTCTGGGGGCCACCCTATCCCAAATGCTGGCCCTTCTACCTCACATAAAGTCCTCAATTTCTGTGGTGTTATAGCTACTCTATAATTCCACTAAATCCTTTCTTGAAAATTTTCAGCATGGTCTCTAAAGGGGTGGGCTTGCTATGAGAGTGACCCATGCTTACTCTAAGGAAACAATTCCCAGAGTTAAGAGAATATCACTGCACCCACAGCAAGATGAAGTACACACACCCTGATTTACATTCACTTCAATCCTTTCACAATGCCTAGATGGCAAAGGCTTCTCCACTTAGCCTTATATGACTGTCTCTGATTGCAACTAGCTCTACAAATTGCTCGATGCATGAGGCCACTCCTACTAATGGGCCCGCTACTCTCACTTTTCATGACTGAGGAGCCCAGTTGGACACACACACACACACACACACACACACACACACACACACACACACACTCACACTCTCCTCCCTGCATCCAAATTGAAACTGTAAGCGAAAAGCTTCCATCCAAAGTTAGTTACAAAGGGAGAGAGTCAAAAGTGACGAATCTGGCACACGTGGGTGATCAGGCCAGGCTTCCACCTAGAGGAGGTGAGCTATCTTTCCCGGGATCAATCCCACCATATTTCTGTTGTCCGGACATTCCAGGTTACGTGTTCCTTCTCGGTGTTCAGCCACTGGGTGGATCCACACTGGGGGTGCTTTCCTGCTCCGCTCTGGCAAGACTTCCCACTGGGCAAATACCTGCCCAGGAGCGCTTTCAACACCACCTCACCCAGTGGGTGGGAGCGCCCTGCAGGGATGCTCTAAAGGGCTATGCAGACCACCTAAGAGGCTCTCTCCTGCCATCTTTTATTGAGATGCACAGTGGATGACGCGGGGAGGGAATCCCAAATGCCTGGGTCTCCCTCCTCATCCCACACTTTGAGACCCTCACCATTTTATAATATTAGTGAGAGGTCTCACTTTCATTTTCACTTTCTAGATTTTCTGAAGAAACTAACTGATAATGTTTCGTATACTATACTTGTGATGTCATTTTTTGGCTAACTACAGCAGTGATGAACCCCTTAATTATCTGAAGGAACAGGGGGAATAGACAAGGGAGCAAAAAACAAACACCTATTATTATTATAACACTTAGGATGAGGGTTTTGAATCTTCTCAAGGATGACAACTAACTTCCAAACAAGGACTCAGGGTTAAATTCGTGCTACACTTGTACAGGCACGTGTATCAGTTTGGTCATGTCTTGCACAATGTCCTCCAGTGCAGACAGCAGTTGGTTAAATGGTATTTTCCACAGACTCTGCTTTTGGCTGTTAGCAAATAATCTAGGGCCAGCCGGTTCTGGTAAATCGCATTTCTCATTTGAGTTTTTGTTGTTGTTGTTATTGGGCTAAAAGGGACAGAACTTTGCCCGTTTTATTAGTGAGTATTTCCAAAACAGCCATGCTCAATAGGATGATCCAGTTGAGCATGTAAATAGGGGTCTGGTATCCCCATGAGCTATTTTCTATGTGGCTGGCCTATAATACTTAATAGTTTTCTCCAGTGGCTACTTACCTGTTCATTCTCTTATTTTTAGGTTTCTTTTTCTCTCTAGTAGAGTAGACTGAATACATTAAGAGCCCACCTGTCTTAACAGATAATAGGAAGAAAGAGGGCTTATTGATGCCTATGACACAGCTACCTGTCCACCTCATGGATTACACACCTTATATTGAGTACCATTATATAAATAGGTTCCCTTCTGTGTCCCTATACATGTATAAGAACTGTAGGACAAAAGAATGGCAGTAATTTTTACGCCCTACCTGGTGTACATACTGAGGGCATTCTTTAAAATTAGTTAATACTCCTACTGTAGAAGTCCAAATATTAAGAACAAGTCCCACGATGATTTTCCTCATACTTCGGCCATGTGTGGACCAGCCAGATTCCAGGATGTGGCTGGAGCAAGGCTTGTTGTCCTTTTTAAGGCAATTCTGCGGTCCTTGCCTTGGTCCAAGTCTCAGCTGTTGCTGGTTTTCACAGGGCTATGGTGGATTCAGGCTGGGATTCCCTCTACCTTCGGCTGTGGGATTGGTCAGGATCAGGTCTGAGGTCCTTTCCACTGTGGCTTTAGAGGGGCTGTACTCCCATCCTTTATCCACACCTAGTGAGAAAGGGTGGTGAGAAAAAGGCTTACAGGACATTTGTTATTTACTTAGGTTGAAGTATCCTAAGCGATTCTCCTTAGAGTTGGCAACTAGCATCCTAACTCAATCTCTCCCCACTCCCCAGGAGTTCCTAGGAGTGCCCAGAGAAAAGGAGAGGGGCTATGAAGTATAACACTTCATAGGGGAATATCCTGTCTTCCTAGAAGGGGTGCATCTAATTTTGAATAACCCCAAGGGACGTGCCTGCACCCACTTCAATCTTGTTTCCTGACACACTTTCCCTAGGCTGTTTTTGATGGTCCGGTTCATTTTTTCCACTTCTCTGGAACTCAGGTCAATAGGCAGCGGGCAGTTTCCAGGTGATACCCAAGGCTGTTGCTGTTTTCTGGACTAACTCTGCCACAAATACTGGTCCGTTGTCTGATCCGATGTGCAGTGGCAGTTCAAACCTAGGGATAAGATCTCGAAGCAGTACCCGGGTTACTTCATGGGCTCTTTCAGTTCCATCCAGAGTATGTGCATCCCAGGACCAACAAATACTTATGTTCCCCTCTCTTGGACATTTTGGTAAAGTCTACCTGGAGATCTTTAAGCAGAGCTGCTCAGTAAGCTTGAATGCCAGGGAGAATAGTTCAGACCCTGCCTCGAGTTGTGTTGCCGACATGTAATGAATGCATCACTGTGCCACAGTTCTACTTAAGGCTGATAAGTGTAAGATGTATAAGTACTGACCCAGCATCTTTTCAAGTGACTCTTGACCTAAATGAGTGGTCTCATGATGGCTTGTACAACCACTGCACATAGCAGGCCCTGGTATTTGGCAGGCCTACTAATGATGTCTTTTGGTATTCATTAGAGTCACCACTCTGTGGGGTGCTTTGATATTTAAATTCTTCCCAGAGTTGAGGCTAGAATCTTTGATTGCCATTTTTCTTCTTACTTTTTTTTTTTGACAGCATGGAAAGGCTGTGTTAAAATCGGCTAACCCCAAAGCCAGGGCCAACAGAACTTTCACTTTTAGCTTCTGCCTCATTCGAAGGGGTGTCTTGTCTTCTCCACTCCCCACTTTGTCACCGTATATAAAGGTTTGGTCAGTACTGCAAAGTTTGGAAATCCTCAATTTACAAAATCCACCACTCCCAGGAGCTCTCTCACCTGCTTTTCCATCTCAGGTTCTGTCACTTTGCAAGCGTCTTGCTTCCTCTCTGCTTCTAGGCTGCGTTTTCCCTTCCAGATGGTGAGCCTCAGATACTGCATTTGCTTTTTGGCAAATCAGAGCTTTCCTTTTAGACACTTTATACCCACAGTCCTCCAGGTGCCGTGCACCCGACTGCCGTGGGGTGTCCCAATAGAAGGTTATCAGCATACAGAGACAGCATGCAAGCAAGAAGCTTCTGGGGGATGGTCACAGGCTAATGCCTCCCCATGATGATGAGTTTCTGAGCCCCTGGGAAGCTGGGTACAGGTGCATTGAGTGGTTACACCTGCTTCTGGGTTTCTCCCATTGAAATGCAAATACTTTTTGACCCTCCAAGTCCAGTCCAGTGCTAAGGAGGTATTCTTTAAGTCTAATTAAGTGAACCAACTATCCACTCCTGGCAGTAATCACAACTTCGTGTGTAAGTTGGGTGCAGAACCACGCAAACCCTGCACTGGCCTGGGCGATAATGTCAGTCCTCTGCTTCTGGCTAGGAAGTCTCCCATTTTCCTTCTCAAGGGGCAGTGAAAGCCTGGATGACCCCTGACTGAGGCAGTTTTAGCTGCAGGTAGTCTCCTTTGTTGAATGGGATAGTGGTCCTCGATTTGCATAACAGGTTTTGCCTGAGAAGGGGGGCAGGGGCAATTCATTAAGTACAAGAAAGTCTGTTCTTTTAATACCTTAATAGATCTAAGCAACACAGGCCTTGTTCTTTTTGATTGGGGGGCGGTTACAGGGCTGTCTTCCGGACCATGGGCTCTTTGGGGACACACGAGTCTAGGCCCCTTCTCTTTTAGTCTAGTGGCCCTTTTATTAGATTGAACAGAGCCTCTTCATGCTCATTTGGATCCTCCTGCTTAGGATCATCTTGTCCTCAGATAACTGTGGACATTTTTTCTTCCAGCGTCCTTTCAACAGAATGCACACGGATCACATTGCAGGCCTGGGCGGGCAGACTGGGGGGGTTTCCAGGAACTCCCCTTTTTCTCTACTCTTGGGGGTTCTGGTAATCTGCAGGAACATGCTCCTGCAGCCAATTGGAAGTGGATTGGAGTATTCTCTGCCTTTCGTCCATGTTAAAAAGATGCATAAGCAGCTGATGGCAATCAGCCCAAATAGGGTTATGAGTCTGAATAATAGTTTGCAGTAGATCAATGAGAGTTTGGGGTTTCTCGGTATAAGACGGGTTATTTTTTCAATTGTTAAGATCAGCTGAGGTCAACAACAGGTACATGAAAACACGCCTTTCTACCATGTGGCCATCATTACCCACTCCCATGTACCTCTACTCTGTTAAAGGCATCTGCACCCCAGCCTTGGGTCACAGACGGGCTGCCAGAGGTGAGTTCCCTCCGGTAAGCGGACAGCAATGGGCACAGTTTTTCCACACATTCTTTTGTCTGCTCTGGAGGATTTAGAGGTGTGCAGCCCTGGTAGGGATGCTGAGGCTTCTGGCCCAGGGGCAGGGAGTCCTGGAGGAGGAGGGGGAGGGGGAGGCGGAGAAGGGGGAGGGGGAGGGGGAGAAGGGGGAGGGGGAGGGGAGATGGGTGAGGGAGGGGGATGTGGGGTGGGGTGGAGGAGGAGGAGGAAAAGGAGGAGGAGTAATTATTGGCAAAAACTCTTATGCTGCTGAGCCGACCAAAACCTTGGAAGTCTGAAGGGTATGGTGGTTTCTATCAGTCTATCCCTTGGCTACTAAAACACTCGCTGCATGCACTCTTAGTCACTTTGGAGGGTTTAACACTAACTGCAACCACGAGTCTGTGTATGGAAATTGATCAAGGTGTTCTAGCTCGAAGTATATAACCTCATGGCTTACTTTGGAGACAAGGGGCCTGTCTAGAGTCCCCTCTGGGGGCCAGCTTACCATAAATTCTGGCCAATCTTCCCTACATAAAACCCTTAATTTCTCTGGTATCATAGTTACTTTATAATTTTCACTAAATCCCTTCTTGAAATTTTTCAGCATGGTTTCTAAAGGGGTGGGCTTGCTATGAGAGTGACCCATATTATCACTTCAAAGAAACAATTCCCACTGTTAGGAGAGTGTTAGTTCACTCACAGCAGTTCCCGCCTAACAGCAGCACAGAGCACTCTGATTTACTTTCACTTCAATCCTTTTACAACCACCCAGAGACTTCTTCACTCAGCCTTATGTGGCTGTGTCTAATTCTTACAAATTGCTTGATGCATGACGCCCTTCCTATTGGGTCCGATACCTTTTACGACTGATGAGTCCAGTTGGACACATCTGCACACACAGACACACATCCAGTCGCTCTCCTTCCAATTCAGACCCATAAGCAAAAAGCTTCCAAGGTTAGTTACAGAGAGAGCTACTTTCAAAAGTACCAATCTGGCACCCTTGGGTGATCAGGCCATACTTCCACCCAAAATGGGGTGGGCTACTTTTCTGGGTTCAATCTTACCAAATTCAGTGGTCTGGAGTTCCCCAAATGCTCATTCCTCCTCAGTGTTCAGCCACTGGGTGGATTCACACTGCAGGGTCTCCCTGCTCCACTCTGACAAGGCATTTCTACCAGGCAAATAACCTGCTCAGGAGCGCTCTCAAAATGTGTCACCCTGGCAAGCAGGAGTCCCCCTATAGGGATGCTCTACAGGGCTAGGCAAACCACCAAAAGACTATTTCCCCCCACCGCCTGCTATCCAAGACTTGCTTCCCGGCCAAGGCAATAAAAATGTAGCAGGAGCAGCTGTGGGAAACTGATCTCTCTGACACCGAATAAAGGAGGAAGGAGTTTATTTGGCCAGGACACCCAGCAGTAATTTGTCGAAAACCCAGCTCCTCTAACAAAGGAAGGTTCTGTCTTTATATAGGCTTATACTTTAGATGTTACATATGGAAGAATCTTAGGTTCAGTTTTAGGACTCACGTGTGAAAAGGTCTCTGTTTACAGTTTCAGGATTCATATATGAAAGAGTACTGGTTTACAGTTTTAGGACTCATATGTGAAAAGGTTTTAGTTTACAGTTCCAGGCATCACATATGAAAAGGTTTACAGTTTTAGGACTCACATGTGAAAAGGTCTCTGATTTGATCTTGTTTTAAGTAAAACTAGTGCCTTCTGGAGAGTTTCCCCAAGGCCTAGCCTGTCACCTACAGGAAGGTAAAACCAGAGGCCCCAGTCAAACTTTTCTTCTATTGAAATGCAGCATGATAGTCAAAGGGGAAGTTCATCTGAGAAGCCTGGGTCTCCCTCTTCATATGGTTTGGAAAATTAAGTATGTTCTCAAAGAATAAAGGTTCATGTCTTTTGGTCGTTACTTTAGTAAAATTAATGACTTATTTTATAATGATCTGTGATTCTATTTTGTGTTAAGTGTTTAAAACCTTTGATTCTTGATAAAATTTCCAAAATGATGTGATAAATTATGTTTTTTCTGACCTAATTAATGCTAGATACTAAGTTTCCTAATGTCAAAAATAAATAAATAAACAAAAAACATAATTTGGCTTATTTAGTACAAAAATTATACAGGAAGCCTTGTCAAATATGAAATGATGATGGTTTTTCTTTAGGCTATATTTGTTTAAATATGTTATTGGTATGTATTACAAAATTATGGGAAACCGTAAGTCTAATACAACAGTGTACATGATCAGTTATCATAAGTATTACAATAAAACTGTGTGCCACAGAGGTAACACATTTCCTTGTCAATTATGCTTTTGACTGTGGCTGCTCTAAAACTTTTTGCCATCCACAGACAATTGTCTTTTTTTGGTTTTCTTCATAAGGTGGTTTTATTTTATTTTTATTTTTTGAGTCTCCCTCTGTCGCCCAGGCTGGAGTGCAGTGATGCGATCTCAGCTCACTGCAGCCTCTGTCTCCTGGGTTCAGGCAATTCTCCTGCCTCAGCCTCCACAGTAGCTGGGACTACAGGTACATGCTACCACGTTCAGCTCATTTTTAAAATTAATTTATTTTTCCTGTAGAGATGGGCTTTTACCATGTTGGCCAAGAAGGTCTCAATCTTATGACCTCATGATCCACCTGCCTTGGCCTCCCAAAGTGCTGAGGTTACAGGTTTGAGCCACTGCACCCAGCCTAAGTTTTGTACTTTTAGTAGAGATGGGATTTCACCATGTCAGCCAGGATGGTCATGATATCTTGACCTTGTGATCCAACTTCCTCAGCCTCCCAAAGTATTGGGATTACGGGCGTGAGCTATAGCACCTGGCCCATAAGGTGGTTTTATAATCATACGTAGACCTCTAACAGATGCTTTTGAATGCAGGTTTCTGATAAAATTCAGATTGTGACATCAGAATAGAGGAAAAACTTTCAGGACTTATGGAGAGCTAAATAGTTCATGAGTATCAAGCAGAACAGGAATTAACTGCATGGACGAAACTAATCTTTTTGACTTTTGGGTTCATATGTTGTTGATTATTTGTTTTGGTTTTCAGAGTCCTAAAACTTTTTTTTATGAGCTATTGACAGGTGTTAACAGTTTCATATGCCCCCAGGAACAAAATTTGGAGAATATTTGTCTCTCTCTAATTGATTTCTCCAGAATTTGCAAACGATCTGTGAATCTTCTTAACTTACAGCAATACATTTATTTGCATAAGTGACATAAGAATCTATTTTCATTTGTAACAGGACACAATTGGAGAAATTGGTTATTTTACCAAGGGTTTGACTGGAATGGTGTGCTTTCCTTTGAGGATTCAAACTTGACTTATGGAGCCATGAAAGCCATTGGAAAAACTGGCCTCATAGTCTATGTACACAGTGCTGTACAGCGTTTCTGACCTGTGGTAAATAAAGAGTGTCACTTTTGAAGGGAAACTGGTAAAAATAAATAGAATAGGTAAATGTAAATGAGCTAAGTGTCTGTAAATGGAGTTTTCAAGTAATTTAAAATTTTAAAATTGGTTGCAAGATGGCGGTTTAGGAGCAGCTCAGGATTGCAGCTCCCTGTGAAAGCACAGAGGGTGAGTGGATGCTGCATTTCCAGATGGATCTTTATTGCCCACAGACCAGGAGATTTCCAGGTGGAGGACCCCCACGGGTTGCCAGCATGGCTATTTTCACCGGTGTGTCTATTTTGCTGGAGCCGCAGTGCGGCAGTTCTTCATGCAAAATACACTGGTCTGGTTGCCTTTTTAAGCTGGTGATTGGGGCTCCGGGAAGGCAGAGTCACTCATTCATCTGATTAAACAGAGGACAGAAATAGGGAGCCAGGCCAGGAGATTCCCTGGCAGTGCTGTTGTTTCAGCCGGCGCAGTGGGTTGTCGCACAGGAAATCACAAGGATCCCAGCGCCTTTTCAGCAGGCAACTAGAACACCTGGGAGAGAGTTCACCGTTCAACTTAAAAAAAAAAAAAAAAAAGGCCCTGAGGCAGGGAGCCAGGTGATGAGGCTTGGCGGGTCCCACACCCACAAAACAAAAAACACAAAAAACAGCAATTGGAAACGCCCTGGGTTGAGTTTTACGACAAGCACAGCTGAACCCGGGATGGTCCAGCTCTGTGAGGGAGTGGCGTCCACCATTACCGAGGCACTCCACCCCTACAGAGTTAGTCCGCCATTGCTGAGGCAACACGCCACTACAGAGAGACTCTGCCGTTACAGAGGTGTGCCACCATTGCTGAGGCAGTTCTAACCACACCCATATATATAGGACTGCAGGGAAGTTCACATGGCAGCTGGGCAGAGCCCACAGCAGCTCAGCAAAGCCTCTGCAGGAAGACAGTGACTAGGCTGCCTTCTTGCTGGACAGGACAGCCCTGAAAAAAAAAAAAGGCAGCAGCACAATATAAACTCATAACTAAAGCCCTAACTCCCTGGGACAAAGCACCTGAGAAAAAGAAAGGGATTTAGGAGTTCTGCTGTAGCAGACTTAAAAGTACCTGCCCAGCAGCTCTGAAAAATGGAGCTCACAGCTCAGCACTTGAGCTCCTATAAAGGACAGACTGTCTCTTCAAGCAGCTCCCTGACCCCCATATATCCAAAGAGTCACCTCACAAAGGTCTGATCAGACTGACATTTGGCGGGCATCATTCTGGGACAAAGATAGCAGAAGAAACCAGTAGCAACCCTTACTGTTCTGCAACTGCTGCAGGTGATCCCCAGGCAAGCAGAGCCTACAGCAGAGAGGCCAGACTGTTGGAAGGAAAACTAACAAACAGAAATAACTTCATCATGAACTGGATGTCCACTCAGAGACCCAATCTGAAAATCAGCAACTACAAAGACGACAGGTGGATAAATTCACAAAGATGGGAAGAAACCAGCTCAAAAAGGAGGAAAACACCCGAAAGCAGAATTCCTCTCCTTGTGCAAGGGATCACAACTCCTCACCAGCAAGGGAACAAGACTGGATGGAGAATGAATGTGATGAAATGACAGAATCACACCTCAGAAGGTGGGTAATGAGAAACTTCTGTTGAGTTAAAAGAACATCTTCTAACCCAATGCAAAGAAACTAAGAACCTTGAAAAAAGATTTGATGAAATGATAGGTGTACCTGAATGGGATGAAGAGAATGAATCCAAGCTGGAAAATACTCTTCAGGATATTATCCAGGAAAACTTCCCCAACCTAGCAAGGCAGGGCAGTATTCAAGTCCAGGTAATACAGAGAACACCACAAAGATATTCCTCAAGAAGAGCAACCCCAAGGCACATAATCATCAGATTCACTAGGGTTGAAATGAAGGAGAAAATACTAAGGGCAGCCAGAGAGAAAGATCAGGTTACCCACAAAGGGAAGCCCATCAGACTCACAGCAGATCTCTCGGCAGAAACCCTACCAGCCAGAAGAGAGTGGGGGCCGATATTCAACATCCTTAAAAGAACTTTCAACCCAGAATTTCATATCCAGCCAAACTAAACTTCATAAATGAAGGAAAAATAAAACCCTTTGTGAACAAGCAAGTACTCAGAGATTTTGTCACCACTAGGCCTGCTTTACAAGAGCTCCTGAAAGAGGCACTACACGTAGAAAGGAACAACCAGTACTAGCCACTCCAAAAACATACCAAATGGTAAAGAGCATCAACAAAATGAAGAATCTGCATCAACTAACAGGGAAAATAGCCAGCTAGCTTCAAAATGGCAGTATCAAATTTCCACAGAACAACATTAACCCTAAATGTAAGTGGACTAAATGCCCCTTTCAAAAGACACACAGTGGCAAATTGGTTAAAAAGCCAAAATCCATCAGTGTGCTGTTTCCAGGAAACCCATCTCACATGCAAGGATACACAAAACCTCAAAATAAAGGGATGGAGGAAGATTTACCAAGTAAATGCAGAGCAAAAAAAAAAAAAAGCAGGAGTTGCAGTTCTCGTCTCTGATAAAATAGACTTTAAAGCAACAAAGATCAGAAGAGACAAAGAAGGACATTACATAATGGTAAAAGGATTGATGCAACAAGAAGAGTTAAGGATTCTAAATATATACACACCCAATACAGGAGGACCAAGATACATAAGGCAAGTTCTTAATGACTTACAAAGAGATTTAGACTCCCACACAATAATAAAGACTTTAACACTCCTTTGTCAATATTAGACAGATCAACCAGACAGAAAATTAACAAGGATATCCAGGACTTGAATTCAGACCTGGAACAAGAAACTTAATACACATTTATAGATCTCTTCTTCCCAGATCCCCAGAATATACATTCTTCTCAGCACCACATCACACCTACTCTAAAATTGACCACATAATTGGAAGTAAATCACTCCTCAGCAAATGCAAAAAAGTGGAAATCATAACAAACAGTCTCTCAGACCACAGTGCAATCAAATTAGAACTTGGGATTAAGAAACTAACTCAAAACCGCACAGCTTTATGGAAACTGAACATCTGATTCTTGAATGCTGACTGGATAAACAATGAAATGAAGGCAGAAATAAAGATGTTCTTCAACACCAATGAGAACGAAGACACAACATACCCAAATCTCTGGGACACATTTAAAGCAGTTCTAGAGGAAAATATATAGAAATAAGTGCCCACCTGGGAAGCAAGGAGAGATTCAAAATTAACACCCTATCGGGGCCCAAAGTGGCTCCGGCCGGATGTCGTGGCGCTTGCAAAGGCGAGGCCAAGAGTTCAAGGCCAACCAACCTCAGCAACCTTACAAGCTCTCAATGATTGGCAAAAAAAAAAAAAAAAAAAAAAAAAAAAAAAATTAACACCCTATCATCAAAATTGAAAGAGCTAGAGGAGCAAGAAATAGATACTTCATTTGACCCAGCAATCTCATTACTGGGTATATATCCAAAGGATTATAAATTGTTCTACTATAAGGACATAAGCACACAAATGTTCATTGCAGCACTGTTTGCAATAGTAAAGACCTAGAACCAGCCCAAATGCCCATAGATGATAGACTAGACAGGGAAAAAGTGGCATATATACACCATGGCATATTATGCAGCCATAGAAAACAATGAGTTTGAGTCCTTTGTAGGGGACATGGATGAACCTGGAGACCATCATTCTCAGCAAACTGACACAAGAACAGAAAATGAAATAATGTATGTTCTCACTCATAGGTGGGTGTTGAACAATGAGAACACATGGACACAGGGAGGGGAGCACTACACACTGGGGTCTGTTGGGGGAATAGGGGAGAGATAGCATGGGGAGAAATGCCAGATGTGGGTGAAGGGGAGGAAGGCAGCAAATCACCCTGCCACGTGTGTACCTATGCAGGTATCTTGCATGTTCTTCACATGTACCCCAAAACTTAAAATGCAATTTAAAAAATTAAAAAAAGCTTTTAAAGTTAAGTACTAAATTTTCATTAAATGTTTAGATCATTTCTAATTAAGATAAATTATAATAAAACATTTCTGAAAATTATAATATGGTTCTCATTTACCAAATGCTGAAATGTGACAGTTTAAATTGTTTGCTAAAATTTAAGGTTATTAGGAGTTAAAAACTTTTGTTTTTTTTTGGTTCACTGCAAATTCTACCTCCCAGGTTCAAGCAATTCTCCTGCCTCGGCCTCCGGAGTAGCTGGAATTGCAGGTGTGTGGTATCACACCCGGCTGATTTTTGTAATTTTAGTGAAGATGGGGTTCCATTGTGTTGCCCAAGCTGGTCTCAAGTTTCAAGCCTCAGGTGATATGCCTGCCTCAGCCTCCCAAAGTGCTGGGATTACAGGCATGAGCCACTGCACCCAGCCTGAAAATTCTAATTTTTATATAATTCTATATGCAAAATGTGCCCAAAAATGTAAGTTTTTTAATGGAAATAATTAGAAAATGGCATTATAATGTGGGCTTTTTTGATAAAAGGAATAATTTTATCTAATTTGGAGGTTATTTAAAGGTTGATTCAAAATATGGATTTAGGAAGGAAATAGAAACAAGGCAGAAAAAAGTAAGTAGAAAAGAGATGTAAAGAAATTTATGGATATGACACTATATGCTTGGTTAAAAAAGTGAAAAAGAGGGCCGGGCGCAGTGGCTCAAGCCTGTAATCCCAGCACTTTGGGAGGCCGAGGAGGGTGGATCACGAGGTCAAGAGATCGAGACCAACCTGGTCAACATGGTGAAACCCCAAACCCCATCTCTACTAAAGATACAAAAAATTAGCTGGGCATGGTGGCGCGTGCCTGTAATCCCAGCTACTCAGGAGGCTGAGGCGGGAGAATTGCCTGAACCCAGGAGGCAGAGGTTGCGGTGAGCCGAGATCGCGCCATTGCACTCCAGCCTGGGTAACAAGAGCAAAACTCCGTCTCAAAAAAAAAAGTGAAAAAGAAATAATTTTATATGAAAAGAAATCTCGTATGGTAAATTTCTGTCTTAACTAAAATGAATGGCTATTTAAGAAAGAGGAAGCATAGGACAGCAGAAAGTCTTAAGCATTTCATTGATGCACTGAGTAAGTCATTATAAGGTTCATGAAAAAACTTTATGAAATAAATTTTGTGGCCAGGTGCAGTGACTCACACCTGTAATCCTAGCACTTTGGGAAGCTGAGGCAGTTGGATCACCTGAAGTTGGGAGTTTGAGACCAGGCTGACCAATATGGAGAAACCCAATCTCTGCTCAAAATACAAAATTAGCCGGGCATTGTGGTGCATGCCTGTATACCACCACATAGTGCATTCCTGTAATCCCCGCTTTTTGGAAGGCTGAGGCAGGAGAATCACTTGAACCTGGGAGGCAGAGGTTGCAGTGAGTCAAGATCATGCCGTTGCACTCCAGGCTCGGCAACAAGAGTAAAACTCTGTCTCAAAAAAAAAAAAAAAAAAAAAAAAAAAATTGCATGTGATCCAGTTGGCAATAATTAAAAGGAAATTTTTATGTCTTCCTAAAGATTGAGCTTTGATATTAAAATTACATTAACACAAAACTAGATATTTTTTTCTCATGTTAGAACAACAGTTTTCTTAAATTGTTGATTTGATCTTAATAACATTGCAAAAGATTTGGATTTCTAATTCTGAAATCGTTTTCTTTCTGAAACTTGTTTTTATTTAGATAATTCTCACGTTATCTGTGTTAGATTTTTGATTACTTAACAAAATGAATCTTTAAAAGGATTGATTTTTACATCATCCAACTTTTTGTATTGATTTTGAAGTCTTTTGATTATCGCTCTGATTAAATGAACAACTATTATTTAACAATAAGGTATGATTCTGTTATGGTGAACTGTTTCGAACCTTTTGACATCTTTGGCAGGTTCCCCAGGATCAAAATCCTAAGTTAAGTCTTATTGCCTTAAACTTAATTGTAAGGTTATCTAGTTGGGCCCCTGGAGAGTTTCAGAGATAATCTCATCTTACAGAGATAATGAGTGATTGGACTTATTTGGTAAACTGTATGGGAGTCATTGTCAAATGATAAATAATATCAAATTTTCTTTTAGTTGCATTTATGGGTATGTTATTGATGTCAATGTTAGAAAAGTATGCAGATTCATTAAAAATGTAATATTAGTAGTCATAATTTTGGTTATGTTAAATCTTTTCTAAAGTTATATTTGTATACATTATTAACATAAATATTCATACAATGTAAGTATTCAAGAATATGTGAAACTTATTAAAATCTGATGGTTCTGGAAAAAAAAAAAAAAAAGAATGCCACTTTCTAACAGATACCGAAGCCCCAGGTTTATCTTAGAATGTCAAGAGGAGAGAAAATCTACCCAACTCAAATCCTTGATGGCACAAATCCATGTTTTAAATGTTATCTGACATTCATTCTATGGAACACAATTCCCTCAAAGCCAATTTAAAACATATGTTAAAAAAAATTATTCCTGTTTCACTCTATACAAATAATCTGGCTAAGTATATAATAAAGCAAACCAACTGTACCATGATTTGTCTTTAGCAAAATTGGAAACTGGAGAGAGAAAAATTGTTTCAAAGACCTGTGGTACACCTGTTAGATTCTAGACTTGCCTAATGTTTTTAATTTTTTTTTTTTTTTTTGAGATGGAGTTTTGCTGTTGTTACCCAGGCTGGAGTTCAATGGCGCAATCTCAGCTCACCGCAACCTCCGCCTCCCAGGTTCAGGCATTTCTCCTGCCTCAGCCTCCCAAGTAGCTGGAATTACAGGCACGCACCACCATGCCCAGCTAATTTTTTGTATTTTTAGTAGAGATGGGGTTTCACCAAGTTGACCAGGATGGTCTTGATCTCTTGACCTCATGATCCACCCACCTAAGCCTCCCAAAGTGCTGGGATTACAGGCTTGAGCCACCGCGTCCGGCAGTAGTACGAATTTCTTAAGGGGAATGTAACTATTAATAAAATTTTAGCTTTTAATTTCTTTCTATAATCCTCTGTTACTGACTGTAGAGACTGGTGATGTTACTGTGCATATTAAAATAGATTAAAATCACAATAATTTCTTTTTTCCTTTTTTTTTTTGAGACAGTTTCGCTGTTCTGCCTAGGCTGGAGTGCAATTGTGTGTTCTTGGCTCTCTTCAACCTCTGCCTCCCAGGTACAAGCTGTTCTCCTGCCCCAGCCAACCAGTTAGTTCAGATTACAGGCATGTGCCAACATTCTTGAGTATTTTTTTGTGTGTGTGTGTTCAGTAGAGATGGGGTTTTACCATGTTAGTCTGGCTAGTCGCAAACTCCTGAACTCAGATGATCCACCTGCCTTGACCTCTCAAAGTGCTGGGATTACAGGCATGTGTCTCCACGCTGGGCCTCTTACTTATTTTTTTAACATGTAAGTCAGGGGTACCTTTTTTCCTTTTGGGTTATGAAATCGTCTGCAAGATGTTCTGTCCTTGAATTGGAGATTTTTAAGGCTGACATATGCAACTTCTTTATCTTATATAAATGGCCTATAATTTCTTCTCTTAGGAGAAGAAAAGAAAGAGACAAAATAGTAAAGATCTGTTCTGTGTCAAGTATGACAGCCACCACTCGTGGCTCTCCAGTAGAAGGGAATGACAGACAAGGCCAGATTCCTGATGGACAGTCTCAGCTTCTTTCCCACAGAACCAGGTAGGAGTAAGACTGTTGTTTTGGATACTGTGGAATACAAAATAGTGGAACATGTCTGGAATGATTTGTAAAGTAATAATAAAATCTGGTTTTTGTAAGTTACTCTTTAAAAAGTGACTATGGGCTGAGTGTGGTAGCTCATACCTGTAATCACTGCATTTTTAGAGGCTAAAGAGAGGATTGCTTTAGCCCAGGAGTTCAGCAGCAGCTTGGGTAACATGGTGAAACCCTGTCTCTACAGGAAAAAAAAAAATTAGCTGGGCATGGTGGCACATGCTGATAGTCCCATCTACCTGGGAGGCTGAGGCAGGAGCACATCACCTGAGTCCAGGAGGTCAAGACTGCAGTGAGCTGTGTTTGAGCCACCGCACTCCAATCTGGGCAGCAGAATAAGACCCTGTCTCAAAAAATAAAATTAAATAAAGGAAAAAAAGTGACTTTGGCTCTTGGTAAAAGGAAACCTTAATTACTGTACACGGTTGAAAATGTAGCCCTTTCTTTTTCTGTATCTAAGGTCCTATGTGAATCTGAGTGCAAAGTATTAATTTAGTCACTGTAACTAACCTCAGTTGTAAGCACACACTCAAGACAGCTATGTTTATTCAAACCATGTTTTATAAGATTATCTTATGACTCTAACTGCTATAATATCTAAGCCTTAATTTCCATATCTGTAAAACTTGGATAAGTGAAATAATATTTCTAAGAGGCTTAATACAGATTTAATGTCAAAGTTCTGTGTGGACCTCTTTGGGAAAAAAAAATGCTTCTTTTACTATCTTGGTAGATTTTTTGTAAGAGAAAGTACTTATAAATAACTACCTTTTCACTTCTAATATTAGTAATTTGCTTTTACTTTTTTCTAGGGTGACTCATCAATTGCATTGAGCTAATGTTTTCAGGGTTTTGGCATTTTCATTGTAATTTGTATTTTTTTCTTCCTTTTTCATTATTTTGCCTTCTTTAGGTTTTGTTTGCTGCTCATTTTCCAATGCTTTGAGTTACTGTTTTCTTGATATTTGCATTCATATTCATGGTTGCTATTGGTCTAGTTTTCTTATAATGTATTTGGTAGTTGGTACGAGGGTAATGCTTACTCACAGAATGGAGTCAGAGTGTTCCTTTTGCTTTCATCTAGGGTGAAAAAATGGTCAAGAATCGATACGGTTTTATCCATATATATATATATATATATATATATATATATATATTTTTTTTTTTTTTTTTTTTTTTTTTTGGGGACGGAGTTTCACTCTTGTTACCCAGGCTGGAGTGCAATGGTGCGATCTCGGCTCACTGCAACCAACGCCTCCTGGGTTCAGACAATTCTCCTGCCTCAGCCTCCCAAGTAGCTGGATTACAGGCGCGCGCCACCACGCCCAGCTAATTTTTGTATTTTTAGTAGAGACGGTTTCACCATGTTGACCAGAATGGTCTCGATCTCTTGACCTCGTGATTTACCCGCCTCGGCCTCCCAGAGTGCTGGAATTACAGGCTTGAGCCACTGCAGCTGGCCTAGCCTTAAATATTTCATATTAGTTACCACTGAGACTTTCTGGTCATTGCTTTCTTTTTCAGAATATTATTTATTGATTTGCTTTATTTAGCATAGATTACCTGTTCAAATGATCTGTTTCTTTTGTGAGTTTTGAGAGCTTGGGTCTTGCCATGTTGGTCAGGCCCATCTTAAATGCCTGACCTCAGATGATCCACCCACCTTGGCCTCCTACTGTGCTGGGATTACAGGTGTCAGCCACTGTGCCCAGGCACTAGTTCTTTTAAATGAAAGCTTAGATTATTGATTTTAGATATTTGTGTTGTATCGGACCGAGCACAGAAAGTCAACACCAAGACAAAAGTATGCCAAATTGCAGGGTTTATTGCTGGCGACCATGGAGGACTCACGTCTCTCCAACCCGTGGCAGAGAAAGAAGAAAGGCAAGACTTTTTTATACTTACTAAACCACCTTGAGAGCTTTGGGAGTTGGGGTGAGGGGCAGAGAAGAGATGAAAGTGTTCAGAGATTTCGGTGGGCTGTAAATCACCTCCAGGGTAGAGAGAAGGGTGATGGTTTCCGGACATCCAGATGGCTAGGGGGTGTGCTTGACACTTTAAGAGATTTACAGAACTTGAGACAACCCTTTGCTTTCACCTGTCTGGGTAGAAGTTATTTGGCGCCAGAATAGAATTATCCGAGGGTATTTACTCTGGCTATTGCTGATGATCAAAGGCCTGCAATTCTGGCAGTCACAGATAAGGGGAAGTATGCAGTTTTTATCTTTTTGCAAAGTAAATTAGTTTATAGAAACCAAGGTTAGCAGTCCTTGTGAGAAGAATAGAAACAGTTCTGTCTTTTTATAAAATGGCTGTGTACAGGTTCTAACTCTAGGCCAGCTATATCACATATGCATTTAATGGTATGAATTTTTGTCTCAGTCCTGCTTTTGCTGCATTCACAAATTTTAAGTAAAATTTTTACTTTGTGTAGACTTTATTTTTATTTCTTTTGAGATCTCTCTCTCTCTCTCTCTCTGTCTGACTCTTTTTGATGGAATCTCGCTCTGTTGCCCAAGCTGGAGTGCAGTGGGCATGATCTTGGCTCATTGCAGCTGCAGTCTGCCTCTTGGGTACAAGCTATTCTCTTTTTTTTTTTTTTTTTTGAGATGGAGTTTCGCTCTTCTTACCCAGGCTGGAGTGCAGTGGCGCGATCTCGGCTCACGGCAACCTCCGCCTCCTGGGTTCAGGCAATTCTCCTACCTCAGCCTCCCAAGTAGCTGGGATTACAGGCGTGCGCCACCATGCCCAGCTAATTTTTTGTATTTTTAGTAGAGACAGGGTTTCACCATGTTGACCAGGATGGTTCCAATCTCTTGACTTCACGATCCACCCGCCTCGGCTCCCAAAGTGCTGGGATTACAGTCTTGAGCCACTGCGCCCGGCCCAAGCTATTCTCTTGACTCATCCTCTTGAGTAGCTGGGATTATAGGTGTGTGCTACCATGCCTGGCTAATTTTGAATTTTTAGTAGAGATGGGGTTTCACCATGTTGATCAGGCTGGTCTCTAACTCCAGAACTTGTGATATCCACCCAACTTGGCCTCACAAAGTGCTGGGATTACAGGTGTAAGCTGCTGCACCCAGCCATTTCTTTTTCTTTCTAAATAACTCTTGTTACTTAGAAGCATGTTAGTATCCAAATATTTTGGGATTTTCCAATTGTCTTTCCTGCCTTTTTTTTTTTTTTTTTTTAAGAGACGGGGTTTCTCCATGTTGGCCAGGCTGGTCTCAAACTCCTGACTTCAGGTGATCCACCTCCCTTGGTCCCCCAAAGTGCTGGGATTACAGGCATAAGCCACTGCACCTGGCCTTTAAATTGTGATTTAAGCGATTTCTAGTTTAATGCTATTGTGGCCGGAAAGCATGTATTTTCTTATTTTTATTTTAAATTTTATATTAAGGTGTGTTTTATGGGCAGTAGGCAGGCTCTCTTGGTCAGTGTTCCCAGTGCACATTTAAGAAGAATGTGTACTCATTGTCATGGGAGAGGTAATCTAGAGGTATCAGTTAGATTTAGTTGATATATGATGGTGTTGAGTTTCTTAGTTTCTTCTACTGATTTACAAGCTTCTGGAGCTGTCCATTTCTCATGGAAGGTTTTGAACACTTCAGCTAGTGGATTAATCTAGCCCTCTTTGCATTTCTATCAGCTTTTGCCTCACATATTTGGGGGCCATATTGTTAGGACCATATACATTAAAGATTTTGGGTCTTGTGTAGTTGACTCTGTATGTAATGTTTTTGTTTATCCCTGCTAATTTTCCTTTCTCTGAAATTTACTTTGTGAGTTAGTATAGCTAATTTCTCTTTCTTTTGATTAGTAAAGTTTGGTATATATTTCCTCATTCCTTTAATTCTCTTCTATATCTTTATATTTTAAGTGGGTTTCTTGTGGGCAACATATAGTTGGCTTTTGTTTTTAGATCTACTCTGATAATCTTTAACTTGGTATATTGGGGTATTGATATTGAAAATAATTATTGATATAGTTGTGTTAATATTTACTCTATTTGTTATTGTTTTCTCTTTGTTACCTTTATTGTTATTAGTTTGTGTCTTCCATTTTTTCTGCCTCTTTTGGTTGTAATTGAACAATTTATATGTTTTTCCTCTTTTCTTCGCTTATCAATTATATTTTTATTTTTTAAGTATTTTACTGGTTGCCCTAGAATTTGCAATATACATTTACACTAAATCCATAAATCCCCATTGCAATGTGGAGTGCATGTACTATAACAAAATATCTGTAATTGTTTCCTTTTGTTCTTGTATTATTACTGTCTTTCATTTCACTTACACATAGGCTGTAATCATTGACTGCAGTAGCTAATTCTATTTTAATTTATTTTATTATTTTTTGAGACATTTACTTTATTTTTTGATACTTTTTGTAGCCTCTGTCATCCCAGGGTAGAATACGGTAACAAGATCTTAGCTTATGGTAGTAGTGTCGAGCTCCTGGGATGAAGTGTTGTTCCCACATCAATCTCCAAGGTAGCTAGGACTACAGGCATCCCCTAACATGCCTAGCTATTTTACTGTTGTTGTTGTTGTTGTTGTTTTGTAGAGGGTCCACTGTGTTTCTCAGGCTAGTCTCAAACTCCTGGACTCAAGCAACCCTCTCACTTGAGCCCTCCTGAATCACTGCTATTATAGGCAAGAGCAACTGTGCCCAACTGCTGATTTTATTTTAAAGAAACTATTATGTGATAGATCATTTAAGATTAAGAAAAAGAAGAGTTTTTATGTTACTGTCATGCATTCCTTATAGAATGCTTTTCTTTTGAAGATGTTTCTGTTGTATATCATTTTTTCGTTCTCTGAAAAACTTGCAAAGTAGATACATTGACAACAAATTATCTCAATTTTAGTCTGAGAAAGTCTTTATTTCTCCTTCACTTTTGAAATACATTTTGCAGAATACAGAATTATAGATTAGTAGTTGTTTCCTCTTTGCACATCTAAATATTTTATTCTGGTGTCTTGCTTGTATGATTTCTTAGACAAAACCCGGTATAATTCTTATTGTTACTTTGGTTTTAGATAAGATATTGTTTGCCTTTAGCATCGTTCAAACTTTTTATTTTTGATTTTCTGCACTTGGAATTTCTTTCTAGATGTGATCTTTTGTTTGGTTCTTTTTGGATTTATCGAGCTTGGAATTTTCTGAGCTTCCTGAATCAGTTGTTTGTTGTGTGGCATTATTTGGGGGAATTATTCAGTCATGATTACTTCAAATACTGCTGGTTTTCCCTGTCTCTCTCTCTCTTTTTTTATTTTGCTATTTCCATTTACATGTAAGTTGTTTTGTCAAGCAACTTTGCTGTTATCTAATGTTTTTGAATAGTCTCTTTATTTGCAGCCTATTTTTCTCTGCTTTTTAGTGTTTGAAGTTTAAGCTTTTAATGAGTGCATGTTAAAACACAGGAATGAAGACGTCACTCATTCCTGTTACAGTGTTTTTGATGTATACCATTTCACCTTGATTCTTTTTTAGAATTTCTGTCTCTCTGCTTACGTTAGTTGTCTTTTTTCTCATGTCATCTGCTTTATTCATTAGAGCCCTTAGTACATTTGTGGCAATTATTTTAAATTTCTATCTGATAAATCTTTTTATGTGGAGACAAGCTATCACTCTGTTTCCCTGGCTGGAGTGTGGTAGCATAATCTTGGCTCACCACAATCTCCGTCTCCTGATCTGAAGTGATTCTGCCACATCAGCCTCCCAGGTGGCTCAGACTTTCAGGTATGTGCTACCATGCCAGGCTGAGTTTTGTGTTGTTTTGTAGAGATAGGTTTTTACCATGTTGCTCAGCATAGTCTTAAACTCTTGAATTCAAGATGTCTACCTGCAGTCGCCTCCCAAAGTGCTGGGATTAAAGAAAAGGCTTGAGTAACTGTGTCCAATCTCCATCTGATAAATTGAACATTCTTGTTATTTCTGAGTGTGATTTTGTTTGCTCTGTCTCTTCAAACAGTTTTTTTGCTGTTTAGTATGCACTGTAATTTTTTCTTGAGAGGTGCACATAAAGGACTATATAGAAAGAAATCTTGGCAGATGGCCTATAGTAATGTGCTGGTAAGGTAAGGTATTTTGGGAGGGGAAGCAATCTGTAATCTAAATCTCAGTGTCTTAGTATACCTGTGGCTCTTGGGCTGTGTCCTAGGTGAAACATGACAGATACAGGGAGGTGGAATTGGGATTTTTTAGTTCTATGTAGAATGCTATGGCAGGCTAGAGTTGAGTATTTCTCTTCCCCTAGGTTACTTAGGCATAAAAAAAAAACCTTAGTAGGCGAGGTAAACTAGTTTCTCATGAGGGCTTACTTGTTAAATAGTACAGAATGCTCTTCTGAATTTCAAAATGGCTGCTTTGCATCTTTCCCTCCTAGAAGCTCAAGAGGACTTCTTTATGATCTTTTCAGGAAGAAGTTAAAAAAATTGTGCATTCCCATAAAATTGGGCTTCTTGGTAGTTTTTAACTTGCATTGAATACTTTATACCAGGAGCCTTCAATAATGCTTTAATTACAGCTTAGGTTTTCACACCTTGGGACTGGTTGCCGCAGAGGTTTCAGATCTACTCAGATTTTTAATTTCTTCATAGCTTGTTCTTGGTAGTTGTATGCATGTAGAAATATGTCCTTTTATCCAGGTCATGCACTTTGCTGGGATACAGTGGTTCATAGAATGCAATGATAATCCTTTTAATGTTTTATAAAATTTATAGTCCTCTTTTATTTCTAATATTAATTATTCAACTCTTCTCTTTTTCTTAGTCAATCCTGCTAAAGGTTTGGCTTTTTTTTTGAAGAACAGAATTTTGATTGTATTGCTTTTTCTCAGTTGTTTTTCTAGTCTCTGTTTTGTTTACATCTCTGCTAATTTCTACCCTGTTTTCTTTTGCTTATGGTAATGTGTCACTTAATGAAGGCAGTATGTTCTGAGAAATGCATTGTCAGGTGATTTCACTGTCTTGCAGACATTTTGCATTCACACAAACCTGGGTGGTAAAACTTACTACACATGTAGGCTAGTTATTGCCATAGGCTACTGACCTGTTAGCATGTGTTGAATTACAAACACAGTAGGTGTTTGTAATATAATGGTAAGTTCTAAGTGAAAAAAATTACTAAAAATGTAATATTTCAATATGAATTATTAGACGACCATATACATAATTCATCTTGACTGAAACATTTTGTGGAATGTGAATGTATTTTGTTATTCTTTAGTAGTCTTTTTTTTTTTTTTTTTTGAGGTGGAGTCTTGATCTATGGATAGGCTGGTGTGTAGTGGTGAGATCTTGGCTCACTGCAACCTCCACCTCCTGAGTTCAAATAGTTCTCTTGCCCCAGCCTCCCAAAATAGTTGGGACTACAGGCGTGAACCACCATGCCTAGCTAATTTTTGTATTTTTAGTAGAGACAGCATTTCACCATGTTGGCCAGGATGGTCTAGGTCTCTTGACCTCGTGATCTGCCTGCCTTGGCCTCCCAAATTGCTGGGGTTACAGGCATGAGCCACTGTGCCTGGCCCCCAGCCTCCTTTTAATAGATTTTTAAGGTGTAAATTTTGGTTGTTGATTTGAGATCTTTTTTTAAAGTGCTTTGTAAGTTTCCCTCAATACTGCTTATGCTGCATCCCATAAGTTAGGTATTTATTTTTTTTTTCATTTTAATTTGTCTCAAATATTACAGTTTCTATTAAATTTTTCTGCTTTGACAGATGGGTCTTTTTTTGACACAAGTCTCATACTGTGGCCAGGCTGGATTGCAGTGGCAAGAGATGTTAGCTCACTGCAACTTTTGCCTCCCAAGTTCAAGCGATTCTCCTGCCTCAGCTTCCCTAGTAGCTGGGATTACAGGTGTGCAACACTATGCACAGGTAATTTTAGTAGAGTCATGGTTTCACCACGTTGATCAGGGTGGTTTCAATCTCTTGACTCCCTGATCTGACCACATTGGCCTCCCTAAGTGCTAGGATTACAGGTGTGAGCCACTGCACCCAACCCTAATGCATGTGTCATGTAAATGTATTGTTTAAACTCTACTTATTTATGGATTTTTCAGTTTTTCTTTTGCTACTGATTTCTACTTTCATTGTATCCTGATCGTAAAAGAAACTTTGTATAAGTCTTCTTTTTTTTTTTTTTTTTTTTTGAGACAGAGTCCGGCTCTGTCACCCAGCCTGGAATGCAGTGGCATGATCTCGGCTTACTGCAACCTCTGCCTCCCAGGTTCAAGCAATTCTCCTGCCTCTGCGTCTTGAGTAACTGGGATTATAGGCACCCACCACCATGGCCAGCCAATTTTTATCTTTTTGGTAGAGATGGGGTTTTGCTATGTTGGCCAAGCTGGTATCCAATTCCTGACCTCAGGTGATCTACCTGCCTCAGCTAGGATTGCAAGGCTTGAGACACCACATTTGGCCTGTATAAGTCTTCTTATATTTGTTAAGATTTGTTTTGTGGTATTATATCATTCATATGAAACATTCATATCCTGATGAATGTTTCATGTGCCCTTAACAAGAATGTGTATTCTGCTACTATTGTATATGTAGAGCAGGAATCCCCAGTCTCTGGGTCGAACCAGTAACATGCTGAGGCCTGTTAGGAAACAGGTTCTACAGCATCAGGCAGGTGAGCGAGCATTACCACCTTAAAACCACCTCCAGGCTGGGCGCGGTGGCTCAAGCCTGTAATCCCAGCACTTTGGGAGGCCGAGGCGGGTGGATCACGAGGTCAAGAGATCGAGACCATCCTGGTCAACATGGTGAAACCCCATCTCTACTAAAGATACAAAAAATTAGCTGGGAATGGTGGCGCGTGCCTGTAATCCCAGCTACTTAGGAGGCTGAGGCAGGAGAATTGCCTGAACCCAGGAGGCGGAGGTTGCAGGTTAGCCGAGATTGCGCCATTGCACTCCAGCCTGGGTAACAAGAACGAAACTCCGTCTCAAAAAAAAAAAAAAAACCACCTCCTGTCACATCAAGGACACTATTAGATACTCACATAGGAGCACAAACCCTATTGTGAACTGTGCATATGAGGGATGTAGACTGCATGCTCTTTATGAGAAATCTAGTATCTGATAATCTGAGGTTTTATCCCGTATCCTTCCACCGTTCCACTAGCTCCATCCATGGAAAAATTTATTAATTATTGTTGTTAATTTCTTACTGTGTCTTATTTATAAATTTAACTTTATAATACAGATGTATGGATAGGCTTAACTGGGACTGGGGGCCATTTCCTCACCTCAGTCAGAGAAACTGGTCTAAAAGAGAGGGAAGAAAAAGTCGTGGTGGTAAGTTTTATGACCTAGCCTCACAAATCACATTGTCATTTCTACAGTGTCTCCACCTTTATATTCTAGGCCAGAAACACACCAGAGGGTTATGTTCATGTAACACCGTTATTCTGAAAGTTTACTTGTATTATTACCTTTCCATTTTAGGGAATATAACTATTTTCTCAGTGGGCAGAATGGGTTGGTTAATTCAAGCTTAGAGACTATAGAATCAGACCTAGGTAAGATTCAGTGGTCTTCTGTTTTGTTCTTGTTACTTTTCAATGGATTATCCTGGGGCTTTTCCCTCTGTTGATGTCAAATTATGGTTCATGTGAGTATGCTGAAATGTTTCACTGTTTTTAGAGGACTCCATTAGGTTTTATTATTCCCAACTATGGCACTTGAATGTCCAGAGTATATATCCTGATGGGTAATCAAAGTTTGTGCTTCAAGCTATGTAAATAATGTGTTAAAGTTCTGCCAGAGTTCATCTTCCCACACTTTCTGTGACTTTCCACCTGGATTTGCAGTGGATTTTGAATTAGTTCTAAGCCTGCTGCCCATATCCGCTGTAGGTATAGTTGTATTGGAGTGAAATAACTATTTGCATTTATCTTGTCTCTATGTTTCTGGATATTCCATTTTTCTTACCCTGGTAGCTTCTGCAATTTTTTTAAACAAGCAGTTAATTTTAGCCACTTTTCAGTGATAGGCAAATGCAGCAATCTTTCGCTAAGTATCACATCTGACTTGGAAGGTGAAGCCCATGTGTATGGTACTTTTGTTTTGCCTTTTTCTTTGATTTCCTTAAGTAGAAATAGGGTCTCCCTATGTTGCCCAGGCTGGTCTCAAACTCCTGGATTTAAGCATTCTTCCTGTCTTCATGTCCCAAAGTGCTGGTATTATGGATGTGATAAGCCATAAAGAACCATGCCACACTCCAGCTTCTGTCATGAGGCTGGAGTGTAGTGGTGCAGTCTAGGCTCACTACAGCCTCCACCTCTGAGGTTAAAGTGATTCTCCTGCCTCACCCTCAAGATTACCTGGAATTACAGGTGTGCACCACCACACCCAGCTAATTTTTGTAGTTTTAGTAGTGCCTGGGTTTCACCATGTTGGCCAGGCTGGTCTTAATCTCCTTACTTCATGATCCACACAAAGTGCTGGGATTACAGGCACGGCCATTTCTTTTGCTTTTTAAATTTCTATTTGTTTGGCTACATACAGTAAATGTCACTTGGTAAGCATAACATGCCAGCATTGTGTTTAACAAAGACTTGTAACCACCAGTATAATGAAGATGTAAAATATAAAAATTTATTTTATATTTTTATATTTTAGGTTTGCAGTTCCTGGAACTACTGATCTGCTCTTCATTTGTATGGTTTGTCTTTTTCTTTTCTTTTCTTAAATAGAGACAGGGTCTCTCAGTATTTCCCAGTTTAAGCAGTTTTTCCGTCTTCCGCCACAAAGTAACTGGTATTACAGATAACGAGCTACCATGCCACATAGTTTATCTTTTCTAAACTCTCATATAAACATCATGCTGAGTTAATCTTTGGAGACTTGGCATTATGCATTAGTATTCTTCCACGTTGTTACATGCAAAGGTTTTTCCTGTTAATTACTAAGTGGTATTTTATTGCATAAATTTAGTAGTTTGTTTGTTCATTGCCTGTTGAAGGATAGTTGGGTGACTGAAAGACTGAAAAAGTTGACTGAAAAAGAAATAAATAACAAAAACTGAAATTTGGGTTTTAAAATCCTGCAATAAGGAAAACATAGGCAAGTTCTATTCAACATTTAAGAAGAAATAAGGTCAATTCTATACAGTATCTTCCAGACACACTTTTCGATTTAATTGTTCCTAAAACATAATTGGTATTTCTTAGGAAGAAGATTTATATGTTGCTTACATTAAATATTTTAATCTCTTTAATGATGAGGTGTTAATTCATGATATTTTGGAGTATCCAACTTGATTGCCTTTTCTTGTATGTCTCTCTCAAGGGAAACTGAGGAAGAAGTAAAATAACAGCAATAGGAATCCATAATCACTAGTTAGGAATTTTTATATATAAACTTTATATATAAAAATATATATATGTTATATATATTTTATATATATAACAAATATATATATATAATGTTCCTATTATTAAGGAACATTGAGTTTTTTGGAAAAGGTTGTGAATCTGTAATTATAATCTATAATTCATACAAATAAGAGTTTAAGAAATCAGGTTTCTACAGAATTTTTGTAACACATATTTAAACTAAGTTATGTGAAGCAGAGTTGATGAAAACACTGTGAAGTAAACACAAACATGAATTTGAGGGTTAAGATTAGTGCTACCTTTTATAATATAGTTATAAAATGTCAGTAGCCTTAAAAAGAATTATTTTGTTTATTTAGTAATTTTACTTCAATATCCTCTCTTTAAGGATATTGTTTATTATGATTGTATTTATTAACAGTGAACATGACAAAACATATCCTCTAATTTTTACTTAGTTGACTCATGCAGTACTGTGTAGCCTTAGTTGGTTTTTTAAAAGATTCTTAGTCATGAGGGAAAATACTCCGGTATTAACAAAATAAAATTAAAAAAAAAATAGATAAACAATATGACCTCTGTTTTATTAAATATTTGGACATATTTATATGGATACTTAAAAATAGATATTTTTCCTTAATCTGTGGTTTAAAGTTGGAATATTTAATTTTTAATTAAGACCTCATCACCTGATTCTTCCAATGAGAATTCCATAGCTGCTCCTACCCTAGATGAAGAAGGGCAAGGTGATGCCCACCACAGTATGAAGATGAAGAACCTGCCTTTATACATAGTGAGCTGGCAAAGCTGGATGACATGATCAACAGGCAGGTTTGTTTGGAATTGTTTTGTTAATGGATGTAATAAACTAGAAAAGGACAGCTGCTTACTACTGGCATTGTAACTAGTAGTACATGAGAAAAAGAAAAGAGTAGTTGTAGTGCTTCAAGTCTTACAATTTTAATAGCCTTAACATTTTAGTCATAGCGGAACACTTTGCAGCTCATTGTACTTAATTCAGGCATTTCTTATAGATTTAAAATAATGGAAGGTAATGACAACATGAATACAGTTTCAGATTAATGGTGCTCTGTGTCATGTTTTTGTGTTTCTAGGATAGATATATAGGTAGTTCTTTTGTTTTGAATGTCTTTGTTATGAACTTTATACCAGAGTTTTGGATGACTTTTCTCAATTGTGGAATATCCATTTGCTACAGCAGAGACATTATTGCAGCTTGTATTGCTTCTTTCTCTGTTTCATTTGGTGGTTGCTGATTTCTGTTAGAGTATATTTTTCATAAGACTAGAAAACTGAAACTGTTAGTAAATCCTTAGTGGTAGGGAGAAAAGATTTTATATATATATATATATATATATATATATATATATATATATATATATATATATGAAACAAGAAGCAGAGAATAAATTTACCTTTAACAGATTATATGTAATAAGGCATCTTGTAAAAAAACAGATTATTTGGGAATTTTTGCTGTCTCTTAGCACAAGAATTAAGGGACAGATGAAAGAAAGTTGTTTCTGTGGAGTAGTGGGTTAGTTAGTAGACATAGTTGCAAAAAGCTGAACATTTTCTGAAACTAAGGAATGTATCAGGTGAGTGTGTGGTGGTCATTGCATCACTTTTTAATATAGGAGTATACTTAATGATGACATAGAGAGTTTCTGTATTGACTTCTGATGGGTGAATGTGCCTATGACAATAGGTTTAGAGGCCCACAGCTGAGGTGTGATCTTTAGGAAAAGATGAGATAAATGTCTTGTTGAGATCTCCTAATTTCTTATGTCTTTATGAAGGGGAGTAAACAAAATGTTTGTCACACTGTGTCTTCTCACTAATAAATATGAGCCCCCAAAGAGCATATTCCTACTGAAAAAAGGTATACATTGAATTGATAATTGAATAGCTTAGTTTTAGCATTCTTTGGAAGCTATTAAAATAATTCCTTGCCATTGCTCTATCTCATTTGACAGTGCCTAAAAAAATTCTGTGTGTAGACACTATAGATGATGTCTTTTAATTTTTCAATGTAGATAATTTGCCCACTTATTTTCAGAAGTGTTTATGGTGAATATAATATAGTCGAAATTTCTCACTTTTTCATAGCACAGTAATTATAGTAGGTAATTATTTATAGTGTTTCATCAGTGTGCAACCAGTAAAGCCTCTTTTTGTTTTGTAATAATTCTTAGGCCTCGATGGGTGGTTCCTGTTTTGCCAAAAGGGGAATTAGAAGTGCTTTTAGAAGCTGCTATTGATCTTAGTATAAAAGGTGAGTTTGGATGTAGGTTTTCTATTATATGTGCTACCACATATACTTACCTTATTTTTAAAGGCTTTTCTCTCCTCTGTTGTAAAGGTGCTATGATTATTCCTAGTTTATGTCACAAAGCTTTTCTGGTAAGGATTATTTTGCATACACACATGCATATTATATATACATAATGCGTATACACACACACACACACAATACACATTACATTATTTTGCATACACACATGCATATTATATATACATAATGCGTATACACACACACACACACACACACACACACACACACACACACAATACACATTACGTACTCCCCTATAGCAAAGGTTCATAGAACTCTTTAGATAGCTTTTAGGGATATCTCAAGCCATTTTAAATGTTGTGAAGAATTTTATGTGTATAATCATATTTCTTAAGGTGAGAATATATATTTTAAATGTTTAAAAAGTTAGCAGATATTTTCCAGAATATGATAGTTCTAAAGTCTTTAATGTGCATTAAAGCATATTTTACAGTTAAAAAGTGCTAGAGGTTACTGTATGATGTCATATATATTTAGTGACTTTTTGCACTTATGTTATATGTAGTTGAGAAATAAGTTAATTTGCAAATAATTTTGCCAGTGATTTTGTTTATTTATTTATTTTTGACATGAAGTTTTCCTCTTGTTGTCCAGGCTGAAAGATAATGGTGCAATCTCCTCAGCATCCCAGGTTCAAGTGATTTTCTTGCCTTAGCCTCCCTACCCTGGGATTATATGTGCCAGCCACCATGCCCAGCTAATTTTTGGTATTTTTAGTAAAGACAGGGATTCATCATGCTGGGCAGGCTAGTGTTAAACTTCTGACCTCAGGCAATCCACCTGGCCTCCCAAAGTACAGGGATTACAGATGTAAGGAGTAGGCCTAGCCTTTTTTTTTTTTTTTTTTTTTGAGATGGAGTCTCACTGTGTCACCCAGGCTAGAGTGCAGTGGTGTGATCTCAGCTCACTGTAACTCCGCCTCCCGGGTTCAAGCGATTCTCCAACGTCAGCCTTTCAGGTAGCTGGGACTACAGGTGTGTGCCACTGCATTTGGCTAATTTTTTTTGTATTTTTAATAGAGATGGGTTTTACCGTGTTAGCCAGCCTAGTCTGAAACTCCTGACCTCAGGTGATCTGCCTGCCTTGGCCTCCCAAAGTGCTGGGGTTACAGGCATGAGCCTCCATGCCCAGCCAGCAATAATTATTTAAACCTGGCATGTTTGACTTACTGAAAAGCCAGTGAATCAAAGAACATGTACTGAGAAAAGTCCTATCTCTTTTTTACATGAAAATCACTATTTCACTAATACTGAGTGTATATGTTTTATAAACTGTCTAGCTCACATGTTTAGCTTTTCTTTCTTCTTAACATAGAGTTAAACAGTTTTTCTCAAAAAGAAAAAGTCTTAAAAGATAAAGCCTTGTTTTTTCAAAAAAGCAACCTATGAAGAAAATTTGATATTTTTACTGTTAGCCACAGTAAGAGCTCTGGGTTTGAATGGAACATTTTGGATGATTTTGTTGTAATTCTAGGTGCAGTAAAATTAGTGGACGAGCAGTTTTTATAATACTCTGTATTTTTTTTTAAGAACTCGAAGGTTGTAAGAAAGCTCAGAAACATTTAATTTTTGTGCTATTCAACAGGAACTTAATTGTCAGTGTTATTAGGCAAATATTTAATTCCTTTGGTATCCTGTAAGTGTTTCTGATGCTAAGTCTGACTCTGTGGTTGATAATTTTGTTTAACTAATAATAACTATCCTATAATCATTTAACAACCATGATGTTGTTTTATTGATCTTATCTTATAAACATGTGATCTAGTAACCTTTGAAAATATATTGTCAGATTGAAAATATTTCTTGTCATTTAAATTTCTTTTGTTAATTGTATAGTTATTCATTAACTCAGCAAATGTCAAGGACTTCTGTTCTAGGTATGTTCTAGGTTCTAACACTACAAAGTGAACAAAAACTGGAAGTGATATTTCATTCAATAGCATTGATATTCAGTGGATGTATGTCATTTGCAGGGACTTTTTCTCAGTTATTTTTTCTGGGATTATGATTACTGTAAAACACTGTAAAATTAAACTGGTTTAAATGATATAGGAGTGTGTATATATTTAAGCTTAAGATAACCTTGGTGTGTATATGTTTTGAGTTGCTTTAAGAGTTACAGGTTTTCTGGCTGAGTGTAGTGGCTTGTTTCTGTAATCCCAGCACTTTGGGAGGCTGAGACAGGAAGATTACCTGAGGTCAGCAGTCTGAGATCAGCCTGGCCAGTATGGCAAAATGCTGTTTGTACTCAAACTACAAAAAGTAACCAGGTGATGCATGACTGTAATCCCAGCTAAGGTTGCAGCCAGCTGAGATTGTACCCTGGACTTTAGTCTGGGAAACAGAGCAAGATTGTTTCCAAGAGTTACAAGTTTTTTTTTTTTATATATATATTGGAGGCATATGGATCTTGCTTTTCTTAAATCAGGTAAAAGTAAAAAGAAAAAAGAAACTTAGGATTCATCTCTTAAACATTAAAAGTCTGATGTCATATTTTCAACCTGTTTCAGTTAGTTACATTGCTTGATTTGAGGTAGCTTTATACAACTGTTTCTAGAATTTACTGAATATTATATTTCATTCCTTTTTCTGAAATCCCATATTTTTGCACCTTTTTTTGTTTTAGTTTTTGAGTTGGAGTCTTGCCCTGTGGCCCTGGCTGGAGGACAGTGGCTCGACCTCAGCTGACTGCAACCTCCGCCTCCCAGGTTTAAGTGATTCTCCTGCCTCAGCCTCCTGAGTAGCTAGGACTACAAGCGCCTGCCACCATGCCCAGCTAATTTTTGTATATTTGTTAGTGGAGACAGGGTTTCACCATGTTGGCCAGGATGGTCTCAATCTCCTGACCTCATAATCTGCATGCCTCGGCCTCTCACAGTACTGTGATTGCAGGCATTAGCCACTGAGTCTGGCCATTTTTTTCACTTTTTTGACATTTTATAACGTCATGTCTCATTTCGAAAACTGTAACACTACTAGTGAATTGGAGACCATAATAGTTTCTAGCAATTTATTGTGTTTAGTACTCATATAATTGGACAAATAAATTTTTTAAAAACATTCTTTGGCTCTTTTTTTTTTTTTTTTTTAATTTTTATTGCATTATAGGTTTTGGGGTACATGTGCAGAATGTGCAAGATAGTTGAATAGGTACACACACGGCAGTGTGTTTTGCTGCCTTCCTCCCCTTCACCCACACTTGGTATTCATCCCCAGGCTATCCCCCCCAGCCCCTGCCGCTGTCCCTCCCCCATTTCCCCCAACAGTCCCCAGTGTATAGTAGACCGCCTCTCTGTGTCCATGTGTTCTCATTTTTCTCACCCACCTATGAGTGAGTATATGCAGTATTTCTTTTTCTGTTCTTGTGTCAGTTTGCTGAGAATGATGTTCTCCAGATTCATCCATGTCCTTACAAAGGACACAAACTCATCATTTTTGATTGCTGCATAATATTCCATGGTATATATGTGCCACATTTTCCCAGTCCGGTCTATCATCGATGGGCATTTGGGTTGGTTCCAGGTCTTTGCTATTGTAAACAGTGCTGCAATGAACATTCGTGTGCATGTGTCCTTATAGTAGAACGATTTATAGTCTTTTGGATAGATACCCAGTAATGGGATTGCTGGGTCAAATGGAATTTCTATTTCTAGGTCCCTGAGGAATCACCACACTGTCTTCCACAATGGTTGAACTAATTGACATTCCCACCAACAGTGTAAGAGTGTTCCTATTTCTCCACATCCTCTCCAGCATCTGCTGTCTCCAGATTTTTTAATGATCGTCATTCTAACTGGTGTGAGATGATATCTCAATGTGCTTTTGATTTGCATCTCTCTAATGACCAATGATGATGAGCACTTTTTCATATGTTTGTTGGCCTCATGTATGTCTTCTTTTGTAAAGTTTCTGTTCATATCCTTTGCCCATTTTTGAATGGGCTTGTTTGTTTTTTTTCGGTAAATCTGTTTGAGTTATTTGTAAATTCTATTCTTTGGCTCTTTTTTACGGTCTTGATGTTAAGTGAAGCATGCCAACTTTTTTCCCCCCCGAGATGGACTAACAATATCTTTCATTGAAGTCCTTATGGATGAGGCTGTGAGTGGGTGGAAATTTGAAACTCATGTGTCCTCTTGTTGGATATTTGTTGAAGTATCTTTCATTCCAGGAAAAAGCAATCCCACTTGGTCATGAGGAATTTTGCATCAACATTTATAGGGGAGATTAGTCTGTAGGGTTTTTTTTGTAGTTTCATTTTGATATCAAGGTAATGCTGTCCTTATTGATGAGTTGGGTATATTCTTTCTTTCTCAGTTTTTAGGAAGAGTATGAGAATCATTGGTGTTAATTCTTTTAAGTATGTCGCAGAAATCTCCAGTGAAGTGATTGGGTTTTGTTTGGGCTTTCCTTTATTTGGGTATGTTTGATTACTGATTAAATCTCCTGATTAGTTATGAGCCTATTCAGATTTTCTATTTCTTCATGTTTGTGTGCTCTGTAGATTGTGCATTTCTAGAAAGGTGTCCTACTATCTACGTTATCCAGTCTTTTAGGATGCAGAGGTTTTTGTACTTTCAAATGGTTTTTTGTTTCTATAATATACCTAATGTCTCCTCTTTTGTTTTTGATATTAGTTATTTGAGTCTTCTCTTTTTCTTAGGCAACCCTGAATTTGTTTATTTTTTTCAAGAACCAAATTTTGGTTTTGTTGTTTTTCTGTTCTCTATTTCTGGTAATCTCTTGTATTTCCATTCTGTTGCTATCTTTGGGTTTATTTTGTTACTCTTTTTATAGTTCTTGTTTGTTTTCTTTTTGTTTTTGAGACAGGGTCTTGCTCCGTTGCCTAGGGTGGAGGGCAGTGGCACAATCTCGGTTCACTACAACCTCCTCCTCCTGTTTCAAGTGATTCTCATGCCACAGCCTCCCAGACAGCTGGGTTTACAAGTACCTGCTGCAATACCTGACTAACTTACGTATTTTTAAGTTGAGATGGAGTCTCACCATGTTGGTCACGCTGGTCTTGAACTCTTGATCTCTAGCGATCTGCCTACCTCAGCCTTCCAAAGTGCTGGCATGAGCTATCAAGCCCAACTTCTTTTTGTAGTTTTTTATTTAAGGTGTAAATTTTGGTTGTTGGTTGGCAATCTTTTTTAAAAAACTCCCCTTTACTATGAAGTTCTCTCTTTGAACAGCTTTTGCTGCATCTTGTAAGTTTGATAAGTTTTTATGTTTACTTGCCTCAAATATTACACTTTATATTGGACTTCTCCTCTTTGATGGATGAGTTTTTTAAGAAGTGTAGTTTATTTTAAACTTATTTATGGATTTTTCAGTTTTTCTTTCTTTTCTTTTCTTCTTCTGAGACAGAGTCTTGCTTTTTCATCGAGGCTAAAGTGCAGCGGCCTGATCTTGGCTCTCACTGCAACCTCCGCCTCCTGGGTTCAAATGATTCTCTTGCCTTAGCCTCCAGAGTAGTTGGGATTACAGTGTCACCACACTCCGGTAATTTTTTTGTATTTTTGGTAGAGATGGGGTTTCATCATGTTAGCCAGGCTGGTCTTGAGCTCCCGACCTCAAGTGATCTGCCTGCCTCTCTGCCTTCCAGCACACCTGGCTGATTTTTCAGTTTTTCTTCTTCTATTGATTCCTGGTTTCTTTTCATCCTGATCTGGAAAGATACTTTGTATGAGTTCAGTCTTAAATTTGTTAAGATTTGTTTGTTATGTAATGTGTCCTGATGAAAGTTCCCACTGTACTTGATGAGAATATATATTTTTCTACTTTCATGTAGAGCATTCCAATAAATATTTGTTAGGTCAACTTGTTCCTCTCCTGTAATACAAGACCATTTTCTCCTTACTGATTTTGTTGTTGTTGTTGTTCACAGGGCTTTGCTCTGTCACCTAGGCTGGAGTATAGTGGTTTGATTTCAGCTAACTGCAGCCTCCGCCTCCTAGGCTCAAGCTATTCTCCTGCCTCAGCCTCCTGCATAGCCAGGAGAACAGACACCTACTAAATGTGTCTGTTAAAGCAACTTGGGACTGAGTTTTATGTTTTTAGTAGAGGCAAGAGTTTCATCACGTTGGTCAGGCTGGTCTTAAACTTCTAAGGTCAACTTCTGAACTCAGCTTAATGACATTTTTTTCTTATTGGAAATATGGTATTGAAATGTCTGACTAGTTTTGTATGCCTGTTTCTCTCTAGGTCCTTTAATGTTTGCTTCACATAGTCAGCACTTCTGAAGTTTCCATGTATATACATTTACAATTGTAGTTAATTCACCCTTTTATGATTACATAACATCCTTCTTTGCATCTTCTGAGAGGATGCTATCTAAAATTTATTTTGCTTCATATCAGCAAAATATGTTCTCTCTTAGTTAATTTTTGTTTTGTTTTGTTTTTTGAGACAGAGTCTTACTCTCTCACCCAAACTGGAGTATACTGGGTGATCTTGGCTGAATGCAAACTCCACGTCCCAGGTTAAAGCAATTCTCATACCTCCCAAATAGCTGGGATTACAGTCACGTACAGCAGCTATACCTGGCTAATTTTTGTATTTGTAGTAGAGATGGGGTTTTGCCGTGCTGGCCAGTCTGGCCTTAAACTCCTGACCTCAGGTAATCCACCCACATTATCCTCCCAAATGTTTTCTGTAACTTATAACAAGTTGTGTGCATCCTTAAGTCTAAAGTGAGTCTTTTGTAGATGGTATATTTTGGATTTTTTTTTTTATTTTTAGGTCATTCAATTTATTTACTTATAGCAGTTGAGCCAATTAAATTATGGCAAATATCAAACATGAATTTATTTCAACCTCCCTTTTCTATTTGCCTTTTTTTAAAATTCCATTTTAGGTTTGAGGTACATGTGAAGAACATGCAAGATTGTTGCATAGGTACATACACGGCAGTGTGATTTGCTTCCTTCCTTCCCCGTCACCTATGTGTGCCATTTCTCCCCATGCTATCTCTCCCCAACTCCACACTCCCCGCTGTCCCTTCCCTATTCCCCCTAACAGACCTCAGTGTGTAGTATTCCCCTCCCTGTGTCCATGTCTTCTCATCTTTCAACACCCGCCTATGAATGAGAGCATGTGGTATTTCATTTTCTGTTCTTGTGTCAGTTTGCTGAGAATGATGGTCTCCAGATTCATCCATGTCCCTATAAAGGACACACTCATCGTTTTTGATGGCTGCATAATATTCCATGGTGTGTAGGTACCATATTTTCTCTGTCCAGTCTTTCATCTATGGGCATTTGGGTTTGTTCCAGGTCTTTGCTATTGTAAACAGTACTGACGTGAACATTTGTGTGCATGTGTCCTTATAGTAGAACGATTTATTATAATCCTTTGGATATATACCCAGTAATGAGATTGCTGGTTCAAATGGAATTTCTATTTCTAGGTCCTTGAGGAATCACCACTTCTACAACTTTATTTCTGCCTTTGTTTCTTTGTTCATCCAGTCAACATTCAAGAGCCAGTTGTTTAGTTTCCATGAAGCTGTGCGGTTCTGAGTTAGTTTTTGAATTCTGAGTTCTAACTTGATTGCCTTGTGGTCTGAGAGACTGTTTGTTATGATTTCCGTTCTTTCGCATTTGCTGAGGAGTGATTCACTTCCAGTTGTGTGGTCAATTTTAGAGTAGGTGCGATGCGGTGCCAAGAATAATGTATATTCTGTGGATTTGGGGGTGGAGAGTTCTGTAAATGTCTGTTAGGTTTGCTTGTTCCAGGTCTGAGTTCAAGTCCTGGACACCCTTGTGATTTTTCTGTCTTATTGATCTGTCTAATATTGACAATGAGGTGTTAAAGTCTCCCACTATTATTGTGTGGGAGTCCAAGTCTTTTTGTAAGTCATTAAGAACTTGCCTTATGTATCTGGGTGCTCCTGTATTGGGTATGTATATATGTAGGATCGTTAGCTCTTCTTGTTGCATGGATCCTTTTACCATTATGTAATGTCCTTCTTTGTCTCTTTTGATCTTTGTTGCTTTAAAGTCTATTTTATTAGAGATGAGAATTGCAACTCCTGCCTTTTTTTTTTTTTTTCTCTCCATTTGCTTGGTACACTTCCTCCATCCCTTTATTTTGAGTCTTTGTGTATCCTTGCATGTGAGATGGATTTCCTGGATACAGCACACTGATGGGTTTTGGCATTTTATCCAATTTGCCAGTCTTTGTCTTTTGATTGGGGCATTTAGCCCATTTACATGTAGGGTTAATATTGTTATGTGTGAATTTGATCCTGCCATTTTGATGCTAGCTGGCTGTTTTGCCTGTTAGTTGATGCAGTTTCTTCATTGTGTTGATGCTCTTTACCATTTGGTATGTTTTTGTAGTGGCTGGTATTGGTTGTTCCTTTCTATGTGTAGTGCCTCTTTCAGGAGCTCCTGTATAGCAGGCCTGGAGATGATGAATCTCTGAGTACTTGCTTGTTCACACAGGATTTTATTTTTCCTTCACTTACGAAGCTCAATTTGGCTGGATATGAAATTTTGGGTTGAAAGTTCTTTTCTTTAAAGATGTTGAATATTGGCCCCCACTCTCTTCGGGCTTGTAGGGTTTCTGCCAAGAGATCTGCTGTGTCTGATGGGCTTCCCTATGTGGGTAACCCGACCTTTTTCTCTAGCTGCTCTTAGCATTTTCTCCTTCATTGCAACCCTGGTGAATCTGATGATTGTGTGCCTTAGGGTTGTTTTATTTTTGAGGAATATCTTTGTGGTGTTCTCTGTATTTCCTGGACTTGAATACTGGCCTGCCTTGCTAGGTTGGGGAAGTTTTCTTGGATAATATCCTGAATCGTATTTCCAGCTTGGATGCATTCTCTCCGTCACATTCACGTACACCTATCAAACATAGATTACGTCTTTTCACATAGTTCCATATTTCTTGGAGACTTTGTTCATTTCTTTTTACCCTTTTTTCTCCAATCTTGCCTTCTCGTCTTATTTCATTGAGTTGATCTTCGACCTCTGATATCCTTTCTTCTGCTTGGTCAGTTTGGCTGTTGAAACCTGTGCATGCTTCATGAAGTTCTCATGTTGTGTTTTTCAGCTCCATCAATTCATTTATATTCTATTTTGTCGATCTTTTCGAAAAGGCAGCTCCTGGTTTTATTGAATATTTGAAGAGTTTTCGTGTCTCTATCTCCTTCAGTTCTGCTCTGATCTTAGTTATTTCTTGTCTGCTGCTACCTTTTGAGTTTTTTTGATCTTACTCCTCTAGCTCTTTCAATTTTGATGATAGGGTGAAATTTTAAATTCTGTTTTTTAAATCCATTCTGCCAGTCTGTATCATTTGATTCCGGAAGTCAGTCTACTTATATTCAGAATAATGACTGATAAGGAAGGATTAACCACTGCTGTTTTTTTGTTTTCTGATATCTTACAGCTTTTTTCTGTGTCATTTTCTCACCTACTGACTTTATTTTCATAATACCAGTTCTTCACATTGTTTTTTACTGATGTACTGTGATTTTTTCCATTTCCTTTTGGGGCATGTTTCATAAATACATTTTTGCTGGTGCCATGGAGATACAGACAGCCATACCTTGGAGATAGTATTACGGGTTCAATTCCAGACCACTGCAATAAAGCAATTACCACATTGAAGGGAGTTGCAGAGTGTTTTTGTTTCCCAATGTATATATAATTTTCTTTAGTCTGTGAACCATGTGGTAACATTATGTCTTGAAAAATATATAGACTGGCAAGGTGTAGTGGCTTATGCCTGTAATCCTAGCATTTTGGGAGGCCGAGGCAGGCAGTTTGCCTGAGTTCAGGATTTGAAACCAGCCTGGGCAACACAGTGAAACCTCATTCCTACTAAATTTACAAAAAAATTAGCCTGGTGTGCTGGTATATGCCTATAGTTTCAGCTACTAGGGAGGCTGAGGCAGGAGAATTATTTGAACCTGGGAGGTGGAGGTTATATGAGCCAAGATTGCACCACTGCACTCCAGCCCCGGTTACAGACCGAGACTCTGTCTCCAAAATGATATATATGTGTATGTACAGACCTTATTTTTAAAATGCTTTATTGCTAAAAAATATGATGCAGTGTTTTTACAAATTTTACTTTGTAAAAAACCTGTAATATCTGCAAAGTTTAGTAAAGCAAAGCATAATAAAATGAGGTATGCCTGTATATTATTATAATAACTGTAACAGTCTATTTTAAACCCATACCAACTTGATTTCAGTTGCATACTTTATCTCCTTTACACTTCAAGTTCTCCACTTTATGTTATTGACATCACAAATTCTCTTTTTATATGTAATACAGACAAGTTTTAAAATTCTTGGGCCACTAAAATTCTGTAGGAGTTTTAAACCAAAATTATGGTAATACTTGGTTTTATAAATGTTTGTGTATTTTTCTTTACCACAGATTTGTTAATTTTTAAAAAATGGCATTGAGTTATCAGCAAGGGTCTTTGTATTGCAACCTGCACTTTGTTTAGCGCGGTGGCTCACACTTGTAATCCCAGCACTTTGGGAGGCCGAGGCGGGTGGATCACGAGGTCAAGAGATCGAGACTATCCTGGTCAACATGGGGAAACCCCATCTGTACTAAAAATACAAAAAATTAGCTGGACACGGTGGCGCATGCCTGTAATCCCAGCTACTCAGGAGGCTGAGGCAGGAGAATTGCCTGAACCCAGAAGGCGGAGGTTGTGGTGAGCGGAGGTTGTGGTGAGCCGAGATTGCGCCATTTGCACTCCAGCCTGGGTAACAACAGCAAAACTCCATCTCAAAAAAAAAAAAAAAAAGCATTTTTGTAGTCAGGTAATGGACTTTAGCAGCTTTTGTTTGTCTAGAAATGTCTTAATTTCAAGGACTGTTTGCTAAATACAACATTATTATTTGATAGTATTTTCCTCTCAGTTACTTTCTAGTGAGAAATTGGCTGTTAGCTTTTTTGAGGGTTTTGTTGTTGTTTTGTTTTTGGTATAACTTTTCTCACTAATTTCTAGATTCTTTCTTTATATAATGTTTTTTTGTGTGTGTTGGTCTTTCACGGTGTGTCTTGCCTCTTAGAGATACTGAACTTTCTATTTGTACATACCCATTTTCATCCTCAAATATGGCACAATTTTGGCCACTATTTCTCCATATAAGATCTCTGTTTCTTTATCTTCTATGTATTGGATGTTCATAATGTTTGTATTTTTTCCACATGGTGATATTCCATAAATCTCTTAGGCTTGCCTACTTTTGACTTTTTTTTTTGTCCACTTAGTCTGATTTTAAATGACCTGTTCTCAAGTTCTGATTGTCAGTCCTGCCTATTGGAGTCTCCTGCTGAACCATGTCATGAATTTTTGAATTCAGTTTCTGCATTTTCATATACATAATTAATGTGTTGATTTTTTTTGTTTTGGTTTGGTTTTGAAATGGAGTTTCACTCTTGTTACCCAGGTTGGAGTGTAATAGCGTATCTCCACTCACAAACTCTGCCTTCCAGGTTTAACCGATTCTCCTGTCTGAGCCCTCTGAGGAGCTGGGATTACAGGCATGCGCCACCATGCCTGGCTAATTTTGTATTTTTAGCAGAGATGTGGTTTCTCCGTGTTGGTCAGGCTGGTTGTGAACTCTAGGTGAGTTCACAAATGGCCTTGACCTCCCAAAGTGCTGGGATCACACAGGCCTGAGCCACTGTGCCCAGCCCCTGGTATTTTATTATTTTTCTCTGTTGTTAATGTGCTCATTTTGTTTGTATAGCATTTTTCTAATTTTCTTTAGCTCCTTTTTCATTAGTCCATTGGGCATATTTGACCTTTTTCTACATTAAAAAAAAATTTTTTGAAATGGAATCTCACTCTGTCATCCAGACTGGAGGTCAGTGGCGAGATCTTAGTTCACTGCAACCTCCACCTCCCTGGTTCAAGCGATTATCCTGACTCAGCGTGCCCAGTCACCAAGTAGTTGGGATTACAGATATTCACCGCCATGCATAGGTAGCTTTTGTATTTTTAGTACAGCTGGGCTTTCACCATGTTGGCCATGCCGTCTTGAACTCCTGACCTCAGGTGATACGTCTGCCTCTGCCTCCTGAAGTGCTGGGATTACAGGCATGAGCCACTGAACTGATTATCTTAAAGTGTTTGTCAAGTCAGTCTGACTGTGTCTCTCCAACTGAGAAACACAGCCAGACTCACTTGAGAGACACTTTTTTTTGTATGGTATATAATCTTTTTTTTGTTTTGCTTTTTGTATGGTGTGTAATTTTTTTTTTTTTTAAGATGAAGTAATTCTCTGTCTACCAGATTGGAGTGCACTGGCACCATCTTGGCTCACTTCAACCTCTGCCTCTTGGATTCAAGCAATTCTCCTGCCTCAGTCTCCCAAGTAGCTGGGATTACCAGCGTCAACCACGACACCTGGCTATTTTTTTTTTTTTTTTTTGTATTTCTAAGTAGAAATGGGGTTTCAGTGTGTTGGCTAGGCTGGTCTTGAACTTCTGACCTCAGGTGATACACCCACTTTGGCCTTTCAAAGTGCTGGGATTATAGGTGTGAGCCACCATGCCTGGCTGGAGGAGTCATCTAAGCATTTGAGAAAGCACTCAATTCCTCCAGTCTTTGGACTGGTTTAGTACAGGGGAATACCTTTATTAATCAGCTCAGTTTGCAGGCTTAAAGTCTGCTGTAACCTTTTTTGGGTATTTGTCTTTCTTGAGCCTTCCTGTGAGTCTTTTTTGCAAATATATTCCACATGATTCTGGTTATTTCATTTCATGACGGTTGCTTTAAAAATTTTGCCATTCCTCTAAGAGGCTCACCTCTACTTATTTTTGATGTCCTAGCTGTTACGTTGCATTCTTCAATCAGTAGCTTGCTTTAGGAGTCGGCAGGTTTGTAATTCCCTTGCAGACTTTACAAATTGTGTTTTCATGGCTTCTCCTAGTCCAGCTTTTAAGCCACTGTTGGCCCATGGTTCTTCAAGTTGACTACACAGAGACTAATCCCACTGGCAGCCTACAGACACATTTAGAGTGTTGTAAATCCGGCCCTCTCTACTTTCTTCAGTTCACACAGAACTGGGGATTGGGTCACTGGTTCCCCAAACTGTACCTTGGAAGGGAGTGGGCAAGGATGAGTGAAAATACCACAAAATTGCCTGTTCCCTTTGAATATTGCTTTTTTCTTGAATTGGGCATTTTCTTGATTGCTGTATACTTTTGACTGATTTTCAGAGTTGCCAAAAACTTTTTTAACAGAAACAAGGCTTTGAAGTGTGTTAGTTCACCATCTTGCTGATGTCATTCCCTGAACTGACTTTTGAAAACTAAATAATAGCCAGGTGCGGGGGCGTGTGCCTATAGTCCCTTCTGTTTGGGAGGCTGAGGTGGGAGGATCGATAGCAACTGCACTCCAGGCTGGGCAACATAGCGAGACACCGTCTCTTAAAAAAACAATAACAACTAAATAATATGCTGAGTGCAGTGGCTCACGCCTGTAATCCCAGCACTTTAGGAGGCAGAGGTGGGCAGATCATGAGGTCAGGAATTTGGGACTAGCCTGGCCAAAATGGAGAAACTCCGTCTCTACTAGAATCACAAAAATTAGCTGGGTGTGGTGATGCATGCCTACAATCCCAAATACTCACAAAGCTGAGGCAGGAGAATCGCTTGAACCAGGGAGGCAGAAGCTTCAGTTAGCTGAGATTGTGCCACTGTACTCCAGCCTGGGTGATAGAGAAAGACTCTGTCTCAAAAAAAAAAAAAAAAAAAAAAAAAAAGCAAGAAAAGAACAAAACCAAAAACTAATAAGATAGGAAAATATAATACTAAAGTAAATTCATTTAGGAATGTGATATTTAGTAAAGGTTTTAAAATTTAGTTTTTAATTATATGAAACCTACTGTTAGAGTTGTACCAGTCTTTCTTTAAAAGTTATTTTTTATTTTGCATTTTCCGAATATCTTGAGTATGTTTTTCTATTCAAAATGGAGAAATTATTTCTTGAAGATTGGTAGTATGGTCAGGCACAGTGGTTCATGACTGTAATCCCATCACTTTGGGAGTCTGAGGTGGGTATATCACCTGAGGTCAGGATTTCGAAACCAGGCTGGCCAACAACATGTTGAAACTCTGTCTTTATTAAAAATACAAAAATTAGCTGTGCATGCTGGTGACCACTTGTAATCCCAGCTACTCAGGAATCTGAGGCTGGAGGATTTCTTGAACTCAGTAGGTATATGTTGCAGAGAACTGAGATGTCTAAAATAAGAAAGATTGGTAGTGAAACATCCTTTGTGCTCTGCTCTCATTTTTAAATTTTATCCCTAAAATTTGGCTAATGAAAACAGGATATGAAAGTCTTTCTTTTGACCTTATTTCTTCTTAGTTCATTAATTCCTTTAATGATTTATGAAGTCTTGAATTCATTTTGCATCTTACATTTAGAAATGTTTTTACCTATACAACTTTTGCCTAATTCTTATTCACCAGATATATTTGATATAAACAATACTAGTTGTGTCCCTGTAAACTGCGGCATAATATCTGCCTGTGCTGTGCCCACCTAAAAGGATGCACAAAACAAAGACAATATAGAAGGTTTAAATCTTGATAAGTATATGTATGTCTATAATATACATGCTTTGTATACTTTTCAAAGATAATTTAGTGTGATTTTTAAATTAAATTTTCTTTTTCTATTATGCGTCACATAAAATGCATTTCAAAAACTAACTTTTTTTTTTCTGAAAGTGGGAAATTAATTCTTATTATTAACTGTATTACAGGATTGGCTAGTGGATCTCATCAATAAATTTGGCACATTAAACTGTTTCCAGATTTTGCATGATCGGTTTTTTAATGGATCGGCATTATAAATGTTCAAATAATTGCAGCTCTTATTAAGTAAGGTATGTTTTTATGTGAATATTCTGTGCTTTATACAAATTACTATTTTATTTACTTATAAATCATTGTTTCACTTTTTTGAATGTGAGTTGCTTCTCATTGTAAAATGCTGACTTGTTTTTATGTTGTCTTAAAACTAATTATCAAAATTAGTTCTTTTAAATACATGAATATTATACAAGTTTTGTGTTTCTCATATTTCAGACCATTTGGATAATGCTGAGTTTCTCAGTCAACATACAGTCAAAAAGTACTTCACTCCAATTATAGAAATAGTTCCATATTTATTAGAAAAGTTAACTGATGAAGACCTGAAAAAAGAAGCAAAGAATGAAGCCAAAGATAATGCTCTTTCAATGATTATTAAATCTTTGAAGAACTTAGCTTCAAGGATTTCTGGATAAGATGAAACTATAAAAAATTTGGAAATATTTAGGTTAAAGATGATACTCAGATAAGATATTTTCCACCTTAAGTTATAATTTGTGTGAATTCTGGTGCAAGATTTATTCCAAATTTCTCTGATAGATTGTTGCAAATTTTCTCTTTAATTTTTAATTTTAATTTTTATTTATTTTTTTATTTGCATTTTAGGTTTTGGGGTACATGTGCAGAACATGCAAGATAGTTGCATAGGTACACACATGGCAGTGTGTTTTGCTGCCTTCCTCTCCTTCACCCACATTTCGCATTTCCATGCTATCCCTCCCCAGCTCTGCCCATCCTGCTGTCCCTCCCCTGTTCCACCCCAATAGACCCCAGTGTGTAGTACTCCCTTCCCTGTGTCCATTTCTTCTCATTTTTCACCACCCGCCTATGAGTGAGAATATGAGGTATTTCATTTTCTGTTCTTATGTCAGATTGCTGAGAATGATGTTCTCCAGATTCATCCATGTCCCTACAAAGGATACAAATGCATCATTTTTTATTGCTGCATAATATTCCATGGTGTATATATGCCACATTTTCCCAGTCCAGTCTATCTTTGATGGGCATTTGGGTTGGTTCCAGGTCTTTGCTATTGTAAACAGTGCTTCAGTGAACATTCGTGTGCATGTGTCCTTATAATAGAACAATTTATAGTCCTTTGGATATATACCCAGTAATGAAATTTCTGGTTCAAATGGAATATCTATTTCTAGGTCCTTGAGGAATCCCCACACTGTCTTCCACAATGGTTGAACTAATTTACACTCCCACCAACAGTGTAAAAGTGTTTCTGTTTCTCCACATCCTCTCCAGCTTCTGTTGTCTCTTCATTTTTTAATGATTGCCATTCTAACTGGCATGAGATTCTATCTCAATATGGTTTTGATTTGCATCTCTCTGATGACCAGTGATGATGAGCATTTTTTCATGTTTGTTGGCCTCATGTATGTCTTCTTTTGTAAAGTGTCTGTTCAAATCTTTTGCCCATTTTTGAATGGGTTTGTTTGTTTTTTTTTCCTGTAAATCTGTTTTAGTTCTTCGTAAATTCTGGATATCAGCCCCTTGTCAGCTGGGTAAACTGCAAAAATTTTTTCCAATTCTGTTGGTTGCCCAGTCACTCTAGTGACTGTTTCTTTTGCCTTGCAGAAGCTGTGGAGTTTGATTAGGTCCCATTTGTCTATTTTCATTTTTGTTGCCAATGCTTTTGTTGTTTTTGTCATGAAGTCCTTGCCTACTCCTATGTCCTGAATGGTTTTGCTTAGATTTTCTTCTAGGGTTTTTATGGTGCCGGGTCTTACGTTTAAGTCTTTAATCCATCTGGAGTTAATTTTAGTGTAAGGTGTCAAAAAGGGGTCCAGTTTCTGCTTTCTGCACATGGCTAGCCAGTTTTCCCAACACTATTTATTAAACAGGGAATTCTTTCCCCATTGCTTGTTTTTGTCAGGTTTATCAAAGATTGTATGTTAGTAGGTATCTTGTGTTTCCTCCAATGCCTCTGTTCTGTTCCATTGGTCTATATCTCTGTTTTGGTACCAGTACCATGCTGTTTTGATTACTGTGGCCTTGTAGTATAGTTTGAAGTCTGGTAGTGTGATGCCTCCCGCTGTGTTCCTTTTGCTTAGAATTGACTTGGCTATGTGGGCTCTCTTTTGGTTCCATATGAAATTCATGGTGGTTTTTTCCAGTTATGTGAAGAAAGTCAATGGTAGCTTCATGGGGATAGCGTTGATTCTGTAAATTACTTTGGGCAATATAGCCATTTTCACGATATTGATTCTTCCTAACCATGAACATGGAATGTTTCTCCATCTATTTGTGTCCTCTCTTATTTCGTTGAGCAGTGGTTTATAGTTTTCCTTGAAGAGGTCCCTTACGTTCCTTGTAAGTTGCATTGCTAGGTATTTTATTCTCTTTGTAGCAATTGTGAATGGCAATTCGTTCTTGATTTGGCTCTAAGTCTGTTATTGGTGTATAGGAATGCTTGTGATTTTGCACATTGATTTTATATCCTCAGGCTTTGCTGAAGTTGCTTATGACTTTCAGGAGTTTTTGGGCTGAGGCGATGGGGTCTTCTAGGTATACTATCATGTCGTCTGCAAATAGAGACAATTTAGTGGCTTCCACCTTTGCTATTGAATACCCTTTATTTCTTTTTCTTGCCTGATTGCTCTGGTTAGAACTTCCAATACTATATTGAATAGGAGTGGTGAGAAAGGGCATCCTTGTCTAGTGCCGGATTTCAAATGAAATGCTTTTAGTTTTTGCCCATTCCGTATGATATTGGCTGTTGGTTTGTTGTAAATAGCTTTTATTACTTTGAGATACATTCCATCAATACTGAGTTTATTGAAGGTTTTTAGCATAAAGTGCTGTTGGATTTTGTCGAATGCCTTCTCTGCGTCAATTGAGATAATCATGTGGTTTTGTCTTTAGTTCTGTTTATGAGGTGAATTACGTTTATAGACTTCCGTACGTTGAAGCAGCCTTGTATCCCTGGGATGAATCTTACTTGATCATGATGGATAAGTTTTTTGATGTGCTGTTGCAGTCGGCTTGCCAGTATTTTATTGAAGATTTTTGCATCTATGTTCATCATGGATATTGGCCTGAAGTTTTCTTTTCTTGTTGGATCTCTGCCGGGTTTTGGTATCAGGATGATGTTGGTCTCATAAAATGATTTGGGAAGAGTTCCCTCATTTTGGATTGTTTGGAATAGTTTCAGGAGGAATGGTACCAGCTCCTCTTTGTGTGTCTGGTAGAATTCAGCTGTGAACCCAACTTGGACCTTGGCTTTTTTTGTGTGGTATTCTTTTAATTGCTGCCTTGACTTCAGACCCTGTTATTGGTCTATTCATAGTTTTGCCTTCCTCCTGGTATAGGCTTGGGAGGACACAGGTGTTGAGGAATTTATCCATTTCTTCCAGGTTTACTAGTTTATGTACATTGAGTTGTTTGTAATATTCTCTGATGATGGTTTGAATTTCTGTGGAATCTGTGGTGATTTCCCATTTGGTTGTTCTCTCTTTTCTTTTTTATCAGTCTGGCTAGTGGTCTATTTTGTTGATCTTTTCAAAAAACCAGCTCTTGGATTTACTGATTTTTTTGAAGGGTTTTTCGTGTCTCTATCTCCTTCAATTCTGCTCTGATCTTAGTTATTTCTTGTCTTCTGCTAGGTTTTGAGTTTTTTTGATCTTGCTCCTCTAGCTCTTTCAATTTTGACAATAGAGTGTCAATTTTGGATCTCTCCACTCTTCTCATGTGGGCACTTATTGCTATATATTTTCCTCTAGAGACTGCTTTAACTGTGTCCCAGAGATTCTGGTATGTTGTGTCTTTGTTCTCATTGGTTTCAAAGAACTTCTTTATTTCTGCCTTCATTTCATTGTTTATCCAGTCAACATTAAAGAGCCAGTTGTTCAGTTTTTATTAAGCTGTGCGGTTCTGAGTTAGTTTCTGAATTCTGAGTTCTAACTTGATTGCAGTGTGGTCTGAGAGACTGTTTGATATGATTTTAGTTGTTTTGCATTTGCTGAGGAGTGCCTTACTTCCAATTATGTGGTGAATTTTAGAGTAGGTGTGATGTGGTGCTGAGAAGAATGTATATCCTGTGGATTTGGGGTGGAGAGTTCTGTAACTGTCTATCAGGTTTGCTTGTTCCAAGTCTGAGTTCAAGCCCTGGACATCTTTGTTAATTTTCTGTCTTGTTGATCTGTCTAATATTGACAGTGCAGTGTTAAAGTCTCCCACTATTATTGTGTGGGATTCTAAGTCTCTTGTTAAGAACTTGCCTTATATATCTGGGTGTTCCTGTATTGGGTCCATATATATTTAGGATCGTTAGATCTTTTTGTTGTATCGGTCCTTTTACCATTATGTAATGACCTTCTTTGTCTCTTTTGATCTTTGTTGCTTTAAAGTCTATTTTATCAGAGACGAGAATTGCAACTTCTGCTGTTTTTTTGCTCTCAATTTGCTTGGTAAATCTTACTCCATCCCTTTATTTTGAGCCTTTGTGCATCCTTGCATGTGATGTGAGTTTCCTGGATACAGCACACCGATGGCTTTTGTTTTTTTTATTCAATTTGCCAGTCTTTGTCTTTTGATTGGTGCATTTAGCCCATTTACATTTAGGGTTAATATTGTTAAGTGTGAATTTGATACTGCCATTTTGATGCTAGCTGGCTGTTTTGCCTGTTAGTTGATGCAGATTCTTCATTTTGTTGATGGTCTTTAGCATTTGGTATGTTTTTGGAATGGCTGGTACTGGTTGTTCCTTTCTATGTGTAGCGCCTCTTTTAGGAGCTCTTGTAAAGCAGGCCTGGTGGTGACAAAATCTCTGAGTACTTGCTTGTTTGCAAAGGATTTTATTTTTCCTTCACTTATGAAGCTCAGTTTGGCTGGATATGAAATTCTGGGTTGAAAGTTCTTTTCTTTAAGGATGTTGAATATTGGTCCCCACTCTCTTCTGGCCTGTCAAGTTTCTGCCAAGAGATCTGCTGTGAGTCTGATGGGCTTCCCTTTGTGGGTGATCTGACCTTTCTCTCTGGCTGCCCTTAGCATTTTCTCCTTCATTTCAACCCTGGTGAATCTGATGATTATGTGCCTTGGGGTCGCTCTTCTTGTGGAATATCTTTTTGGTCTTCTCTGTATTTCCTGGAGTTGAGCATTGGCCTGCCTTGCTAGGTTGGGGACATTTTCTTGGATAATATCCTAAGGAGTATTTTCTAGCTTGGATTCATTGTCTTCTTCACATTCAGGTACAACTATCAAACCTAGGTTAAGGTCTCTTCACATAGTCCCACATTTCTTGGAGACTTTGTTCATTCCTTTTTGCACTTTTTTCTCTAATCTGGTTTCTCGTTTTATTTCATTGAGTTGATCTTCAACCTCTGATATCCTTTCTTCTGCTTGGTCAATTCGGCTGTTGAAACTTGTACATGCTTTACAAAGTTCTCGTGTTGTGTCTTTCAGCTCTTTCAATTCACTCATATTCCTCTCTAGTTGTCCATTCTTGTTATCATTTCCTCAAATCTTTTTTCAAGGTTCTTAGTTTCTTTGCGTTGAATTAGAACATGTTCTTTTAGCTCACGGAAGTTTCTCATTACCCACCTTCTGAAGTCTGATTCCCTCATTTTGTCACTCTTATTCTTCGTCCAGCTTTGTTCCCTTGCTGGTGAGGAGTTTTGGTCTTTTATAGGAGGTGAGGTGTTTTGGTTTTGGGTGTTTTCCTACTTTTTGCTCTGGTTTCTTCCCATCTCTGTGGATTTATCCACCTGTTGTCTGAGTAGTTGCTGACTTTTCGATTGGGTCTCTAAGTGGATGCCCAGATTGTTGATGATGATGTATTTCTGCTTCTTAGTTTTCCTTCTAACAGTCTAGCCCCTCTCCTGTACGACTGCTGAGGTCCACTCCAGGCCCTACTCGTCTGGGGTACACTGTAGCAGCTGCAAAACAGTGAGGGATGCTACCAGTTTCTTTTTCTGCTATCTTTGTCCTAGGATGATGCCCGCCAAACGTCAGTCTGATCAGTCCTTTTTGAGGTAACTCTTTGGATATACAGGGAGCTGCTTCAGGAGACATTCTGTACTTTATAGGAGCTTAAGTGCTGAGCTGTGAGCTCAGTTATTCATTCAGGGCTGCTAGGCAGGCACGTTTAAGTCTGCTGCAGCAGAACTTATAAAACCCCTTTTTTTCCTCAGATGCTCTGTCTCAGGGAGTTAGGGCTTTCTTTACGAGTATCTGTTGCCTTGTCCTGCCCGGTCAGGAGGCAGTCTTGTCACTATTTGCCTGCCGAGGCTTTGCCCTGCTGCCGTGGGTTCCGCCCTGTTGCCGTGCGCTCCGCCCTGCTGCCATGGGCTCCACCCTGCTGCAGAGTGTAATTCCCTTTAGTCCTGTTTGTATGGGTGTGGTTAAAACTGCTGTGGTAACAGTTGCCTGCCTCTGTATTGGCAGAGTCTCTCTGTTACAGCGGGTTGCCTTGGCAATGGCAGGCTGTGTCAGTAATGGGAGTGTACCTCAGTAGGGGCGGAATGCCTTGGTAATGGCCGATGCCCCTTCCTTACTGAGCTGCACCGTCCTGGGTTCGGCTGTGCCCGCAGTGAAACTCTCAATCCCGAGTGTTTCATATCACCATTTTTTTTGTCCCTGTAGGGGTGGGACCTGCCAAACCTGATCATCTGGCTCCCTGCATCAGAGCCTTTTTTTTTTTTTTTAAGTTGAATGGTTGACTCTCTCCCAGGTGTTTCAGTCACCTGCTGATAGAGTACCAGGATCTGTGTGATTTCTCATGCAGTGATCCACTGTGCCAGCTCATATGTCGCTTCCCGGGAATCTCCTGCTATGGCTCACTGTCCAAGTCCTGCTTAATCAGATGGGTATGCTAATCTGCCCTCCCAAATCTCAGATTGGTGGTTTAACAGGGCACCCAGACCAGTGTGTTTTGTGTGGAGTGCCACTGCACTGTGGCACCAGCCAGAACAGCCACGCCAGCCGAAACAGCTGTGCTGGCTTCCTGTGTCTCTCTTACACCTGGGAATTTCCCCGTTCTGTGGGCAACAAAGATCTGTCTGGAAATGCAGCTGCACTCACCCTCTGCGTCTTCACTGAGAGCTGCAATCCTTAGTTGCTCCTACTGCACCATCTTCTTTTTCCCCCTAATCAATGCTCTTTTTATATTTTGTTGGATTTTGTTTTTGTTTTGTATAGGACATTTTTATTTTTTAATTTACTGCCAAATGGTTTTCCAGAATGATTGAACCTTATTTATTTTATAATGAAGTTCCTCCACATCCTCTCCACATTTTTTTTAAATCAACTCTATTATTTAAACTTTTTTATTCTGAGGTTGTGCAGTGAAATGTTACTAATGGTATTAATTTACATTACCTTAATGACCAATGATTTTGAAAATCTTTCATATGTTAAATTACATGAATAGTTTGTGAAATGCCTTTTTATGTTTTTGTTTTTGTTCATTTTCTAATTTAAGTTTGTTGTTACTGAGGTTTTTTTTTTTTTGTTTGTTTGTTTGTTTTTTGGATACAGAGTCTGGCTCTGTCACCAGGCTGGTGTGTAGTGGCTCAATCTCAGCTCACTGCAATCTCTTTCTCCTGGGTTCAAGCAATTCTGCCTCAGCCTCCTGAGTAGCTAGCTGGGAGTACAGGTGCATGTACCTCTGTGCCCAGCTGATTTTTTGTGTTTTAGTAGAGACGAGGTTTCACCATATTGTCCGGGGGGATCTTGATCTCCTGACCCCTTAATCTGCCTGTCTTGGCTTCCTCAAGTGCTGGCATTAACAGGAGTGAGCCACTGTGCCTGGCCCTGAGTTTTTTATATATCTGGGTGATAGTCATTTGTTAGAAACATGTTTAGCAAATGTTTTTTACCAGTCTGTAGCATATCTTTTTATCCTCTTAACAAGTGTTTTACCAGTAGCGTTTGTAGTTTTGATGAGGCCCCGTCAAAATTATTTTGTTTGTTTGTTTATTTATAGTGATTATGCTTTTAATCAAATCTGAGCACTTATTGGCTACCCACAAATTGTATTTATTCTTACATTGTTTCTCTAAAAGTTTTACAGATATTGCTTAAGTTTTATTTCCTTTGAGCAATGCTTTGTTGCCTTCCTTAGATGTGAGACTTCAATTGCCATTTCTTTTGGCTCCCTGCCAGTGATTCCAGGATCATTTTGTAAAAGGCTGGCTTTCATCTTATTAGGTTGCTCTTGTGCCTTTGTTAAAAATCAGTTATACACATTTGTATGGGTCTATTTATACATTTTTTGTTTTCTTAATTGATCTTTGTTTTTGTGCCAGTACCGCATAATTGTTTTACTGCAACTACATAATATAGCCCTAAAGTCTGGTTGAAAGACTTATCTCACTTTACCTTTTTTCAAATTATTTAGTTGTTCTTGTACCTTTGCTCACCATAAAAAATTTAGGTTTTCTGATCTTTATTTTGATACATTGCTTCCCAGCGGTAGAAAGTACAGTAATTTAAATAGGAGGACATAAGTTCTGTCTATCAGTTTTGGGATAATTTTTGCTTGGATTTTTCAGTTCAAGAATATTGTATGCCTTTTCATTGATTTAGACTTTTGAATTATTTATTTAGTGCTGGGTAGTTCTCAACATATAAATCTTACACATGTTTGCTTAAATTTCCACTTAAATTTTTATGTATCTGGTTTTACTTTGAGTAATTGTGAATGTTTTTGATTCTATGTTTATACATTTATTAGTATTTCTGTATAGAAACATTTGATTTTTATATGTATATTCTTTGTTCTGCAATGGTGTTTAAGTCTTTGAGGGCTTTTTTTCTTTTTTTCCTTCTTGAGGATCCTTGCAAATTTTTTTTTATATAGGAAGTTTTATTATGGCCATGCATGAAGGCTAATGCCTATAATTCTGGCACTTTGGTAGGCCAAGTTGGGTGGATCATGAGGTCAGGTGACGGAGGCCAATATAGTGAAACCCCATCTCTACAAAAAGAAAAAAAAAAATACAAAATGTAGCTGGGTGTGGTGGCATGTGCCTGTAATCTCAGCTACTTGGGGGAGGCCAAGGCAGGAGAATCGCTGGAGCCCAGGAGGTGGAGATTGCAATGACCTGAGATCTTGCCACTGCACTCCAGCATGGCAACAGAGCAAGGTTTCATTTCAAAAACAAAAACAGAAAAAGAATGTCATATTACCTACACATAGGAATAATTTTGCATCTTCCTTCTTCTGTGTGTGATTGTTATTTCTTTTTCTTGCCTCATTGTGCTTGTCAGTATAAAGCTCAGTAGAAGTGGCCAGAGGGAACTTAGTCTTGCCCTGATCCCATGGTAAGAAAAGCATCTGTGTTTCACTATTGAAAATAATGTTAGCTAGGAGCAGGGGCTCACATCTGTAATCTCAACACTTTGTAAGGCTAAGACAGAAAGATTACCTCACCCCAACATTTGGAAAAAGCAGTGACCCATGATCTCACCACTGTACTCCCACCTGGGTGACAGAATGAGACCCTGTCTCTGTTAGAAGAAAAAAGCAAGTGGGGAGGGAATAATGTTAGCTCTCCCTTTTTCATAGATGCCATTAATTGGCTTCAAAATGTGGCCTTCCATTTTTGTTTTGAGAATCTTTGTCATGAATGGATGTTTTGCCTAGTCATAGTGACCTTTTTTTTTTTTTAAGACGTGGTCTCAACTCTGTCACTTAGTCATCTGCTGTCTTTATTTGTAATATAGCATTTTTTGAGTCATACATCCTTTGTCATTTTTAATTATGTAATTTTAAAGTCAAATATTAACAAAGCTTATATTAGAAATAGAGGCTTTTGTTCCTGGAATTGTGATTACTCTGTCCCATGAGTACTATTTTGCTACCTTAAGTAACACTTCAGTGTTGAGATACTCTCTTAGGATGTGTGTGTTTTGTGTGTGTGTGTGTGTGTGTGTGTGTGTGTGTGTGTGTGTGTGTGTTATGAACTGAATGTAGTTTATTCAGACTTAAATAAATCAATGGTTACTTGATGTAAACAAACATAATGAATTATATGTTATTTATATTATCTAAATACTTATTCTAGGCAAGTTGGACAAATGCAAGTAAAAAGCAACGTGAAAAACTCCTTGGGCTGATACGTCGTCTTGCAGAAGATGATAAAGATGGTGTTATGGCACACAAAGTGTTGAACCTTCTTTGGAATCTTGCTCATAGTGATGATGTGCCTGTAGACATCATGGACCTTGCTCTTAGTGTGCACATAAAAATACTGGATTATAGTTGTTCCCAGGTGGGAGTGTTTACTCGTTCAGTTTTTCTGACTTTCCTTCACAAGTAGGATAGCTTGGTTACAAGATAATTCCAGTTTCTTCCATCGTTTTTTATTTCTAAAATAATCTTGAGGAATTGGCATACTTTTGTTCTGTATATCTGGCTTTGTGCTCTCCATCTTTCTGTTTTCCAGCCAGATTTGGTATATCATTCACTAATCATTTTTGCTTCATTTAGACAAAGATATTCATAGGTAGAATATCTTATTATAGTCAAACTATAGCTAACTACATAGTGCTAATACAGATCATAAGGAATTAAAAGTGATCATGACTTCAGAGATACAAGGATAATTACATTTTAGTTGCTAGTAAGAAGTTAGTAAGATTAACAGAACTTAAATAGTGGCTTCCCTGTGAGCAAATCACAACAGTTTCCCAGTGTTTAACTGATTCTCCTATGTCTTCTAATTTTAAGCATTAATGGTTTGCTAGTTTTGCCTAAAATCTTGGACCACTCAATCGATTTTTATCAGCAGCACTTAGTCACCCTTATAATAGGTCAGTTCAATAACTTAATTATGATGATACTCCTTTTTAAAAAATAAAAGAACAAGCAGTGTTTTTTTCAATTTCTAGAGAGCAAGCATTCTGCTTTCACTTGGACTCAAGCTTGATTTAATTAAGCAAGGTTTGCCTGGCATAGTGGTTCACTCCTGTAATCCCAGCAATTTCAGAGGTGCCAAGAAGGGAAGAATCGCTTGAGTTTATAAGTTCGAGTTTAGTCTGGGAAACAAGGGGAAGCCTCACCTATATAAAAACTAAGAAATTAGCTGGGTGTGGTGGTGCACACCTAATGTTCCAGCTATGAGGGAGGCTGAGGCAGGAGGTTTACTGGAGCCTGGGAGGCTGAGGCAGCAGTGAGCCCTGCGCATGCCACCTATTCCAGCTTGGTCCAGAGAATGAGACTTTGTCTCAAAACCATGAAATAAAATATATTTTTAAAAATTAGTATGGTCAAGATGATGCTCTTTGATTTTGGAAAGTTGTATAATTGTGAAGTATAAAAGCATTTGGTTCATCAATTGCTATCTCAGAAAAGGACTTTAATATAAACCCATATCTATTATTCGGTAAATCGAAGGGAGAACATTCTTAAAATTGGGATACTTAAAATATGATGTCATTCACAGTCTGTGGACTAGTTAGTTCCACCTTTTTATGTAAAACTGGTTTTATTTTCAATTGTGAAGAAGGTATAAATTAAGATTTATTACAATTACTGCCACATACAAATAAAGACACAATAGTTTTCCAATCCCAGTAGTCAGTAATACATTAGACTTGCAGTAATGCAGTTACAGCATTAGGTGCATTGAAATAAAAAGCATCAGTTGGGTTATTATGATCGATGACAGTGTTATACTGTGCTTGATTCTGACTGTTGATAAGTGCTTATTCAGTCTGTAAAATGGTTATGAGCATCTGGAGTTTAGGTGGTATCTTGTTAAATATAAATGTGTTATACAGAATTAAAGTAATATACTTGTTATAAATGCTCACTTAGCATTTATTCATTTTATTGCTTACCACAATGTTTTCTCCACTGATGTTAATACTTGATGTCACTAAATTTAGTGTAAGGGTTGTGCCTTTTTTAACTTTAGTTTTTATTTTTGTGTTACAGAAAACTAGTAAGTGTGTCATTCTTCTTGCCCTCCCACCCAAAGTACTTTTTATTTAATATACATATACGGGCTGGGTGCAGCGGTGCACACCTGCAGTCCCAGCACTTTGGGAGGCTGAGATGGGCAGATCATTTGAGGCTGGGAGTTCAAGACCACCCTGGCCAAATCCTATCTGTACTAAAAATACAAAAAAATTATCCAGGCATGGTGGTGCATACCAGTAGTCCAAGCTGCTTGGGAGACTGAGGCAGAAGAATCGCTTGATTCCAGGAAGTGGAGGTTGCAGTGAGCCAAGATCTAGGCACTGCACTTTAGCCTGGTGACAGAGTAGCAATCCATCTCAAAAATAAATAGACAAACACATAGGAGTATTTTTAAATCCTTAAAAATGGGCACACTTGCTAATGGAAATTTTTCCTAGGAAATAGTCTGAAAACAGTACAATATGTACAAACATGTTCTTTATTGTATACACATGAAAAACTTTACATAAACTGAATATTCTCTATAGTATGTACAGCCATTAAAATGCCTTATTAGTGTGGAAAGGTATCCACAGTATTTAATGAAAGACACTTAGGCATGTGTCCACTACTTTTAAAAAAAGATATGCATGTGCTTACAAATATATTCCTTAAATTAAATATTAAGGAAATACATAGATGTTACCTTTTCTTTTCTGAATATGCACAGAAATGGAATTCTTCCAACTAAAAATTTATTAGATATTTAAACCAGAATTTTGATTATTAGTCAGTGTAATGTAAAACATTGAAGCAACCATGGAAGAATATTTGAAACAATCTTATGTTAAAAATATTCTTGGTTGGGTTCGGTGACTTACTCCTGTGGTCCCAGCACTTTGGGAGGCCGAGTCGGGGTGGATCACAAGGTCAGGAGATCGACACCATCCTGGCAAACGTTGTGAAACCCCATCTCTACTAAAAATACAAAAATTAGTTACGTGTGGTGTCACGCCACTGTAGTCCCAAGTGTTCAGGAGGTAGAGGGAGGAGAATCACTTGAACCTGGGAAGTGGAGGTTGCAGTGAGTTGAGATCAGATCATGCCACTACATTCCAACCTGGTGACAGAGTGAGACTTTGTTTCCAAAAAGAAATTTTTTTTTTTTTTTTGAGACGGAGTTTCCCTCTTGTTACCCAGGCTGGAGTGCAATGGCGCGATCTTGGCTCACCGCAACCTCCGCCTCAGTTCGGCAATTCTCCTGCCTCAGCCTCCGGAGTAGCTGGGATTACAGGCATGCGCCACCATGCCCAGCTAAGTTTTTTTGTATTTTTAGTAGAGACTGGGTTTCACCATGTTGACAAGGATGGTCTCGATCTTTTGAGCTCGTGATCCACCTGCCTCGGCCTCCCAAAGTGCTTGGATTACAGGCTTGAGCCACCGCGCCCGGCCCAAAAAGAAATTCTTAAATTATTTTTTAATTCAACATGTTTGTCTTTTTTCTGTAGCTTTCTTTGTATTCCGATTTTGCTTATTATGAATATATTCTAACTTCCAGAATTAATATACTATTATTTTCTTCATGAAATAATAATTTTCCGCGTTCCTTGCTCTGATTAGAAAAATACCTTAGCAAAACTCAGTATGTATGATAATAATTGAGATTGTATGCTTTGCCAAATTTTATGACAGAACTTTACAAAATTCAATGAAATACTATATCCACCATTCAGACAAACATTATAACATCATACTCCCTGTAAATGTGTCAGTACTTGGGAATTATGTCCTGGTACAGACATTTCTGAATTGTAGCACATTAAATTTATATTAGTGTTTTACAGTTTTCATTGTAACTTCAAACTAATACCCATGTTCAGAGCCTTTGTTTGAACTCTTTTATAATTACATTGTAATTTTGCTGATGCTGAGTTTAGAAGCTTTCCTGTTTTGCAAATGTCAAAATAATTTAAAGGTAGAATTATATTGAGTATTGGTCCACTTACAGTATAAACTTTTTTCATGTGTAAGGATCGAGATGTACAAAAGATCCAATGGATAGATCACTTTATAGAAGAACTTAGCACAGATGACAAATGGGTAATTCCTGCTCTGAAACAAATAAGAGAAATTTGTAGTTTGTTTGGTGAAGAACCTCAAAATTTAAGACAAGGCTTTTTAATACAGAGAATTTTCTTATTTTTATTTATATGTTATGTTGAAAAGGGTATAAGAAAGCAAATTTTAAAGAAAGAAAACATTAGTGGGAAAGCCAAAAATTTCTAAGAGTTTGCTACAAAATAAGGATCCTTGATCATAATCAACTTCTTTGTATTTTATGACACAGATAGGTAAACAATATATTCAATACTAAATAGCAGTCAAGCATAGAGCCACATTACTACTTTTCAGGTCTTAGAGTTTTCCCTGACTTCCAGCAGATGTATCAGATACTATGTCATGTGTTAAGTTTCTCTTACTACTCATTTTTCTGGTGACCTAATTACCAGTAGATTAATAATGATGGTGAGTTGATTGGTTTAGTCAAATATGACAAACTAGGAAGCAAAACAAAACTAGGCACTTTTTGGTAATAAACGGTCTGAACTCATTGTTCTAGAATGTACCTGGGAAGGTCTGCTATTTTTCATTATACAACACATGTGCTTTGATGCTGATAGGTAGTTTTTATTTAACACAAGAATACTGAAATAGATATTTGTTTGGAGGCATGGATTATATTTTTTACAGGGTTTGATAATTTGTTGTTAAGGAGAGGATATTGACCACATGTTGTTAAAAATCTATAGCATTGAAAATTTTTTTTAAGTAGTAGCTAGAATTTACCTTCTGTAAGCTATCTTAATTACAGCAATTTTCATTTGCCTTATTATATTGTTAAGTTCTTCTTAGTCAAACTCAGCAAAGTCCCCACATATTTTATCACCATGATTTAATTAACCACCTTCAACAAAATCATGCTTTAATTACTTTGGTAGCAGAAAATCTTGCAACTTACATGAATAGCATCAGATTGCTGGAGATATGTATGATAAGCTAAAATTAACTATGGTTCTCTGATTTTTTGTTTTGCCCTAAGTGTTAATAACCGAAGAAATGACAATTTTACTTCCTTTTGTTTTGCCATAAATGTTCATAACCTAAGAAATGATTATATTTAGTTTTGATTGAGAAAAAATAGAAATGGATCGATATTTCAGATTGCATCTCAAACCTTACTTAAATTCTAGGTCAGCTTTCCCAGTGTCTTTATTAAATACATGTCTCCTTACTAATACTTCTTGTTAGTGTCTTCTTTCATACTGGAAATTCTGCCTTTTTTGCCTTTTTGTCCCTGTGGTGGGTTATAAGTCCCTTGGGTCTCTTTGCTGTATACTCAAGTCATTTAACCTTTGCTCTTTTTTGGGGGTTGGGGATTAAAGTCCCACTGTGTTGCCTAGGCTGAAGTGCTATGGTGCCATATCAGTTTATTGCAATATTTGCTTCCCAGGCACAAGTGATCCTCCTACCTCAATCTCCTGAGTAGCTGGGAACACAAGCACCTACCACTATGCCTAGCTGATTTATATTTTCAGCAAAGACAGGGTTTTGGCATGTCGACCAGGCTGATCTTGAACTCCTAGGCTCAAGCGTTCCTTTTGCCTTGGCCTCCCAAAGTGTTAGGATTATAAAGTGAGCCACCACCCCTGGCTTCGTTTGTTACTAATTTTGCCTGATTCTATTCTTAGATATAATACACTTTTTAATAATTCTGAATTACTGTTATCCATTGTTTAAAGAGCTAATTAGAAATTCACTGGATTTGTGATCACTACATGTCATCGTTAGTTCTCAGACTATGAAATATTTTAAAATTGTTTGCTTTTTACATTATACTTTTCAATAATTAGCCTTTTAGTATATGCCATGTGGAGATCTATCTTTGCATGTTGAAGATTAATTCCAATGTTATTTGTCCTTTGACAGTTTTAATACATTTATGTCACACAGTAGTCTTTCTACATGTATAACTGTGTGGTCTTTCCTCAAAACTAGAAACACCTGCTTCCCCAATAGAAACACCTAGTTTATAGAAACACCTGTTTCCCAAATTATCCACTTCATAGGCCCAGTTTTTATGATTATAGAGAAGAAAAACTTTTATCCAATGTTGAAGCAAGATTTACCATTAATACTAATTGATATGTTAGTATCTGTGGAATTCAATTGTGTATGTTGAAAATGTGAATATTTGTATTATTAATTGACCAAAATAGTAGAGTCTTGGTATGGTTGAGTTGGTAAAAATACTCAAGTTTTTACTTAATGCTTCCGTTAAAAGTCACATAAAATAATAGAAAACTTAAGTAACTGTCAAATACCTGTAATTATTTCAGTGACCTGTTCCTCTCACATTTTGCACACTCTTTTTACCTTTGTTGGAGGGCTATAAAAGCAATCATGCATATCAGTCTTGCCCGAGAGCTTCAGAAGCTTGAAGGCATGGAGATAGGACAGGCAAGGCCATATAGGCATGTAACCAACCTTAACCTTGCTGGGATATCAAGAACAGTCAAAACTAGTGAAAGGAACACAAAATCTGCATGCCATTCTCTTAAATTCTGTATCATCTGAAGCCTTGTGTCTTCTTGAAGAAATGAGCCCTCCCAGATGACAGTGAAGACCTTCCCCAAAAGTGATCACAAGTAGGTACTTACTCCAGTGATAATTTTATTGATTTTGGGGTGCTGTTTTTTTTTAATTGCATTTTAGGTTTTGTGGTACAAGTGCAGAACATGCAAGATAGTTGCATAGGTACACACATGGCAGTTTGTTTTGCTACCTTCCTCCCCTTCACCCACATTTGGCATTTCTCCCCATGCTATCCCTCCCCAGCTCTCCCCTGGCCGCTGTCCCTCCCCATTCCCCCCAATAGATCTTAGTGTGTAGTGCTCCCATCCCTGTTTCCATGTGTTCTCATTGTTCATCACCTGCCTATGAGAGAGAATACGTGGTATTTCATTTTCTGTTCTTGTGTCAGTTTGCTGAGAATGATGTTCTCCAGCTTCATCCATGTCCCTACAAAGGACACGAACTCATCATTTTTGATTGCTGCATAATATTCCATGGTGTATATGTGCCACATTTTCCCTGTCCAGTCTATCATTGATGGGCATTTGGGTTGGTTCCAGGGCTTTGCTATTGTAAACATTGCTGCAGTGAACATTGTGTGCATGTGTTTTTATAGTAGAACGATTGATAGTCCTTTGGATATATACCCAGTAATGGGATTTCTGGGTCAAATGGAATTTCTATTTCTAGGTCCTTGAGGAATCCCCACACTGTCTTCCACAATGGTTAAACTAATTTACAGTCCCACCAACAGTGTAGGAGTGTTCCTACTTCTCCACATCCTCTCCAGCATCTGTTGTCTCCAGATATTTTCTTTTTCTTTTTCTTTTTTTTTTTTTTTGAGATGGAGTTTCGCTCTTGTTACCCAGGCTGGAGTGCAATGGCGTGATCTTGGCTCACCGCAACCTCCGCCTCCCGGGTTCAGGCAATTCTCCTGCCTCAGCCTCCTGAGTAGCTGGGATTACAGGCACGCGCCACCATGCCCAGCTGATTTTTTGTATCTTTAGTAGAGACGGGGTTTCACCATGTTGACCAGGATGGTCTCGATCTCTTGACTTCGTGATCTACCTGCCTCGGCCTCCCAAAGTGCTGGGATTACAGGCGTGAGCCACCGCGCCCGGCTGGTGATTTCTTAAAAGGAGACAAAAGTGAACTTTTCTGCTATTAACTCTTTCTTCTGCTTAGATTTCCCTGTAGCTTAAGGTAGTGTTTGATAGCATAGTGAAGCAGAGCACAATAAAGCCATGCCTCCCTCCCTCCCTCCCTCCCTCCCTCTCTCGCACCCTCTCTTGCTCTCTCTCTCTCTCTGTGAGGTCACACCAGTACCTCCAATTTCACTCCATTCTACAAGCTTCCTTTTGTTTCTTTTCTCTTTCCTTATATGAAAGTTTTGTCTCCAGGAGTGAGGAACCTGACTGCCTATTGTTCTCTGATATATTTAATTGCTTTATTAATCTTATACTTACCAATTGTTTACCTTCTCTACCAACCTTTTCCTTGCCAACATAACCTACCTCCTCTTCACTTAGCTCAGGCATCAGCCTCCAATACCAAGCTGCTGTTTTTTTTTTTTTATTAAAAAGTATATGTATATGTATATACATATAAGCTAAAACCTAAAACACAATACATATACATATATAATAATATATATATTATTGTGTTTTAGGTTTTGGGGTACATGTGAAGAACATGCAGGATTGTTGCATAGGTACATACATAGAAGTGTGGTGTGCTACCTTCCTCCCCATCACCTATATCTGGCATTTCTCCCATGTTATTCCTCCCCAGCTCCCCAAGCCCCAATGTTCCTCCCCAAGAACCCCCAACAGACTTCAATGTGTGAAGCTCCACTCCCTGCTTCCATGTGTCTTCATTGTTCAACATCCACTGATGAGTGAGAACATACAGTGTTTGATTTTCTCTTCTTTTGTCAGTTTGCTGAAAATGATAGTTTGCAGGTTCATCCATGTCCTTATAAAGGACACAAACTCATCATTTTTTATGGCTGCATAGTATTCCATGGTGTCTATGTGCCACATTTTCCTTGTCCAGTCTATCATTGATGGGTATTTGGGTTGGTCCAAGTCTTTGCTATCATAAACAGTGCTGCAATGAACTTAGTGTGTGCATGTGTCCTTATAACAATGATTTATAATGTTTTGGATATATACCCAGTAATGAGATTGCTGGGTCAAATGGAATTTCTATTTCTAGGTCCTTGAGGAATCGCCACACTATCTTCCACAATAGTTGAACTAATTTATACTCCCACCAGCAGTGTAAAAGTGTGCCAATTTTCCACATCCTCTCCAGCATCTGTTGTCTCCGGATTTTTTAATGATTGCCATTCTAACTCGCGTGAGATGGTATCTCAGTGTTATTTTGATTTGCATTTCTCTGAGATGAGCATTTTTTCATGTTTGTTGGCCTCATATATGTCTTCTTTTGTAAGGTTTCTGTTCATATTCTTTGCCCACTTTTGAATGGGCTTGTTTTTTTCCTGTAAATCTGTTTTAGTTTTTTGTAGATTCTGGATATTAGCCCTTTGTTAGATGGGTAGATTGCAAAAAATTTTTCCTGTTCTCTTGGTTGCCTATTCACTCAAATGAACATTTCTTTGTTGTGTAGAAGCTGTGGAGTTTAATTAGGTACCATTTGTCTATTTTGGCTTTTGTTGCCAATGCTTTTGGTGTTTTAGTCGCGAAGTCCTTGCCTACACCTATGTCCTGAATAGTTTTGCCTAGATTTTCTTCTAGGGTTCTTATGGTGTTAGGTCTTATGTTTAAGACTTTAATCCATCTGGAGTTCATTTTAGTGTAATGTGTCAAGAAGGGGTCCAGTTTCTGCTTTCTGCACCCGGCTAGCCAGTTTTCCCAACACCATTTATTAAATAGGGAGCCCTTTCCCCATTGCTTGTTATTGTCAGGTTTATCAGAGATTGTATGTTTGTAGATATGTTGTGTTGACTCTGATACCTCTGTTCTGTTCCATTGGTCTATATCTCTGTTTTGGTACCAGTACCATGTTGTTTTGATTACTGTAGCCTTGTAGCATAGTTTGAAGTGCAGATAGTGTGATGCCTCCAGCTTTGTTCTTTTCGCTTCGAACTGACTTGACTTTGCAGGCTCTCTTTTGGTTCCATATGAAATTTAAGGTCGTTTTTTCCAGTTCAGTGAAGGAGGTCATTGGAAGCTTGATGGGGATAGCATTGAATCTATAAATTACTTTGATCAGTATGGCCATTTTTAAGATATTGATTCTTCCTAACCATGAACATGAAATGGTTTCCGCCTGCTTGTGTCCTCTCTTATTTTATTGATTAGCAGTTTGTAGTTCTCCTTGAAGAGGTCCTTTACATCCACTCTTTGTTATATTCCTAGGTGTTTTATTCTCTTTGTAGCAATTGTGAATGGCAGTTTGTTCTTGATTTGGCTCTCTTTCAGTCTGTTATTGGTGTATAGGAATGATTGTGATTTTTGAACATTGATTTTGTATCCTGAGACTTTGTTGATGTTGTTGATCTGTTTCAGGAGATTTGGGGCTGAGACGACGGCTTCTTTTAGATATATAATCATGTCATCTGCAGACAGAGTCAATTTGACTTCCTCCTTTTCTAATTGAATACCCTTTATTTCTTTTTCTTGCCTGATTGCTCTGGCCAGAACTTCCAGTACTATAATAGGAGTGGTGAGAGAGGGCATTCTTGCCTAGTGCCAGATTTCAAAGGGAATGCTTCCAGTTTTGGCCCATTTTGTATGATATTTGCTGTGGGTTTGTCGTAAATAGCTTTTGTTATTTTGAGATATGTTTGATCAATACCCAGTTTATTGAGAGTTTTTAGCATAGAATTTTGAATTTTGGTGAAGGCCTTCTGTGTATCTATTGAGATAATTGTGGTTTTTGTCTTTGGTTCTGTTTATATGGTGAATTAACGTTTATAGACTGCGTATGTTGAACCAGCCTTGCATCCCTGGATGAATCCTACTTGATCATGGTGGATAAGCTTTTTGATGTGCTGTTGCAGTCGGCTTGCCAGTATTTTATTGAAGATTTTTGCCTCTGTGTTCATCATGGATATTGGCCTGAGATTTTCTTTTCTTGCTGAGTCTCTGCCGGTTTTTGGTATCAGGATGATGTGGGTCTCATAAAATAATTTGGGAAGAATTCCCTCTTTTTGGATTGTTTGGAATAGTTTCAGAAGGAATGGTACCAGCTCTTCTTTGTATGTCTGGTAGAATTCGGCTATGAACCCATGGGTTCATATGGACCTGGGCTTTTTTGGTTGGTAGGCTATTAATTGCTGCCTCAAATTCAGTCCTTGTTATTAGTCTATTCAGCATTTCAGCTTCTTTCTGGTTTAGGGTTGGGAGGATGCAAGTGTCTCAGAATTTATCCATTTCTTCCAGGTTTACTGGATAATGTGCATTTAATTGTTTGTACTAATCTCTGATGGTGGTTTGTATTTCTGTGGAATCTGTGGTGATATTCCTTTTATCGTTTTTTAATTGCATCTATTTGATTCTTCTCTCTTTTCTTTTTTATTAATCTGGCTAGTGGTGTGTTGTGTTGATCTTTTCAAAACACCAGCTCTTGGATTTATTGCTGTTTTGAAGGGTTTTTTGTGTCTCTGTCTGCTTCAGTTCTAGTCTGATTTTAGGTATTTCTTGTCTTCTGCTAGCTTTTGCTTTTTTTCCCATCTTGGTCCTTTAGCTCTTTCAATTTTGATGATAGGGCACTCAATTTTACAACTTGCCTTGCTTGTCATGTGGGCATTTATAGCTTTATATTTTCCTGTAGACACTGCTTTAAATGTGTCCCAGAGAATCTAGTATGATGTGTCTTCATTATCGTTGGTTTTGAAGAACATCTTTTTTTTTTTTAATTTTTATTGCATTTTAGGTTTTGGGGTACATGTGCAGAACGTGTAAGATAGTTGCATAGGTACATACATGGCAGTGTGTTTTGCTGCCTTCCTCCCCTTCACCCACACTTAGCATTTCTCCCCAGGCTATCCCTCCCCAGCTTCCCCACCACTGTCCCTCCCCCATTTTCCCCAATAGACCCCTGTGTGTAGTAGACCCCCTCCCTGTGTCCATGTGTTCTCATTTTTCTCACCTGCCTATGAGTGAGAATATGCGATATTTCATTTTCTGTTCTTGTGTCAGTTTGCTGAGAATGATGTTCTCCAGATTCACCCATGTCCTTACAAAGGACACAAACTCATCATTTTTGATTGCTGCGTAATATTCCATAGCGTATATGTGCCACATTTTCCCAGTCCAGTCTATCATCGTTGGGCATTTGGGTTGGTTCCAGTTCTTTGCTATTGTAAACAGTGCTGCAATGAACATTCGTGTGCATGTGTCCTTAGAGTAGAACGATTTATAGTCCTTTGGATATATACCCAGTAATGGCATTGCTGGGTCAAATGGAATTTCTAGTTCTAGGTCCTTGAGGAATCGCCACACTGTCTTCCACAATGGTTGAACTAATTTACACTCCCACCAACAGTGTAGGAGTGTTCCTACTTCTCCACATCCTCTCCAGCATCTGTTGTCTCCAGATTTTTTTTTTTTTTTTTGAGATGGAGTTTCGCTCTTGTTACCCAGGCTGGAGTGCAATGGCGCGATCTTGGCTCACTGCAACCTCCGCCTCCTGGGTTCAGGCAATTCTCCTGCCTCAGCCTCCCTAGTAGCTGGGATTACAGGCACACGCCACCATGCCCAGCTAATTTTTTTTTTTTTTTTTTTTTGTATTTTTAGAGACGGGGTTTCACCATGTTGACTAGGATGGTCTCAATCTCTTGACCTCGTGATCCACCTGCCTCGGCCTCCCAAAGTGCTGGGATTACAGGCTTGAGCCACCGCGCCCGGCCGTCTCCAGAATTTTTAATGATCACCATTCTAACTGGCGTGAGATGGTATCTCAATGTGGTTTTGATTTGCATCTCTCTGAGGACCAGTGATGATGAGCATTTTTTCATGTGTTTGTTGGCCTCATGTGTGTCTTCTTTTGTAAAGTGTCTGTTCATATCCTTTGCCCATTTTTGAATGGGCTTGTTTGTTTTTTTTCCTGTAAATCTGTTTGAGTTCTTTGTAAATTCTGGATATCAGCCCTTTGTCAGATGCGTAAACTGCAGATTTTTTCCCATTCTGATGGTTGCCGATTCACTCTGGTGACTGTTTCTTTTGCCGTGCAAAACCTGTGGAGTTTGATTAGGTCCCATTTGTCTATTTTGGCTCTTGTTGCCAATGCTTTTGGTGTTTTGGTCATGAAGTCCTTGCCTACTCCTATGTCTTGAATGGTTTTGCCTAGATTTTCTTCTAGGGTTTTTATGGTGCCAGGTCTTACGTTTAAGTCTTTAATCCATCTGGAGTTAATTTTAGTGTAAGGTGTCAGGAAGGGGTCCAGTTTCTGCTTTCTGCACATGGCTAGCCAGTTTTCCCAACACCATTTATTAAACGGGGAATCCTTTCCCCATTGCTTGTGTCAGGTTTATCAAAGATTATATGGTTGTAGATATGTTGTGTTGCCTCTGATGCCTCTGTTCTGTTCCATTGGTCTATATCTCTGTTTTGGTACCAGTACCATGCTGTTTTGATTACTGTAGCCTTGTAGTATGGTTTGAAGTCTGGTAGTGTGATGCCTCCCACTGTGTTCCTTTTGCTTAGAATTGACTTGGCTATGTGGGCTCTCTTTTGGTTCCATATGAAGTTCATGGTGGTTTTTTCCAGTTCTGTGAAGAAATTCAATGGTAGTTTGATGGGGATAGCATTGATTGTGTAGATTACTTTGGGCAGTATAGCTATTTTCATGATATTGATTCTTCCTATCCACTAACATGGAATGTTTCTCCATCTGTTTGTGTCCTCTCTTATTTTGTTGAGCAGGTTTGTAGTTTTCCTTGAAGAGGTCCCTTACGGGTTCCTTGTGAGGACGCGGAACTCGCGGCATATGAGACGGGGACTCCACCCGGGGCACGTGTAATGCGGAAGCACAGAAATGTTGGATGTGAAACCTGGGGCATGTGGGACCAGGAATCCCAGAAATGTGGGACCGGAAACCCGGGGAATGTGGAAAGTGGAACCTGGGAATGCAGGACGTCAAACCCAGGGAATGCAGGAAGGGGAATCCCAGGAATGTGTGATGTGGAACCCGGGAATGTGGGATGAGGAACTGGGGGAATATGGGACTTGAAACCCCGGGAATGTGGGATGGGGAACCCAAAGCATGTGGGAAGGGAAACCCTGGAGAATGTAGGCCTGTAACTGCGGTAATGTAGGATGGGGAACCAGAGAAATGCTGTAAGGGGAACCCCGGGGATCCGGGACGGAGATCCAGGGGAATGCAGGAATGGGAATCCCGGGAATGTGGGATGTGGAACCCGGTGAATGTGGGATGGAGAACCCGGGAATGTGGGGAGGGGAACCACGGAAATTTCGGATGTGGAACCTGCAGCATGTGAGATGGGGACTCCACAGAATGTGGGACTCCGAACCCGGGGCCTGTGTAATGCGGAAGCACGGAAATGTTGGATGCGAAACCTGGGGCATGTGGGACGTGGAATCCCGGAAATGTGGGACCCGGAACCCGGGGAATGGGAACCAGAGAAATGCCGGAAAGGGAACCCCGGAAATGCCCGGAAGTGTTGGATGCAGAACCTAGGGAATGTGGGACATGGAACACGGGGAATGTGAAAGGGGAACCCCGGAAATGTGGGACGTGAAACCTCGGGAATGTGGGAAGTGGTACCTTGGGAATGTGGGATAGGAAACCCGACAAATGTGGGAAAAGAAACTCAGGAAATTTGGGATGGGGAACACGGGGCATGTGAAACGGGGAACCCGGGGAATGTGGGAAGGGGAACCCCAGAAATTTCGGACACGGAACCCACGGGCATGTGAAACGGGGACGTCAGGGAACGTGGGACTCCGAACCCGGGGCATGTGGAATGCGAACCCCAGAAATGTGAGATGAGAGACCCGGGGCATGTGGGACGGGGAACCAGAGGCATGTATGAAGGTGAGCCCGGGAAATGTGGGGTGCGGAACCCTGGGAATGTGGGACGGGGATCCCGGGGAACACAGGAAGGGGAACCCCGGGAATGTGGAATGCGGAACCCGGGGCATGTGGGACGGAAGCCCGGGGAATGTGGGCAAGGGAACCCAGGGAATGTGAGAGGGAAGCCCCGAAAATGCGGGACGGGGAACCCGGGGCATGTTGGATGTGAAACCCTGGGAACGTGGAATGCGGAACCCGGGAAAGTGGGAAGGAGAACCCCGGGAATGAGGGACGTGGAACCCAGGGAATGTGGGAAGGGGAACCTGAAGCATGAGGGACGGGGAGCACGGGATATGTGGGACGCAGAACTCGGGGCATGTGGGAAGGAAACCCAGGGAATGTGGGAGGGGGAACCCGGGGCATTTGGGACGGGGAACGCGGAGCATGTAAGACGGAAACCCAGGGAATGTGGAAAGCGGAACCCCGGAAATGTGGGATGGAGAACCCGCGGAACGTGAGAAGGGGAACCCAGGCATGTGGAACGAGGAACCCTGGGAATGTGGGACGGGGAACACGGGGAGTGCAGGAAGCGGCACCCCAGGAATGCAGGACGCGGAACCCAGGGAATGCGGGACGCAGAACCCAGGGAATGCAGGAAGGGGAACCCTGGAAATGTGGGATGCGGAACCCTGGGAATGTGGCACGTGGAACCCGGGGAATGTGGGACGGGGAATGAGGGAAGGGGAATCCCGGAAGTGTTGGGCGTAGAACCCTGGGAATGTGGAACGGGGAATCCGGGGAATGTGGGACGGGAGGCCGGAAATGTGGGAGGGGGAACCCTGGGCATGTGGGACGCAGAACCAGGGACATGTGGGACGCGGAATCCCGGGAATGTGGGATGCGGAACCCGGGGAATACGGGAAAAGGAACCCCGGGAATGTGGGACGCGGAACCCAGGGAATGTGGGACGCGGTACCCAGGGAATGTGGGACGCGGAACCCAGGGAATGTGATAAAGGAAACCCGGGAAATGAGGGACGGGGAGCCCCGGCGTATGTGGGACACAGATCCCGGGGCATGTGAGAAGGGGAATCCTGGGAAATGTGGGATGCGGAACCTTAGGAATGTGGAAAGGAGAACGCGGGGAACGCAGGAAAGAGAATCCCGGAAATGTGGGATGCGGAACCCAGGGAATGTGGGACGGGGAACCCGGGGAATGTGCGACGCGGGACCCGCGCACGTGACCTGCTTGTCGGTATTCCTGCTCGCCTAAGGCAGCAGCAACAGCCCTTCCTCCTACCTTACTGGTGGAGGGCCGCCTGTCTGTCATTCCGGAGCTCACTTTGGGGCTGATATTGGGGCTCAGAACAATCTCGGTGTCATTTATTTATGTTTTGAGGCAAAGTCTCGCTGACTCGCCCAGGCTGGAGTGTGATGGCGCCATCTCGGCTCACTGCAACCTCCGCCGATTCTTTTGCCTCAGCCTCCCAAGTACCTGGGATTACAGGCACCCGTCACCACGCCCGGCTAATTTTTTTTTTTTCCGGCTAATTTTGTATTTTTAGTAGAGACGAGGTTTCTCCGTGTTTTCCAGGCTGGTCTCGAACTTCTGACCTCAGGTGATACTCCCCTTTCAGCCTCCCAAAGTGCTGGGATGACAGGCCTGAGTCACCACGCCTGACCACAATCTCTGTTTTAAATAATGAAGGGGAGCAGATCGGATCCAGAACAACCCCACCCAACGGAAATGACAGCTACTTTCTAAAGAATTAAGATGTTTCAAACCAAGTTCATACACTTAATAGAAATTGAGCATCATTATCACGTAAGAAGCCTCAGAAAGGTCATCTTATCAACTGCAATTGATAGGAGAATTGTTATTCCTATAAAAGCACCTAGATATTAAAGAAAGGCTTTGAGAGCATCGCTCATATGCTCATATTTTTTGTATTTTTAATAGAGACGGGGTTTCTACTAATTTTTGTATTTTAGGTAGTAGAGATGGGGTTTCACCGTGTTGGTTAGGCTGGTCTAGAACTCCTGACCTCAGGCGATCTGCCCGCCTCAGCCTCCCAAAGTGCTGGGATTACAGGCCTGGGCCACGGTGCCCGGCCACTTCCACCATTTTTTTGGGGGGACGTGAAACCCACATTGCTTTTCTTTTCCTGGTCTCTTCTTTGGCTTCTCCAGTCTGATTATGTAAAATGAATCCTGACGACAGGCTCTTACCTGAGCCACGATTCCTTTCTGCTTAATTACTCTGCGGAGGATAATGTGTTACCAGATGTCTCTGAGCTTTCGGGGAAGTGTTTTTTGGTGACAGCACAGAGTCTTTTTAAGTATGCTCCTTTCTCATCCTTTGTAGCTTTGGAGTGACCTCTTTTTTTTTTTTTTTTCTTTCAATTGTACTTTAATTCTGGGGAAAATGTGCTGATCTTACAGGGTTGTTGCATAGGTACACACATGCCATGGTGGTTTGCTACCTCCATCCCCCGTCGCCTACATCAGGCATTTCTCCCCATGTTATCCCTCCCCAACCTCCCTGCCGTCCTTCCCAGCCCCCAACTCCCCAACCTACCCCAGTGTGTGATGCTCCCCTCCCTGTGTCCATATGATCTCATTGTTCAACACCCGCATATGAGGGAGAACATGTGGTGTTTGGTTTTCTGTTCTTGTGTCAGTTTGCTGAGAATGCTGGTTTCCAGATTCATCCATGTCCCTACAAAGCACACGAACTCATCCTTATGGCTGCATAGTATTCCATGGTGTCTATGTGCCACATTTCCTTCATCCAGTCTATCATTGATGGGCATTTGGGTTGGTTCCAGGTCTTTGCTGTTGTAAATAGTGCTGCAGTGAACCTATGTGTGCGTGTCTTTATAGTAGAATGATTTATGGTCGTTTGGGTATATACCAGTCATGGGATTGCTGGGTCAAATGGAATCTCTCGGCGCTTGAGAAATCACCACACTGTCTTCCACAGTGGTTGAGCTAATTTATTGGAGTGACTTCTTAAAGGAGAGAACATTGCTTTCCTGGGGCTGCCATGATAAAATATCATGGACCCAGTGCTTAAACAGCAGACATTGATTCTCCCACTGTTTTGGAGGCTGGAGGTCTGAGATCCAGGTGTGGGCTGGGCTGGCTCCTCCTGAGGTCTCTCTCCTGGGTTTCGAGATGCCTTCATCTCCCCGTGTCCTCACAGGGTCATCCCTCTGTGTGTGTCTGTGTTCTCACCTCCTCCTCTTATGGGATGTCTGAGTGTATTTCAGACTGCTGTCACAGAAGACCATACAGAGGGAGTCTTGCTCCGTCACCCAGACTGGAGTGCAATGGCACAATCTCAGGTCACTGCACTTTCTGCCTCCTGGTTCAAGAGATTATTCTACCTCAACCTATCGAGTAGGTGGGATTACAGGCATGTGCCACCAGGTGCTGCTAATTTTTGTATTTTTAGTAGAGACAGGGTTTCACTTTGTGGGCCAAGCTGGTCTCGAACTCCTGACCTCAGCTGATCCACCTGCCTTGTTTAGTTGAACAGAAAGTATACTGTTTCCTTACTGTATCCCCCAGAAAGAAAAAACAAACAAATAAAACAGCAAGCAAGCATGTGCCACGGCACACAGCTAATTTTTTTTTTTTTTTTTTTTTTTTTTTGTATTTTTAGTAGAGACAGGGTCTCACCATGTTGGGTAGGTTGGTCTTGAACTCCAGACCTCAGCTGATCTGCCTGCCTTGGCCTCTGAAAGTGCTGGTTACAGGTGTGAGCCACGGCACCCGGCCAGCAGGCCTTTAATTCTACCGTTCTGTTTAATGTTTACCCCAAGGGCTGACATAACTAATTGAGAATCAGGCTTTCACACGACTGTCTCCTAGAAGCAAAATCAGTATCAGAAGGGAACGCGTTTGACACGGAGATGCTCGGCATTCTCAGGCCATACCCCACATCTGCTGAACCCAAATTTTGGAGAGCAGGGGTTGATGAAGAGACAGTCTTCAGGGAATTCTGATGCATGCTAAAATGTGAGAAACACTTGAATTTAAAATATGCCACCTATTTTTTGTATGAAAGATGTGGTTGTAGGCTTTCACCTGATAAAATCTCTGCCAGTAATTAGTGTTAATTGCCAAAACTGATTTCCTGGCTTGGAAAATTAGCGTTCCTGTGAACGAATAAATCATAGTATTGTCACGTATTCCAAAAATCCAAGAGAGTTTTCACGCATGAGAGAACCCGCGTCTTCCACTGGGCTCATCCCCGTGGTGAAATAAATGTCAGTGGGAAGAATTTGGGAGGCCGAGGCGGGCAGATCCCCTGAGGGCAGGAGTTCGAGACCAGCCTGGCCAATGGTGAAACCCCGTCTCTACTAAAAATACAAAAATTAGCCAGGTGTGCTGGCTGGCATCTGTAATCCCAGCTACTGGGGAGGCTGAGGCAGGAGAATCGCTTGAACCCAGGGGGCAGGGGTTGCGGCCAGCCGAAATCACACCATCGCACTCTGGCCTGTGTGACAGAGCAAGACTCCATCTCAAAAAAAAAAGGAATGGGATAGGTGGACAGAATATAATGAGAATTGTTTGTAACTAATGCAACTGAGTCTTGAAGAAATGAGTAGCTTGGTTACAAAGTTAAGTTATGGCCAGCTCTGGTGGCTGACACCTATAATCCCAGCACTTTGGGAGGCCGAGGCAGGCAGATCACCTGAGGTCAGCAGTTGAGACCAGCCTGGCCAACATGGTGAAACCCTGTCTCTACTAAAACAAAAACAAAAACAAAAACAAAACATTAGCCGGGCACGATGGTGGGTGCCTGTAATCCCAGCTACTTGGGAGGCTGAGACGGGAGGACCACTTGAACCCGGGAAGTGGTGCTTTCAGTGAGCCGAGATCACGCCGCTGCTCTGCAGCCTGGGCATCTGAGCAAGACTCCATCTCAAAAAAAGGAAGAGTTATATTTGGTGGTTGGGGATAAACATTTCTTGGATTATGTCCGTTAACGGTATTTCTAGTTTGTCCACCACCCGATGCATTTTCCTGTTAAGAAATGCCAGTTAAGAGTATCTCTGCATAAGGTCCATCAATTGCACAAGGTGCCGGGATGTCCTATTGCCGAACTGACAGGAAACAAATACTCCTGTTTTTACAGTAGCTCCAATTACAAGCAGAAAAAACTTCAACATATCCACTATTCATTATTTAATTTATTGATGACTAGAGGAGGATTGCTTTTTGTTATTTTATTTTATTTTATTTTATTTTATTTTTTATTTATTTATTTTTTTTTTTGAGACGGAGTTTCGCTCCTTAACCAGGCTGGAGTGCAATGGCGCGATCTCGGCTCACGGCAACCTCCGCGTCCTGGGTTCAGGCAATTCCCTGCCTCAGCGTCCCGAGTAGCTGGGATTACAGGCACGCGCCACCACGCCCAGCTAATTTTTTGTATTTTTAGTAGAGACGGGGTTTCACCATGTTGACCAGGATGGTCTCGATCTCTTGACCTCGTGATCCACCCGCCTCGGCCTCCCAAAGTGCTGGGATTACAGGCGTGAGCCACCGCGCCCGGCCTATTTTATTTTATTTTTGATAAACGGTCTTGTTCCCTCATGCAAACTGGAGTGCAGTGGCATCATTTGCTCACTGCAGCCTCGACCTGCCCGCCTCAAATGATCCTCCTACCTCGGTTTCCATGTAGGTGGTGCTACAGGTGTGTGCCACCATGCCCACTTGTTTTTTTTTTTTTTTTATAATTTTATTTGTAGAGACAGGGTCTCGCTATGTTGCCCAGGCTGGTCTTGAATTCTGGGCGCAGTGACTCAAGCCTGTAATCCCAGCACTTTGGGAGGCCGAGGTGGGTGGATCACGAGGTCAGGAGATCGAGACCATCCTGGTCAACATGGTGAAACCCCGTCTCTACTAAAAATACAAAAAAAGTTAGGTGGGCATGGTGGCCCACGCCTGTAGTCCCAACTACTCGGGAGGCTGAGGCAGGAGAATTGCCTGAACCTAGGAGGTGGAGGCTGCGGTGAGCCGAGTCGGGATTGCACCATTGCACTCCAGCCTGGGTAACGAGCGAAACTCTGTCTAAAGAAAAAGAAAATTTTTTTTTTTCTGAGACTCTTAAATTTGTTATATTTTATTTTATTTGAGATGGAGTTTTGCTCTTAGGATACATCAGGCACCCAGACTGGAGTGCAGTGTAGATGATAGTTGTCAAGAATGTTCCATGTAGGCGATAGTTGAGAATGTTCCATGTAGGTGATAGTTGTCAAGAATGTTACATGTAGGTGTTAGTTGCTCTCGGGACGGTGCTTTCTGTGTCTGCCGGGCAGTGGTGCTCCCTGAATGTGCTGGGCACAGGTGGTCTGGGGTCGGAGCTCCCTGTGTCTCCTGGGCAGTGGTGCTCCCTGCATCTGTTGGATATCGGTGCTTTACGGACAGTGCTCCCTGTGTCTGCTGCACAGTGATGCTCCGTGCAGCGGTGCTGTGGGGACAGTGCTCCCTGTGTCTGCAGGGCAGAGGTGCTCAGAGTATGATGCTCCATGCATCCTTGCCATCAGCTCTCCCTGCAGGACCACGTAGACTTCCTGCCTCTGGCTCCATGCTGAAGGATTTACCTGGGACCTCCTAGCAAGAAGAACAGCCCTGCCATGCCCGGTTTCCCTAACCCCAGGCCAGAGGCAGGGCTGGGAGCATGGGGGGCAAGCCTTCCGTGACAGCCACTCGGGGCTCCAGGAGTGTATATGGTGCCTGCTGTATAGGAGGGCCTGGCGGGAGGGAGGAGGCAGGAGTTAGGAGGGGTCTCGGCACAGCCAGCAGCACGTGCTGCAGACAGCAGTCACTGAGCAACGTACGGAGTGTGATGGGGAACTCGGGGCATGTGGGATGCGGAACCCAGGGAATGTGGGACGGGGAACACCGGGAATGTGGAAAGGGGAACCCGGGGAATGTGGGACGGGGAATCTGGGGAATCTGGGGAATGTGGAAGGCGGAACCCAAGGGATGTGGGGCCGGGAACCCTGGAGAATGTGAGACAGGGAACACTGGGAATGTGGAACGTGGAACTCCGGGAATGCGGGACTGGGAACCCGGGGAACATGGGAAGGGGAACATGGGGCATGTGTTACGGGGAACCCGGGGAGTGTGGAACGCGGAACCCGGGGCGTGTGGGACGGGGAACCCCGGGAGTGTGGGATGAAGAACCTGGGGAATGTGGGAAGGGGAACCCCAGAAATTTCAGACGCGGAACCCACGGCATGTGAGACGGGACCCCAGGGAATGTGAGATGCGAAACACTGGGCATGTAGGATGGGGAATCCCCGGGAATGCGGGACGGGGAACCTGGGGAATGCGGGACCGGGAACTCGGGGAATGTGGGATGCGGAACCCAGGGACTGTGGGAAGGGGAACCCTGGGAATGTGGGACGCGGTATACGGGGAATGCGGGAAGGGAAATCCCGGTAATGTAGGATACGGAACCCGGGCAGTGTGGGAAGAGGAACCCGGGAAATGTGGGACGGAGAACACGGGGAACTCGGGGCATGTGGGAAGGGGAACCCCAGAAATTTCAGACGCGGAACCCATGGCTTGTGAGACGGGACCCCAGGGAATGTGGGACTCCGAACCTGGGGCATGTGCAGCCTGGGCGTCTGAGCAGGACTCCATCTCAAAAAAAAAAAAAAAAAAAAAATTATGTTTGGTGGTCGGGGATAAACATTGGTGGATTATTTCCGTTAATGTTATTTCTAGGTTGTCCACCACCCAATGCATGTTTCTGTTAAGAAATGACAGTTAAGAGTATCTCTGCACGGGCAGCGCGCGGTGGCTCAAGCCTGTAATCCCAGCACTTTGGGAGGCCGAGGCGGGTGGATCACGAGCTCAACAGATCGAGACCATCCTGGTCAACATGGTGAAACCCCGTCTCTATTAAAAATACAAAAAATTAGCAGGGCATGGTGGCGTGTGCCTGTAATCCCAGCTACTCAGGAGGCTGAGGTGGGAGAATTGCCTGAACCCAGGAGGCGGAGGTTGCGGTGAGCCGAGATCACGCCATTGCACTCCAGCCTGGGTAATGAGCAAAACTCTGTCTAAAAAAAAAAAAAAAAAAAGAGTATCTCTGCACAAGGTCCGTCAATTGCACGAGGTGCCGTGATGTCGTGTTGCCAGGAAACAAACACTCCTGCTTTTACAGTAGCTCCAATTACAAGCAGAAAAAACGTCAACATATCCACTATTCATTATTTAATTTATTGATGAGTAGAAGAGGAATTGCTTTTTGTTTTTTCATTTTTTTTTTGATAAACGGTCTTGCTCCTTCACCCAAGCTAAGAGTGCAGTGGCATCATTTGCTCAATGCAGCCTCGACCTCCCCGCCTCAAATGATCCTCCTACCTCGGTTTCCCATATAGGTGGTGCTACAGGTGTGTGCCACCATGCGCACCTGTTTTTTAAAATAATTTTATTTGTAGAGACAGGGTCTCGCTATGTTGCCCAGGCTGGTCTTGAACTCCTGGCCTCAAGCGATCCTCCTGCTTCACCTCCCAGTAGCTGTGAGTGCAGATGTGCACCATTACACCCAGCTAATTTTTAAATACTTTGTAGAGACAGGGTCTCGCCGTGTTGCCCAAGCAGGTCTTGAACTCCTGGCCCCAAGCGATCCTCCCGCCTAGCTTCTCTAGTCAGTGGGATACCATGCTTTACTTCAGCATTTAGATTGGGTCTCACACTCACCGTTTAGGAACTTCGGGTCCGTGTTTGATCTGTGTGCAGTGCACCTGCTGACATTTGACTCAGTCCCTTCTGTTACGGTCATTAAACCATGAATGAAGAGTGTCTGTAGACAGTGTTTGTATTTCCTCTCAGGAATCAGCTATTGAAAAGAAAGTTCCAGAAGAGGCGAGAGATCCCTTGAGGTCAGGAGTTGGAGAACAGCCTGGGCAACATGGCGAAATCCCATCTCTACAAAAAATCAACCAGGCTTGGTGGCGGACGCCTGCAACCCCAGCTACTTGGGAGGCTGAGGCAGGAGAATCGCTTGAACCAGGGAGGGGAGGTTGCAGTGAGCCAAGATTGAGCCACTCCACTCCAGCCCAGCCTGAGTGACAGCGGAAGACAACCTCTAAAAAAAAAAAGAAAAGAAAAAAAAAAGGGGGACACGAATCTGCCAACATATCTTATTTCCTTTACTTTTTTTTTTTCTTTTTGAGTCGGAGTTTCGCTCTTGTTACCCAGGCTGGAGTGCAATGGCATGATCTTGGCTCACCACAACCTCCGTCTCCTGGGTTCAAGCGATTCTCCTGCCTCGGCCTCCCAAGTAGCTGGGATTACAGGCATGTGCCACCACTCCCGGCTAATTTTGTATTTTTAGTAAAGATGGACTTTCTCCATTGAGGTTGTCAGGCTGATTTCAAACTCCCAACCTCAGGTGATCCACCCACCTTGGCCTCCCAAAGTGCTGGGATTACAGGTGTGAGCCACCGCTCCCAGCCCATTGTTTCCCATTTCTGGTGTGGATACAGCTTTATACCTAACTTCCACCCCAGGGAATCTCTCCTGAAACTACGTGCCCTCTTGAACTCATTTCTCCACCTCCTGTAGAGGAATTTATTGACTTTCCCCCTGCCCCCACAGTGCATTTTTTTTTTTTGCAGTTTTTGTAATATTTTTTTCTTCCAAAACACAATTTATTGAATAGTCTATCAATAACCATTATCACATTTTCCCCATATTTATTCAGTTTGTCTTCAGACACTTCCACTCTACTTGTTTTTTATTCTCTAAGCAAAAACCAGGTATTTTTAAGCAATGTTAGTTCTCTTTTCTCCACGCTATGGCATAAATCTGTAATTACACAAGCCATCCATTTACTCTGGAGAAATCCGCCTTTGGATGGTACATGCTCTGCTTTTTAAAATAACCATTCCTCTTACCCATCAATCAACCCAGCAGATTGAGAAGCGAATGCTTATACGTGACAGTTAAAAGACGCCAAAAGATGCTCTTGCCAGCAGGAAAGCCAGTCTCTGCCTCCCTGCTCTTAATGACTCTGTTTCCCCCATTTTCTGTTCCCCTGGGGTGAGGAGATCAGAGACGTTTGCCTAAAAAGATATCTCGACAGTAATTGGGGGTTTGCGGTTTATCTTGGATCAAAGAGGGGACTTGAGCTCTGAACAGCTCAGTTTCCTTGTCTTAATTCTTCCAGTCTCTTAATCCCCCCACAACAGAGTCTCACTCTGTCGCCCAGTCTGGAGTGCAGTGGCACCATCTCAGGTCACTGTAACCTCTGCTTCCCAAGTAGCTGGTATGACAGGCACCTGCCACCACGCATGGCTAATTTTTGTATTTTTAGTAGAGACAGGATTTTTCCATGTTGGCCAGGCTGGTCTCGAACTCCTGACCTCAAGTGATCCACCCACCTCAGTCTCCCAAAATGCTTAGATTACAGATGTGAGGTACCGTGCCAGGCCAGGGAATTTCTTTATGGCCAGTTTTTATATGCTCAGGGTGGAGGGAAAGTTAGAGTTCTGTTTTTAGGGTTTATGGCTGGTGTTGCGGTAAAGGTGTTTTGCTTTCTAGAACCCACCTTGGGAAAGAGGGATTCTAGTTTCTATGGCTTCCTTGGGGCAAAATGGGTCTGAGAGACAGGTGGGTGGGAGAAGGTGGGAGAGAAAGGTTTGCTTCTGAGGCTGCTTATAAGCTCTTCATTTTAGGGTGTCCTTTTCTGAGACCCAACATAGTCATAAATTATTTGTTTTGTTCATTTACTTTATGAAAAAATAAATACATTAATATAGAGGGTATCTAATTATTTTATATGGTTTCCTGTCTGCTCTGTAGTTGTGATGTTCCACTTTTCATCTGGGAAATATGATGTATACTGAACATTTTATAACAGGAAGAGGACAAAGCAACGCCATGGCCAGCCACTCATGTCTCTCATCCCAGCACTTTGGGAAGCCGAGGCGGGCAGATCACCTGAGGTCAGGAGTTCGAGACCAGCCTGGTTTTCCTGATGGAGCCCCGTGTCTACTGTAAACGTAAAAATCATCTGGGTGTGGTGGCGTGCGGCTGTAGTCCCAGCTACTCAGGAGGTTGATGCAGGAGAATCGCTTGAACCCTGGAGGCGGAGGTTGCAGTGAGCCAAGATTGAACCGCTGCACTCCAGCCTGGGCAACAGTGTGAGACTCTGTCAAATAAAAAGAACAAAGACAGCCAGAAGAAAGGAATGCCAGGCTATGTTCTCCCGTGATTTCGCTTATGTGTAGACCGTTTTCATCTGTATCTCTCATTTGGTGTGATCTTTTTGGTTTTCTTTTACGTGTTTTCCATGGGAAAGCATTGTGATTCTTCTTTTCCAAAGCCTTAGGTCAAAGTGTAGTTCATTTCTTTCCATTTTCTATTCTTAGTTAGGAAAAGCCTTTGTAGGTAAGATGCACTGGCTTTTCACTGATGCTTTTTCTGAAATGCGTATGATCACTGTGTGTTTCTTTTACCCTTTTGAATGTGTTAAACCTTTTATGCTTTTAGTCTTTATTTATTTAGCATTAATATCATGCTGATATTCAAAATACATCTGAGATGGTTTTGTGAACCCCGACAATTTGAGACAGGACTCAGTTAATTCAGAAAGTTTATTTTGCCAAATTTAAGGACAGGAGATCCTGATGATAGATGTTACTGGTGGTCAGGGCAGCGCATGGTTTTATTACTTTAGGAAGATGTGAGACATCAATTAATATATGTAGGAAGTACATTGGGGCGGGCCCAGTGGCTCACGCCTGAATCCCAGCACTTTGGGAGGCCGAGCTGGGTGTATCACCTGAGATCAGGAGTTGGAGACCAGTCTGGCCAACATAGTGAAACCCCATTTCCACTAAAAATACAAAAAATTAGCCAGGTGTGGTGGTGGGCACCTACCCTCCCAGCTACGGGGGAGGCTGAGGCAGGAGAATCACTAGAACCTAGGAGGTGGAGGTTGTAGAGAGCTGAGACTGTGCCATGCACTCCAGCCTGAGCTACAAGAGCAAAACTCCATCTCAGAAAAAAAAAAAAAAAAAAAAAAAAAAGAACTACAGTCATTGAGAGGCGGGACAACTGGGACAGAGAGGGGGCTTCCAGGTCACAGGTGGGTGAGATAGAAATGGTGCATTCTTTTTCTTTTCTTTTTTCTTTTTTTTTTTGAGATGGAGTCTTGCTCTGTTGCCCAGGTTGGAGTTCAGTAGCACGATCTCGGCTCACTACAACCTCTGCCTCCCTGGTTCAAGTGATTCTCCTGTCTCAGCCTCCCAAGTGGCTGGGATTACAGGCATGGCCAGTTTTTTGTATTTTTAGTAGAGATGGGGTTTCACCATGTTGGCCAGGCTGGTCTCGATCTCCTGACCTCATGATCCTTCTGCCTCAGCCTCCCAAAGTCCTGGGATGACAGCCACCATGCCCAGCCAGTGGTTGCATTCTGTTGGGTTTCTGACTGGTGTTTCCAAAGGAGGCGGTCAGACATCCATCTACCCCAGTGAACACAGGGCTGACTGTGCAGAATGGAAGGCAGGTTTCCCTTGAGCAGGTCCCAGCTTGACTGTTTTTTTAGCTTTTGATTTTGGGGACCGAGGATACTCCTTTTTCACAGCTTCCATTGCGATACATAGACCATGTGCTTAATTCACAAAATTAAAATGTATTTATATATATATCTGAAAGAAGCAAGAGCTATGAACCTTCAGCCACTTTGAAGTATTGTTAAGGTGATTGTATAGCAAGTTGATTGCCTCTAGGCATCTCCGAAGCCAGAGGAAAATGTCATTGCTCAAATACTCCTTGTCTTATTGAAAAGAACCGCGAGGCCAATTGTATGGCCAGTGGCCTATTCCTAGCATTAAATTCTAAAAGGAGCGTATGATGGCTGTGTACCTTCAAGGCAGGCGATGCCACACCACAAATATCAGCTCTTTAAAAACTGTTTATGGCCAACGAGGGCGCCTTGGCTCATGCCTTTAATCCCAGCTCTTTGGGAGGCTGCGGCGGGTGGATAACTTGAGGTCAGGAGTTGGAGATCAGCCTACCAACATGGCAAAACTCTAGTGTCTGCTAAAAATACACACACACACACACACACACACACACACACACACACACACACACACACACACACACACACACACACACACACACACAATTAGCTGCGTGTGGTGCAAGCACCTGCAGTCCTGGGCTACTCGGGAGGCTGCGGCAGGAGAATCGCTTAAACCCAGTAGGTGGTGGTTGCAGTGAGCCAAGATCGCGCCACTGCTCTCCAGCCTGGGTGACACAGTGAGACGCTGTTTCAAAAAAGGCAAAACAGGCCGGGCGCGGTGGCTCACGCCTGTAATCCCAGCACTTTGGTAGGCCGAGGAGGGCAGATCATGGGGTCAAGAGAGAGATCATCCTGACCAAGATGGTGAAACCCCATCCTACCAAATATACACGTGGGACGGGGAGCCCGGGGGCATGTGGGACGCGGAACCCGAAACGTGGGACGGGGAACCCGGGGCATGTGGGACGGGAACACCGGAGAATGCGGGACGCGGAACCCCGGGAATGTGGGACGGGGAAACCCGGGTATCTGGGATGGGGAACCCGGGGCATGTGGGAAGGGGAACCCTGGAGAATGTGGGACGGGGAACAGGAGAAATACGTGAAGGGGAACCCCGAAAATGTGGGATGCGGAACTCCGGGAATGCCGAACGGAGAACCCGGGGAATGCAGGAAGGAATCCCGGGAATGTGAAATGTGGAACCCGGCGAATGCGGAAAAGAGAACCCCGGGAACGGCGGATGCGGAACCCAGGAAATGTGGGATGTGGAACCCGCGGCATGTGAGACGGGGACTCCACAGAATGTGGGACTCCGAACCCAGGGCTGTGTAATGTGGAAGCCCGGAAATGTTGGATGCGAAACCTGGGACATGTGAGACGGGGAATCCCAAAAATGTGGGAATGGGAACGCGGGGAATGTGGAAAGCGGAACCCTGGAAATGTGGGACGCGGAACCCGGTGCATGTGAGAAGTGGAACCCCGGGAATGTGGGCTGGGGAACCCGAAGCATGTGGGACGTGGAATTCGGGGAATGTAGAACGGGCAACCCCGGGAACTTGGGATGGGGAGCCCCGGGCATGTGGAAAAAGGAACCCTGGAGAATGTGGGACAAGAACTGCGGGAATGTGGGATGGGGAACCGGAGAAATGCGGGAAGGGGAACCCCGGGAATGTGGGGTGTGGAACCCGGGAAATGTGGAACGGGGACCCCCTGGAATTTGGGATGTGGAACCCCGGGCATGTCGGAAGGGGAACCCTGGAGAATGTGAAACGGGAACCTCGGGAATGTGGGACGGGGAAGCGGAGAAATGCGGAAAGGGGAACCCCGGAAATGTGGGATGCGGAACCCCGGAAATGCGGGTCGGAGAATCCAGGGAATGCAGGAAGGGAAATCCCGGGAATGTGGGATGTGGAACCCCGGGCATGTGGGAAGGGGAACCCTGGAGAAATGCGGGAAGGGGAACCCCAGAAATGTGGGATGCGGAACCCCGGAAATGCGGGTCGGAGAACCCAAGGAATGCAGGAAGGAAAATCCCGGGAATGTGGGATGTGGAACCCGGGGAATGTGGGATGTGGAACCCGGGGAATGTGGGATGGGGAAGCCGGGTAATGTGGGAAGGGGAACCGCGGAAATTTCGGACGCGGAACCCGCGGCATGAGAGACCGGGACTCCACGGAATGTGGGACCCCGAAACCGGGGCATGTGTAATGTGTAAGCCCGGAAAAGTTGGATGCGAAACCTGGGGCATGTGGGAAGGGGAATACGGGATATGTGGGACGGGGAACCCGGGGAATGTGGAAAGCGGAACCCTGGAAATGTGGGACGGGAACCCGGGGAATGTGGGAAGGGGAACCCCGGAAATGTGGGATGGGAAACCCGGGGATTGTGGGACGCGGAACCCCGGGAATGTGGGACGGGAAACCCGGGGATTGTGGGACGCGGAACCCCGGGAATGTGGTAAGGGGAACCCTGGAGTATGTGGGATGGGAACTGCGGGAATGTGGGATGCGGAAACCAGGGAGTGTGGGACGGAGAACCCGGGAAATGCAGGAAGGGGAATCTCGGGAATGTGGGATGTGGAACCCGGGAAATGTGGGACGCGGAACCCGGAGCATGTGGGACGCGTAATCTTGGGAATGTGGGACGGGGAACCCAGGGAATTTGGGACGGGGAACCCTGGAGAATGTGGGACAGGGAACCGGAGAAATGCGGAAAGGGGAACCCCAGAAATGTGGGATTCGGAACCCCGGGAATGCGGGTCGGAGAACCCGGGGAATGCAGGAAGGGGAATCCCGGGAATGTGGGATGTGGAACCCGGGGAATGTGGGAAGGGGAACCGCGGAAATTTAGGACGTGGAACTCGCAGCATGTGAGACGGGGACTCCACGGAATGTGGGACTTCGAACCCGGGGCATGTGTAATGCGGAAGCCCGGAAGTATTGGATGCGAAACCTGGGGTACGGGGGACGGGCATACCGGAAATGTGGGACCGGGAATCCGGGGAATGTGGAAAGCGGAACCCTGGAAATGTGGGACGGGAACCCGGGGAATGTGGGAAGGGTAACCCCGGAAATGTGGGACAGGAAACCCGAGGATTGTGGGACGCAGAACCCCGAGAATGTGGGAAGGGGAACCCTGGAGTATGTGGGACGGGAACCGCGGGAATGTCGGATGCGGAACCCCGGAAATGCGGGACGGAGAACCCGGGGAATGTAGGAAGGGGAATCCCGGGAATGTGGGATGTGGAACCCGGGGAATGTGGGAAGGTGAACCGCGGAAATTTCGGATGCGGAAAAGGCGGCATGTGAGACGGGGACTCCACGGAATGTGGGACTCCAAACCTGGGGCATGTGTAATGCGGAAGCTCGGAAATGTTGGTTGCGAAGCCTGGGGCATGTGAGACAAGGAAACCCTGAAATATGGGGCCGGGAACCCAGGGAAGGTGGAAAGTGGAACCCTGGAAATGTGGGACGCGGAACCAGGGGCATGTGAGACGGGAACCCGGGGAATGTGGGGAAGGGAACCCCGGGAATGTGTGACGGAGAACTCTTGAAATGAGGGAAGGGGAACCGGGGAACGCGGGACGGAAAACCCGGGGCATGTGGAACAAGGAACCAGGGGCATGTGGGACGCGGAACCAGAGGCATGTGGGACGCGGAACCAGGGACATGTGCTACCCGAAACCCGGGAATGCGGGACGGAGAACCCGGCGAACGCGGGAAGGGGAACCCCGGGAATGTGGGAAGGGGATGGAACGGAAACCCGGGGAATGTGAGAAGGGGAATCCCGGGAAATGTGGGATGCGGAACCCCGCGAATGTGGAACGGAGAATGCGGGGAACGCGGGAAGGAGAATTCTGGAAATGTGGGATGCGGAACCCGGGAAATCTGGGACAGGGAACTCGGGGAATCTGGGACGGGGAACCCCGGGAATGTGCTACGCGGGACCCGCGCACGTGACCTGCTTGTCGGTATTCCTGCTCGTCAAAAGCAACAGCAACAGCCCTTCCTTCTACCGTATTGGTGGAGGGCCGCCTGTCTGTCATTCCGGCCATCACTTTGGGGCTGATATTGGGGCTCAGAACAATCTTGGTGTCATTTATTTATGTTTGGAGGCAGAGTCTCGCTGTTTCGCCCAGGCTGGAGTGTGATGCTGCCATCTCGGCTCACTGCAACCTCAGCCTCCCAAGTACCTGGGATTACAGGCACCCATCACCACGCCTGGCTAATTTTGTATTTTTAGTAGAGACGAGGTTTCTCTGTGTTTTCCAGGCTTGTTTCGAACTCCTGACCTCAGGTGATACTCCCCTTTCGGCCTCCCAAAGTGCTGGGATGACAGACCTGAGTCACCGCGCCCAACCACAATCTCTCTTTTAAATAATGAAGGGGAGCAGATCAGATCCAGAACAACTCCACCCAACAGAAATGACAGCTACTTTCTAAAGAATTTAGATGTTACAAACCAAGTTCATGCACTTAATAGATATTGAGCATCATTATCACGTAAGAAACCTCAGAAAGGTTATCTTACCAACTGCAATTGATAGGAGACTTGTTATTCCTATAAAAGCACCTAGATATTAAAGAAAGGCTTTGAGAGCATCGCTCATATGCTCATATTTTTTGTATTTTTAGTAGAGACGGGGTTTCTACTAATTTTTGTATTTTTAGTAGTAGAGATGGGGTTTCACCGTGTTGGTTAGGCTGGTCTAGAACTCCTGACCTCAGGCGATCTGCCCGCCTCAGCCTCCCAAAGTGCTGGGATTACAGGCCTGGGCCACCGCGCCCGGCCACTTCCACCATTTTTTTTGAGACGTGAAACCCACATTGCTTTTCTTTTCCTGGTCTCTTCTTTGCCTTCTCCAGTCTGATTATGTAAAATGAATCCTGAAGACAGACTCTTACCTGAGCCACGATTCATTTCTGCTTAATTACTCTGCGGAGGATAATGTGTTACCAGATGTCTCCTCTGAGTTTTTGGGGAAGTGTTTTTTGGTGACAGCAGTCTTTCTAAATATGCTCCTTTCTCATCCTTTGTAGCTTTGGAGTGACCTCTTTTTTTCTTTCAATTGTACTTTAAGTTCTGGGGAACATGTGCTGATCTTACAGGGTTGTTGCATAGGTACATACTGCCATGGTGGTTTGCTGCCTCCATCTCCCGTCGCCTACGTCAGGCATTTCTCCCCATGTTATCCCTCCCCAACCTCCCTGCTGTCCCTCCCAGGCCCCCACCCCCCCAACCTACCCCAGTGTGTGATGCTCCCCTCCCTGTGTCCATATGATCTCATTGTTCAACACCCGCATATGAGGGAGAACATGCAGTGTTTGGTTTTCTGTTCTTGTGTCAGTTTGCTGAGAATGCTTGTTTCCAGATTCATCCATGTCCCTACAAAGCACACGAACTCATCCTTTTTTTATGGCTGCATAGTATTCCATGGTGTCTATGTGCCATATTTTCTTCATCCAGTCTATCATGGATGGGCGTTTGGGTTGGTTCCAGGTCTTTGCTGTTGTAAACAGTGCTGCAGTGAACATATGTGTGCGTGTGTCTTTATAGTAGAATGATTTATGGTCGTTTGGGTATATACCAGTCATGGGATTGCTGGGTCAAATGGAATCTCTAGGTACTTGAGGAATCGCCACACTGTCTTCCACAGTGGTTGAGCTAATTTATTGGAGTGACCTCTTAAAGGAGAGAACATTACTTTCCTGGGGCTGCCGTAATAAAATATCATGGACCCAGTGGCTTAAACATCAGACATTGATTCTCCCACAGTCCTGGAGGCTGCGGGTCAGATCCAGGTGTGGGCTGGGCTGGCTCCTCCTGAGGCCTCTCTCCTGGACTTGGAGATGTCATCTTCCCCCCGTGTCCTCACAGGGTTGTTTCTCTATGTGTGTCTGTGTCCTCACCTCCTCTTCTTATGGGATGTCTGAGTGTATTTCAGACTGCCGTCACAGAACACCATACAGAGGGAGTCTTGCTCCGTCACCCAGACTGGAGAGCAATGGCACAATCTCAGCTCACTGCAGCCTCCGTCTCCTGGTTCAAGAGATTCTCCTGCCTCAGCCTCTCGAGTAGGTGGGATTACAGGCATGCGCCACCAATTGCTGCTAATTTTTGTATTTTCAGTAGAGACGGGGTTTCACCCTGTTGGCCAAGCTGGTCTCGAACTCCTGACCTCAGCTGATCCACCTGCCTTGTTCAGTTGAACAGAGTATACTGTTTCTTTACTGTATCCCCCCAAAAGAAAAAACAAACAAACAAATAAAACAGCAAGCAAGCATGTGCCACGGCACACAGCTAATTTTTTTTTTTGTATTTTTAGTAGAGACAGGGTCTCACCATGTTGGCCAGGCTGGTCTTGAACTCCAGACCTCAGCTGATCTGCCTGACTTGGCCTCCCAAAGTGCTGAAATTACAGGTGTGAGCTATGGCGCCCAGCCAGCAGACCTTTAATTCTATCATTCTGTTTAATGTTTACCCAAAGGGCTGACACAGTTGAGAATCAGGCTTTCACAGGACTCTCTCCTAGACCAGCAAAATCAGTATCAAAAGGGAACGCGTTTGACGTGGAGATGCTCTGCATTCTCAGGCCGTATCCCGCATCTGCTGAACCCAAATTTTGGAGAGCAGGGGTTGATGAAGAGACAGTCTTCAGGGAATTCTGATGCATGCTAAAATGTGAGAAACACTCGAATTTAAAATATGCCACTTATTTTTTGTATGAAAGATGTGGTTGTAGGCTTTCATCTGATAAAATCTCTGCCAGTAATTAGTGTTAATTGGCAAAATTGATTTCCTGGCTTGGAAAATTAGCGTTCCTGTGAACGAATACATCACAGTATTGTCACATATTCCAAAAATCCAAGGAAGTTTTCACACATGAAAGAACCCATGTCCTCCACTGGGCTCATCCCCGTGGTGAAATAAATGTCAGTGGGAAGAATTTGATTGGTGGAGGCGGGCAGATCCCCTGAGGTCAGGAGTTCGAGACCGGGCTGGCCAACATGGTGAAACCTCGTCTCTACTAAAATTACAAAAATTAGCCAGGTGTGCTGGCTGGCATCTGTAATCCCAGCTACTGGGGAGGCTGAGGCAGGAGAATCGCTTGAACCCAGGGAGCGGAGGTTGCGGTGAGCCGAGATCACACCATTGCACTCTGGCCTGTGTGATAGAGCAAGACTCTGTCTCAAAAAAAAAAAGGAATGGAATAGATGGACAGAATATAATGAGAATTGTTTGTAACCAATGCAACTGACTCTTGAAGAAATGAGTAGCTTGGTTACAAAGTCAAGTTATGGCCAACTCTGGTGGCTGACACCTATCGGGAGTCCGAGGCAGGCAGATCACCTGAGGTCAGCAGTTGAGACCAGCCTGGCCAACATGGTGAAACCCTGTCTCTACTAAAATTAAAAAAAACATTAGCCAGGCACGATGGTGGGTGCCTATAATCCCAGCTACTTGGGAGGCTGAGACGGCAGGACCACTTGAACCCGGGACGTCGTGGTTTCAGTGAGCCAAGATCATGCCGCTGCTCTGCAGCCTGGGCGTCTGAGCAAGACTCCATCTCGAAAAAAATAAGTTATATTTGGTGGTTGGGTATAAACATTCGTGGATTATGTCCGTTAACGTTATTTCTAGTTTGTTCACCACCTGATGCATGTTCCTGTAAAGAAATGACAGTTAAGAGTATCTCTGCACAAGGTCCATCAATTGCACGAGGTGCCGGGATGTCCTGTTGCTGTACTGATAGGAAACAAACACTCCTGCTTTTACAGTAGCTCCAATTACAAGCAGAAAAAAGTTCAACATATCCACTATTCATTATTTAATTTGTTGATGAGTAGAGGAGGAATTGCTTTTTTTTTTGATAAATGGTCTTGCTCTGTCACCCAAGCTGGAGTGCAGTGGCATCATTTGCTCACTGCAGCCTCGACCTCCCCGCCTCAAATGATCCTCCTACCTCAGTTTCTTATGTAACTGGTGCTACAGGTGTGTGCCACCATGCCCACCTATTCTTTTTAAATAATTTTATTTGTAGAGACAGGGTCTCGCTATGTTGCCCAGGCTGGTCTTGAACTCCTGGCCTCAAGTGATCCTCCCGCTTCGTCTCCCAGTAGCTGGGAGTGCAGATGTGCACCACCACACCCAGCTAATTTTTAAATTCTTTGTAGAGACAGGATCTCGCTGTGTTGCCCAGGCTGGCCTTGAACTCCTGGCCTCAAGCGATCCTCCCGCCTAGCTTCTCTAGGCACTGGGATACTATGCTTTACTTCAGCATCTAGATTGGGTCTCACACTCACAGTTTAGGAACCTCAGCTCCGTGTTTGATCTGTGTGCAGTGCACCTGCTGACATTTGACTCAGTCCCTTCTGCTACGGTCATTAAACCATGAATGAAGAGTGTCTGTAGACAGTGTCTGTATTTCCTCCCAGGCATGAGCTATTGAAAAGAAAGTTCCAGAAGAGGCGAGAGATCATTTGACGTCAGGAGTTTGAGAACAGCCTGGCCAACATGCCGAAACCCCATTTCTACAAAAAAATCAGCCAGGCTTGGTTGCGGATGCCTGCAACCCCAGCTACTTGGGAGGCTGAGGCAGGAGAATCACTTGAACCAGGGAGGGGAGGTTGCAGTGAGCCGAGATGGCACCATCACACTCCAGCCTGGGCGAGAGAGCGAGACTCTGCCTCAAAAAATAAATAAATGACACACACATACACACACAGATACACACAGACACAGATACACACTCACACACAGACACTCAGGAGGCCGAGGCAGGAGAATCGCTTGAACCCAGGAAGCAGAGGCTGTGGTGAGCCGAGATCGCGCCACTGCACTCCAGCTTGGGCAAGAAGAGCGAAACTCCATCTCAAAAATTGAAAATTAAAAAAGTTTAAAAGTAAAGTAGGTGAATATACGCCTGTCATCCCCACACGTAGGGGGCCAAGGTGGGAGAATGGCTTCAGCCCAGGAGTTTGAGGCTGCAGAGACCTGTGGCCCTGCCCATACAATGCAGCCTCGGCGAAGGAGTGAGCGTCTGTCTCAAAAATACACCCCAAAGTCTGCTGAGTGAAATGTTCATCTCAGCCAGCCAGCCGCACACTCACATCACTTTGGGAGGTCAAGCTGGGTGCATCAGCGGAGGTCAGGAGTTCAACACCAGCCTGGCCGACATGGCAAAATGCCATCTCTACTAAAAAAAAATTAGCCAGGCGTGATGGTGAGTGCCTCTATTCCCAGTTACTCGGGAGACTGAGGCAGGAGGATCTGAACCCGGGAGGCCGAGATGAAGACTGCCCAGCCTGGGCAACACAGTGAGACTCTGAATCCAAAAAAATAAAAATCCTAAGGAAGAGAAAGTGTATTTAATATTCATTCAAATAGTAAAGCTTATTTAGTATTCTAGTGGGTCATCGCAAAGCTCTTTTATTTATTTATTTTTGAGTTGGAGTCTTGCTGTGTCTCCCAGGCTGGAATACAGTGGTGTCATATCAGCTCACCATAACCGCCACCTCCCAGGTTCACCGGTTCTCCAGCCTCAGCCTCCCCACTAGCTGGGATTTCAGGCATGCACACCACATCCAGGCAATTTTTGTATTTTTAGTAGAGACGGGGTTTCCGCATGTTGGCCAGGCTGGTCTCAAACTCCTGACCTCGTGATCCGCCCGACTCAACCTTTCAATGTGCTGTGAGCCACCGCGGCCGGCCTCAAGCATCTTCATCATTGAGGAGACTGTGGAGGAGGAGGAAGTGGGAGTAGGTCCTGTCATGTCACGGGTGGCCGAGACGTAGGGAAATCCACGCATCTGTGGACCCTGCTGTTTAAATCCACGTTACTCAAGGGTCAGCTCTGACTAATGTATGTGTTTCTACACAGGCACCCGTGCCCCTGCTCACACACAGCACACAGCATCTCAGCTCAAAGCCTTCACACCACGTGTCTCCCCGAGTACCCAGGCTGCTTCTGGAGCAGGTGGGGCTGCAGGAACCCCAAGCTCCAGGGGTCTAGCAAGGGCCACGCACCACATTTCCACAGTGACAGGAGCTGGCCCTGAGGGAATCTCGTGAGTGCTCAGGCTCCCTTCCCGGATTCAGAGTTGAACGTTGCAGCTGCATTGAAAATTCCTCAAATATTTGCAGAGAAAACGCTTGATGAGCTTAACGGAGCCAGGGCAGGGAGCCTCACTTCCTGTGGGTTGAAACGGGACTCCCCACAGGCTCAGCTCAAGGGGCCTCCACCCTTTTCTCTCTCCGTTTCTCTCTCTGTGTATCCATTTCTCTCTCTGTTCTTCTTGAGATGGAGTCTTGCTCTTGTGCCGCAGGTTGGAGGGCAGTGGTGCGATCTTGGCTCACTGCAACCTCCGCCTCCCGGGTTCTCAGCCTCCTGAATGGCTGGGATGACACACGTGTGCCATCACGCCCAACTAATTTATTGTGTTTTTAGTATAGATAAGGTTTCACCGTGTTAGCCAGGCTGATCTCGAACTCCTGACATCGTGATCTGCCTGCCTCAGCTTCCCAAAGGGCTGGGATTACAGGCGTGAGCTGCCACACCCGGCTAATATTTGCAATTTTTTTTTTCTTCTAGTAGAGAGGTTTTCACCATGTTGGTCAGGCCGGTCTCAAACTCCCGACCTTGGGTGATCCAGCCACCTCAGCCTCCCAAAGTGCTTGGATTACAGGCATGAGCCACTGCGCCCAGCCATATCTACCTGCTCATGTATTTTTTTGAGACAAGGTCTCACGCGGAGACGCAGGCTGGTGTGCAGTGTCGCAGTCACAGCTCCCGGCAGACTTGCCTTCCGGGGCTGAAGCCATCCCCCCACCTTAGCCTCCCGAGTAGCTGGGACTAACTACACACATGCGTCACCATGCCCAGCTAGTTTTTTAAAACTTTTTTTTTTGTGGCTGGGCATGGTGGTTCACACCAGTAATCCCAACGCTTTGGGAGGACAAAGTGTGGGGAGTCACCTGGGGTCAGGAGTTCGAGACAGCCTGGCCAACATGGTGAAAAGCTGTCTCTACTAAAAATACAACAACAAAAAAAGTAGCTGTACATGGTGGCGGGTGCCTGTAGTCCCAGCTACTCAAGAAGCTGAGGCAGGAGAATCACTTGAACCAAGGAGACGGAGGTTGCAGCGAGCCGAGTTTGCACCACTGCCCTCCAGCCTGGATGACAAGAGCAAGACTTCGTCTCAAAAAAAAGTGTTTTTGTGGCCGGGCACAGTGGCTCATGCCTGTAATCCCAGCACTTTGGGAGGCCGAGGCGGGTGGATCACGAGGTCAGGAGATCGACACCATCCTAGCTAACATGGTAAAACCCCGTCTTCACTAAAAACATAAAAAATTAGCTGGGTGTGGTGGTGGCCACCTGTAATCCCACAGAGACTGAGGCAGGAGAATGGCTTGAACCTGGGAGCAGAGGTCGCAGTGAGCTGAGATCTCGCCACTGTACACCAGCCTGGGCGACAGAGCGAGACTCCGTCTCAAAAAAAAAAAAAAAATTTTTTTTTTTGGTGATGGAATTCTCACTCTGTCAGGCTGGAGGACCATCTGTCATCATAAGTCACTGCAGCCTTGACCTCCGGAGTTCAAGCAATTCTCCCTCCTCGGCCTCCCGAGTAGCTGAGAGTTCACACATATGTCACCGTGCCCTGGTAGTTTAAAAAAGTTTTTTTTTTTTTTTTTTTTTTGTAGAGATGGGGTCTTGCTACGTTGCCCAGGCTACTCCCAAACTCCTGGGCTCAATCGATCCTCCCGCCTCAGCCTCCCAAAGCGCGGGGATTAAAGACGTGACCCAGTGAACCCTGACTTTGTCTTTCTTCCTGTCTATCTTCCTCTTCCTCTCTCCTCCTCTGTCTTTTTATGTCTCATCTATCATCAGTATCTTTCTGTTTCTCCTCTTTCCTCCTCTCCTACCTTATGTCTCTCTGTCTCTTCCTCCCTCTCCCCACCCCGTCTGTGTCTCTCTTTATACATCTATCATCTGTCATCCTCCTTTAAAAAAAATAAAATAGAGACAGGGTCTCTCTCACTATGTTGCTGAGGTTGGTTTCAAACTCCTGGGCTCAAACCATCCCCCCGCCTTACCCTCCCAAAATGCTAGCATGGCAGGCGTGAGCCACTGTGTCTGGCCTTGTAACAACCATCTGTCACCTATCTGTCTTCTGTCCATCATTTATTATCTATCCATCCATCTGTCCATCTACCCATCATCTACCATCTATTCACCCATCCATCTTTCTCACCCATGCATCCATCCATCCATCTACCCATCATCTACCATCTATTCACCCATCCATCCTTCCATCTACCTACCCATCATCTACCATCTATTCACCCATCATCCTTCTCACCCATGCATCCATCCATCTGTTCATCTACCCATCACCTACCATCTATTCACCCATCCATCTTTCTCAGCCATTCATCCATCCATCTACCCATCATCTACCATCTATTCACCCATCCATCCTTCCATCTACCTACCCATCATCAACCATCTATTCACCCATCCATCCTTCCATCTACCTACCCATCATCTACCATCTATTCAACCATCCATCCTTCTCACCCATGCACCCATCCATCCATCCATATACCTATATATTATCTGCCATCTATTCACTCACCCATCCGTCCTCATCCATCCATCCATCCACCCACCTATCCATCACCCACCATCTATTCATTCATCCATCCTTCTAATCCATGCCTCCGTCTATCCATCCATTTATCTCAGTGTGCATTATCTATATTCACCCATTCATCCATCCTTCTTCTTCCATGCATCCATCTATCCATCCATCCTTCTCATCCGTGCATTCATCCGTCCATCTGTCTACCTACCCACCCATCATGTCCCATTTATCCATCCATCCTTCTCATCCATGCATGCAACCATCCATCCATCTGCCATCCATCATCCATGCATCTTTCTACCATCTGTTCATCCATCCAGGAGAACCAGAACAGGCCCAGGCGATGCAGCCAGCCAGCCAGCCAACTCTCAATCTAATCTTCTCCCTGTCTGTCCGTCCTGCATGCAGTCTCCATCTCTCTCCCCTCCCCTACTTGCATAGGTCTCCTGGGTAGGGCTTCTCGGCAGCCTCTGTTCACTGTTCTGAGATCCAGTTGCCCGCCGTGTGCCCTGCTGGCCCCTGAAGGATCCCCGCCTGGCTGGCCAAGATTCCAGCTCTCTGCTCTCCCCTCAGGGGCCGGCCTGCTACTGGTGGAGACGCTCCTGGACGAAGAGAAGAGGGAGGCGTGGGTCGCCCTGCTGCAGCCACTGAACATGCTGGTGCAGACGGCGGGGGGCAGGGAGCGGAGCCCAGGCGAGTACCAGCGCTTGCTGGAGCAACACGGCTTCTGCCAGGTGCAGATGGTGCGCTTCGGGGGTATCCTGGATGCCATCCTGGCCACCAGAGTGGGTCCCTGAAGCCCAGGCAGCGTGCTCATAATAGGGACACCCTCCCGCAGGCTGCAGGGGGCCGCCCCATTCCCAGCTGTCACAAGACAGTCACACAGAAACATGCAATCGTGGGTGAATAAAGAAAGCAAAAGCCTGTGTCTGGCTCCTCTGTGGGGGGTTTGATGAGGGAAGAGGCTGCATCTGGGGTGGAGGGGAAGGACACTGCATTTGGGGAGGAGGAAAGGAGGCTGCATTTGAGGAGGAAGGGAAGGAGGGTGTATTTGGGGAGGAAGGGAAGGTGGGTGCATTTTAGGAGGAAGGAAAGGAGGCTGCATTTGAGGAGGAAGGGAAGGACAGTGCATTTGGGGAGTAGGGAAGGAGGGTGCATCTGGGGAGGAAGGGAAGGAGGGTGCATCTGGGGAGGAAGGGAAGGAGGCTGCATTTGAGGAAGAAGGGAAGGAGGCTGCATTTGGGAAGGGAAGGTGGGTGTATTTGGGGAGCAGGTGAAGGAGGCTGCATTTGAGGAGGAAGGGAAGGTGGGTGCATTTGGAGAGGAGGTGAAGGAGGCTGCATTTGCAGAGGGGATGGAGGCTCCACTTGGGGAGGAGGGGAAGGAGCCTGAGTTTGGGGAGGAGCGGTGGAGGCTGCATTTGGGGAGGAGAAGACAGAGGCTGAGTTTGTGGAGGAGGGAACAGAGGGACAGCCAGGGATGACAGTTCAGCCCAGGAGACATCCTGGGAGCCAGGAGCCTTGCAGAGTAGCCGGTGTGGACTCCCGGGGCAGGTGGTGGACACGGGGCTTTCTTATGCCTCCTCACAGTCTGACAGCCGCTATGATGGTGCCCATGTCTGCCAGGCAGGGTCTCAGTCCTTCGCGCTCCTGCCTGCATCTTCCCCTCTTCCACACGATTTCCAGAGCATTTCCTGCATGGGACACTGTCCCATTGCTGCTGCTCACCCCTGAACACCCACGGGCAGTGGGGCGACAGTTCTCCAGGCGGCTTCCATGTCTCCTGACTTGGTGCATCGACTCTTGTGAGCGGGACTCTCTCTAGCCCCTGCCTCGGGGCTGAAATGCATCTTTTTTTTTTTGAGATGGAGTTTCACTCTTGTCACCCGGGCTGGAGTGCAGTGACAGGCTCTCGGCTCCTCGCAACCTTCACCTCCCGGGTTCAAGTGATTGTCCTGCCTCAGCCTCTTGAGTAGCTGGGAATTCAGGTGTGCACCACTATGCTGGGCTAATATATGTATTTTTAGTAGAGACAGGGCTTCATGTTGGCCAGGCTGGTCTCGAACTCCTGACATCAGGGGATCTGCCCGCCTCAGCCTCCCAAAGTGCAGGGATTACAGGCGTGAGCCACCGCGCCCGGCCTATTTTAGCTGTTTTCTTAAAGCACAAAGCAACCCACACATTTTTTTTTTTTAATTGAGATGGAGTCTCTAACTTAAGCATATCCTAAGAGTGGAAAAGAAAAAAAAGGTGGAGTCTGACTCTGTCACCCAGGCTGGAGTGCAGTGGCCTGTCTCAGCTCACCGCAACCTCCGCCACGTGGGTTCAAGCAATTCTTGTGCCTCAGCTTTTCTGTGTTTTTAGTAGACACGGGGTTTCGCCACACTGGCAAGGCTGGTCTTGAACTCCAGACCTCAGGTGATCCTCCTGAGGTCGGGAGTTTGAGACCAGCCTCGGCCTCCAAAAGTGCTGGGATTACAGGCATGAGCCACCCCGCCTGGCTTTTTTTCTTTTTCAGACTGTTTTGTTCTTGTTGCCAAGGCCAGAGAGCAATGGCGCAATCTCGGCTCACCGCAACCTCCGCCTCCCGGGTTGAAGCGATTCTCCTGCCTCAGCCTCCCGAGTAGCTGGGATTACACGCGTGTGCAATCACACCCGGCTATTTTTTTGTATTTTTAGTACAAACGGAGTTTCACCGCGTTGGCCAGGCTGGTCTCAAACTCCCGACCTCAGCTGATTCGCCTGCCCCGGCCTCCCAAAGTGCTAGGAGCCACCTGCCAGGCCTATTTTATCTGTTTTCTTAAGCACAAAACGGCCGGGCGTGGTGGCTCACGCCTGTAATCCAAGCGCTTTGGAGGCCAAGGCGGGTGGATCACCTGACGTCAGGAGTTCAAGACCAGCCTGACCAACATGATGAAACCCCATCTTTATAAAAAACAAAAGCACCAAACCACCTACACATTATTTCCTGATGTCAGGCAATTGTAAGGGTGGAGCGGCTTGATTTGGGGGTTACTGAGACCGTGTGTCACCACTGAAGAAAACCACACCCGTCCATCCATCATGTATTTATCCATCATTTATCCATCCATCATCTATCATCTATGTATCCATCATCTATATCCATCTATCATCTATCCATTATCTTTCATCTATGTGAACATCTATCCATCATCTATCCGTCTATCATCTATCCATCATCTACTATCTATCCATCATCTACTATTATCTATCCATTATCTATCATTCATCTATGTGTACATCTATCTATCATCTATCTATCATGTATTTATCCATCATCTATCCATCTATCATGTATTTATCCATCATCTATCTATCCATCTATCATCTATCCATTATCTATGATTCGTCTATGCGTACATCTATCTATCCATTATCTACTATTATCTATCCATTATCTATAATTCATCTATGTGTACATCTATCTATCATCTATCTATTCTATCATCTCTCTATCATCTATCTATCCATGTATCATCTATGTATCCATCATCTATCTATCCATCATCTATCCATCTATCAGCTATCTATCCATCATCTATCTATCCATCTACTATGTATCCATCATCTATCCATCTATCATCTATGTATCCATCATCTATCTATCCATCATTATCCATCCATCATCTATCCATCTATCATCTATCTATCCATCTATCATTTATGTATCCATCATCTATCTATCTATCCATCACCTATCTATCCATCTATTATCTAAGTATTCATCTACCCATCTATCTCTCTATACCTTTGTGCATATGGCATTGGATCTCAACCAAGAGCAGCGCCCCCCGCCCCCCAACGTGGGGAACACTTTTAAGTGTCTGCGTTCATCTTTGGTGTCCCTATGGGGTGGTGAGTGCTCCTGGCACCTGGTGGGTGGAACCCACAAATGATGCTCAGTACCCTCTAGCACCCAGGGTGGCCCACAGCAAAGAAACCTCCAGCCCCAAACGTCAGCAGTGCTGAGGCTGCGAGACCTGCATCTAATGGGAGAAGGGGGCCTGAGGGCAGATGTACGTCCACTTACACCTTCCAAATGCTCCAGTTCTGGCTGGGCGCGGGGACATGGCTGGAGTATAAAGCAGGCAGAGAAATGTGGAACAGGGCCTGGCCTCTCCTCGCAGCCTCCACCTTTCTCCCGTGCTGGACGCTTCCTGCTCTTAAATATTGAACTCCAAGTTCTTCACTGTGGGCACGCCGACTGGCTCTCCTTGCCCCTCAGCCTGCAGGTGGCCTATGGTGGGACATTGTGACTGTGTCAGTTAGTAATTAAGTCATATATATATATGTATATATATAATTCTTTATATATATATATCTTCCTTTTTATATGTTCTATATGTAATTAATAATTAGCTCCTATATATACATATGGAAGTTATATATATATATATATATATATATCTACATATATTTATATGTATACATTATGTATTTATATGTTAGATATGTATTTATGTATATATGTATATTAAAAATGGTATATATAATGCATATATATGAGAATATATAATGCAGATTTATGATGGAATATATATAATGTATACTGGAATATATATAAGGTATATATATAATGGAATATATATAAATTACATATATTTACATATAATGAAATATATAATGCATATTTATAATGGAATATATAATATATAAACATAATGGAATATATAAGGTATATATAACTGAATACATATAATATACATATAGAAATATATATAAAGTATATATATATTGAAATATATATGGTGTATATATATAATGGAATGTATAATGCATATTTATCATGGAATATACATAATTTATATATAATGGACTATACATAAGGTATAATAATAAAATATATATAACATATATGATGGAGTAAATAATGCATATTTATAATAGAATATATATAACATATTAAGGTGTATATATAATGGATATATATAACATATAATGAATATATAATTCATATTTATAATGGAATATATATAAGGTGTATATATAGTGGAATATGTATAACATATATATAATAGAATATATAATGCATATTTATAATGAAATATATAATGTATATACAATGGAATATATATATAAGATATATATAATGAAATATATATAACATGTTTATATACGTAATGCAGTAACTAATGCATATTTGTAATACAACATATATAATGCATAAATATAATGGAATATATAAGGTATATATAATTGAATATATATAATGTATATATATATTGAAATATATATAAGGTGTATATACAATTGAATATATATAACACATATTTATATACATAATGGAATATATCATGCATTTTTATAATGGAATATATAATATATATAATGAATATATATAAGGTGCATATATAATGCAATATATTTAGCATATATATTTTTATATATGTATAATGGAATATATAATATATATAATGAATATATATAAGGTGCATATATAATGCAATATATTTAACATATATATTTTTATATATGTATAATGGAATATATATATATAAAACATTAGTTCTGTCCCTCTAGAGAACCATCGCTAATACACCCTGTATGGTGGAAGATTGCAATGGTGAATTTTTTTTTTTTTTTGACGGACTCTCGCTGTGTCACCCAGGCTTCAGTGCAGTGGCGCGATCTCAGCTCACTGCGACCTGCACCTCCCGGGTTCAAGCGATTCTCCTGCCTCAGCCTCCCGAGTAGCTGGGATATGAGGTATGCACCACCATGTTCCCAGCTACTCAGGGAAGCTGAGGCAGGAGAATCGCTTGAACCCGGGAGGCAGAGGTTGCAGCGAGCTGAGATCAGGCCACTGCAACACAGGGAGACTCCATCTCAAAATAAATTAAAAAATAAATAATTAGAAAACAAGGAAAGAAACAAAACTCGCCTACACGGAGTTTATCTTATATGCACTACGGTCTGTGAAGCTGTGGTTCCTTCTATTGCTTCAAAATGAAGAAACTTACTCCTGCAAAAATCTGAAATCACAATGTATGTGCTGCTGTTTAAAAAACTGGTTTTCAAACTTACCATATTTAAAAAGAGACATCACACGGTTTCCATGGTTTTTTCCTCCCATCGATCCGACTCTTCTGTGACTTCTGTCAATTCGGTTCTTCGTTTTCCCCAGAATGTGCTGGACATGGTGGGATTTTCAGAGTTCACAAAATTAACTGTATAATTATTTTCTGTGGATAGACATGACTGCAATATGATCTGGGTACATTATTATTATTACTATTATTTTATTTTATCTTGGACTATTATGCCCACATGATTATTCCTAACATTTTATTTCACAGTCTTTTGCGTCACAGAGGCTGGTAAACGGTACCCCCAGTCTCCCCAGCACACTGGATGTGCACCCAGCAGGTGGGTATTAAACCTCCCGGGGTTTAAGAAAAAAACTCCTCCCAGAGCTCACGGGCGCCCCCTGCAGCCTGCGGCGCGCCAGGGACCCGGCGACCTGGAGGTGGGGTCCCTTTAGTGGGTGAAGGCACAGCCGACACCAGGGCGCCCCGGACCTCACAGCGCCTACCCTGCGCCCACACGGAATCCCCACGCCGCACCCATCACCACGCCCCGAGGGGACCCCCTTCTCCACACCCCTCCCACCATGCCCGCGTGGACCCCCATATCCACGCCCCTCCCACCTGGCCCGACGGGAACCCCATATCCAGGACCCTCCCACCTTGCCCGAGGGGACCCCCTTCTCCACGCCACTCCCACCATGCCCGCGGGGACTCCCATCTCCACGCCCCTCCCACATGTCCCGAGGAGACCCCCATCTCCAAGCCCCTCACACCTGGCCCGAGGGGAACCTCACCTCCATTCCCCTCCCACCTAGCCCGAGGGGACTCCCCTTCTCCATTCCCCTCCCACCATGCCCGCGGGGACTCCCCATCTACGCGCCCCTGCAACCTGGATGGGAAAGGGGAGAGTGACCCAGGACCCCCGAGGGATGAGGGTGGGAGAGTAACCCGAGCCCTCTAAGGACGGGGGAGAGGAGAGTAACCCGGGACCCCCAACTCCACGCCACTCGCACCTGGCTTAGAGGGCGCCCTAAACTCCAGGACACTCGCCCCTGGGCGTCGGGGAACCCCCATTTCCTCCGCATTCTCAGACCTGGTGCTCACAAGACCCCCATGTCAGAGGCCGGCCCCCCTGTGCGGAAACCCCCAGCCCCACAGTTGCCCGGTACTGCAGCCACGGGAACCCCAGCATTTCCATGATCCACGTGGCGCTTTCAAGAAACCCCAAATATTCACTCCCGGCTTTCCTCCCAAGGGACCCCCCCAAAACATGCGCGTCCAGAAAGAGTGTCAGCCTCCGCTGGGCGGGCGGGACGAGCGCCAGGGGCGGTGCCGGGGCCCGGAAGGCGGGGCTGCGGGCGGAGTTGCGTGGCTTGGGCGTGACCTCGCGGGAAGTCAATGGAGGCATGGTCTGGGCGTGGCCTCGCGGAGGTTCATGGAGGTGTACTCTGGGCGTGACCTCACAGGAGGTCGATGGAGGCGTGGTCTGGGCGTTGCCTCGCGGGAGGTCCCTGGAGGCGGGCTCTGGGCGAGGCCGCGCAGGAGGTCCAGGGAGGTGCTGTCTAAGCGTGGCCTCGGGGAAGGCCGATGGAGACGTGATCTGGGCGTGGCCTCACGGGAGTTTGATGGCGCCGGGGCTTGGCCGAGACCTCGCGAGAGGTCGATGGAGGCGTGCTCTGGGCGTGGCCTAGACGCGAGGTCGCTGGCGGCGGGGCTTGGACGTGACCTCGCGGGAGGTCGATGGAGGCGTGCTCTGGGCGTTGCGTCGCGGAGGCGGAACTCCGGCCGCGGTATTTCCGGAGCCGCGCCGCTCACGCCGCCGGTTCCAGGCTCGAGTCTGCGGCTTTCCGGACCCCGGCGTGAACGCCATGGTGCTGTTTTCGGTTATCGGGAAGCTGCTACACAAACGCGTGGTGCTGGCCAGCGCCTCTCCACGCCGCCGGGAGATCCTCGGCAACGCGGTGCGGCCTGGTCCTGGGCGAGGCGGGGGACGGGGGACGGAGGGGCTCAACCAGCTGGGCGCAGCGACTCAGGACCCCTAGGGATGGGGGAGGGGAGAGTGATCCGGGACCCCTAGGGATGGGGGAGGGGAGAGTGACCCGGGACCCCTAGGGATGGGGGAGGGGAGAATGACCCGGGACCCCTAGAAATGGAGGAGGGGAGAGTGACCAGCGACGCCTAGGGATGGGGGAGGGGAGAGTGATCCGGGACCCCTAGGGATCGGGGAGGGGAGACTGACCAGGGACCCCTACGGATAGGAGGTGAGAGTGACCCGGTAGCCTTAGGGATGGGGGAGGAGAGAGACCCGGGACCCCTAGGGATGAGGGAGGGGAGAGCGACCCTGGACCTATAGGGATGGGGCAGGGGAGTGACCCCGGACCCCTAGGGATGAGGGGAGGGGGCAGACTGACCCAGGACTCTTAGGGATGTGGGAGAGAAGAGTGACCTAAGTCTTCTAGGGATGGAGTGGGTCCTAGTGGCTGAAGGTTGGCTTTGCAGGTGGCCTGTGGGAAGTGTTTCCTGGAACCCTGGGTGGCGGAGATTTGATTGTGGGTGGCAGGCGCCTAGGCAGTGGGTGTCTGCTTCTTCTGGAAGCCTGATCACATGGAGGAGAGCACTGGAGGGGAGAAGACTGATTTGTTCTCGGTAGCTCTGCTTATTTTGGAGGGCTTCCAGCCATCCCCTGTTGAAACATCTAGTTTTTCATTCATAGAGCTATGAGAAAGCACAGTTTAGGTTTCAGTGGTTTTCAGTTAGAACAAAATGGCAAAAAGAAAAAGGAAAAAAACCTGAAAACATTACTTTGAAGGCTTGTAGCCCGAAGAATTGGAATTGAATTCAAACTGGAGAAAATAATAAAAACCAAAAAACCTCTAGGCAAGACCAGAATCTAACGGCAGGTGTGACGACAGGTTTTGAAACATAATTTTTCTTTTTCCAGTTTTTTTCAGTTTTATTGAAAGAATAATTATGGTAAGACTGCTTTGCTTTATTTTTCTTTTATTCACTTTATTTATTTAGGCACGGAGTTTCGCTCTTGTCGCCCGGGCTGGACTGCAGTGGTGCCATCTCGGCTCACTGCAACCTCCACCTCCCGGGTTCAAGCAGTTCTCCTCCTCAGCCTCCCGAGTAGCTGCTATTACAGGTGTGCGCCACTACGCCCGGCTAACTTTGTATTTTTGGAGAGACGGGGGTTTCTCCATGTTGGTCAGTCTGGTCTCGAACTCCCAACCTCAGGTGATCTGCCTGACTCGACCTCTCAGGGCTGGAATTACAGGCCTGAGCCACCGCGCGTGACCAAGGCTGATACTTGGCCTAATTATTTGTATTCACCGTAGCAAGAATAATAGTTTTACTTTTTATTTGTATTTATTTATTTTGAGACGGACTCTGTCGCCAGGCTGGAGTGCAAGTCTGCGATCTTGGCTCACTGTGACCCCACCCCCCCATCTCCCAACCCCTCCTCCTCCCCATTCAAGCGATTCTCCTGCCTCAGCCTCCTGAGTAGCTGGGATTACAGGCGCACACTGCCGCACCCGGCTACTTTATTCTGTCTTTAGGAGACACAGGGTTTCACCATGTTTGGGACTCTGGTCTCGAACTTCTGACCTCAGGTGCTCCGCCTGCCTCCGCCTCCCAAAGTGCTGGGATAACAGGTCTGAGCCAGCACACCCAGCCAAGAATAAATTAATTTTTACATAGGCCCTTTAAATTGGCTTTGATGGAACCTTGTTCCACACAAGGAATCTAAGGTAGGACCTTTTTTTATTTGAGACGGAGTCTCACTCTGTCGCCCAGGCTGGAGTGCCGTGGCGAAATCTCAGCTCACTGCAACCTCCGCCCCCCCCCCCCCCTCCGTCCCACTGGGTTCAAGTGATTCTCTTCCTCAGCCTCCCGAGTAGCTGGGATTACAGGTGCCTGCTACTGCACCCAGCCAAGTTTTGTATTTTTAGTAGAGATGGGGTTTCAACATCTTGGCCAGGCTGGTCTTGAACTCCTGACCTCATTCATGATCCACCCGCCTCGGCCTCCCAGAGTGCTGGGATTACAGGTGTGAGCCACCGCACCCGACCCCAGATAGGACCTTTTTAAAGCTGAGCCCACCATGGGTTTGCACCATTAAATACGTATGAGTTGGGCAAATTCCTTTCCTCTTGAGGTTGCAGGATAATTTGGGGTTCCTGGCCTGTGAGAAAGTGACAGTCTTAGCGCAGATCAGGGTCTCTCTATGGTGACTGTGAGAAGATGAGGCCAGTTTCCAACGGTTTTATTGGCTCCATAAGTCAAGTTGGTTTTTATTTTTTTGAGATAGAGTCTTGCTCTGTTGACCAGGTTGGAGCGCAGTGGCACAGTCTCGGCTCACTTCAACCTCTGACTCCCGGGTTCAAGCAATTCTCCTGCCTCACCCTCCCCAGTAACTGGCACTACAGGCGCCTGCCACCAGGTCCAGCTAATTTTTTTTTTTTTTTTTAGTGCAGACGGGGTTTCACCATGTTGGCCAGGATGGTCTCGATCTCTTGACCTTGTGATCCACCCGCCTCAGCCTCCCAGAATGCTGGGATTACAGGCATGAGCCACCTCACCTGGCCTCAAGTTTGATTTTTTAGAGGGGTGCACACCATTGCAGCCAAAGCCTTGGCAAAATAACCAGTTTTTCCTGTTGTGTCCTGTTACTAAAGAAAACAGATTTTTTTTTTTTTCTTTTTGAGACGGAGTGTCACTCTTTTGTTCAGGCTGGAGTGAAATGGTGTGATCTTGGCTCAGTGCAACCTCTTCCTCCCATGTTCAAGATATTCTCCTGCCTCCCGAGTAGCTGGGATTACAGACGCACGCCACCACACACCACAACCAGCTAGTTTTTGTATTTTTGGTAGAGATGGGGTTTCAACCTCTTGGCCAGGCTGGTCTCAAACTGCTGACCTCAGACAGTCCAACCGCCTGGGCCTCCCAAAGTGCTGACATCACAGGCATGAGCCACCCAGCCTGGACAGAAAGCAGATTGTTATTGCACTTATGCAAATAACTTTATTGCCATAAATTAAGAAGACTTAAAACGTGAAAAAGATCACCCCAGTCTCCTGTTAGTTGAGTCCATTCAGTTCATTTCTGTGCTGCTTGATATTAATGAACATTTTAGCTTTTCAAAAATCCCAAACTTTCTTCCTTTCTATTCTGATGTGGCAATCTCCAAAGTTGTCAGAAACCTGCATTCACAAGCATCTGTGAGAATTTTACAGCTGATTATAAAACCACCTTTTAAACAGGATCAGGCCATACAATGGGGCTCCCCATCCCAGCATTTTGGGAGGTTGAGGCAGGTGGATAACCTGAGTTCAGGAGTTCATGACCAGCCTGTCCAATATGGCGAAACCCCATCTCTACTAAAAACACAAAAATTAGCTGGGTGTGGTGGTGGGCACCTGTATTCCCAGCTCCTTGGGAGGCTGAGGCAGGAGAATCACTTGAACCTAGGAGATGGAGGTTGCAGTGAGCTGAGATCACATCATTGCACTCCAGCCTGGGCGACAGAGCGAGACTCCATGTCAAAAAAATAAAAATATATAAAAATAAAAAGTAGGCTGGGCGCCTTCAATCCCAGCACTTTGGGAGGCCAAGGCAGGTAGATCACGGGGTCAAGAGATCGAGACCATCCTGGTCAACATGGTGAAACCCCGTCTCTATTAAAAATAGAAAAAATTAGCTGGGCATGGTGGTGCGCACCTGTATTCCTAGCTACTCAGGACGCTGAGGCAGGAGAATTGCCTGAACCCAGGAGGCGGAGGTTGCGGTGAGCTGATACCGCACCACTGCGCTGCAGCCTGGGTAACGAGCAAAACTCTGTCTCAAAAAAAAATTCACACCTCCTGCGGCTCTCCTGACACAGGCCTACTTCCTGTTCTTCCTCTGTGCAGGACACACTTCCTTTGTTTCTTCTGTGCAGGACATATTTCCTGTTTCTCTCCTGCAGGCAGACGTACTTCCTGATTTTCCTCTGTGCAGGACACATTTCCTGTGTTTCTCCTGTGTAGGACACACTTCCTGTTACCCTCCTGAGACAGACATACTTTCTGTTCTTCCTCTGTGCAGGACACACTTCCTGTGTGTCTTCAGTGCAAGACACATTTCCTGACACTCTCGAAACACACATCCTTCCTGTTCTTTCTCTGTGCAGGACACAATTCCTGTTGCTCTTTTGAGACAGACCAACTTTGTGTTCTTTTTCTGTGCAGGTCACACTTTCTGTGTTTCTCCTGTGCAGGACACACTTCCTGTTGCTCTCCAGACACAGACCTACTTTCTGTTCTTTCTCTGTGCAAGACACACTTTCTGTGTTTCTCCTCTGCAGGACACACTTTCTGTTGCTCTCCTGAGACAGACGTACTTCCTGTTTTTCCACTGTGCAGGACACAATTTCTGTTTCTATTGTGCAGGACACACTTCCTGTTGCTCTCCTCACACAGACCTACTTCCTTTCCTTCCCCAGTGCAAGACACACTTCCTGTGTTTCTCCTGTGCATGGCCCACTTAATTTTGTTCTCCTGAGAGAACTTCCTACACTTCCTCTGTGCCGGACAGACTTCTTGTGTTTCTCCTGTGCAGGACAGAGTTCCTGATGCTCTCTTGAGACAGATGTACTTCCTGTTTTTTCTCTATGCAGGACACACTTCCTGTATTTCTCCTGTGCAGGACACACTTCCTATTGCTCTCCTGAGACAGATGTACTTCCTGTTCTTCCTCTGTGCAGAAAACACTTCCTTTGTTTCTCCTGTGTAGGACACACTTACTGTTGCTCATCAGAGACAGACCTACTTTCTTTACTTCCTCTGTGCAGGATAGACTTTTCTTCTCCTTTGCAGGACACACCTCCGTTGCTCTCCTGAGACTGACCTACTTCCTGTTCTTCCTCTGTGCAGGACACACATCCTGTGTTTCTCCTGTGCCAGACACACTTTCTGTTACTCTCCTGAGACAGATGTACTTTCTGTTCTTCCTCTGTGCGGGACAAACTTCCTGTGTTTCTCCTATACAGGACACACTTCCTGTTGCTCTCCTGAGACAGATGTACTTCCTGTTCTTCCTCTGTGCAGGCCACACTTCCTGTGTTTCTCCTGTGCAGGACACTTCCTGTTGCCTTTCTGGGACAGACCTAGTTCCTGTTCTTCCTCTGTGCAGGACAGACTTCCAGTATTTCTCCTTTGCAGGACACACTTGCTGTTGCTCTCCTGAGATAGATGTACTTTCTGTTTTTCCACTGTGCAGGACACACTTCCTGTGTTTTTATTTTGCAGGACACACTTCCCGTTGCTCTCCTCACACAGACCTACTTCCTTTTCTTCCTCGGTGCAAGACACACTTCCTTTTGGTTCCCTGAGATAGACATACTTGCTGTTTTTTATCTGTGCAGGACACACTTCCTGTGTTTTTCTAGTGCAGGACAGCCTTTCTGTTTCTCTCCTGAGACAGATGTACTTCCCATTTTTCCTCTGTGCTGGACACTTCCTGTGTTTCTCCTGTGCAGGACACAATTCCTGTGGCTCTCGTGACACAGGCCTACTTCCTGTTCTTCCACTGTGCAGGACACACTTCCTTTGTTTCTCCTGTGCAGGACACATTTTCTGTTTCTCTCCTGAGACAGACGTACTTCTTGTTCTTTCTCTGTGCAGGACACACATCCTGTGTTTCTCCTGTTTAGGACACACTTCCTGTTACCCTCCTGAGACAGACGTGCTTTCTGTTCTTTTTGCAGAACACACGTCCTTTGTTTCTCCTGTGTAGGACACACTTTCTGTTACCCTCCTGAGACACAGGTACTTACTGTTCTTCCTCTGTTCAGGACACACTTCCTGTGTTTCTCCTGTGCAGGACACACTTTCTGTTGCTCTTCTGGGACAAACCTACTTCCTCTTCATTCTCTTTGTATTTCTTCTCTGCAGGACACACTTCCTGTTGATCTCCTGAAACAGACCTACTTCCTGTTCTTCCTCTGTGCAGGACACACTTCCTGTGTTTCTTCTGTGCAGGACACACTTTCTGTTGCTCTACTGAGACCTACTTCCTGTACTTCCTCTGTGCAGGACTGACTTCCTGTGTTTCTCCTGTGCAGGACACACTTCCTGTTGCTCTCCTCAAGCTGACCTACTTCCTGTTCTTCCTCTCTGCAGGACACATTTCCTGTGTTTCTTCTGTGCAGGACTCACTTTCTGTTGCTCTCCTTACACAGACCTACTTTCTGTTCTTTTGCCATGCCGGACACACTTCCTGTTGCTCTTTTGTGACAAATGTACTTACCCTTCTTCCTCTGTGCAGGAAACACTTACTGTGTTTCTCTTGTGCAGGAAACATTTTCTGTTGCTCTCCTGAGACAGACCTACTTTCTGTTCTTCCTATGTGCAGGACACACTTCCTGTGTTTTTTTCTGTGCCGGACACACTTTCTGTTGCTCTCCTGAGACAGACATACTTATTGTTCTTCCTCAGTGCAGGACATACTTCCTGTTGCTCTCCTCACACAGACCTATTTGCTTTTCTTCCTCTCTGCAAGACACACTTTCTGTGTTTCTCCTGTGCAGGACACACTTCCTGTTTCTCTCCTGACACAGAGCTACTTCCTGTTCTTCCTCTGTGCAGGACACGCTTCCTTTGTTATTCCCATAGAGCACTCACTTCCTGTTGCTCTCCTGAGACAGACCTACTTCCTATTCTTCTGTGTATGACAACTTCCTGTGTTTCTCTCATGCAGGACAAACTTTCTGTTGCTCTCCTGAGACAGACCTACTTCCTGCTTTTCCTCTGTGCAGTACACACTTTCTGTGTTTCTCCTGTGCAGGACACACTTTCTGTTGCTCTCCTGAGAGAGATCTTCTTTTTCTTTCTCTGTGCAGGACACACTTCCTTTGTTTCTCCTGTGCAGGACACACTTTTTGTTGCTCTACTGAGACAGACCTACATCCTGTACTTCCTCTGCAGGACTGACTTTCTGTTTCTTCTGTTCAGGACACACTTCTGTTGCTTTCCTGACACAGAACTGCTTCCTGTTCTTCTGTGTACGACACACTTCCTGTGTTTCTCTCATGCAGTACAAACTTTCTGTTGCTCTCCTGAGACAGACCTACTTCTTGTTTTTCCTCTGTGCAGTATGCACTTACTGTGTTTCTCCTGTGCAGGACACACTTTCTGTTGCTCTCCTGAGACAGATGTACGTAGTCTTCTTCCTCTGTGCAGGACACACTTCATGTGTTTCTGCAGTGCAGGACACAATTCCGGTTGGTCTCCAGAGACAGACCTACTTCCTGTTCTTCCTCTGTGCAGGACACACTTCCTGTGTTTCTCCTGTGCAGAACACCCTCTCTGTTGCTCTCTGATAGAGACGTACTTACTGTTCTTCCTCTGTGCAGTACACACTTCCTGTTACTCTCCTAGGACAGACGTACCTCCTGTTCTTCCTCTCTGCAGTACACACTTCATGTGTTTCTGCAGAGCAGGACACAATTCCTGTTGGTCTCTGGAGACAGACCTACTTCCTGTTTTTCCTCTGTGCAGGACACACTTCCTGTGTTTCTTCTGTGCAGAACACCCTCTCTGTTGCTCTCTGATAAGAGACGTACTTACTGTTCCTCCTCTGTGCAGGACACACTTCCTGTTTCTCTCCTAGGACAGACGTACCTCCTGTTCTTCCTCTGTGCAGGACACACTTCCTGTTGCTCTCCAGAGAGACGTACTTTCTTTTCTTCCTCTGTATAGGACACATTTCCTGTGTTTCTCCTGTGCAGGACACACTTTCTATTCCACTCCTTAGACAAAGGTACTTCTTGTTCTTCCTCTGTGCAGGACACACTTCCTGTGTTTCTTCTCTGCAGGATAAACTTCCTGTTGCTCTTTTGAGACAGGCATACTTCCTTTTCTTTTCCTATGTAGGACACACTTCCAGTACTTCTCCTGTGCGGGACACACTTCCTGTTACTCTCATGAGACAGATGTACTTTCTGTTTTTCTGTGCAGGACACATTTCCTGTGTTACTCCCGTAGGGCACACACTTCCTGTTGCTCTCCTGGGACAGATCTACTTCCTGTTTTTTTTTTCTGTGTACGACAGACTTCCTGTGTTTCTCCCTTGCAGGACACACTTCCTGTTGCTATCCTGAGACCTACTTTCTGTTTTTCCTTTGTGTAGGAAACACTTCCTGTCTTTCTCCAGTGCAGGACACACTTCCTGTTGCTCTCCTGAGACAGACGTACTTACTATTCTGTGCAGGACACAATTCCTGTTGCTCTCTGGAGACAGACTTACCTTCTGTTCTTTCTCACTGTAGGAAACCCTTCCTGTGTTTCTCTTGGGCAGGAAATACTTCTTGTCACTCTCCCGAGACAGACGTACGTCCTATTCCTCAGTACAGGAAACACTTCCTGTGTTTCTTCTGTGCAGGATACACTTCCTTTTGCTCTCCAGAGACAGACCTACTTTCTGTATTCCTCTGTGCAGGACACACTTCCTTGTTTCTCCTGTTCAGGACTAACTTCCTGTTGCTCTCCTGAGACATACCTACTTCCTGTTCTTCCTCTGTGCAAGACACACTTTCTGTGTTTCTCCTGTGCAGGGCACACTTCATGTCGCTCTCCTGAGACAGACATACCTCCTGTTCTGTGCAGGACACACTTCCTGTTGCTCTCCTGAGACCAACATAATTTGTGTTCTTCCACTGCGCAGGACATACTTCCTGTGCTACTCCTGTGCCGGACACACTTCTGATTTCTCTCCTGAGACAGACGTACTTCCTGTTCTTCCTCTGTGCAGGACACACTTCCTATGTTTCTTCTGAGGGACACACTTCCTATTGCTCTCCTCACACAGATCTACTTCCTGTTTTTTCTCTGTGCAAGACACACTTTGTGTTTCTCCTGTGCAGGGCACACTACCTGTTTCTCTCCTGAGACAGACCTACTTCATGTACTTGCTCTGTGCGGGACAGATTTCCTGTGTTTCTCCTGTGCAAGACACACTTCCTGTTACTTTCCTGAGACAGACCTACATCCTGTTCTTTTTCTGTGCAGGATACACTTCATTTTGCTCTCAGGAGACCTACTTCCTATATTCCTCTGTGCAGGACACACTTTATGTGTTTCTCCTGTGCAGGAGTAACTTCTGTTACTATCCTGAGACATACCTACTTCCTGTTCTTCCTCTGTGTAAGACACACTTTCTGTGTTTCTCCTGTGCAGGGCACACTTCAGGTCGCTCTCCTGAGACAGATATACTTCCTGTTCTTCCTGTATGCAGGACACACTTCCTGTTGCTCTCTTGAGACAGACCTACTTTGTGTTCTTGTTTTCAGGACACACTTCCTGTGTTTCTCCTGTGCAGGACACACTTTCTGTTGCTCTCCAGAGGCAGACCTATTTCTTGTATTCCACTGTGCACGACGCACTTCCTGTGGCTCTCCATACTTCCTGTGGCTCTCCATAGAGTTCTTCCTCTATGCAGGACACACTTCCTATGTTTCTCCTGTGTAGGACACACTTCCTGTTACTCTCCTGAGACCAACATAATTTGTGTTCTTTTGCTGTGCAGGACACACTTTCTGTGCTACTCCTGTGTTGGACATACTTCCGATTTCTCTTCTGAGACAGATGTACTTCCTGTTCTTCCTCTGTGCAGGACACACTTCCTGTGTTTCTCCTGTGAGGGACACACTTCCTGTTGCTCTCCTCACACAGATCTTCCTGTTCTTCCTCTGTGCAAGACAAACTTCCTGTGTTTCTCCTGTGCAGGACACACTTCCTGTCACTCTCCCGAGACAGATGTACTTCCTGTATGCAGGACACACTTCCTGTTGCTCTCTTGAGACAGACCTACTTTGTGTTCTTCTTGTTTTCGAGACACACTTCTTGTGTTTCTCCTGTGCAGGGCACTTTTTGTTGGTCTCCAGAGGCAGACCTATTTCTTGTATTCCACTGTGCACGACGTACTTCCTGTGTTTCTCCTGTGCAGGACAAACTTCCTGTGGCTCTTCTGAGAGACCTACTTCCTGTTTTTTCACTGTGCAGGACACACTTTCTGTGTTTCTCCTCTGCAGGAACACACTTCCTGTTGCTCTCCTGAGACCGACTTACTTCCTGTTTTTCCTCTGCAGGACACACTTCCTGGGTTTCTCCCATAGAGCACTCACTTCCTGTTGCTCTCCTGAGAGAGACCTGCTTCCTATTTTTTTCTGCGTACGACACACTTCCTGTGTTTCTTCCGTTCAGGACATACTTCCTGTTGCTCTCCTGAGACCTACTTCCTGTTTTTCCTCTGTGCAGGACACACTTCCTGTGTTTCTCCTGTGCAGGACACTCTTTCTGTTGCTCTTCTAAGACAGATGTACTTATTGTTCTTCCTTTGTGCAGGACACACTTCCTGTTGCTCTCCTCACACAGAGCTACTTAATATTCTTCCTCTTTGCAAGACACACTTTCTGTGTTTCTCCTGTGCAGGACACACTTTCTGTTGCTCTTCCGAGACAGACCTACTTTCTTTTCTTCCTCTGTGCAATACACACTTCCTGTCACTCTCCTGAGACAGCTACTTCCTGTTCTTCCTCTGTGTAGGACACACTTCCTGTGTTTCTCCTCTGCAGGACACACTTGTTGCTCTCCTGACACAGATGTACTTCTTGTTTTTCCTCTGTGCAGGACTCACTTCCTGTTGTTTCTCCTGTGCAGGGCACACTTCAGGTCGCTCTCCTGAAACAGATATACTTCCTTTTCTTTCCTGTGCTAGACACACTTCCTGTCACTCTCCTAAGACAGACATATTCCTACCCTGTGCAAGACAGACATATTTTCTATTCCTCCCCTGTGCAAGACACAGTTTCTGCTTTTGTTCTGGGAAGGACACTGCTCTTCTTTCAGCTCTGTGAATGACACACTTTCTATTGCCCATCTGTACAGGACACACTTCCTGTTTCTTTTCTGTGCAGAAGACACTTGTGTCTCCCCTGTACAGGACACATCTCTCGTTTATCCTCTATGCAGGACACAATTTTTGTTCCTACCCTGTGTGGGACATACTTCCTGTGTCTCCTTTAAGCAGGACACACTTACTTTTCTTCCCTTGTGAAGCACACACTGTTCTTCCCCTGTGCAGGCCACATTTCTCGTTAATCTCCTAATGTTGACACACTTCCAGTTCCTCCCCTGTGCGGGACTTACTTCCTGTGTTTCTTCTTTGCAGGACACACTTATGTTCCTACCCTGTGCAGCACACACTTTGTATTGCCATGGAGGCGAGGTCTGGGCGTGGCCCCGCGGGAGGTTGAGGGAGGCGTAGTCTGGGCGTGTCCTCCTGGGAAGTCCAGGACGATGCGGCTTGGGCGAGAATTCGCCAGAGGTCGATGCTGTCGTGTTCTGGGAGTGGCCTAGAGGCGGGGTCAATGGATATGGTGTAGTGGCTTGAGCCTGACCTTGGGGGAGGTGGATGGAGGCGTGGTCTGGGCGTGGCATAGAGGCGAGGGCATGGGGGCGTGGCTTGGGCGAGAACTCGCGGGAGGTCTATAGAGGCGTGGTCTCGGCGTGGCCTCGCGAGAGGTCCATGCAGGCGTGGTATGGGCGTGGCCTCACCGGAGGTCGTTGGCGACAGGGCTTGGGCGAGACGTCGGGAGAAGTCGATGGGAGTTGTGCTCTGAGTGTGGCCTAGAGGCGAGGTCGATGGCGGCGGGGCTTGGCGGGACCTCGCGGGAGGTCGATGGAGGTGTCGTCTGGGCGTGGCCTCGTGGAGGCGGAACTCCGGCCGCGGTATTTCCGGAGCCGCAAAGCTCACGCAGTCAGCTCCGGGCTCAAGTCTGCGGCCTCCCAGCTCCCGGTGTGGACGCCATGGTGCTGTTCTCGGGTATCCGGAAACTGCTGCAGAAATGCGTGGTGCTGACCAGCGCCTCTCCACGCCGCCGGGAGATCCTCAGCAATGCGGTGCGGCCTGGGCCTGGGCGGGCGTGGGCCTGGGGACAGAGGGGCTCAAGCAGCTGGGCCCAGCGACTCAGGACCCCTATGGATGGGGGAGTGGACACTGACCCAGGATCCCTAGGGATGGGGGAGGGGAGAGTGACCGGGATCCCTATGGATGGGGGAGGGGAGAGTGATCCGGGACCCTTTGGGATGGGGAAGGGGAGACTTTCCAGGGACCCCTAGAAATAGGAGGTGAGAGTGACCCGGTACCCTTAGGGATGGGGGAGGAGAGAGACCCGGGACCCCTAGGGATGGGGGAGGGAGACTGACTTGGAACCCCTAGGGATAGGGGGTGAGACTGACCCAGGACCCCTAGGGATGTGGCAGGGTTGTGACCCAGGACCCCTAGGGATGGGGGGAGGGGGCAGAGTGACCCAGGACTCCTAGGGATGTGGGAGAGAAGAGGGACCTAAGTCTTCTAGGGATGGGTGGGTCCTAGTGGCTGAAGGTTGGCTTTGCAGGTGGCCTGTGGGAAGTGTTTCCTGGAACCCTGGGTGGCGGAGATTTGTGTGTGGCAGGCGCCTAGGCAGTGGGTGTCTGCTTCTTCCGGAAGCCTGATCACATGGAGGAGAGCACTGGAGGGGAGAAGACTGATTTTTTCCCGGTAGACCTGCTTATTTTGGGGGGCTTCCAGCTATCCCCCGTTCTAACATCTAGATTTTCATTCATAGAGGTATGAGAAAGCACAGCTTAGGTTTCAGTGGTTTTCAGTTAGAACAAAATGGCAAAAAGAAAAAGGAAGAAAACCTGAAAACATTACTTGGAAGGCTTGTAGCCAGAATTGGAATTGAATTCAAGCTGGAGAAAATAATAAAAACCAAAAACTGTAGGCAAGACCAGAATCTAACGGCAGGTGTGACGACAGGTTTTGAAACATAATTTTTCTTTTTCCAGTTTTGTCAGTTTTATTGAAAGAATAATTATGGTAAGACGGCTTTGCTTTATTTTTATTTTATTCACTTTATTTATTTATTTAGACACGGAGTTTCGCTCTTGTCGCCCGGGCTGGAGTGCAGTGGTGCCATCTCGGCTCACTGCAACCTCCACCTCCCGGGTTCAAGCAGTTCTCCTCCTCAGCCTCCTGAGTAGCTGCTATTACAGGTGTGCGCCACTACGCCCGGCTAACTTTGTATTTTTGGAGAGACGGGGGTTTCTCCATGTTGGTCAGTCTGGTCTCGAACTCCCAACCTCAGGTGATCCGCGCGACTCGGCGGCCTCTCAGTGCTGGGATTACAGGCCTGAGCCACCGCGCGTGGCCAAGGCTGATACTTGGCCTAATTATTTGTATTTACTGTAGCAAGAATAATAGTTTTACTTTTTATTTGTATTTATTTATTTTGAGACGGACTCCCACTCTGTCGCCAGGGTGGAGTGCAATTCTGCGATCTTGGCTCACTTGGACCCCACCTCCCCCATCTCCCAACTCCTCCCCCTCCATTCAAGTGATTCTCCTGCCTCAGCCTCCTGAGTAGCTGGGATTACAGGCGCACACTGCCGCACCCGGCTACTTTATTCTGTCTTTAGGAGACACAGGGTTTCACCATGTTTGGGACTCTGGTCTCGAACTCCTGACCTCAGGTGCTCCGCCTGCCTCGGCCTCCCAAAGTGCTGGGATAACAGGTCTGAGCCAGCACACCCAGCCAAGAATAAATTAATTTTTACATACACCCTATAAATTGGCTTTGATGGAACTTTGTTCCACACCAGGAATCTAAGGTAGGACCTTTTTTTATTTGAGACGGAGTCTCACTCTGTCGCCCAGGCAGGAGTGCCGTGGTGCAATCTCAGCTCACTGCAGCCTCCGTCCCCTTCCCCGGGTTCAGGTGATTCTCTGCCTCAGCCTCCCAAGTAGCTGGGATTACAGGTGCCTGCTACTGCACCCAGCCAAGTTTTGTATTTTTAGTAGAGACAGGGTTTCAACATCTTGGCCAGGCTGGTCTTGAACTCCTGACCTCATGATCCATCTGCCTCGGCCTCCCAGAGTGCTGGGATAACAGATGTCAGTCACCGCACCCAGCCCCAGATAGGACCTTCTTAAAGCTGAGCCGACCATGGGTTTGCACCATTAAATACCTAATGAGTTGAGCAAATTCTTTTCCTCTTGAGGTTTCAGGATAATTTGGGGTTCCTGGCCCGTGAGAAAGTGACAGTCTTAGCGCAGATCAGGGTCTCTGTATGGTGACTGTGTACACAGAAGATGAGACCAGTTTCTAACAGTTTTATTGGCTCCATAAGTCAAGTTGAATTTTTTTTTTTTTTGAGACGGAGTCTTGCTCTGTCTCCCAGGCTGGAGCGCAGTGGCACAGTCTCTGCTCACTGCAACATCCGCTTTTCGGGTTCGAGCGATTCTCCTGCCTCACCGTCCCCAGTAGCTGGCACTCCCGGCGCCTGCCACCAGGTCCAGCTAATTTTTTTGTATTTTTAGGAGAGACGGGGTTTCACCATGTTGGCCAGGACGGTCTCGATCACTTCACCTTGTGATCCGCCCGCCTCGGCCTCCCAAAGTGCCGGGATTGCAGGCTTGAGCCACCGTGGCTGGCCTCAAGTTTGATTTTTTTAGAGGGGTGCACACCATTCCTGCCAAAGCCTTGGCAGAATAACCAGTTTTTCCTGTTGTGTCCTGTTACTAAAGAAAACATTTTTTTTTTGTTTTTGTTTTTGAGACGGAGTGTCACTCTTTTTTCCAGGCTGGAGTGAAATGGCATGATCTTGGCTCAGTGCAACCTCTTCCTCCCAGGTTCAAGTGATTCTCCTGCCTTCCGAGTAGCTAGGATTACAGATGCACGCCAACACGACCAGCTAGTTTTTTTTTTTTGAGACGGAGTTTTGCTCTTGTTACCCATGCTAGAGTGCAATGGCACAATCTCGGCTCACGGCAACCTCTGCCTCCTGGGTTCAGGCAATTCTCCTGCCTCAGCCTCCCGAGTAGCTGGGATTACAGGCACGTGCCACCATGCCCAGCTAATTTTTTGTATTTTTAATAGAGACGGAGTTTCACCATGTTGACCAGGATGGTCTGGATCTCTTGACCTCGTGATCCACCCGCCTGGGCCTCCCAAAGTGCTGACATCACAGGTGTGAGCCACCGAGCCCAGCCAGAAAGCAGATTGTTATTGCAGTTATGCAAATAACTTTATTGCAATAAATTAAGAAGACTTAAAACGTGAAAAAGATCACCCCAGTCTACTATTAGTTGAGTCAATTCAGTTCAGTTCTGTCCTGCTTGATGTTAATGAACATTTTAGCTTTTCAAAAATCCCAAACTTTTTTCTTTCTATTCTGATGTGGCAATCTCCAAAGTTGTCAGAAACCTACATTCACGAGCATCTGTTAGAGCTTTACAGCTGATTATAGAACCACCTTTTAAACAGGATCAGGTCAGGCACTGGGGCTCCCCATCCCAGCATTTTAGGAGGTCAAGGCAGGGGGATCACCTGTGTTCAGGAGTTCACGACCAGCCTGTCCAACATGGCGAAACCCCATCTCTACTAAAAACACAAAAATTAGCTTGGTGTGGTGGCGGGCACCTGTTTTCCCAGCTTCTTGGGAGGCTGAGGCAGGAGAATCACTTGAACCCGGGAGGTGGAGGTTGCAATGAGCTGAGATCATATCATTGCACTCCAGCCTGGGCGACAGAGCGAGACTCCATGTCAAAAATATATATATATATATATATATATATATAAAAAGTAGGCCAGGCGCCTGTAATCCCAGCACTTTGGGAGGCCGAGGCTGGTGGATCACGAGGTCAAGACATCCAGACCATCCTGGTCAACATAGTGAAACGCCGTCTCTACTAAAAATACAAAAATTAGCTGGGCATGGTGGTGTGCACCTGTAGTCCCAGCTACTCAGGCCGCTGAGGCAGGAGAATTGCCTGAACCCAGGAGGCGGAGTTTGTGGTGAGCCGATATCGCACCACTGCGCTGCAGCCTGGGTAACAAGAGCAAAACTCCGTTGCAAAAAAAAATTTACACTTCCTGCGGCTCTCCTGACACAGGCCTACTTTCTGTTCTTCCTCTGTGCAGGACACACTTCCTTTGTTTCTTCTGTGCAGGACATATTTCCTGTTTCTCTCCTGAGACAGATGTACTTCCTGTTCTTCCTCAGTACAGGACATATTTCCTGTGTTTCTCCTGTGTAGGACACACTTTCAGTTACCCTCCTGAGACAGACATACTTTCTGTTCTTCCTCTGTGCAGGACACACTTCCTTTGTTTCGCCTGTGTAGGACACACTTTCTGTTACCCTCCTGAGACAGTGGTACTTACTGTTCTCCCTCTGTTCAGGACACACTTCCTGTGTGTCTCCAGTGCAGGACACACTTCCTGACACTCTCTCGAAACACATATCCTTCCTGTTCTTTCTCTGTGCAGGTCACACTTCCTGTTGCTCTCCTGACACAGACCTACTTTCTGTTCTTTCTCTGTGCAAGACACACTTTCTGTGTTTCTCTTGTGCAGGGCACACTTCCTGTTGCTCTCCTGAGACAGACCTACTTTGTGTTCTTTTTCTGTGTGGGACACACTTTCTGTGTTTCTCATGTGCAGAACCCACTTTCTGTTGCTCTTTTGAGACAGACCTACTTCCTGTTCTGTGCAGGACACACTTCCTGTGTTTCTCCTGTAGAGCACTCACTTTCTGTTGCTCTCCTGAGAGACCTACTTCCTATTCTTCTTCTGTGTATGACATGCTTCCTGTGTTTCTCCCGTTCAGAACATACTTTCTGTTGCTCTCCTGAGACAGACCTACTTCCTATTTTTCCTTTGTGCAGGACACACTTTCTGTGTTTCTCCAGTGCAGGACACACTTTCTTTTGCTCTCAGGAGACAGACCTGCTTCCTGTTCTTCCTCTGTGCAGGACATGCTTTCTGTGTTTGTCCTGTGCAGGACACACTTTCTGTTCCTCTCTGAGAGAGACGTACTTACTGTTCTTCCTCTGTGCAGGAAACATTTCCCGTGTTTCTCCTGTGCAGGACATACTTTCTGTTGCTCTCCTCAGACCTACTTCCTGTTCTTCTTTTGCACAAGACACAGTTCCTGTGTTTTTTCTGTGCAGGACAAACTTCCTGTTGCTCTCCTGAGACAGACCTACTTTTTATTTTTTCTATGTGCAGGACATACTTCCTGTGTTTCTCCTTTGCAGGAGACACTTGGTGTGTCTTTCCTGAGACAGATGTACTTCCTGTTTTTTCTCTCTGAGGACACACTCCCTGTGTTTCTTTTTTGCATGACACACTTCCTGTTACTCTCCTGAGACAGACGTACCTCCTGTTCTTCCTCCTTGCAGGACACTCTTTCTGTTTTTCTCCTGTGCAGTACACACTTTCTGTGTCTCTCCTGAGACACATGTACTTCCTGTTTTTCCTCTGTGCAAGACACACTTCCTGTGTTTCTTCTGTGCAGGATACACTTCCTGTTGCTCTTCTGAGACAGATGTACTTCCTGTTCTTCCTCTTTGCAGGACACACTTCCTTTGTTTCTCCTGTGCAGGACACTTCCTGTTCCCCTCCTGAGACAGATGTACTTCCTGTTATTTCTCAGTGAAAGACACACGTTCTCTGTTTCTCCTGTGCAGGAAACACATTCTTTGGCTCTCCTAGGACAGACATACTTTCTGTTCTTCCTCTGTGCAGGATACACTTCCTGTTTTTCTCCTGTGCATGACAAACTTCCTGTTGCTCTCCTCAGACAAATCTACCTCCTGTTTTTCCTTTGTGCAGGACACACTGTGTTTTTACTGTGTAGGAAACACATCTTTTGGCTCTCCTATTACAGACATACTTCCTGTTCTTCCTCTGTGCAGGACATACTTTCTGTTGCTCTCCTGAGACAGACGTACCTTCTGTTCTTTCTCTTTGCAGGACACACTTCCTGTGTCTTTCCTGTGCAGGACACACTTCCTGTCACTCTCCCGAAACAGATGTGCTTCCTGTTATTTCTCTGTGCAGGACACACTTCCTGTGTTTTTCTTGTTCAGGACACACCTCCTATTGCTCTTTTGAGACAGACATACTTTGTGTTTTTTTTTCTGTGCATGACACACTTCCTGTGGCTCTCCACACACAGACTTACTTCCTGTTCTTTCTCTTTGCAAGACACGCTTTCTGTGTTTTTCCTGTGCAGGGCACATTTCATGTCGCTCTCCTGAGACAGACGTACCTCCTGTTCTTTCTCTGTGCAGCACACACTTCCGGTGTTTCTTATGTGCAGGACAGACTTTCTGTTGCTCTTTTGAGACAGAGGTAATTTTTGTTCTGTGCAGGACACACTTTCTGTGTTTCTTATGTGCAGGACATACTTCCTGTTGCTCTCCTAAGACAGATTATCTTCCTGTTCTTTCTCTGTGCAAGACACACTTCCTCTTGCTCTCCTCACAACGACCTAATTCTTGTTCTTCCTCTGTGGAAGACACACTTCCTGTGTTTCTTCTGTGCGGGACACACTTCCTGTTTCTCTCCTGAGAGAGACCTTCTTTCTGTTCTTCCTCTGTGAAGGACACACTTCCCTTGTTTCTTTAGTGCAGGACACACTTCCTGTTGCTCTCCTGACATAGACATAAATTCTGTTCTACTGTGCAGGACACTCTGTTGCTCTCCTGAAACAGATGTACTTCCTTTTCTTTCCCTATCCAGGACACACTTTCAGTATTTCTCCAGGGCAGGACACACTTCCTGTTGCTCTCCTGAGACAGATGTAGTTCCTGTTCTTCCTCTGTGCAGGACACACATCCTATGTTTCTCCTGTGCAAGACATACTTCCTGTTGCTCTCCTAAGACAGACCTACTTTCTGTTCTTCCTCTGTACAGGACACACTTCCTGTGTTTCTCCTGTGTAGGACAGACTTTCTGTTGTTCTCTGAGAGAGATGTACTTGCTGTTCTTCCTCTGTGCAGGACACACTTCTTGTGTTTTTTCTGTGTGTGACACACTTCCTGTTGCTCTTCTGAGACAGACCTACTTCCTGTACTTCCTCTGTGCAGGACTGACTTTGTGTTTCTCCTGTGCAGGACACACTGCCTGTTGCTCTCATGAGACAGACATACTTTCTGTTCTTTCTCTTTTCAGGACACACTTCCTGTGTTTCTCCTGTAGAGCACACAGTTCCCGTTCCTCTCCTGAGAGAGACCTACTTCCTGTTCTTCTGTGTATGACACACTTTCTGTTGCTCTCCTGAGACCTACTTTTTGTTCTTTTTCTGTGCAGGACACACTTCCTGTTGCTCTCCACACAGACTTACTTTCTGTTTTTCCTTTGTGCAAGACACACTTCCTGTGTTTCTCCTGTGCAGCATACACTTCCTTTTGCTTCCCTGAGACTGACATATTTGCTGTTATTTCTGTGTGCAGGACACACTTCCTGTGTTTCTCCTGTGTAGGACACACTTCCTGTTACCCTCCTGAGACAGACATACTTCCTGTTCTTCCTCTGTGCAGGGCACACATCCTGTGTTTCTTCTGTGTAGGACACACTTTCTGTTACCCTCCTGAGACAGAGGTACTTACTGTTCTCTTTCTGTGCAGGACACACTTTCTGTTGCTCTTCTGAGACAAACCTACTTCCTGTTCTTCCTCTGTGCAGGATACACTTTCTGTATTTCTCCTCTGCAGGACACACTTCCTGTTGCTATCCTGAAACAGACCTACTTCCTGTTCTTCCTCTGTGCATGACACATTTCCTGTGTTTCTCCTGTGCAGGACACGCTTCCTGTTGCTCTCCTGAGACCTCTTTCCTGTTCTTCCTCTTTGCAGGACACACTTCCTGTGTTTCTCCTGTGCAGGACACACTTTCTGTTGCTCTCCTGAGACAGAGGTACTTTTTTTCCTCTATGCAGGACACCCTTTCTGTGTTTCTCCAGTGCAAGACATACTTCCTGTTGCTCTCCTAAGACAGACCTACTTTCTGTTCTTCCTCTGTACAGGACACACTTCCTGTGTTTCTCCTGTGTAGGACAGACTTTCTGTTGTTCTCTGAGAGAGACGTACTTACTGTTCTTCCTCTGTGCAGGAAACACTTCTTGTTTTTCTCCTGTGCAGGACATACTTCCTGTTGCTCTCCTCACACATACCTACTTCCTCTTCTTCTGTGCAAGACACACTTCCTGTGTTTCTCCTGTGCAGGACACACTTCCTGTTGCTCTCCTGAGACAGACCTACTTCCTGCTTTTCCTCTGTGCAGGACACACTTCCTGTGTTTCTTCTGTGCAGGACACACTTCCCTTGTTTCTTTAGTGCAGGACACACTTCCTGTTGCTCTCCTGAGACAGACCTACTTCCTGCTTTTCCTCCGTGCAGGACACACTTCCTGTGTTTCTCCTGTGCAGGACACACTTCCTGGTCCTCTCCTGAGACCGACTTCCTGCTCTTTCTCTGTGCAGGACCCACTTCGTGTGTCTCTCCTGAGAAGGATGCACTTTCTGTTCTTACTCTGTGCAGGACACATATCCTGTGTTTCTCCTGTGCAGGACACGCTTTCTGTTGCTCTCCTGAGACAGACGCACTTCCTGATTTTCCTCTGTGCAGGACACACTTCCTGTGTTTCTCCTGGCAGGACACACTTTCTGTTGCTCTCCTGAGACAAATGTACTTCCTGTTCTTCCTTTGTGGAGGACACACTTCCTGTTGCTCTCCTGAGACAAACCTACTTCCTGATTTTCCTCTTTGCAGGAAACACTTCCTATGTTTCTCCCGTGCAGGATACCCTTCCTGTTTTTCTCCTGAGACACATGTACTTCCTGTTCTTCCTCTGCATGACACACTTCGTGTTTTTTTTTGTGTGTGTAGGACACGCTTTGTGTTGCTCTCCTGTGACAGATGTACTTTCTGTTCTTCTGTGCAAGACACTTCTGTGTTTCTCTTGTACATGACACACATTCTTTGGCTCTCCTAAGACAGACGTACTTCTTTTTCTTCCTCTGTGCAGTACAGACTTTCTGCGTTTCTCCTGTGCAGGACACACTTTTTTTTTTTTATGAGGCGGAGTTTTGCTCTTGTTACCCAGGCTGGAGTGCAATGGCGCGATCTCGGCTCACCACAACCTCCGCCTCCTGGGTTCAGGCAATTCTCCTGCCTCAGCCTCCTGAGTAGCTGGGATTACAGGCACGCGCCACCATGCCCAGCTAATTTTTTGTATCTTTAGTAGAGACGGGGTTTCACCATGTTGACCAGGATGGTCTCGATCTCTTGACCTCGTGATCCACCCACCTCGGCCTCCCAAAGTGCTGGGATTACAGGCTTGAGCCACCGCGCCCGGCAGGACACACTTTCTTTGGCTCTCCTACGACAGACGTTCTTGTTTTTCCTCTGTGCAAGACACACTTCCTGTTTCTCTCCTGAGACAGATGTACTTCCTGTGCTTCCTTTGTGCAGGACACATTTTCTGTCTTTCTCCTGTGCATGACATACTTTCTTTTGCTCTCTTGAGAAATATGTACTTTCTGTTCTTTCTGTGCAGGATACATGTCCTGTGTTTCTCCTATGTAAGACACACTCTCTGTTTCCATCCTGAGACAGAGGTACTTCCTGTTCTTCCTCTGTGCAGGACACACTTCTGTGTTTTTCCCATTGAGCACACACATTCTGTTGCTCTGCTGAGACAGACCTACTTCCTCATCTTCCTCTGTGCATGACACGCTTCCTGTGTTTCTCTCATTTAGGATACACTTCCTGTTGCTCTCCTGAGACAGACCTACTTCCTGTTCTCCCCCTGTGAATGACACACTTTCTGTGTTTCTCCTGTGCAGGACACACTTCCTGTTTGTCTTCTGAGACAGCTACTTCCTGTTCTTCCTCTGTTCAGGACACATTTCCTGTGTTTCTCCAGTGCAGGATACACTTCCTGTTGCTCTCCTGAGACAGACATACTTCTGTTCTTCCTCTGGCAGGACACACTTCCTGTTGCTCTCCTGAGACTGACCTTTCTCTTCTGTGTACGATACACTTCCTGTGTTTCTCCCGTGCAGGACACACTTCCTGTTGCTCTCGAGACAGACGTTCTTGCTGTTCTTACTCTGTGCATGACACACTTCTTGTGTTTCTCCTTGCAGGGCACACTTTATGTTGCTCTCCTGAGACAGACATACCTACTGTTCTTCCTTTGTTTCTCCTGTGAAGGACACACTGTCTGTTACCCTCCTGAGACCTACTTCCTGTACTTCCTCTGTGCAGGACAGACTTCCTGTGTTTCTCCTGTGCAGGACACACTTCCTGATGCTCTCCTGAGATAGACCATCTTCCTGTTTTTTTCTCTGCATGGGACACACTTCCTGTGTTTCTCCTGTGCAGGACACACTTCCTGTTACCCTCCTGAGACAGATGTACTTACTGTTCTTCCTTTGTTTCTCCTGTGAAGTACACACTGTCTGTTACCCTCCTGAGACAGGCGTACCTCCTTTCTTCCTCTGTACAGGACACACTTCCTGTGTTTCTCCTGTGCAAGACACACTTCCTTTTTCTCTCCTGAGACAGAGGTACTTCCTGTTCTTCCTCTGTGCAGGACACACTTCCTGTGTTTCTTCTGTGCAGGACACACTTCCTGTTCCTCTCCTGAGACAGGTCTACTTTCTGTTTTTTCTCTGTGCAGGACACACTTCCTGTGTTTCTCATGCAGGACACACTTACTGTTGCTTCCCTGATACAGACGTACTTGCTGTTCTTGCTCTGTGCATGACACACTTCCTGTGTTTTTCTTGTGCAGGACACACTTCCTCTTTCTCTTTTGAGACAGAGGTACTTCCTGTTCTTCCTCTGTGCAGGACACGCTTCCTGTTGCTGTCCTGAGACAGACGTACTTCCTTTTCTTTCTCTGTGCAGGACACACTTCTTGTGTTTTTCCTGTGCTAGACTCACTTCCTGTCACTCTCGTAAAACAGACATATTCCTACCCTGTGCAAGACAGACATTTTCTATTCCTCCCCTGTGCAAGACACAGTTTCTGCTTTTGTTCTGGGAAGGACACTCCTCTTCTTTCACCTCTGTGAATGACACACTTTCTGTGCCTCTCCTAGGCAGCACACACTTTCTATTGCCCATCTGTGCAGGACACACTTCCTGTTTCTTTTCTGTGCAGAACACACTTCTTGTGTCTCCCCTGTACAGGACACGTCTCCCGTTTATCCTCTATGCAGGACACAATTTTTGTTCCTACCCTGTGTGGGACATACTTCCTGTGTCTCCTTTTAGCAGGACACACTTACCTTTTTTTCCTTGTGACGCACACACTTTCTGTTCTTCCCCTGTGCAGGCCACATTTCTCGTTAATCTCCTAATGTTGACACGCTTCCAGTTCCTCCCCTGTGCGGGACTTATTTCCTGTGTCTTCTTTGCAGGACACACTCTATTGCCATGGAGGCGTGGTCTCGGCGTGGCTGCATGAGAGGTTTGTGGCCGCGAGGCTTGGGTGTGACCTCGCTGGTGGTCGATGGAGGCGTGGTCTTGGCGTGGCCTAGATGCGAGGTCGAGGGCGGCGGGGCTTTGCGGGACCTCGCGGGTGGTCGATGGAGGCGTGGTCTTGGCGTGGCCTAGATGCGAGGTCGAGGGCGGCAGGGCTTTGCGGGACCTCGCGGGTGGTCGATGGAGGCGTGGTCTTGGCGTGGCCTAGATGCGAGGTCGAGGGTGGCGGGGCTTTGCGGGACCTCGCGGGAGGTCGATGGAGGCGTGGTCTGTGCGTGGCCTCGGGGTGGTGGGCCGGAGCCGCTCAGCTCATGCCGTTGGCTCCGGGCTCAAGTCTGTGGCCTCCTGGCTCCTGGCGTGGACGTTATGGTTCTGTTCCTGGTTATTGGGAAGCTGCTGCACAGATGGGTATTGCTGGCCAGCGCCTCTCCACGCCGCTGGGAGATCATCAGCAACACGGTGTGGCCTGGGCTTGGGCGGGGCGGGGGACCCAGGACGAGGGGCCGAACCAGCTGGGCCCAGAGACTCAGGACCCCTATGGATGGGGGAGGGGAGAGTGACCCGGAACCCCTAGGGATGGGGAAGGAGAGTGACCCGCGACCCCTAGGGATGGGGGAGGGGAGAGTGACCCGAGACCCTTTGGGATGGGGGAGGGGAGACTGACCAGGGACCCCTAGGGATAGGAGGTGAGGGTGACCCAGTACCCTTAGGGACGGGGAGGAGAGAGACCCGGGATTCCTAGGGATGAGGGAGGGGAGAGCGACCCTGGACCTGTAGGGATGGGGGAGGGGAGACTGACTTGGAACCCCTAGGGATAGGGGGTAAGAGTGACCCAGGATCCCTAGGGATGGGGCAGGGTTGTGACCCGGGACCCCTAGGGATGGGGGAGGGAGCAGAGTGACCCAGGACTCCTAGGGATGTGGGAGAGAAGAGGGACCTAAGTCTTCTAGGGATGGAGTGGGTCCTAGTGGCTGAAGGTTGGCTTTGCAGATGGGCTGTGGGAAGTGTTTCCTGGAACCCTGGGTGGTGGAGATTTGACTGTGGGTGGCAGGCGCCTAGGCAGTGGGTGTCTGCTTCTTCTGGAAGCCTGATCACATGGAGGAGAGCACTGGAGGGGAGAAGACTGATTTGTTCCCGGTAGCCCTGCTTATTTTGGAGGGCTTCCAGCCATCCCCTGTTGAAACATCTAGATTTTCATTCATAGAGCTATGAGAAAGCACAGCTTAGGTTTCAGTGGTTTTCAGTTAGAACAAAATGGCAAAAAGAAAAAGGAAAAAACCCTGAAAACATTACTTTGAAGACTTGTAGCCAGAAGAATTGGAATTGAATTCAAGCTGGAGAAAATAATAAAAACCAAAAACCGTAGGCAAGACCAGAATCTAACGGCAGGTGTGACGACAGGCTTTGAAACATAATTTTTCTTTTTCCAGTTTTTTCAGTTTTATTGAAAGAATAATTATGGAAAGACTGCTTTGCTTTGTTTTTCTTTTATTTACTTTATTTATTTAGAGATGGAGTTTCGCTCTTGTCGCACGGGCTGGACTGCAGTGGTGCCATCTCGGATCACTGCAACCTTCACCTCCCGGGTTCAAGCAGTTCTCCTCCTCAGCCTCCCGAGTAGCTGCTATTGCAGGTGTGCGCCACTACGCCCGGCTAACTTTGTATTTTTTTGGAGAGACGGGGCTTTCTCCATGTTGGTCAGTCTGGTCTCGAACTCCCAACCTCAGGTGATTCCCCCGCAACTCGGCCTCTCAGTGCTGGGATTATTTGTATTCACTGTAGCAAGAATAATAGTTTTACTTTTTATTTGTATTTATTTATTTTGAGACGGACTCCCGCTCTGTCGCCAGGCTGGAGGGCAATTCTGCGATCTTGGCTCACTGCGAACCCACCTCCCCCATCTCCCAACCCCTCCCCCTCCATTCAAGTGATTCTCCTGCCTCAGCCTCCTGAGTAGTTGGGATTACAGGCGCACACTGCCGCACCCGGCTACTTTATTCTGTCTTTAGGAGACACAGGGTTTCACCATGTTTGGGACTCTGGTCTCGAACTCCTGACCTCAGGTGCTCCGCCTGCCTCGGCCTCCCAAAGTGCTGGGATAACAGGTCTGAGCCACCACACGCAGCCAAGAATAAATTAATTTTTACATACACCCTTTAAATTGGCTTTGATGGAACTTTGTTCCACACAAGGAATCTAAGGTAGGACCTTTTTTTATTTGAGACGGAGTCTCACTCTGTCGCCCAGGCAGGAGTGCCGTGGCACAATCTCAGCTCACTGCAACCTCCGCCCCCCCTCCCCGGGTTCAAGTGATTCTCTTCCTCAGCCTCCCGAGTAGCTGGGATTACAGGTGCCTGCTACTGCACCCAGCCAAGTTTTGTATTTTTAGTAGAGACAGGGTTTCAACATCTTGGCCAGGCTGGTCTTGAACTCCTGACCTCATGATCCACCCGCCTCGGCCTTTCAGAGTGCTGGGATTACAGGTGTGAGCCACCACACCTGACCCCAGATAGGATGTTTTTAAAGCTGAGCCGACCATGGGTTTGCACCATTAAATACCTATGAGTTGGGTGAATTCCTTTCCTCTTGAGGTTTCAGGATAATTTGGGGTTCCTGGCCTGTGAGAAAGTGACAGTCTTAGCGCAGATCAGGGACTCTGTACGGTGACTGTGTACACAGAAGATGAGGCCAGTTTCCAACGGTTTTATTGGCTCCATAAATCAAGGTGGATTTTGTGTGTGTGTGTGTGTGTGTGCGTGAGGAGTCTTGCTCTGTTGCCCAGGCTGGAGTGCAGTGACACAGTCTCGGCTCACTGCAACCTCTGCCTCCCAGGTTCAAGCGATTCTCCTGCCTCACCCTCCCCAGTAGGTGGGGCTACAGGCGCCTGCCACCAGGCCCATCTATTTATTTTTTGGATTTTTAGTGGATACGGGGTTTCATTATGTTGGCCAGGATGGTCTCGGTCTCTTAACCTCGTGATCCACCCGCCTCGGCCTCCCAAAGTGCTGGGATTACAGGCGTGAGCCACCGTGCCCGGCCCCGTTTAACTTTTGAGTGAAAATTGTCTTGTTTCTGCCTCTCCCCAGGTAGGGAGGGGACCGCTGCCCGGAATTTTTCCTGCTTGATCTACAGTGCGGATTTCGTGAACTGCAGCTGGGCGAGGGGTCCGACCATCCCCCGCAATGTCCAGTATGTTTTGTCCATACAAGACTCAAAGTAAGTGTTCACGTCATGTGAACAATTATGAGGAAGGCAGGGATGGGGGGAAAATAATGCTGTTCATTTTTTCTTTTTCTTTCTTTGAGGCAGAGTCTTGCTGTCGCCCAGGCTGGAGTGCAATGGTGTGATCCTGGCCCACTGCAACCTCCGTCTCCCGGTTAAAGCGATTCTCCTGCCTCAGCCTCCTGAGTAGCTGGGATTACAGGTGCACAGCACCACGCCCAGCTAATTTTCATATTTTAAGTAGAGACGGGGTTTCACCATCTCGGCCAGCTGGTCTCGAACTCCTGACCTCAAGTGATCCGTCCACCTCACCTCTCAAAGCGCTGGGATTACAGGCATGAGCCACCACACCCAGGTTATTTTTTGTGTTTTTTAGACAGAGTCTCACTCTGTAACCAGGCGCCAGGCTGGAGTGCAGTTGCACGATCTCGGCTCACTGCAACCTCCGCTTCCCGAATTCATTCGATTCTCCTGCCTCAGCCTCCTGAGTAGCTGGGATTGCAGGCACGCACCACCTCTCCCGGCTAATATTTTTTGTATTTTTAGTAGAGACGGGGTTTCACCATGTTGGCCAGGATGGTCTCGATCTCGACCTCGTGGTTCAACCGCCTCGGCTTCTCAAAGTGCTGGTTTTCTGTTAGTGTTTTGTGTTTTCGTGGTGTTGCTGTGTGGATTTGTTTTTGTTCTGTGTGGTTTTCCCCCTGGTCTCTGAACACTTTGCAATCCTTCAGGGGAAGGAGGGACATTCGGTGTCCTTATTACGTGCAGGACGCGGGGACCCACGTGGGGTGTCACCTGACGAACCGGACGGGGTTAACCTCCCGCAGTTACTTCCTGGTGACCGGAACCAGCCGAGAAGCCGGGATCCAGTTCTTCGATTCGCTTTTGGACACAAACAAAATCGGTGAGAATAACTCGCTTGCAAAAATGCTGACAAAAAAAAAAAAGAGAAAGAAATAAATCATATGATTTCCTGTTTATAGGTGAGAAAAAATTTGCCTTAAAATCTATGTAATTGGCCGGGCGCGGAGGCTCACGCCTGTGATTCCAGCACTTTGGGAGGCCGAGGCGGGCGGATCACCTGAGGTCGGGAGTTCGAGACCAGCCTGGCCAACATGGAGAAACCGAGTCGCTAATAAATATGCAAAATTAGCCGGATGTGGTGGCAGGTGCCTGTAATCCCAGCTATTTGAGAGGCTGAGGCAGGAGAATCGGTTGAATCTTGGTGGAGGCTGCAGTGAGACAAGATGACGCCACTGTGTGCCCCCATCTCTCCCCGTCTCTTCTCATTCCTTCCTCCCCTCCCTTCTCCTTCACTCCATTCCTCCTCCCTCCCTCTCCTCCTTCCTTCCTTCCTCAGCAGCACCTTCTCCAGGCTGGTGTATTGGAGGTGACCCCCAAACCTACACCCTATCCTCTTCCCAAGCCCGCCTCACCCCACCCACAGCCTCTTTCATCCCCTGGACGCCTCCGGCCTCTTGAGGCCCTGGACACTCGCCCAGACCATCCCCACCTCCGACCTGGGGCCCTGCCCCATGGATGTCTCTGCTGTGCCTGGCACCTGCCTGTCCATCCTGCCTGGCTCCCACAGCCTCCCCTTCCGTGGCTGTCCATGAACAATACGCCTCTGGGGGTTAAGCAATTCTCTTTCCTCAGCCTCCCAGGTAGCTAATGTTTTATACTTTTAGTAGATGGGGTTTCAGCATATCAGCCAGGCTGGCCTTGAACTCCTGACCTCAGGTGATCTGCCCGCCTCGGCCTCCCAAGTGCTGGAATCACAGGTGCGAGCCACTTCGTCTGGGAGGGAGCGGGTGGGAGTGCGGGCCCCGGGTTCAGCGGTGAGTCCGGCACCCTCGTTACAGAACGCTTCGACCCGCCCAGCAATGTCACCGTGACCTGTAACAAGACGCAGTGTCTGGTGCGCTGGAAACAGCCCAGGACGCACCAGCGCCTGCACTACCTGGAGTTCCGGTACCAGCTGCACGTGTGCAAAGAGGTGGGTGCAAGCACCCGGGGCCCAGTGTAGACAGGAGGGGACCCTGCCCCACCTCCACCTGCACCCAGTGTAGACAGGAGGGAACCCTGCCCCACCTCCACCTGGACCCAGTGTAGACAGGAGGGAACCCTGCCCCACCTCCACCTGCCCCACCTCCACCTGGACCCAGTGTAGACAGGAGACCCTGCCCCACCTCCACCTGCACCCAGTGTAGACAGGAGGGGACCCGGCCCCACCTCCACCTGCACCCAGTGTAGACAGGAGGGGACCCGGCCCCACCTCCACCTGCACCCAGTGTAGACAGGAGGAGACCCGGCCCCACCTCCACCTGGACCCAGTGTAGACAGGAGGGGACCCGGCCCCACCTCCACCTGGACCCAGTGTAGACAGGAGGGGACCCTGCCCCACCTCCACCTGCACCCAGTGTAGACAGGAGGGAACCCTGCCCCACCTCCACCTGCACCCAGTGTAGACAGGAGGGAACCCTGCCCCACCTCCACCTGGACCCAGTGTAGACAGGAGGGGACCCGGCCCCACCTCCACCTGGACCCAGTGTAGACAGGAGGGGACCCTGCCCCACCTCCACCTGGACCCAATGTACACAGGAGGGAACCCTGCCCCACCTCCACCTGCACCCAGTGTAGACAGGACACGTTGCCCCACCTCCACCTGGACTCAGTGCAGACAGGAGAAAACCCTGCCGCATTTCTAACTGGACCCAGTGTAGACAGGAGACCTTGCCCCACCTCCACCTGCACCCAGTGTAGACAGAAGACCCTGCCCCACCTCCACCTCCACCCAGTGTAGACAAGAGGAGACCCTGCCCCACCTCCACCTGTACCGAGTGTACACAGGAGACCCTGCCCCACCTCCACCTGGACCCAGTGCAGACAAGAGGAGACCCTGCCCCGCCTCCACCAAGTGTAGACAGGAGGGGACCCTGTCCCAAGGCCACTGGGGCCTGAGTGGGTGGGTCAGCATCTGTGGTTGCAGGAAGGCCCCTGGCCGGCGGGGATTCTGTTTGCAGCTCCTCACCTCTGTGTCCTGTAGATTTGGGGTTTGTAGAGGGAGAGCTGCCTGCAGGTACTCAGGACGCTCACCCATTCGGTGCCCACACAAAGGGAGGGCCTGTGTGCACCGTCTGAAGTGGGTTACAAACCAGAACACTGAGCCTTGTATTCTGTGTCGTTCGTTTCTAGAACTCCCAGCCTGACGCTGAAAACACACTGGTAAGTGAAAGCACAGACCATTCTCACGACCCCCAGCATAACCCTATATCCCCCTATAAATAGCCCACAGTTCAGCCCCAAATCCCCTACTCAGTACAGCTGGCATAACTCCACAGTCCCTGCCCACCACCGCATGCCACCTCCACTCCCCACTCACCTCCCACATCACCCACACTCCCCACTCACCACCCACACCACCTCCACTCCCCACTCACCTCCATCACCTCCACTCCCCAGTCACCTCCCATGTCACCCACACTCCCCACTCACCACCCACACCACCTTCACTCCCCACTCACCACCCACGTCACCTCCACTCCCCACTCACCACCCACGTCACCTCCACTCCCCACTCACCACCCACGCCACCTCCACTCCACACTCTCCACCCACTCCACCCCCACTCCCCACTCACCACCCACGTCACCTCCACTCCCCACTCACCACCGACGTCACCTCCACTCCCCACTCACCACCCACGCCACCTCCACTCCACACTCTCCACCCACTCCACCCCCACTCCCCATTCACCACCCACATCACCCCCACTCCCCACTCACCACCCACATCACCCCCACTCCCCACTCACCACCCACGCCACCTCCACTCCCCACTCACCTCCATCACCTCCACTCCCCACTCACCACCCACATCACCTCCACTCCCCACTCACCACCCACGCCACCCCCACTCCCCACTCACCTCCATCACCTCCACTCCCCACTCACCACCCACGCCACCTCCACTCCACACTCTCCACCCACTCCACCTCCACTCCACACTCACCACCCACATCACCCCCACTCCCCACTCACCACCCACGCCACCTCCACTCCCCACTCACCTCCATCACCTCCACTCCCCACTCACCACCCACGCCACCCCCACTCCCCACTCACCTCCATCACCTCCACTCCCCACTCACCACCCACATCACCTCCACTCCCCACTCACCACCCACGCCACCTCCACTCCCCACTCACCTCCATCACCTCCACTCCACACTCTCCACCCACATCACCCCCACTCCCCACTCACCACCCACATTACCTCCACTCCACACTCTCCACCCACGTCACCCACACTCCCCACTCAACACCCACATCACCTCCACTCCACACCACCCATGTCACCTCCACTCCCCACTCCCCACTCACCACCCACATCACCCCCACTCCCCACTCACCACCCACATCACCTCCACTCCCCACTCAACACCCACGTCACCCCCACTCAACACCACCCACATCACCCCCGCTCCACACTCACCATTCACGTCACCCCCGCTCCCCACTCACCACCCACGTCACCCCCGCTCCCCACTCACCACCCACATCTCCCCCGCTCCCCACTTACCACCCACATCAGACCCGCTCCCCACTCACCACCCACATCACCCCTGCTCCCCACTCACCACCCATGTCACCTCCACTCCCCACTCACCACCCACATCACCCCCGCTCCCCACTCACCACCCACATCACCCCCACTCCCCACTCACCACCCACATCACCTCCACTCCCCACTCAACACCCACGTCACCCCCACTTCACACCACCCACATCACCCCTGCTCCACACTCACCACTCACGTCACCCCCGCTCCCCACTCACCACCCACATCACCTCCACTCCCCACTCAACACCCACGTCACCCCCACTTCACACCACCCACATCACCCCTGCTCCACACTCACCACTCACGTCACCCCCGCTCCCCACTCACCACCCACGTCACCCCCGCTCCCCACTCACCACCCACGTCTCCCCCGCTCCCCACTTACCACCCACATCAGACCCGCTCCCCACTCAACACCCACATCACCCCCACTCCCCACTCACGTCACCCATGCTCCCCACTCACCACCCACGTCACCCCCGCTCCCCACTCACCACCCACATCACCCCCGCTCCCCACTCACCACCCACGTCACCCCCGCTCCCCACTCACCACCCACGTCTCCCCCGCTCCCCACTTACCACCCACATCAGCCCCGCTCTCCACTCACCATCCTCACACAGAGGACAGAGGGCTCCCTCGGCCTAGACAGTGGAGAGGCGGGGCTGGTGTTAGCCATCTTACAGCACAGAAGGGCAGTCCCTTGCTCTGCTTCTCTTCTGTTCCCCCTACTGTGCCCCGCCAGTACTCTCAGTGTTCTGGCCTTGCTGCCACCAAGGCACTGACCTTCCAGGCTCCTACTGCAGGGCTGCTGAGCCCACATCGTTGATATTCAATCTCAGCTCTGCTCTCAGAATGCACCATGACCTCAGACGGTCCTCAGTCAGACATCTCCCCCCCACCCCTCTGGGTCCCACCTTCCTCAAGCCCTTTCCCCCACCGCTGCACTCCATGTCAGCAGACACCCCTGTCCCGGATCCGAGAATGAGAATCAGAACAACAGCCACTCCTCACACACACACACGCCTTCCACGTGCCACCCTCTGGGATGGCATGATCCTCGGATCATCAAATTTAATCCTCAAGTAACCCAGCAGGGTCAGTGCTACCGTGAGGCCCAGTCTATGGCTGAGGAGAATGAGGCGCCGGCCCACAGTCACACACGCTCTGACTTCTCACGCCGCTTGTCTGGGTCCCTGCCTCCTGTGTGTGTACCTTGGGAGAGGGTCCCCTCCTCCTGCATGGAGTACAGCCCTGTGCTTCAGAAGGAGCCGTGGGCTGGAAGCCAGAACATCAGCCCAGTCATAGCCTCTTGAGATGCCTCAGAGGCTTCCCGCCCCAGCCATGTCCTCTCCTCTCCCCTTTATTCACCACGCTGCAGCCACTCAGGCCTTCCGTCCACTGAGGGAACATGCAGCCACTCAGGCCTTCCGTCCACTGAGGGAACATGCAGCCACTCAGGCCTTCGTCCACTGAGGGGAACCCTCAGCCGCTCAGGCCTTCGTCCACTGAGGGAACCCGCAGCCGCTCAGGCCTTCCGTCCACTGAGGGAACCCGCAGCCGCTCAGGCCTTCCGTCCACTGAGGGAACCCGCAGCCGCTCAGACCTTCCGTCCACTGAGGGAACCCGCAGCCGCTCAGGCCTTCCGTCCACTGAGGGAACCCGCAGCCGCTCAGGCCTTCCGTCCACTGAGGGAACCCGCAGCCGCTCAGGCCTTCCGTCCACTGAGGGAACATGCAGCCGCTCAGGCCTTCCGTCCACTGAGGGAACCCGCAGCCGCTCAGGCCTTCCGTCCACTGAGGGAACATGCAGCCGCTCAGGCCTTCCGTCCACTGAGGGAACATGCAGCCGCTCAGGCCTTCCGTCCACTGAGGGAACCCGCAGCCGCTCAGGCCTTCCGTCCACTGAGGGAACCCGCAGCCGCTCAGGCCTTCCGTCCACTGAGGGAACCCGCAGCCGCTCAGGCCTTCCGTCCACTGAGGGAACCCGCAGCCGCTCAGGCCTTCCGTCCACTGAGGGAACCCGCAGCCGCTCAGGCCTTCCGTCCACTGAGGGAACCCGCAGCCGCTCAGGCCTTCCGTCCACTGAGGGAACCCGCAGCCGCTCAGGCCTTCCGTCCACTGAGGGAACCCGCAGCCGCTCAGGCCTTCCGTCCACTGAGGGAACCCGCAGCCGCTCAGGCCTTCCGTCCACTGAGGGAACATGCAGCCGCTCAGGCCTTCCGTCCACTGAGGGAACCCGCAGCCGCTCAGGCCTTCCGTCCACTGAGGGAACCCGCAGCCGCTCAGGCCTTCCGTCCACTGAGGGAACCCGCAGCCGCTCAGGCCTTCCGTCCACTGAGGGAACCCGCAGCCGCTCAGGCCTTCCGTCCACTGAGGGAACCCGCAGCCGCTCAGGCCTTCCGTCCACTGAGGGAACCCGCAGCCGCTCAGGCCTTCCGTCCACTGAGGGAACCCGCAGCCGCTCAGGCCTTCCGTCCACTGAGGGAACCCGCAGCCGCTCAGGCCTTCCGTCCACTGAGGGAACCCGCAGCCGCTCAGGCCTTCCGTCCACTGAGGGAACCCGCAGCCGCTCAGGCCTTCCGTCCACTGAGGGAACCCGCAGCCGCTCAGGCCTTCCGTCCACTGAGGGAACCCGCAGCCGCTCAGGCCTTCCGTCCACTGAGGGAACCCGCAGCCGCTCAGGCCTTCCGTCCACTGAGGGAACCCGCAGCCGCTCAGGCCTTCCGTCCACTGAGGGAACCCGCAGCCGCTCAGGCCTTCCGTCCACTGAGGGAACCCGCAGCCGCTCAGGCCTTCCGTCCACTGAGGGAACCCGCAGCCGCTCAGGCCTTCCGTCCACTGAGGGAACCCGCAGCCGCTCAGGCCTTCCGTCCACTGAGGGAACCCGCAGCCGCTCAGGCCTTCCGTCCACTGAGGGAACCCGCAGCCGCTCAGGCCTTCCGTCCACTGAGGGAACCCGCAGCCGCTCAGGCCTTCCGTCCACTGAGGGAACCCGCAGCCGCTCAGGCCTTCCGTCCACTGAGGGAACCCGCAGCCGCTCAGGCCTTCCGTCCACTGAGGGAACCCGCAGCCGCTCAGGCCTTCCGTCCACTGAGGGAACCCGCAGCCGCTCAGGCCTTCCGTCCACTGAGGGAACCCGCAGCCGCTCAGGCCTTCCGTCCACTGAGGGAACCCGCAGCCGCTCAGGCCTTCCGTCCACTGAGGGAACCCGCAGCCGCTCAGGCCTTCCGTCCACTGAGGGAACCCGCAGCCGCTCAGGCCTTCGTCCACTGAGGGAACATGCAGCCACTCAGGCCTTCGGGAACATGCAGCCACTCAGGTCTTCATCCACTGAGGGAACATGCAGCCACTCAGGCCTTCCATCCACTGAGGGAACCCGCAGCCGCTCAGGCCTTCCGTCCACTGAGGGAACCCACAGCCGCTCAGGCCTTCGTCCACTGAGGGAACCCGCAGCCGCTCAGGCCTTCGTCCACTGAGGGAACCCGCAGTCGCTCAGGCCTTCCGTCCACTGAGGGAACCCGCAGCCGCTCAGGCCTTTTGTCCACTGAGGGAACCCGCAGCCACTCAGGCCTTAGTCCACTGAGGGAACCCGCAGCCACTCAGGCCTTCCGTCCACTGAGGGAACATGCCAAGCTTGTTTCTACCTCAGGGCTTTTGTCGTTGTGATGGGTTGCATTGTGTTCTCCTAAAATCCATATGTCCTAAACCCAGCACGTCAGAATGTGGCCTTATACATAAGGACAGAGTCATTACTGAGGTGATCAAGCAGAACTGAAGTCATTAGGGTTGACCCACATGCAACGTGGCTGGCGTCCTTATGAAAAGGGGGATGTTAGAGACAGTGATGCACACAGGGAGAACGCCATGCAAAAACGAAGGCAGCGACAAGGGAGATGCTTCTACAAGCCAAGGAGTGCCGCCCAGCCAACCGAAGCTGAGAGAGAGGGACAGACCAGATTGTCCTTCACAGCCCACAGAACAAACGAACCCGGCCAACACCTGGATTTCAGACTTCCATCCTCCAGAACTAGGAGACAGCGAATGTCTGTAGTTTAAGCCAGCCCCTTTATGGTCCTTTGCTTCAGCCATCTTGGCAAACTGCTGTTCCCAACACATCTCCGCAGGATAGGGCATGACTCTTCCACTTAACAGCACATCAAGCCCATTCTTTCCATTTGCCCATCTTCATCTACCTTGTTTTTCACTGCCTGTGTGATATCCCATTGTTGGTCGTCCCATAATTTGCCTGACCATTCTTCACTGATGGAGAGTTGCAAGCTGCTTCCCACTTTTGCCACTAGAAATGACATTTCATGTGAAGGCCTGCTGAAGAGAATGCCTCGGCCACCTGGCACGCCCATCTAAGATGCTATCTGCCAGCAAATGGCCTTCCACGAAGACTTACCCGTGTACACTCCACCAATCCATCCATGGTGCCATTTCCTCACACACTTGTGGCTCTGAGCATCATCATTCTGCTGATCGGTGACAAAAATATTGCCAGGTTCCTTGGTTCTGGATTACTTCTGATGGAGGCTGAATGTCCCCCACGGGGCCTGGCCACACCCATTGGGATATGTGGCTACAGTGAACACTTGCCTCTTTTCCACAGCTCAGTTTCTTAGCCAACCCTTTTCTCATCACCACCACAAAATCACAACAAATGTGAACTGGATGTGTGTGGAATCCCTAGTAAGAACTCATGTAACTGGAAAGGCAACAAGGGGTTGAGTCCCCTGCTACCTGGTGCTGCAGAGAGTACCTGCTTTGCGGCCTGAAGAGGAAACACTCTTCCACGTAGCTTCTTTACCTGCACAACAAGAAGATAAGGAGGAAAGGTCATTAAGTGCAAAGCAGCAAGGCTGGTTAACGGCCCTAGGAAGGTCATCTACTTAGTAGAAGGCACTGGAAACCAAGAAGAGCTGGGAGGGCCAGTCTTATGAGTAACACACCTGTGCACCTCACTCGGTTTGGTTCTGCTAATCACAGCAGTGGGACCCTCGGCACCTGTCTAGGTCAAGGACCACAGGGTGCACTGGCCCGCAGGGCAGAACATCATCTCAGTAAGTTGAGTGGCATTCCTACAACTGAGCACGCTTCATCCGAGGGGAGAAAAATGCCACTTCCCCTCCCATTGTCACTGGGCGAGGGTTTGGGGGTCCTACATCCCATTCCCCTCAGCTTAATTCTGGGTAGGTCACGCTGAGCATGATGCCACAGGCCACAGAGCTGTGCACTGCCTGGCCTCAGGTCCAGGCAAGCTCACAGCAGAGGGTGCAAGCCGGAGGCAGGGAAGACCGGGCCGAGATGGAGTCGGTGTGTGTGGAGCAGCACAGGGCTTTACTTTTTTGAACACAGAGTTTCGCTCTTGTCCAGGCTGGAGTGCAATGGTGCGATCTCGGCTCACTGAAATCTCCGCCTCCCGGTTCAAGCGATTCTCCTGCCTCAGCCTCCGGAGTAGCTGGGATTACAGGCATGCTCCACCACGCCTGGCTAAAATTGTTGTATTTTTAGTAGAGACGGGGGTTTCTCCATGTTGGTCAGGCTGGTCTAGAACTCCCGATCATCCGCCCACCTCGGCCTCCCAGTGTTGGGATTACAGGCGTGAGCCACCGCGCCCGGCCCGAACACACGGGATCGGATTTCTATTCGAAGACACATGCCGCGAGTAGACACGCCTAGAAGGAGCGGGGCTGAGACCCTGGCGAGAGCAGGGGACAGGAAAGGGTGCCTTGGGCGCGCCCCACACGGGTTCCCAGAGAAACATCCAGGTGCTGTCCCCAGCCTTCAGGTGCTGTCCGCAAGAGGGCCAGCACACAGGGTCCCGTACCTTTCAGCGGGGGCCAGTGTTACGGCCTCCAGACCCTGAGAGTCGTCGCGTCCAGGGCCGATTCTGGCTTTTGGTAACACAAGAACAGTCCTCCGCCTCTCCGCGACCCAGTGAGGCCACCAGAGCCAGGACGACGGGCTCACAAGCGAGGAGACGTGGGCCGCGGTGAGAACAAAGAGCTCCAGGCTCCTGTCGGGGCTGCAAGGTCTCTCGCTGCCACTGACTCCGGGAAAACGGGGGTTAGTGACAGGTGCTCACAGTCCGTAACTCCCGCTTTCATGCAGCTCCCGTCATTCCCCTTTCACGAAGAAGTACGGGGCGCGTAACACGCACCTACGCAGGAGGCACGTACTCAGCCTTGCATATAGACAGCCAAGTCTTTAGAAATCCACTCTTCATGAAGCCACGCATGACGTCATCACGCACTTAAGCACGCACTGGCCGCCAGGAGACGCTGTTGATTTTACGAGTCCTGGCTCCCGCCAGCCCACCAGGCCATCAGGGGAGCTGGAGACTGGCAGCCTGGACAAACAACCAGAAGGAGGAAAAGGAACCAGAGAGAAAAAAGAAGAGGGGCGGGACAAGGCCACCAGGCAGGAGTTTTAAGCTCAGAGCTGTGACACCAGCAGGGAGGAGCTGGGCGAAACCACTGGGGAGGGTCGGGGGCTCGGGGCTGAGAGGAGGAGGGTGGAGCTGGGGAGGGGAAGGGCGGGACTGAGATAATCGCTGGGGTGGGGTCGTGGGGAAATCTGAGCCAGGCTGCAGGAGGTGCTTGCGGACTTCTGAGAACCAGCGCGGGGAGGGAGGGGGCCGCTGAGAGCAGGAGGGTGGGGCTGAAAGAAATCGCTGGGGAGGGGCTGGGGGCGGGTCTTTTGAAGCGGGGCAGGGCTCAGAGAAACCGCTGGGGAGAGGTGTGGCTCTGTGAGGGGCGGGGCTGAAAAACCGGGGAGGGGACTGGGGGTGGGGCCTTGGGAAGAGCCACCGGAGCAGGATGGAGCTGGGGTGGGGCGGGGCGAGAGCAACCCCGGGGGCAGGGCATTGGACGCAGCCACAGAGGCAGGGTGGTGCTGTGGGAGGGGAGGGGCTGAGAAACCGCTGGGGAAGGGGCTGGGGGCGGGGCTTTGGAAACCCTCAGGAGAGGCAGGGTGGGGCTGGGGGAGAGGCAGGAGTCTGGATGGTGCTGAGAAACCGCTGGGGAGGGAATGGGGGCGGGGCTTTGGCAGGAGCAGGGTGGGGCGGGGCTTCGAGAAACCGCTGGGAGGGGGCTGGGGGCGGGGTCGGAACAGCTAGGGTGGAGCTGTGGGAGAAGCAGCTTCGGCGGAGTTGCAGGAGTAAGAGCTGATGGTGGAGACGCTGGTGGAGCGGAGCAGAACTGGGGTGAAGCTGTGGGCAGAGCTGTGGGAGAAGGCAGGCTGTGCAGCCTGAGGGGCAGGATGGAGCTGGAGGAGGAAGCTGAGGCACTTCTGTGCTGCACCCTTAGGCAAGAGTCTAAACTTGCCCCCAGCGACCTAACTGCACCCTCAGAGTCTACCTCCAGAGGGCATGGAAGCAGCAAGAAGGACGGGAACACTTGTCTGGGGTCCCCGCAGCTCTAGGCTGAGTCTTGCAGGACTGAGCCCCCCCAGGCCTGCTTTCCTGTGTCCCAGCTTCTCTGTCAGTGCCTGCCAATGGGGTCTGGAGGGACTGTCTTTTTCACGCCTCTTTTGCAGGTGACGAGAAACATTCCCACTCTTCATGTCCTGCCGCCCCTCCGACCTAAGTCGCCCAACACACAGCCCAACTTCCCTGCCGAAATTGCTTTTCAAACTCTTCTCCATCTCAGTCAGGGCTCAGGTTCCGCAGCGCCGCCGTGCTGTGCTCCTCTGTCCCTCCGCTTACCCAGTCCCCCGCGTTGACTTCATAACCGAGTTCCAGGTCCGTGCCTCTGAAGTGCCTGATGAGACCAAACTGCTCCTCTTCCTGCATCCCCGCTGCTACTTCCTGAGTTCAGGCCTCGTGGGCTGGAGCCTGCACTATTCCGTGAGCCTCCTGACCAACCTGGAGGCCTCTGTCTTTCCTCCCTTGAGTCCGTCCTCCACACTCTTTCGGTTTAGTTTCTAAGTCACAAATCTGTCCCTAGCAATCCTCTAGTGAAAACCCTGCCAGGCCTTCTCAGGCTGAAGTCCCAACAGCTCAAGGAGTCGGCCCAGCTCTCTCCACCCTTAAGCCGAACACTCCCTGGGTTCACGCTGTGCAGTTTAGTCACAGGTCGCCATCAGCCTGCTGCCCCAGGTCTCCCTGCTTTGCAGTGGCGGATCCCACGGCCTTGTCCTGGCGCACTCCTGGCCTCCTTCAAGGCACAATTTTAACGTCACCTCCACAGTCCCATTGCAGTGTTAGGGACTTTGGTCTCCAGTTCTGATAGCATTTTTAACCTCTCCCCTCCCCACCCCACATTAGGCTCTTGGAACCCCGGGTGGTAATTGCGCTGTAAGAGTCTGTGGCTGCCACATGTTCTCTGAGTTCCTTGAAGGCAAGGATGGTGTTTTACTCATTTCTGAAACTGGGTGCCCAGGACACCGTATCTGCTTAGTAAGTGTTGAATCAGCAAAGGGCTGCTTTTTTGTCTTTCCTAGTGAGATGCACCTACTTCTCCTTGGGGAAACGTGAGGAAGCAGGAATGCTGGAGATGATGAGAGGGTCTCTCTTTATGGGATGTAAGCCTCAGGGCAGCAAGGGACCTTCAGATCACCAGTTCCAATTCCCATCCATGTTGGCAGCCCCTCCTGAGTTCCTTCCCCAAAGAATGGTTGCCGACTTCTGCCGCACACCCCAGAATCTGCTGGGAGTGGTTTCACACCATGAGTGAGGATCCCCGGGAGGGCGAGTTGCTGCTCTTCCTCCTGTGGCCTCTTGTTTGAAGCACTAGAACTCACCTAATGAGCTGGATACTCACATTTGGCTGCTGGTGGGGAAGCCCGAGGTGGCTACGTAAGGGTTCCGTTTTCCAGCTCTCCCAGCTGCCCCACTCTCCTGGGTGTGCTGGGCAGTGGGGTTAGTGCGCACATTAGTGCACTCTCCCTGGGCGGCAGCAGACAGCCAAGGTCTGATCTGTGGTCAGGTGAGAAGAAGTCAAAAGCAGCTGCAGCGGTGAGTGGCCCTAGGAAGAATGGCATCACCAGGTCAGTAGGGATGGGGGTGGTGTTCGCCTACCCCTGAGAAAGGGACCAGATGGCACCTGAGTCTTGATCACCACTGTGGTGGCAGGCTAGGCTCCCTGGCTACAGCTGTCCCTTGGAAATGTGCTGTCCCCTTCCCTCTCTGTGCTCAGCATCCCTGGGTGTTCAGTCCGTCTCTTCCGTCCATGTGCTTCCCTAGGGAACCATTATTTTTTTCTCAGCATGATTTCTGTGGGACTTCCCGTTTTCTGAGCCTGTCACCCGGTTCCTCTTCCCTTGCCTCCCTGCTGACGCTTTCCAGAGGGCAGCCACCCTGTCCTCACTGTTCTGCTTTGACTCTGAGGCCCAGGAGGAAGTCACCAGGGTCATGGAGTGTCCCTTATGCTGCGTTGAGGTGCAGGATCAGAGAAGTAAAGAGACAGGACACTGAAGAACCGGTGAAGAGCATCTGGACTCGTGGGGCCATGCCACCTGTGAGCGGAGATCAGCCAGGCCTCCAAATGCCCAAGAGCGTCTGTATTTATTAGGTACAAGCAGGGGGCAGGGTCGTACATGAGGTCATCATCTACAGGCTTAGTAATAGGGCATACATAATCACATGAGTCAGAAGCGAGGGGGCCACCCCATTGTGTCACCTGGGCAGAGAGGTGTGCCGTGCACAGTAGCAGTAAGTTATTATATGATTATATAGAAACATTACATATGACTAAGTATCCTAGATATATATAAGCTAGTATAGTAAGTAGCAAGTTATATGATTATATAGAAGGATTATATGGGACTAAGTGTGCTAGAAATATATAAGCTAGTATAGTCAGCAGGAAGTTATTACATGATGATATAGAAGGATTATATGGGACTAAGTGTGCTAGATATATATAAGCTAGTATAGTCAGCAGGAAGTTATATGATTATATAGAACTCAGTAGGTACAAGTGTTAAGTATAATTATGTAAGCTACATATAGGTAAGCAGTAAGTCATACTTCGGGCACTAATTGTATAAACTAATACATGATTATATATGAAGGATTATATAAAGGAAATAGCTGAGCCATGACACTATAAACTAAGATACTGTTCAGGCCCTCATTGTGCCTGGGGTCTGGACAGTTCTCCTTCCTCGGTGCCCATGGTGGAGTGTTACCCACACTCCATCTCAGAAAAGAGAAGTTTGCCAGGCGCAGTGGCTCAGGCCTGTCACCCTAGCACTTTAGGAGGTTGAGGCAGGTGGATCACGAGGTTAAGTGTTAGAGAGCAGCCTGGCCAACACGGAGAAACCCCCCCGTCTCTACTAAAAATACAAAATTAGCCGGGTGTGCTGGTGAGAGCCTGTGATGGTGAGAGCCTGTGATCCCAGCTCCTCGGGAGGCTGAGGCAGGGGAATCGCTTGAACCCGGGAGGTGGAGGCTGCGGTGAGCCGAGATCGTGCCATTGCACTCCAGCCTGGGGGACACAGGGAGACTCTGTCTCAAAAAAAAAAAAAAAAAATGTTTAAAAAACGCTGCAACCCCTCCCGTTCCCAGCTGACTCATCCCACACTCAGTACTTGGTTTCAGGGTGTGGGAGTCTGTCCTGAGGGCTGGGGCAGAGCCCCACTGGAGAAAACAGCGGGGGGCCAAGGGGGCGGTGTTGCCAGCAAAGATACTGGGAGACTCCCCCACCTGGCGCTTTGGACTTGCCCCCGTTTTCCGGTCTCCCAGCCCCGGAAGTTTACTCAAAACTTAGCAAACCAGAGATCCCCCCCACCGCTGGCCTGTTCCTGAAGGCATCGGATTTCTCTTTTCTTGTGAAGATTTGTTTCCAGCCCAGCGCTGGAGGCGGGAAGGGGGTTTCCAAGGCAGCAACTGAGGTGAGAATTCCAGCAGATAAGGTTTCCCAGAGTTTTAACTTGAAAAGCCGGTTCTGCAACCAGCAAGAAATAGATTTAAAAAGAAAAAGAAAGCTCCCTACCAGGCTCACGCCTGTCACCCCAGCACTTTGGGAGGCCGAGGTGGGTGGATCTCCTGAGGTCAGGAGTTCGAGACCAGCCTGGCCAATGTGGTGAACACCCCCCCACCTCGTTTCTACTAAAACTACAAAAACTAGCCAGGCGTGGTGGGTCGCACCTGTCACCCCAGCACTTTGGGATGCCAAGGTAGGTGGATCTCCTGAGGTCAGGAGTTTGAGACCGGCCTGGCCAATATGGTGAAACCACCCCCCCAACTTGGTTTCTACTAAAACTACAAAAACTAGCCAGGCATGGTGGGACGCACATGTCATCCCAACATTTTGGGAGGCCGAGGTGGGTGGATCACGAGGTCAAGAGATCGAGACCATCCTGGTCAACACCGTGAAACCCCGTCTCTACTAAAAATACAAGAAGTTAGCTGGGCATGGTGGCACGTGCCTGTAATCCCAGCTACTCAGGAGGCTGAGGCAGGAGAATTGCCTGAACCCAGGAGGCGGAGGTTGCGGTGAGCCGAGATCATGCCATTGCACTCCAGCCTGGGCAACAGGAGCGAAACTCCATCTAAAAACTAAATAAATAAAATTAAATCAAGCCCATTTTGGTGAGGTGCAGTAGCCTACACCTGTAATTCCACCACTTCAGGATGCCAAGCTGGACAGATCACCTGGGGTCAGGAGTTTGAGACCAGCCTGGCCAACATGGTGAAACACCATCTCTACTAAAAATACAAAAATTGGCCAGGCATCAGAGCAGGCGCCTGTAGTTCCAGCTACTCAGGAGGTTGAGGCAGGAGAATTGCTTGAACCTGGAAGGCAGAAGTTGCGGTGAACCGAGATCCCGCCATTGCACTCCAGCCTGGGTGACAGACTGAGACTCCATCTCAATGAAAATGAAAATGAAAATTAAGGCCGGGCGCGGTGGCTCACATCTGTAATCCCAGCACTTTGGGAGGCCCAGGCGGGTGGATCACGAGGTCAAGAGATCGAGACCATTCTGGTCAACATGGTGAAACCCCGTCTCTACTAAAAATACAAAAATTAGCTGGGCATGGTGGTGCATGCCTGTAATTCCAGCTACTCTGGAGGCTGAGGCAGGAGAATTGCCTGAACCCGGGAGGCGGAGGTTGCGGTGAGCCGAGATCGCACCATTGCACTCCAGCCTGGGTAACAAGAGTGAAACTCAATCTCAAAAAGAAAAAAGAAAATTAAATTAAAATAAACTTATTTATGCCACAGGTCGAAGTGAGCCGAGATCGCGCCATTGCACTCCAGCCTGGGTGACGAGAGTGAAACACTCTCAAAAAAAAAAAAAAGAAAGTAAAAATAACCTACCTAGATTTTCATCCCTGCTTCAGATACCCCCAGGGCCTGTGAGTCAAGAGGGGGCCTTGTCGGGGTTTGAGGGGGCCAGAGGTTCCCTGTCCAGCTTGTCCGTTCAGACTGAATTTCTGTAACCACAGCCTCCTCCTAAGCAGCTCTGGGTAAAGTTTCAGCGCCCAGACTGCCGCCTCCCAGATTTAAGATATTTTTCTGCCTCAGCCTCCCGAGTAGCTGGGATTATGGGCACCTGCCACCAGGCCCGGGTAATTTTTGTATTTTGTTTTTAGTAGAGATGGGGTTTCCCCATGTTGCCCAGGCTGGTCTCGGCCTCCCAAGGTGCTGGGATCGTAGGCACCTGCCACCACGCCGAGCTAATTTTTGTATTTTTAGTGAGACAGGGTTTCACCATGTTGGCCAGGCTGGTCTCGAACTCCCAACCTCAGGTGATCCACCTTCCTCGGCCTCCCAAAGTTCAGGGATTACAGGCGTGAGCTACCACATCTGGCCTGAGACGGAGTTTCTCCATGTTGCCCAGGCTGGTCTGGAAGTCCCAACGTCAGGTGATCCACTTGCCTCGGCCTCCCAAGGTGCAGGGATTACAGGCGTGAGCTACCACATCTGGCCTGAGACGGGGTTTCTCCATGTTGCCCAGGCTGGTCTCGAACTCCCGACCTCAGGTGATCCGCCTGCCTCGGCATCTCAAAGTGAATAAAACCCAGAAATGCCAAGACAGACTCTCCTGGGCTTCAGTCCACATGGAGGGAGGTCCCAGAAACAGAGTTCCTTGATGACAGGTTCTGTCTCAGGGGCAGCTCTGGCAGAAGGAGACGCGGGCATCCCCAGGTACCCTCACCCCAAATTCCTTCCACAGCTCAGCGCCTCGCACAGGAGGGGTTCAGCCAACCTGCTGGGTGCCTTTCAGGCTGCAGAGACAGCCCGGCTCCAGCCCCAACCCCGACCCCCTAGACCAGGTTTTCCAGTTTCTCCTGTAACCCCTTCATTACCGGGGGCTGAGCCTGCCAGGGCTGACTTTGCAGAGGACGCTTTTGCCCCCTAGTGTCTGAAACTTCCAAATTAAAGGTGTGTTTCCCGGAGGGGCGGGTGGGCGGGGTGCGGGGTGGGGGGCGTGGCGGGTGACAGGGTTTTGCAGGTCAATGACTTCAGCACGGACACTTTAACCCATGCGTGGCCGGGCGACGTGGCTCCCGCCTGTCGCCCCAGCACTTTGGAAGGCCGAGGGTGGGGGCGGGTGGATCACCTGAGGTCAGGAGTTCGAGACCACCCTGACCACCGTGGAAAAACCCCCGTCTCTACTAAAAATACAAATATTATTATTATTATTATTTTGAAACAGAGTTTTGCTGTTGTTACCCAGGCTGGAGTGCAATGGTGCGATCTCGGCTCACCGCAACCTCCGCCTCCTGGGTTCAGGAAATTCTCCTGCCTCAGCCTCTTGAGTAGCTGAGACTACAGGCCCGCACCACCATGCCCAGCTAATTTTTGTATTTTTAGTAGAGTCGGGGTTTCACCTTGTTGACCGGGATGGTCTCGATCTCTTGACCTCGTGATCCACCCGCCTCGGCCTCCCAAAGTGCTGGGATTATAGGCGTGAGCCACCGCGCCCGACCTAAAAATACAAAAATTATTCCAGCAACTGTAATCCCAGCTACTCGGGAGGCTGAGGCAGAAAAGCTGCTTGAATCCAGGAGGGGGAGGTTGCAGTGAGCCGAGATTGCATCACTGCACTCCAGCCTGGGCGACAGAGAGACTCTGTTTCAAAAATAACAACAACAATAATAATAATAAATTAAAATAAAATAAACTGATTTTGTGCCAGACATGGTGGCTCATGCCTGAAATCACAGCACTTTGGGAGGCTGAGGCTGGATCACCCCAGGATAGGAGTTCGAGACCACCCTGGCCAACATGGCAAAATCCCATCTCCATGAAAAATACAAAAATTAGCTGGATGTGGTGAGAGGCACCTGTAATCCCAGCTACTCAGGAGGCTGAGGCAGGAGAATTGCTTGAACCCAGGAGGGGAGGTTGCAGTAAATTGAGATCTTACTTCTGCAGTCCAGCTGAAGACTCTTAAAAAATAAAAAATGAAAATAAAATTAAAATAAATTTATTTATGCCAGAGGTTGCAAATCGTTTTGGGAAAAATCAGACCTGGCTGGCCGGGCGCAGCGGCTCACGGCTGCCATCCCAGCACTTTCGGAGGCTGAAGCAGATGGATCACCTGAGGTCAGGAGTTCAAGACCAGCCTGACCAATATGTTGAAACCCTGTCTTTACTAAAAATACAAAAATTAGCCAGGCGTGGTGGCAGATGACTGTAGTCCCAGCTACTCAGGAGGCTGAGGCAGGAGAATCGCTTGAACCTGGAGGCAGAGGTTGCCATGAGCTGAGATCTCACCACTGCACTCCAGCCTGGCGGACAGAGCGAGACTCAGTCTCAAAAAAAATAAGAAAAGAAAAGAAAAATGAGACCTGGACGATGACCTTGAGCAGTAAGATATAAATAACTCCCACAAGCTTAGCATTCCAATAATGGAACACTAGGCATAAATAGGTTATATTTTATTTATTTATTTGAACCAGAATTTTGTTCTTGTCGCTCAGGCTGGAGTGTAATGGCACAAACTCGGCTCACTGCAACATCCACCTACCGGGCTCAAGCAATTCTCCTGCCTCAGCCTCCTGAGTAGCTGGGATTACAGGCGCCTGCCACCACGCCCAGGTAAGTTTTGTATTTTTAGTAGAGATGGGGTTTCACCAGGTTGGCCAGGATGGAATTGAACTCCTGACCTTGTGATCCACCCACTTTGGCCTCCCAAAGTGCTGGGATTACAGGCTTGAGCCACCGTGCCCGCCTTTTTTTTTTTTTTTTTTTTTTTTTTTTTTTTTTTGAGATGGGGTCTTGTTCTCTCACTCAGGCTGGAGTGCCGTGGCAAGACCCCTGCTCACCACAAATTCCACCTCCCGGGTTCAAGCAATTCTCCTGTCTCAGCCTCCTGAGTAGCTGGGATTACAGGCACCTGCCATCATGCCAGAGTGCTGAGATTACAGGTGTGAGCCACCACACCTGGCCAATTTTTGTATTTTTAGTAGAGATGGGGTTTCACGACATTGGCCAGGCTGGTCTTGAACTCCTGCCCTAGTGATCCGCCCACCTTGGCCTCCCAAACTGCTGGGATTACAGGCATGAGCCACCGCACCCGGCCGATTCCAGTAGTTTTAAGGCGCTTTTGCTCTATCTGCCCCAGAAAAGTACCCACCCAGCAAATGAGACCTCAAAGCCCGATTCTCCCAGCACCGCACGCCTGCAATCACAGGAATTGGGCAGCAGGGGGCAGTCGAGTCCACAGGGGGGGAAAAAACGCGTAACTGGTTGGCTTTAAGGTTGCGGGATTTGGGTAAATACGGTAATAAAAACCAGCTTCTCTGCTGGGGACAGTGGCTCATCCCGGGAATCCCAGGACTTTGGGAGGCCAAGGTGGGCGGATCATGAGGTCGGGAGTTCGAGACCAGCCTGGCCAACACGGTGAACCCCTGTGTCTACTAAAAATACAAAAATTAGCCAGGAATGATCTCAAAGAAGAAAAATTAAAAACAGCTTCTCTTTACACCCCACTTTAGGGCCTCCCAATGCAGAAAAAATGACGTAGAATAATTTGAGTCGGGCGTGGTGGCTCATGCCTGGTCTCGAACTCCTGACCTCAGATGATCCACCCACCTTGGCTTCCCAAGCCTCGGCAGTTTGGGAGGCTGAGCTGGATGGATCACCTGAGGTAAGGAGTTCGAGACCAGCCTGGCTAACACGGTGAAACCCCGTGTCTACTAGAAATACAAAGTTAGCTGGGCGTGGTGGTGGGTTCCTGTGTCTTCCCAGCTACTCAGGGGGCTGAGGCAGGAGAATCGCTTGAACTGAGGAGGCAGAAGTTGCAGTGAGCAGAGATTGCACCATTGCACTCCAGCCTGGGTGACGGAGCCAGACTCCGTCAAAAAAAAAAAAAAAAAAAATAGCTGTGCGTGGTGGCTGAAACGGGAGAATCGCTTTAACCTGGGAGGTGGAGGTTACAGTGAGCTGAGATGGCACCGGTTTACTTCAGCCTGGGCGACAGAGACTCCATCTCAGAACAAAGAAACCAAAAAGGCCAGGCACGGTGGCTCACGCCTGTAATCCCAGCACTTTGGGAGGCCGAGGTGGATGGATCATCTGAGGTCAGGAGTTCGAGACCAGCCTGAACAATGTGGTGAAGCCCCATCTCTACTAAAAATACAAAAATTAGCCTGCTGGGGTGGTGGGTGCCTGTAGTCCCAGCTACTCGGGAGGCTGAGGCAGGAGAATTGCTTGAACCTGGGGGACAGAGGTTGCAGTGAGTTGAGATCGCACCACTGCAGTCCAACCTGGGTGACTGACCAAGACTCATCTTTCCTCCCAAAAAAGGAATGGCTACTTTATAGGCAGAGCAGCCTGGAGGGCCGCTGTGACCCGATTGTACGGTTATTTCTTGATGATATTCTAAAGGAGGGGTGGATTATTCAGGACTCTCCTTTTCAGACCATCGAGGGTGACTTCCTGACCTTGCCATTGCATCTGTAAACCGTCCTGCTGCTGGTGGGAGTGCAGCAGGGAGGCAGCCAGAGGTGATGCTGGTGGCCATCTTGTTTCTCCTGGGTTTCATCCCGCTTCTTATTTTATTATTATTATTATTTTTTGAGACGGAGTTTCGCTCTTGTTACCCAGGCTGGAGTGCAATGGCGCGATCTCGGCTCACCGCAACCTCCACCTCCCGGGTTCAGGCAATTCTCCTGCCTCAGCCTCCCGAGTAGCTGGGATTACAGGCACGCGCCACCATGCCCAGCTAATTTTTGTATTTTTGGTAGAGTCGGGGTTTCACCTTGTTGACCAGGATAGTCTCGATCTCTTGACCTCATGATCCACCCGCCTCGGCCTCCCACAGTGCTGGGATTACAGGTTTGAGCCACGGTGCCCTGCCTCATCTGGCTTCTTTATGGCAGCTGCTTTCAGCAGCGAGGTCTTGATGTCTGTATCTTCTGCCAACTCCAGCATGTCTGACACTCATTTTCCCAGCCCCGATTCAAGATGAGGAGTCGCTCCGGTTCACACAACACCTCCTGATACAACCAGTACTCTTACACCAGTTTTCCCATTTATTTATTTGAGATAGAGTCTCTCTCTGTCCCCCAGGTTGGAGTGCAGTGGCGCGATCTGAGCTCACTGCAACCTCCGCCTCCCGGGTTCAAGTGATCTCGTGTCTCAGCCTCCCGAGTAGCTGGGACTACAGGCACCCACCACCATGCCCAGCTAATTTTTTGTATTTTTTTTGTAGAGATTGGGTTTCACCACGTTGATCAGGATGGTCTTGATCTCCTGACCTTGTGATCTGCCCACCTCGGCCTCCCAAAGTGCTGGGAATACAGATATGAGCCACCATGCCCAGCCTTAATTTTATATTTTTAGTAGAGACAGGGTTTCTCCATGTTGGCCAGGCTCGTCTCAAACTCCTGACCTCAGGTGATCTGCCCACCTCAGCCTCCAAAGTGCTGGGATTTGAGGTGTGAGCCACTGCATCCGGTCTAATTTTTTGTATTTTTAGTGGAGATGGCGTTTCTCCATGTTGGCAAGGCTGGTCTCGAACTCCTGACCTCAGCTGATCCACCCACCTCGGCCTCCCAAAGTGCTGGGATTTCAGGTGTGAGCCACTGCACCTGGCCTAATTTTTTGTATTTTCATTAGGGACGGCGTTTCTCCACGTTGGCCAGGCTGGTCTCGAACTCCCGACCTCAGGTGATCTGCCCGCCTCCACCTCCCAAACTGCTGGGGTTCCAGGCGTGAGGCACCGCACCCGGCCTAATCTAGACTCTTCCGTGGAGCTGGAGGCAAGGGATTCCAGGGTAAGTCACAGCTCTCCCTTTTCTGCTGTTCACTCTCCTGGGGTGTCTGATTCAGCACTAGTGAATCTGGAGAAGGAAGGGTTAACGGCGTCCCTGCCCCAGTTCCTGGAATTCCGAGGATGTGGCCGGGCTCAGGTTTCCTTATTAGCAGGAATGCGGCTACCGTATTGAACTGAGTGCTGGCCCTGATAACTTCCTACTGAAACTAATTACGTCTGCAAGAACCGTATTTCCACATAAAGTCTCATTGCCAGAGACCCTCTGCTGGGAACTCAACCTACACATTTTGAGGCCCCGTGCCCCAGCGCCGGACGATCCCGGCGTCCGTCACGTATGTCGTCGGCTGCGGAGAGGTGGCGCCAGAGCCTTCACCTTTTCCTACATGGAGGGCTCATGAGTAACCAGTGTATGCCTGGTGTTCCACTACTGGAACACTAAGCTTGTGGGTGTGATTGATGTGCAGCTGAAGGTCACTGCCAAGGTCTGGTTTTTCACAAGATTGTGGCCTCCGGCATGAACGGGGTTAAAGGGTCTGGGCAGAGTTTATTATGTTACAGGCCCCTGGCCCCGAGCTCCCCAGCCTTTGTTCTGAGACTCGCCTTTGATTTGGAAGTCTTAGGCCGGGCACGGTGGCTCTCACGCCTGTCATCCCAGCACTTAGGGAGGCCAAGGCGTGTGGATCTCAAGGTCAGGAGATCGAGACCAGCCTGGCCAACAAGGTGAAACCCCGTCTCTACCAAAAATACAAAAAATTTAGCCGGGCGTCTCAGCGGGTGTCTAATCTCAGCTACTCAGGAGGCTGAGGCAGGAGAATCACTTGAACCTGGGATGGTGGAGGTTGTGGTGAGTGGAGATCACACCTCTGCACTCCAGCCTGGGTGACAGAGCGAGACTCCATCTCAGAGGGTAAAAAAAAAAAAAAAAAAAAAAAAAAAAAAAAAAAAAGACGGGAGCCAGGGAGCCATGGCTGACACGTGTAATCCCAGCACTTTGGGAGGCTGAGGTGGGTGGATCACCTGGGGTCAGGAGTTCAAGACCAGCCTGGCCAACAAGGTGAACCCTTGTCTCTATTAAAAATACAAAAATCAGCTGGGCATGGTGGTGGGTGCGTGTAGTCCCAGCTCCATAGGAGGCTGAGGCAGGAGGAGAATTGTTTGAACCCAGGAGGTGCAGGTTGCAGTGAGCTGAGATTGCACCATTGCACTCCAGTCTGGGAGACAGAGTGAGACTCCGTCTCAGAAATAAATAAATTAATTATAAATAAATAAATAAAAACCGGTGACATTTCTGCACTCCAGCCTGGGAGACAGAGCGAGACTCCATCACAGAAATAAATTAATTATAAATAAATAATAAAAACCGGTGACGTTTCTGCACTCCAGCCTGGGAGACAGAGTGAGATTCTGTCTCAGAAATAAATTAATTAATTATAAATAAGTACATACAAATAAATGAATGAATAAAAAGAAAAACAGAAATTTTTTGCACTCCAGTCTGGGAGACAGAGCGAGCCTCCATCTCAAAAAAAATAATTAATTATAAATAAATGAATAAAAACAAAAACGGTGACTTTTATGCCCTCCGTCCTGGGAGACAGAGCGAGACTCCATGTCAAAAATAAATGATTAAAAATAGATAAATAATAAACGAATAAATAAAAATAAATAAGTATAAACAAAAACTATAACTTTTTTTAATCTTTTTTTTTAAATAGAGACATCAGCTCCAGTAAAAAAAATAAAAAAAATAAGAAAAAAACAATAACCAGCACTGCAGCCTGGGAGACAGAGCGACACTCCATCTAAAAAAATAATAATGAGACATTGACTTGCCACGTAAGAATCTGAGGGATAATAATAATAATAATAATAATAAAACAAATAAATAAATATTTTCTTATTATTACTTTTAGATGGAGTGCTATTAGATCTATTTTTTAGATAGATAGATGATAGGTAGATAGATAGATAGATCATAGATGATAGGTAGATAGATAGATAGATGATAGATAGATGATACACAGATGATAGATAAATAGATGATAGATAGATGATAGATAAATAGATGATAGATGATAGATACATAGACAATAGATAGATGATAAATGATAGATAGATAGATGATAGATACATAGATGATAGATAGACACATAGATACACAGATGATAGATGATAGATATATAGATGATAGATACATAGATAGATAGATACATAGATGATAGATACATAGATGATAGATAGATGATAGATACATAATAGATAAATAGATTGATAGATACATAGATGATAGATAGATAGATAGATAGATAGATAGATAGATAGATAGATAGATAGATAGATGATAAAGATTCATTTCCACCACTGTGTTCTTTCTTCCCCTGCTCCAGACAGCAGGTGCCACGTGAGAGGCACCCCCACCATGGGGGGGACATGGAGCCACTGCACCCCCTCCCCTTCCCGTGAAGCATCGAGGCGCCCCTGACTTTTCAGGAAGTTGAGCAATGGTCGCTGAAATGATTTGGAAACGCATCTGATAGCGACCACTTCCACTTCTGGGAAAGGGATGTTGCCACGTGCCCGCCTGCCTGCCGGGCCTCCAGCCTCCCCAGAAAGCTTGGTCTGGTTTCCGGCTTCCTGGGGAGCTGCCTGGCCAGGCCCTGCCTGTCCCTAGATGGGAGGCTGGGGTCACACCCGGCTTCCTGCTGCGGCTGCAGGGAAGGTCTGTGCAGGGGAAAGCGTGGCCACGGAGAAACTGAGCCGGTATCAGCCGCAGAAAAAGAAACGTGACACTGTCTCCACCGCACAGAATGGGAGCGTCTCAGACTCAGCACGGCTGACATTGGGAGCAGCCGCACAGACAACCTTCGGCGCCATGCTGTGCTTGAACCCACACACCAGGGCCCGGGAGGAGACTTCCCAGGAGTGATGCCAGCAATGTCCACAAATTGTGAATGTTTTGCTGCTGAGACAGAGTCTCGCTCTGTCGCCCAGGCTGGAGAGGGTGGTGCAATCCTGGCTCACTGCTCTGTCGCCCAGGCTGGAGGGGGTGGTGCAATCCTGGCTCACTGCTCTGTCGCCCAGGCTGGAGGGGGTGGTGCAATCCTGGCTCACTGCAACCTCCTCCTCCCGGGTTCAAGCGATTCTCCTGCCTCAACATCCGGAATAGCTGGGACTACAGGTTCACACCACCATGCCCGGCTAATTTTGTATTTTTAGTAGAGATGGGGTTTCTCCATGTTGGCCAGGCTGGTCTCAAACTCCCGACCTCAGGTCATCCGCCCGCCTCAGCCTCCCAAAGTGCTGGGGTGACAGGCGTGAGCCACCGCACCTGGCCTGTGAATCTTTTGACACCGTCCCCGGACATGGCCAAGTGTGCCGTGGGTGTAGACTTCTCCCTGGTCTGTGAACTGCTGTGATTGATAGATGATAGATGTGTAGATAATGGAAAGATGGAGAGATGGACAGATAATACATGGAATAGAAGACAGATAGATATGATAAGTGATCATTATATGTATTATATGTATGATAGATAGATGATAGATGATACATAGATGATAGAAAAATAGATGATTGATTGATAGATGATAGATGCATAGATGATAGATGATAGGTTGATAGATGATAGATACATGACAGATAGATGACAGATAGATGATAGATACATAGATGATAGATAGGTACATGATAGATACATAATGATTGATAGATGACAGATGATGGATTCATAGTAGACAGAGATAGATGATATAGATGACAGATAGATGATAGATAGATAGGTAGATACATAGATAGATAGATAAATAGATAGAAACATAGATAGACACATAGATCATAGATAGATACATAGATGATACATAGATGGATAGATGGAAAGATAGATAGATAGATAGATGGATAGATGATAGATAGATAGATACATAGAATAAAAGACATACATTGACATAATAAATGATTATAATACATAGGACATAGATAGATACATAGAGAGGCCAGGCACTGTGACTCATGGCTATAATCCCAGCACTTTGGGAGGCTGAGATGGGCGGATCACCTGAGGTCAGGAGTTCGAGACCAGCCTGGCCAACATGGTGAAACCCTGGTCTCTACTAAAAATACAAAATTAGCCGGGCGTGGTGGCGGGTACCTGTAACCCCAGCTACTCGGGAGGCTGAGGTAGGAGAATTGCTTGAACCGGAAGGTGGAGATTGCTGTGAGCCGAGATTGCACCACTGCACTGCAGCCTGGGTGACAGAGCAAGACTCCATCTCAAGGATAAAATGAAATAAAAATAAGATAGATTGATTGATAAAGTAAGTGATCATTTCACATATGATAGATGATAGGTGATACGTCGATGACGGATGAAAGATTCTTGTAATAAAAGATAGATGGGCCGGGCGCGGTGGCTCACGCCTGTAATCCCAGCACTTTGGGAGGCTGCAGAGGGTGGATCACCTGAGGTCAGGAGTTTGGGACCAGCCTGGACAACATGGTGAAACCCTGTCTCTAGTAAAAATAAAAAAAATCAGCCACGTGTGGTGGCTCAGGCCTGTAATCCCAGCACTTTGGGAGGCCAAGGTGAGCGAATCACCTGAGGTCAGGAGTTCGGGGCCAGCCTGGACAACATGGTAAAATCCTGTCTCTACTAAAAATACAAAACATTGGCTGGGCGTGGTGGTGCGCCACTGTAATCCTAGCTACTTGGGAGGCTGAGGCAGGAGAATCGCTTGAACCCAGTAGGTGAAGGTTGAAAAAAATAAAAGCGGCCAGCTCTCACACGAAGTCACAGAGGATAGCTCACTCACTGCCTCATTACTGTGAGGATAGCACCAAGGACTCACCCATGACCCAAACACATTCCACCAGACCCCACCCCGACACTGGCCATCCCATTTCAACATGACATGTGCAGGGAAAAACACCCAAACTCTGTCACCATCTCAGTTCTTTTTTTCTTTATTCTTTGAGGGAATCTCACTGTGTCGCCCAGGCTGGAGTGAGGTGGCTGGATCTCGGCTCACCGCAACCTCTGCCTCCCGGGTTCAAGCCATGCTCCTTCCTGAAACTCCCGAGTAGCTGGGGCTGCAGGTGTTGGCCACCACGCCCAGCTAATTTTCATATTTTTAGTAGAGATGGAGGTTTCACCATGTTGGCCAGGCTGGTCTCCAAGCCCTGACCTCAAGTGATCCACCCGCCTCAGCCTTCCAAGGTGCTGAGAATGCAGGCGTGAGCTATTGCACTGGAGCTTTTCTATTTTTTTTTTAAGGGAATCTCACTGTGTCACCCAGGCTGGAGTGCAGTGGCACAATCTCAGCTCATGGCAACCTCCGCCTCCCGGGTTCAAGCGATTATCCCGCCTCAGCCTCCCGAGTAGCTGGGACTACAGGCGCGCACCACCACACCCAGGTAATTTTTGTATTTTTAGTAGAGACAGGGTTTCACCTTGTTGACCAGGTTGGTCTCGATCTCTTGACCTTGTGATCCACCCGCCTCGGCCTCCCAAAGTGCTGGGATTATAGGCGTGAGCCACTGCGCCCAGCCTTTCTTTTTTTTTAAGGAAATCTTGCTCTGTCACCCAGGCTGGAGTGCAGTGGCACAATCTCAGCTCACGGCAATGTCCGCCTCCTGGGTTCAAGCGATTCTCCTGCCTCAGCCTCCCCCGAGTACCTGGGACTACAGGCATCCACCACCATGCCCGGGTAATTTTTGTATTTTTAGTAGAGACGGGGTTTCACCATATTTGCCAGGCTGTTCTCGAACTCCTGACCTCAGGTGATCTGCCCGCCTTGGCCTCACAGAGTGCTGGGATTACAGGCTGAGCCACCATATTCAACCCAGCATGTAAATTCTGTCTCTGAGCTTTATATCTTACTGTCTCCTGCCTCCCGTTTTTTCCCCTGAGAAAAGACAGGCACAGTTGTTTTCAGCTAAGAGGAAACTTGAGGGCAGGAAAACAGAAAGTCCCTGCTCAGCCCACGCCCCTCATTCGAAAGAGAGAACTGGGGATTCCCAGCAAGGGAAATGCCCAGGAGATGCCGCAGGGAAGGCTGAGTCTGTTTAAGCAGCGACATTCTCTGGGGCGCGTTTTCATCAGGCAAAAGATGTCCCCGTCTCCATGTTCGCAGACCAGGACAGACACCTGCAGGAAGTGGCTGAGAGGTACTGGGATGAGTGTCAGAGCTCAGTCCGACTAACACCTCACTCAGGGAGGGCCACGTTCTGGGCTTAGCGGTGCAGGTGCAGGACGCACGGAACCATGGTTTCTGGAAAGGCAGGGAACTATAAATAAACAAATAATGTCATCTGAAGGTGACGTGGGAGGGAGGCAGAGAACTGAGAACTATACGTTCCATCGAGATGGAATCATGGGGACCCACTTTACCCTTTAATATGAAGCCGGCAGGCAAAACCAGGAAAAATGCAACTGTGTTAGTTTCTCTTTTTTTTTTTTTTTTGAGACGGTCTCACTCTTGTTGCCCAGGCTGCAGTGCAGTGAACGATCTCAGCTCACTGCAACTCTCACCTCCCTGTCGAAACCATTCTCCTGCCTCAGCCTCCTGAGTAGCTGGGATTATACGTGTCCACTGCCACGCCTGGCTAATTGCTTTTTCTGTTTTTGAGTTGGAGTCTTGCTCTGTTGCCCAGGCTGGAGTGCAATGGCACCATGTCGACTCACCCCAACCTCTGCCTCCCGGGTTCCAGCAATTCTCCTGCCTCCGCTTCCTGAGTAGCTGGGATTACAGGCATGCGCCACCATGCCTGGCTAATTTTTGTACTTTTAGTAGAGACGAGGTTTCACTATGTTGGCCAGGCTGGTCTTGAACTCCTGACCTCAAGTGTTCTGTCCACCTTGGACTCCCAAAGTGCTGGGATTACAGGCATGAGCCACTGTGGCCGGCATTTTTAAAAAATATTTTCAGTAGAAACGGGGTCTCAGCAGATTGGCCTACCTGGTCTTGAACTCCTGACTTCCGGCAATCCGCCCACCTCAGCCTCCCAAAGTGCTGGGATTGCAGGCCTGAGCCACCGCACGCGGCTGTGTTACTTTCTTAAGTCTGCAGTAATAAATTAACACAGGTTAGGAGGTTTCCAAAAAAAGAGATTTATCCTGTCCCAGTCCTGGAGACCACAAGTCTGAGATCTAGGTGGCTCACAACTGCGTTCTCTCTGGAGGCTCTAGGGGATGCTCCGTCCTGCCTCTCCCAGCTCCTGGGGGCTCCAGCATCCCTGGGCTTGTGGCCCCACCACTGGAGTGTGTGCCTCCTCCTCTGTGGCCTCCTCCTCTGTGTCTGTGTGTCCTCTTCAGTCTTTTAGAAGGACACCTGTCATTGGATTCAGGCCGCACACTAATCCAGGATGATCTTGCCTTCAGATCTTTGAGTCGTCACATCTGCAAACACCCTGTTTCCAAATAAGGTCCCATTTTGAGGTTCTGGGCTTTAGGATTCAGACACATCTTCTGTGACGACCAGTGTCAATCTTTTAAGAGGCTGAGGTGGGTGGATCACCTGAGGTCGGGAGGTCAAGAGCAGCCTGATCAACATGGAGAAAGCCCATCTCTAGTAAAATAAATGCAAAAGTTATCCAGGGGCGACTGTAATCCCATCTCTAGTAAAATGAATGCAAAAGTTATCCAGGGGCGACTGTAATCCCGGCTGCTCTGAACCTGGGAGGTGGAGGTTGCAGTGAGCCAAGATTGTACCACTGCACTCCAGCCTCGGCAACAAGAGCGAACCTCCATCTCCAATAAATAAATAAATATAAGGCCAGGCGCGGTGGCTTATGCCTGCCATCCCAGCACTTTGGGAGGCCGAGGCGGGTGGATCACGAGGTCAAGAGATCGAGACCATCCCGGTCAACATGGTGAAACCCCGTCTCTACTAAAAATACAAAAATTAGCTGGGCATGGTGGCGCATGCCTGTAATCCCAGCTACTCAGGAGGCTGAGGCGGGAGAATTGCCTGAACACAGGAGGCGGAGGTTGCGGTGAGCCGAGATCATGCCATTGCACTCCAGCCTGGGTAACAAGAGCGAAACTCCGTCTCAAATAAATAAATAAATAAATAAACAAACAAACAAACATAAAATAAAATAAAAGGGAAGAAGGATCATGACCCCACAGATGAAAAGATGCCAGGGGCCAAGCTCGGTGGTCCACACCTGCCATTTCAGCACTTTGGGAGGCTGAGGCAGGCGGAATGCCAGGTCAGGAGTTAAAGACCAGCCTGGCCAACATGGCGAAACCCCGTCTCTAGTAAAATAAATGCAAAAGTTAGCTAGGGGTGACTGTAATCCCGGCTACTCTGAACCTGGGAGGTGGAGGTTGCAGTGAGCCAAGATCGTACCACTGCACTCCAGCCTGGGCAACAAGAGCGAAACTCCATCTCTAATAAATAAATAAATATAAGGCCAGGTGCGGTGGCTCAGGACTGTAATCCCAGCATTTTGGGAGGCCGAGGTGGGTGGGTCACCTGAGGTCAGGAGTTTGAAACCAGCCTGACCAACATGGTGAAAACCCATCTCCAGTAAAACTATAAAAAATTAGCCGGATGTGGTGGTGGGCGCCTCTACTCCCAGCTACTGGGGAGGCTGAGGCAGGAGAATTACTTGAACCCGGGAGGCGGAGGTTGCTGTGAGCCGACATCTCACAATTGCACTCCAGCCTGGGCAACAAAAATGAAACTGTCTTAAAAAAAAAGAAAAAGAAAAGAAAGAATAATAATTTTAGGGGTCATGAAGTCTCTAGGTCCAAGAGTCTAAACTACCCAGATTCAACCAGTTTTGCGACACCCACCCATGAACAGAACATGGGAAGAAAAACTTACTTTAACCCCCTGTGATTCCATCTCCAGCCTGAGCAATCAGTGCTCCCCGCTTCCCAAGTGTCTACCTGCCAGATTTTGTTTGTTTGTTTATTTAGGAGACAGAATCTCAGCTGGGCCCGGTGGCTTACACCTGTAATCCCAGCATTTTGGAAGGCCTAGGCAGGCGGATCACCTGAGGTTGGGAGTTTGAGACCAGCCTGGCCAAATGGGTGAAACCCCGTCTCTACTAAAAATACAAAAATTAGCCAGGCATGGTGGCAGGTGCCTGTAATCCCAACTACTCAGGAGGCTGAGGCAGGAGAATCGCTTGAACCCGGGAGGTGGAGGTTTCAGTGAGCCAAGATCACACCCATCTCAAAAATAAAAATCACTGGCCACAAGGAAATTCTGTGACCTACCTCGTTTGGCTAAAGATCCAAAGACTCTCATTCCAGAGACGGTTCTACCCTCACCCAGAGAAAGGAAGGCTGGTCAGAGAGGCTGAGAAGAATCTAGACAGACTGGCCTGGCCGGGTTTCCTCCGTAGCCCATAGCATTAGACCAGTGCCCTTCCCTCCAGTTCTGTTTCTACACAGCTGTCCACACTTTCTTAAGCCTAAGCATTAAAATGAACAGTTTCACTCCCGGCACAGAGGCTCACAGCTGTAGCTTTAGCACTTTGGGAGGCAGAGGTGGGTGGATCACCTGAGGTCGGGAGTTCGAGACCAGCCTGGCCAACACGGAGAAACCCCCCCTCTCTACTAAATATACAAACCTTAGCTAGGCCTAGTGGCCCATGCCTGTAATCCCAGCTACTCGGGAGGCTGAGGCAGGAGAATCTCTTGAGCCCGGGAGGTGGAGGCTGCAGTGAGCCGAGATCACGCCACTGCACTCAGCCTGGGTGACGGAGCGAGACTCCATCTCAAAAAAGAAAGACAGAAAGAAAAGAAAGAAGGAAGGAAGGGATGGAGGGAGAGAGGGAGGGAGGGAGAGAGGGAGGGAGGGAGGGAGGGAGAGAGGCAGGGAGGGAGGGAGGGAGAGAGGGAAAGAAAGAAAGAAACAGCAAATAACCCTGCTGCTCATCTGTTCTGAGAAGCTTCCTCTCAGCTGCTAACGTTTAGGATACACTGCCAGACAAGTGAGGTTTGAAATCCCGTGACTCCCGGCTTCTGGTAATCCTCGGTAACAGAAAACTAGAAAGCAGGCCAGGAGCGGTGGCTCACACATGTCATCCCAGGACTTTGGGAGGCTGAGGCGGGTGGATCACCTGAGGTCGGGAGTTCAAGACCAGCCTGACCCACATGACGAAACCCTGTCTGTACTAAAAATACAAAAATTAGCCAGGTGTGGTGGCAGGTGCCTGTAGTCCCAGCTACTCCAGAGGCTGAGGCAGAACAATCACTTAAACAGGGGAGGTAGAGTTTGCAGTAAGCCGAGATGGCACCATGGCACTGCAGCCTGGGAGACAGAGCAGGACTCCTTGTCAAAAAATAAAAATAGCCAGGCGCTGTGGGTCACGCCTGTAATCCCAGGACTTTGGGCAGCTGAGGCAGGTGGATCATGAGGTCAAGAGATCGAGACCATCCTGGTCAACATGGTGAAACCCCGTCTCTACTAAAAATACAAAAAATTAGCTGGGCACGGTGGCGCGTGCCTGTAATCCCATCTACTCGGGAGGCTGAGGCAGGAGAATCGCTTGAACCCGGGAGGCGGAGGTTGCCGTGAGCCGAGATTGCGCCATTGCACTCCAGCCTGGGTAACAAGAGCGAAACTCTGTCTCAAAAAAATAAGTACATAAAAATAAAAATAAATAAATAAGATTTGAAATGTCACGCTGAGCCGAGCCGAAGGCAGGACTCAGCCTCAGGCATTCCTTTACAGCAACACGAATGCACAAAGTCGCAGGTCCTGTGGAAACAGGGAGGAGAAGGTGGTGGCATGTGGTCTTTCACTGGTGCTGCTACCCAGCTGCCATTTTCCGTTGCATGAAACCTGTGGTCAGACATCTCTACTCTGCCTGCTTCTCTTTTTAAGAGAGAGTTTTGCTCTTGCGCAGGCTGGAGTGCACGGATGTGATCTCGGCCCGCTGCCACCTCTGCCTCACGGGTTCAAGTGATTCTCTTGCCTCAGCCTCCCGAGTGGCTGGGATGACAGGCACCTGCCACTACACCCAGCTAATTTTTGTATGATTATTATTATTTTATTTTTTTGAGAAGGAATTTCGCTCTTGTTGCCCAGGCTGGAGTGCAATGGCGCGATCTCGGCTCACCGCAACCTCTGCCTCCTGGGTTCAGGCAATTCTCCTGCCTCAGCCTCCTGAGTAGCTGGGATTACAGGCACACGCCACCATGCCCAGCTAATTTTTTGTATTTTTAGTAGAGACGGGGTTTCACCATGTTGACCAGGATGGTCTCGATCTCTTGACCTCGTGGTCCACCCGCCTCGGCCTCCCAAAGTGCTGCGATTACAGGCTTGAGCCACCGCGCCCGGCCTTGTATGATGATTTTTTTTAGTGAGCCACTGCGCCCGGCCTTGTATGATGATTTTTTTAGTGAGCCACCGCGCCCGGCCTGCTTGGCTCTCCTTAGGACTTCGTAGACAGCACAAAAAGCATCTGTATTTCTGTGTGTGTGCAATTGTGTGTGCAGGTGTGTGTGTGCAGATGTGTGTGTGGTTGTGTGTCTGGACATGTGCAGTGTGTGCATGCATGTGGGGACGTGTTTGTGCAGCTGTGTGTGCAGGACTGCATGTGTACAGATGTGTGTCAGTGTATAGGTACATGTCCATGTGTAGTGTGTGTGCACACGTGCACTGTCTCCAGGCGTCTGGGGATGTGTATGGATGTGTGTGTATGTCTTTGTGTGCAGAGCTGTGTGTACCTGTTTGTGTGTGCAGATGTGTGTACAAAAGCATGTGTGTACAGATATGTATGTGTGCAGGTGTGTGTGCAGGAGTGTGTGTGAACATGTGTGAGCAGGAGGGTGTGTGTGCAGGTTTGTGTACAGGAGTGTGTGTGTGCAGATATGCATGTGTGTGCAGGAGGGTGTGTGTACAGACTTGTGTGCAGATTGTGTGTATGTGTGTAGGCAGATGTTCATGTATAGTTGGGCATGTGGAGATGTGTGCAGATGTGTGTGCAGGTGTTTTTGTGTGCAGCTTGTGTGCAGGAGGCCGTATGTGCAGGTATGTGTGATGTGTTTGCAGACGTGCATGTGTGTGCAAGAGTGTGTACAGGAGTCTGTGCAAGTCTGTGTACAGTTGTGTGTGTAGGTGTGTAGGAAGTTGTGCATGTCTACACATGCAACAGGTGTGTGGGGATGTGTGGGCAGCTCTATGTGTGCAGATGTGTGTGCAGACATGCATGTGTGTGCAGGTGTGTGCGCAAATGTATGTGTGCACATATGTGCAGCTGTGTGTAAAGATTTGTGTGCAGATGTGTGGGTGTATAGGCAGATGTGCATGTATAGTGTGTGTGTGCACATGCACACTGCAGGCATGTGATGTGTGCACATGTGTGTGCAGGTGTTTTTGTGTGATGTGTGTACAGCTGTGTCTGCAGGAGTGTGTGTGTAGGTGTGTGTGCAGGAGTGTGTATAGGTATGTGTGCAGGAGGCTGTGTGCACATATGTGTGCAGGAGTGTGCAGGTGTGTGCATGAGTGTGTATGTTCAGGAGTCTGTGTGCAGGTGTGTGTACAGATATGTATGCAGGTATGTGCGCAGGAGTGTGTGTGCGCATGAGTGTGTGTGTGCAGGAGTGTGTGTACAGGTGTGTGTGTGCAAGGGTCTGTGTGCACAAGTGGGTGCAGGAGCGTGTGTGCAGTGTGTGTACAGATGTATGCAGGTGTGTGCACAGGAGTGTGTGTACCTGTGTATGCAAGGGTCTGTGTGCACAAGTGTGTGCAGGAGTATGTGTGCAGTATGTGTACTGATGTATGCAGGTGTGTGTACAGATATGTATGCAGCTGTGTGCACAGGAGTGTGTGCAGGTGTGTGTGCAGGAGTGTGTGTGCAAGGGTCTGTGTGCACAAGTGTGTGCAGGAGCATATGTGCAGGTGTGTGTACAGATGTATGCAGGTGTGTGCGCAGGAGTGTGTGTGCCCACATGTGTGTGCAGCCGTGTTTGCCAGCGTGTGTCTGTGTCTACAGGTGTGTGAGACACACACTTGAGCTGACCACAAAGCCGCTCTTTGGAGCGGAGGTCAAGAGCCGATGACCTCACTCACAATTAGTTTCCCAATTCTATGAAATGAGGAAGCCGAGGCGGGAGGCGGGGAGGCCATTAGGACAGAGAGGAGCCGTGAAAGGAGGGGCCCAGGCTGGAGTCCCCCCGAGAAGAGAAGGAAAGCAAGGGGGGCAGCAGGTGCCCTGCGGTAAGCTGAATTCTTTAATGTTCTCCTCTTTCAGCCTGTGGAGCCACCAGGGTCCGTGTTTCTGCTTCTGTCCCCCGATCTAAAACAAAGAGACAGAAACGCAAAATATGATTTGAAACTTGCGTTGACTTGAGCAGAAGTCAGTTCAGCTGCCCGAAAGAGTCAGCCCCAGGGATACTCGGCTATAAGCTGTATTCTGCCTTCGTTATAAGCCGCTTAAAAAAAAGTGGGGGTGAGCGAGGTGTTGGGGGACAAGGATTGGGCTTCTGTGAAGCTGTTTGCCAGGAATTCTCATGCATTTAAAGAAAAAGAAACAATTGATGAATCCTTGGCTGTACATTGCTAAACTCCAGTGGGTTGGGTGGAGCGTCTAGCGTGGTATTCTTAGGTGAATTCATAGCTGTTGGTGGCAACGGGAAGCAGTTTCAAAGGGTGATTGCAGGCCGGGCGCCGTCGCTCTCGCCAGTAAACCCAGCACTTTGGGAGGCCGAGGTGGGGAGGATCACGAGGTCAGGAGTTCGAGACCAGCCTGGCCAACACGGTGAAACACATCTCTACTAACAGGACGATAATTAGCTGGACGTGTTGCCAGGTGCCTGTGATCTCAGCTACTCAGCAGGCAAGATTATTAAGAAAGCGAAGGGGCCAGCCATGGTGCTTCACGCCTGTAATCCCAGCACTTTGGGAGGCTGAGGTGGGGAGGATCACGAGGTCAGGAGTTTGAGACCAGCCTGGCCAACCGGTCTTGAAACCCCGCCTCTACTAAAAACACAAAAATTAGCCGGGTGTGGTGGTGGGCCCCTGTAGTCCCAGCTACTCGGGAGGCTGAGGCAGGAGTTCAACCTCCACTTGAACCCAGGAGGTGGAGGTTGTGTTGACCTGAGTCACAAGACAGAAACTCCGTCTCAAAAAAAAAAAAGATGATTAAAAAGAAATCACGGGGAAATGTGCTTCTCTTCAAGGGTTTGTGATAAAGGATTAATCTTTCTCATCACTATGTTTTGCAAGAATACGTATTATCTTTCATTTATTTTTATTTTTATTTTTTATAAGACAGGGTTTCACCACGTTGGCCAGGCTGGTCTTGAACTCCTGACCTCAGGTGATCCGCCCGCCTCGGCCTCCCAAAGTGCTGAAATTACAGGCGTGAGCCACTATGCCTGGCCTATCTTTAATTATTATTTTTGTGGCAGTCTCGCTCTGTCAGCCAGGCCGGAGGGCAGTGGTGCGATCACAGCTCACTGCTGACTTGAATTCCTCACCTCAAGCAATCGTCCCACCTCTGCCTCCAGAGTAGCTGACACAGAGGAAAGAGCCACAGTTCCTGGAGAATATTTGTACTTTTGTAGGGACCGGAGTCTCACTGTGTTTCCCAGGCTGGTCTTGAACTCCTGGGCTCAAGCTCTCTTCCTGTCTCAGCCTCCCAAAGTGCTAGGATTACAGGTATGAGCCACTGTACCTGGGCCAGTATGTTCATCTTTAAAGCAAAATGTATTCTTTTTTTTTTTTTGAGACGGAGTTTCGCTCTTGTCACCCAGGCTGCAGTGCAATGGCGCGATCTCGGCTCACTGCAGCCTCCGCCTCCTGGGTTCAAGCAATTCTCCTGCCTCAGCCTCCCGAGTTGCTGGGATTACAGGCACACTACAGTAATCACCATGCCCAGCTGATTTTTTGTATTTTCAGTAGAGACGGGATTTCACCATGTTGACCAGGATGGTCTCGATCTCTTCACCTCGTGATCCACCCGCCTCGGCCTCCCAAAGTGCTGGGATTACAGGCTTGAGCCACTGCGCCAGACCAAAATGTATTCTTTTATTATTTGTTATTATTATTGTTTGAGATGGAATCTCACTCTGTCCCCCAGGCTGGAGTGCAGTGGCACGATCTCGGCTCACTGCGACCTCCGCCTCCAAGGTTCAGCCAATCCTCCTGCCTCAGCCTCCTGAGGAGCTGGGATTACAGGTGCCCACCACCACGCCTGGCTCATTTTTGTATTTTTGGTAGAGACGGGGTTTCATTATGTTGGTCAGGCTGGTCTCAAACTCCTGACCTCGTGATCCGCACGCCTTGACCTCCCAAAGTGCTGGGATTACAGGTGTGAGCCACCGCGTCTGGCCACAAAATGTATTCGTAAACTAGGAAGTCTTTTATTCTGAAGACCTCAAGACAGCAGGACGTCGATGTGTCTGTTCCATTCCACGTGTGTTGAGTAAACACTATTCATCTGCTCAAACTTCTTGTGTCTGGGAATACCTGACCTCCTGGGAATGCAGGCACGCTGGCACCAGCCTCATTTTTACTAGCCCGCATTCAAGATGGAGGCCCCCTAAGCCTGGCATGGTGTAATCCCAGCACTTGGGGAGGCCGAGGCAGGCAGATCACGTGAGGTCAGGAATTCGAGACCAGCCTGGCCAACATGGTGAAACTCTGTCTCTACTGAAAATACAGAAATTAGTTAGGGGTCGTGGTGGGCACCTGTAGTCCCAGCTACTTGAGAGGCTGAGGCAGGATAATCACTTGAACCCAGGAGGCGGAGGTTGCAGTGAGCTGAGATCACGCCACTGCACTCCAGCCTGGGTGACAACAGTGAAACTCTGTCTCAAAAAAAAAAAGGTAAGAAAGCAAACATTTCAGGCTGGGCATGGCGGCACACACCTGTAATCCCAATATTTTGGAAGACTGATGTGAAAGGATCACTTGAGGCCGGGAATTCCAGACCAGTCTTGGCAACATGGTGAGACCCTCCTCTCCCCCGCCATATGTCTCTAAAAAAAATTAAATTATTACAAATTTTTTTTAAAAAAGGGAAAGGAAGCATCTTGGATACACCCAGACTGGAGTAGTAAGACTCTGTTGCAGAAAACAAGAGGAAGATTTTATTTATTTATTTATTTTCTGAGACAGAGTCTGGCTCTGTCACCCAGGCTGGAGTGCAGTGGTGCAATCTCTGCTCACTGCAACCTCTGCCTCCTGGGTTCAAGCAGTTCTCCTGCCTCAGTCTCCCAAGTAGCTGAGATTACAGGCACCTGCCACCTCTGTCACCCAGGCTGGTCTCGAACTCCTCCGCTCAGGCAATCCACCCGCCCTGGCCTCCCAAAGTGCTAGAATTACAGGCGTGAGACACCATGCCCGACCTCTAATTTTGTACTTTTAATAAAGATGGGGTTTCACCATGTTGGCCAGGCTGGTCTTGAACTCCTGACCTCAAGTGATCCACCCGCCTCAGCCACCTAAGGTGCTGGGATTACAGGCATGAGCCACCACACCGAGCCTCTGTTTTTTTTTTTTTCTTAACTCTTTTTTAAGATGGGGTTTCACCATGTTGGTCAGGCTGGTCTTGAACTCCCAACCTCAAGTGATCTTCCCGCCTTGGCCTCTAAAGTGCTTGGAATACAGGCATGAGCCACCACGCCCAGCCTTTCCTTAACTCGTGACCTCAAGTGATCCACCCGCCTCCTGGGTTCAAGCGATTCTCGTGTCTTAGCCTCCTGAGTAGCTGGGATTACAGGCTCCCGCCACCACGCCCGGCTAATTTTTGTATTTTTAGTAGAGACAGGGTTTCTCCATGTTGGTCAGGCTGGTCTCGAACTCCAGCCCTCAGGTGATCCGCCCTCCCTGGGCCTCCCAAAGTGCTGGGATTATAGGTGTGAGCCACTGCGCCCAACCTTTTTTAACTTTTTATTTTTTTGGGGACAGACTTTTGGTCCTGTTGCCCAGGCTGGAGTGCAATGGCACCATCTCAACTCAGTGTAACCACCACCTCCTGGGTTCAAGCGATTCTCCTGCCTCAGCCTCCCAAGTGGCTGGGATTACAGGCGTGAGCCACAGAACCTGGCCAATTCCGAGATTTTAGAGAAAGTCAACCAATAGCCAGAAAATGTTTAAATTCATTTATAGCCTGGAAGCCCCCAGTTTTGAGTTGTCTCACCTTTTTGGACCAAACCAATGTATTTTATTTTATTTTTTTTATTTTTTAAAAAAAATCTGTGATGGAGTCTCGCTCTGTCCCCCAGGCTGGAGTGCAATGATGCGATCTCGGCTCACTGTGACCTCCGCCTCCCAAGTTCAAGCGATTCTCCTGCCTCAGCCTCCCGAGTAGCTGGGATTACAGGCATGTGCCACCACGCCTGGCTAATTTTTGTATTTTTAGTGGAGACAGGGTCTCACCATGTTGGTCAGGCTGGTCTCGAACTCCCGACCTCAGGTGATCCGCTCACCTCAGCCTCCCAAAGTGCTGGGATTACAGGCGTGAGCCACTGCGCCCGGCACCAATGTGTGTCTTAAATGTATTTGATTGACGTCCCATGCCCCCCTAAAATGTACAAAACCAAGCTGCCTCCTGATCACATGTTCTCTGGACCTCCCGAGGCCTGCGTCTCGGGTCATGCTCAGCCATATTTGGCTCAGAATAAATCTCCAATATTTTACAGAATCTGACTCTTAATTCACTCAATTTTTCAACACAGGCTTTTTCCTCGTAAAATGGTCTGTTCAGGTGTGGTCATATCTCAATAGGCCGGGCGCGGTGGCTCACACCTGTAATCCCAGCAGTTTGGGAGGTTGAGGCCGGTGGATCACTTGAGGTCAGGAGTTCGAGACCAGCCTGGCCAACATAGTGAAACTCCATCTGTACTAAAAATACAAAATACAAAAATTAGCTGGGTGCAGTGATGGATGCCTGGAGTCCCAGCTACTCAGGAGGCTGAGGCAGGAGAATCACTTGAACCCAGGAGGAAGCGGTTGCAGTGAGCTGAGATTGAGCCATTGCACTCCAGCCTGGGCAACACAGCAAGACTGTCTCAGAAAAATAAAATAAAATAAAATCTTCCTCTTCTTTTCTGCAACAGATGACCAGGGGAAAATATAATAAAAATAATAATTAAAAAAAAACCCACACAATTGTTTTCCTGGGCAGGTCAGGTTTATTGTTACTGAAATCGGAGGAAATGTTTTCCAGAGCTTGGGAATATCAAAGGGTTTTTAATTGAAAATACTCCTGATAGCGCGGAGCCGTGTTTTGGGTTAAAATACTTTCATTTCCCTCACTCTCCACCATCCTTGCTTTAAATCAGAGGAGGAAGCTCAGAGGCTTCTATTTTTGAATCAGCCAAAATCAGTGGAAAGGAGAAAGAAAACGCGGTCTGCAAACATGAAAAGAAGAAGAGAGAATGCATAGGTGCTGCCTACAAACCATAGAAACGTTGCATAATTTTCCGTTGGTACAAAACGTTTTGCACACCAGGCAGACCCTCTGAGACAGGTCTCAGTCCCTTTGGAAAGTTTATTTTGCCGAGGTTAAGGGCGTGTGGCTGTGGAAGAGCCTCGGGAAATACCCATGACAGGTGCCCTAGACGCTCGGGGTAGTTTTTCTTCAGACATTTTATTTTAATTATTTGAGATGGGGTCTTGTTCTGTCACCCAGGCTGGAGTGCAGGGATGCAATCTCGGCTCAGTGCAGCCTCCGCCTCCGGGGTTCAAGCCATTCTCCTGCCTCAGCCTCCCGAGTACCTGGGACTATAGGCGCGCGCCACCATGCCCGGCTAATTTTTATATTTGTATTTTTATTTATTTTATTTTATTTATTTATTTGAGACAGAGTCCCGCTCTGTTGCTGAAGCTGGAGTGCAGTGGCGTGATGTCGGCTCACTGCAACCTCCACCTCCTGGGTTCAAGTGTATCTCCTGCCTCAGCCTCCCGAGTAGCTGGGTTTACAGGTGCCCACCACCAGGCCCAGTGCAATTTATATATTTATAAATATAAATATACATAAATACTTGTATATTTATAAATGTAAATATATATAAATATATGTTTATGAATATATATGTCTATAAATATAAATATATATAAAAATATATGTTTATAAATACAAATATATATAAATATATATTTATCAATATCAATAAATAAATATATATGATTATAAATATAAATAGAAACAAATATTCAAAAACAAATATATATAAATATAATATATTTAGAAACATAAATATATATATTTAAAAAGTTAAATATATAAATAAATATAAATATAAATATATAAATATATAAAGTTATATATATTTATAAGTATAAATATATAAATTAATAAATGTATTATATATTTATATAATATATAATATATAAATAAATATATAAATATATATAACTTTATACATATACTATATATTTATGTATTTATAAATATATAAAAGTACATACATTTATATATATAAATTTAAATATAATATTTTAAAGATTTATAAATATTTTATATTTATTTATTTATTATAACTATTATTTTTTGGGAGGGAGACAGAGTGTTGCTCTGTCGCCGAGGCTGGAGTGCAGTGGTGAGATCTTGGCTCACCGCATCCAGGGTTCAAGCGATTCTCCTGCCTCAGGCTCCCAAGTAGCTGGGACTACAGGCATGTGCCTCCCCACCCAGCTAATTTTTTGTATTTTTAGTAGAGACAGGGTTTCTGCATGTTGGCCAGGCTGGTTTCGAACTCGTGGCCTCAGGTGATCTGCCCACCTCGGCCTCCCAAAGTGCTGGGATTAGAAGCGAGCACCACCACGCCCGGCTAATTTTTGTAGTTTTAGTAGAGACAGGGTTTCCGCATGTTGGCCAGGCTGGTCTTGAACTCCTGGCCTCAGGTGATCCGCCCACCTCAGCCTCCCGGAATGCTGGGATGACGGAAGTAACCCACCGCGCCCAGCCCTGGGATGCAGTTTTTAAAATCTTTGTAGTGTTTTTTTGTTTATGAATAAAATGAGAGGCAGGTTTGCCCGACACCGTTTCCAGCATGACCTTGCCCTCGGCTTCTTGATTTCCGGGTCCTGAGATTTATTTTCCTTTCTCAGTTCATGGCAGGAAACCGGTGAAGACAGAACGCGGAGTGGACAGGTGGAGATGCTTGCCTAGAACGCAGTACGTGGTCTCCTTTGGGCTGTCTGTGATGGGGGATTTATTTATTTTTATTTATTGATTGATTGATTTTTTGAGACGGAGTTTCGCTCTTGTTACCCAGGCTGGAGTGCAATGGCGCGACCTCGGCTCACCGCAACCTCCGCCTCCCGGGTTCAGGCAATTCTCCTGCCTCAGCCTCCCGAGTAGCTGGGATTACAGGCACGCGCCACCATGCCCAGCTAATTTTTTGTATTTTTACCATGTTGACCAGGATGGTCTCGATCTCTTGACCTCGTGATCCACTCGCCTCGGCCTCTCAAAGTGCTGGGATTACAGGGGTGAGCCACCGCGCCTGGCCTAAATGGGGGATTTATTGTCCTTAAGTCTAAAGAACTAAAATGTGCCGGGAACGGTGGCTCATACCTGTAATCCCAGCACTTTGGGAGGCCGAGGCGGGTGGATCACCTGAGGTCATGAGTTCGAGACCAGCCTGACCAATATGGTGAAACCCTGTCTTTAAAAAAAAAACAAAAATAAATAAAATTAAAAAAAAATAAAAATAAAGAACTGAAATGTTTTGCTTCCTCATGATGAACAGGAAGGATGGAAGTGGGAGCTCAGGGCAGAGGACTCTGAATGGAGAGCTGTCTGCCTTATGACAGATTTAGCATCTCACGTTCCCTCTGAGACGGCACGAATCCCCCCGAGGCAGCCTGACAAGGGTCTCCAGGCACAGGAGAGGCTTGAAGCTGTGTATAAAGAGCCAAATCCTGGCCGGGGGAGGTGGCTCATGCCTGTAATCCCAGCACTTTGGGAGGCCGAGGCAGGTGGATCACCTGAGGTCAGGAGTTCGAGACCAGCCTGACCAACATGGTGAAACCCCATCTCCAGGAAAAATACAAAATTAGCTGGGTGTGCTGGTGCACCTGTGTAATCCCAGCTCTTTCGGAGGCCAAGGAAGCTGGATCACCTGAGGTCGGGAGTTCGAGACCAGCCTGACCAACACAGTGAAACCCCATCTCTACTAAAGATACAAAATGAGCTGGGCGTGGTGGTGCAGGCCTGTAATCACAGCTACTCATGAGGCTGAGGTCGGAGAATTGCTTGAACCCCAGAGCCAGAGGTTGCGGTGAGCCGCGATTATGCCACTGCACTCCAGCCTGGCCAGCAAGAGTGAAATTGCATCTCAAAAACAAAATAAAATAAATATTTAAAGAGGTTTATTCTCAGCCTAATAGGAGTGACCAAGGCCCAGGAGAACACACTCTAATAAGGTGTTGAGTACAGGTGTCCAAGGTGCCTGAAATCCAGCTTGATTTTATGTTATTCTGTTTTTTTTTTTTTTTTTTTTAAATTATATATATTTATTTTTTATCTATTTTTTTGAGACAAAGTCTCACTCTATCACCAGGCTGAAGTGCAATGGTGCGATCTTGGCTCACTGCAAACTCTGCCTCCCGGGTTCAAACGATTCTCCTGCCTCAGCCTCCCAAGTAGCTGAGATTACAGGCATTTGCCACCATGGCCGGCTAATTTTGTATTTTTAGTAGAGGCGGGTTTTCTCCATGTTGCTCAGGCTGGTCTCGAACTCCCGACCTCAGGTGATCCGCCCGCCTCATCCTTCAAAAGAGCTGTGATTACACAGGCACACCACCACGCCCAGCTAATTTTGTATTTTAGTAGAGACGGGGTTTCACCATGTTGGCCAGGACGGTCTTGATCTCCTGACCTCGTGATCTGCCCGCCTTGGCCTCCCAAAGAGCTGGGATTACAGGCATGAGCCACCGCGCCCGGCTCAGAATGTGGGTGTCTGGGGTGCCTCAGGACAGCCTGCCCAGTGCTGAGAAACAGTTGCAAGAGCCAGAGGCAGGTACCGGGAAGCTGAGTGCAGCCGTCCAGAGGAGGAAGCCGGCCACATGTCCACGTCAGGTGGTCGCCATGAGCAGTGGGCGGAGGGGAAGAGGAACGCAGGTGTGGTCTGTCTGTTTTTACTTCCCTTTAGCAGCCAGCGAGGTTCCTCTTAGAATATCTTGTTCCTGTTTTTTTTTTTAAGACGGAGTCTCTCTCTGTCACCCAACATGGAGTGCCGAGGGGCCACCTCAGCTCACTGTAACCTCCGCCTGCCGGTTCTCACTCATAGGTGGGTGTTGAACATTGAGAACACATGGACACAGGGAGGGGAGCATCACACACTGGGGTGTGAATAGGAGAGGGATAGTGGGGGGTGGGGAGTTGGGGAGACATAGCATGGGGAGAAATGCCAGATATAGGTGAAGGGGAGGAAGGCAGCAAATCACACTGCCACATGTGTACCATACACACAAGTATGTGCATTGCAGCACTGTTCACAATAGCAAAGAGCTGGAACCAACTGAAATGCCATCAACGACAGACTAGATGAAGGAAATGTGTCTGGTAGACACCATGGAATACTATGCAGCCATCAAAAAGCATGAGTTCACATCCTTTGCAGGGACATGGATGAACCAGGAAACCATCACTCTCAGCAAATCACACTGCCACGTGTGTACGTATGCAACAATGTTGCATGTTCTTCACATGTACCCCAAAATCTAAAATGCAATAAAAAAAAAAGAGAGAGATTCTCCTGCCTCACCCTCCGGAGTAGCTGGGATTACAAGTGCCCTCTACCACACCTGGCTTTTTTTTTTTTTTTTTTTTTTTTTTTGTATTTTTAGTAGGAATGGGGTTTCACCTTGTTGCCCAGGCTGGTCTCAAACTCCTAACCTCAGGTGATCCACCTGCCTCTCGGCCTCCCAAAGCACTGAGATTACAGGTTTGAGCCAGCACAACTGAGTCTCGCTCTGTCACCCAGGCTGGAGTGCGGTGGCACAATCTTGGCTCACTGCAACCTCTGCCTTCTGGGTTCAAGCGATTCTCCAGCCTCAGTCTCCCGAGTAGCTGGGATTACAGGTGACCACCATCACGCCTCGTTGATTTTTGTATTTTTAGTACAGATGGTGTTTCACCACGTTGGCCAGGCTGGTTTCGAACTCCTGACCTCATGATTCACCTGCCTTGGCCTCCTAAAGGGCTGGGATGACAGGCTTGAGCCACCGCACCCAGCAATATGCACTCTTTGAGAGAGAAGGTTTGGAGAAGGAATGTAAGGGGCGCCAGCTGTTTTCCACCAGGTGCAGAAATTACGAAGCGTTTCTATATACTCTCTTCTCTTACCTACATGTAAGCAGGAGCCACAGAGACTTTTCAGCCAGGTTGATAGGCGCTGATATTGATATGGTATTACCGATATTGACACATTGTTACCAACTAAAGTGAGTAGTTAGCCACACACTTTACATGAGAATTCTCATTGTGTATTCCATGGGTTTGAACAAAACTATCATGACATGAGCCGGAAGCTCCCAGCAGTTTGGGAGGCTGAGGTGGGCGATCACCTGAGGTCGGGAGTTCGAGACCAGCCTGACCAACATGGAGAAACCTCATCTCTACTAAAAATACAAAACATTAGCCAGGCATGGTGGTGGGCACCTGTAATCCCAGCTACTCAGGAGGCTGAGGCAGGAGAATCACTTGAACCTAGGAGGTGGAGTTTGCAGTGAGCCGAGATCTCGCCACCGCACTCCAGCCTGGGCGACAGAGCGAGACTTCAACTCAAAAAAAGAAAAAAGTGTAATTACGTGAATTCACCATTTGTAGGAACATCCAGAGTAGGTTTTCCTTCTCCTCCTCTTCCTTCTCCTCCTTGGGGCCATTATGCTGTCTCCCACATGGGGATTAGGACGTGGACATCTTTGGGGTCATTATTCTGTCTCCCACATGGGGATTAGGATGTGGACATCTTTGGGGTCATTATTCTGTCTCCCACATGGAGATTAGGATGTGGACATCTTTGGGGCCATTATTCTGTCTCCCACATGGGGATTAGGATGTGGACATCTTCGGGGCCATTATTCCGTCTCCCACATGGAGATTAGGATGTGGACATATTTGGGGTCATTATTCTGTCTCCCACATGGGATTAGGACGTGGACATTTTTGGGGCCATTATTCCGTCTCCCACATGGAGATTAGGATGTGGACATCTTTGGGTCATTATTCTGTCTCCCACACGGGGATTAGGACGTGGACATCTTTGGGGCCATTATTCTGTCTCCCACATGGGGATCAGGATGTGGACATCTTTGGGTCATTATTCTGTCTCCCACATGGGATTAGGATGTGGACATCTTTGGGTCATTATTCTGTCTCCCACATGGGGATCAGGATGTGGACATCTTTGGGGCCATTATTCTGTCTCCCACATGGGATTAGGACATGGGCATCTTTGGGACGTTCCCTGGGGCCCGTTGCCAGGAGTGCCCTGGCTAAGCCCGCTCCTGACTGTGTGCCACTTTCTGTCTTTCAGTCCCTCTGCAGCTCTTCTCTCTGGTCAGCATGACGTTTATCCTGGTGACAGCCCTTCTCCTGTCTGGGTTGCTGCAGGCTGCGGTCCTCCTGACTGCAGGGAACTCGGGTACGTATGGAAGCCTGGCTGCAGCTTCTCTATGGCTCTGGCTTAGATGTCTCGTGTCTGGAGACCTATCTGGATACCTCCGTGCATTTGCCTTCCATCTGTAATGTTGATTAGGAACCCCGTAGGCAGATGGTGAGAGCTTCACTGACCTCACCTGCTTTCCTGTTTCATGCCCATCCACCCATTCTACAGAGGAGAATCCAAAGGCTCAGAGGCCTCCAGGGTTTAACCCTCGACCATCCAGGTGGTTGTGGGGCAGGATGAGGACTCAGCTCTGCACAGGGCCAAAGTGTTTCTTTCTTCCTTCCTCCCTTCTTCCCTCCCTCCCTTCCCAAAGTGCTGGGATTACAGCCAGGTTGGAATGAGTGTTCTGAGCCTCATCACTGCAGATAAAGCGTGTCTGCCTGTTCTCATTCAAATGGTTTTCTTTTTCCTTCTTTTCTTTTTTTTTTTTTTTTTTTGAGACTGGGTGTCACTGTGTCACGCAGGCTGGAGTGCAGTGGCGTGATCTCAGCTCACGGAAGCCACAACTTTCTGGGATCAAGTGACCTTCTCACTTTGGCTGCCCACATAGCTGGGATGACACATGTGCCCCACCACACCAAGCTAATTTTGAATTTATTTTTATTTTTGTTTTGTAGAGATGGAGTCTTGCTGGGTTGCCAAGACTGGTCTCAACCTGCTGCACTCAAGTCATGCTTTTGTCTCAGACTCCCCAAGTGCTGGGATTACAGGCATCGGCCACCGCACTCGGCCTTCAGATGGTTTTTCACTTTTATTTTTATTTTTAGACGGAATCTTGCTCTGTTGTCCAGGCTGAAGTACAGTGGCACAATCTCGGCTCACCACAACCTCCGCCTCCTGGGTTCAGGCAATTCTCCTGCCTCAGCCTCCTGAGTAGCTGGGATTACAGGCACGCGCCACCACGCCCAGCTAATTTTTGTATTTTTAGTAGAGATGCGGTTTCACCATATTGACCAGGATGGTCTCGATCTCTTCACCTCATGATCCACCCGCCTCGGCCTCCCAAAGTGCTGGGATTACAGGCGTGAGCAACCGCGCCAGGCCCAATTTTTCATATTTTTATTAGAGACGGGGTTTCGCCATGTTGTCCAGGCTGGTTTCAACTCCCGACCTCAAGTGATCCGCCCACCTCAGCCTCCCAAAGTGCTGGGATTACAGGTATGAGCCACTGTGCCCAGCTGGTTTTTGATTAAATCTGCAGTAAACTTCTCCATGTGGAGAAAGAGCAAGCTGGGAGTATAGAGGTGTATAACCATGCCTGCCTAATTTAAATAAATTTTCTTTTTTTTTAGAGATGGGATCTTGCTACATTGCCCAGGCTGCTCTCCACCTGCTGGGTTGAACTCATCTTTTTGCCTCAGCCCCCCAAAATGCTGGGATTAGAGGCATGAGCCACCGCCCTCACTGTTCATGTGTTTTTTTGTTTGTTTATTTTGAGACAGAGTCTTGCTCTGTCTCCCAGGTTGCAGTGCAGTGGCGAGGTCTTGGCTCACCGCAACCTCTGCCTCCGGGTTCAAGAGATCCTCCTGCCTCAGCCTCCTAAGTAGATGGGATAACAGGTGCCCATCAGCAGGACCGGCTAATTTTTCAATTTTTAGTAGAGACAGGGTTTTACTCTGTTGGCCAGGCTGGTCTTGAAGTCCTGACCTCGTAATCTGCCTGCCTCAAACTCCCAAAGTGCTGGGATTAGAGGCGTCAGGCACCGAGACTGGCCTTCAGGTGGTTTTTGAACAGTTCTGCGGAAGACATCTCCTTTTGCAGAAACAGCCAGGGAGGTGAGAACGGGAGGGAAGATGGACAAGAGAGGAGATTCCTGAGGACGTGGGACATCCTTGGGCCACGTCGGGGACAGAGGAAAGTGAACAGTGTCCAGCCCTGAACTTCACCCCCCATAGCCGGATGGGAAGAGCAAAAACAGGCAGGGCCGAGTGCGGTGGCTCACGGCTGTCATCCCAGCACTTTGGGACGCTGAGGTGGGCGGATCACCTGAGGTCTGGAGTTCGAAACCAGCCTCACCTACATGGAGAAACCCTGTCTCTACTAGAAAATATAATAATTAGGCCGGGCTTGGTGGCTCACGGCTGTCATCCCAGCACTTTGGGAGGCTGACGCGGGTGGATCACCTGAGGTTGGGAGTTCGAGACCAGCCTGACCAACATGGAGAAACCCCGTCTCTACTAAAAACAAAATTAGCCGGGTGAGGTGGGCAGAGGGTGCCTGTAATCTCAGCTACTCGAGAGGCTGAGTCAGGAGAATTGCTTGAACCTGGGAGGCGGAGGCTGCAGTGAGCTGAGATCACACCACTGCACTCCAGTCTGGGCAACAAGAATGAAACTCCGTCTCATTAAAAAAATAAAAAGAAAAGAAAAAAACAGGAAAAGAGGGAATTCTGAATCTGCCAGCCCTTTCTTCCAGGTCGAACAACTGTGGCCCCAGCCTCCAGCCTCAACATCAGCTTCGACTCCAGGACCATGAGATTAAGCTGGAGCTGTAAGGAAAACACCACCCTCAGCAGGTGCATCTTAATACACAAGAAGGAAGGACCCATCGAATACAGGGTGAGATGGACACAGCAGTCGCTGACTTAAAAGCAACGAGGCCAGCTGGCTGGACACAGCGGCTCACGCCTGTAATCCCAACACATTGGGAGGCTGAGGCAGGGGTGTCACCTGAGGTCAGGAGTTCAGGGTCAGCCTGGCCAACACACTGAAACCCCGTCTATCCTAACAGTGCAAGTGCTGGACATGGTGGCTGATGCCTGTAATCCCAGCACTTTGGGAGACTGAGGCAGGTGGATCACGAGGTCAAGAGATCGAGACCATCCTGGTTAACACGGTGAAACCCCATCTCTACTAAAAATACAAAAGATTAGCTGGGCACGGTGGCACATGCCTGTAATCCCAGCTACTCAGGAGACTGAGGCAGGAGAATTGCCTGAACCCCAGAGGTGGAGGTTGCGGTGAGCCGAGATCGCGCCATTGCACACCAGCCTGGGTAACAAGAGCGAAACTCTGTCTCAAAAAAAAAAAAAAAAAAAAAAATTAGCTGGGTTTGGTGGCGTGCATCTGTCATCCCAGCTACTGGGGAGGCTGAGGCAGCAGAATCGCTTGAACCCGGGAGGTGGAGCTTGCAGTGAGCCGAGATCAACTCACTGAACTCCAGCCTCAGCGACAGAGCAAGACTCCATCTCAAAACATAAAAATTTTTAAAAAAAATTTAGAGCACAGTGGCTAATGCTTTTAATCTAGCACTTTGGGAGGCCGAGGCAGGTAGATCACGAGGTCAGGACTTTGAGACCAGCCTGGCCAACATGGCAACACCCTCTGTAGTAAAAACACAAAAATTAGCTGGCATGCTGGCAGGTGCCTGTAATCCCACCTACTCAGCAGGCTGAGGCAGGAGAATCGCTTGAACCTGGGAGGCGGAGGTGGCAGAGAGCCGAGATCACACCCCTGCACTCCAGCCTCGGTGACGAGCAAAATTCTCCTTCTGGCTTGTGTCCATGATGTGTCTGGTCTGGCAGCCTGATTCCCTGGGGGAGAGCGTATTTCACCCCAAGAGATGAGAAATCCTGGCAAGTGTGATTAGATGGAAGCCTGGGTCCATGGAGAATTTTTTTTTTTTTTTGAGATGGAGTCTCACTCTGTCACCCAGGCTGGAGTGCAGTGGTGTGATCTCAGCTCACTGTAACCTCCGCCTCCTGGGTTCAAGCGATTCTCCTGCCTTAGCCTCCCGAGTAGCTGGGATTACAGGCACTTGCCACCATGCCCGGCTGATTTTTGTATTTATAGTAGAGACAGGGTTTCACCTTGTTGGCCAGGCTGGTCTTGAACTCCTGATCTCTGGTGATCTGCCCCGGCCTCCCAAAGTGCTGGAATGACAGGCATAAATCACCCCACCCTGCCTTACTCTGATATTCTAAGCACTGCCCAATTATGACATTCTTTCTCCACCTGCCAGCTGGTATTTGGGGAATCCTCTCAGAGTCCTCAGAGGAGGCGTAGGGGGACGTCTCACGAAGGGAGGCAGGTGGGTGTCTCCGAGTTTCTATGTGAGCAGAGGAGACACAAATTCGTTTCCTAATCTGCTCTGACACGCTGCAACTTCTCAGCTCAGGAAGAAAGAATGTTCGTGCACGTTTCGGGAGGTCACTCTACATGGAGGAGTCACGTTTGAGGTTCACGTGCAGACCAGCCAAGGAGTATTTCAAGAAAAAATGCCTTATCCAAACTCCGGTAAGGAAGACAGGGCCGGAATCTCTTCACAGCACTCCCCACCATTCCAAGCCGCACCCAAGACTATCAAACTACAACACATTTAAGAGGTGGAGTCTGGCTCTGTCCCCCAGGCTGCAGTTCGGTGGTGTGATCTCGGCTCAATGCAGCCTCCACCTCCAGGGTTCAAGCGATTCTCCTGCCCCAGACTCCCGAGGAATTAGCTGGAATTACAGGCATGCACCACCACAGCTAAGTTTTTGCATTTTTATTTTATTTTATTTATTTATTTTAGACGGAGTTTCGCTCTTGTTACCCAGGCTGGAGTGCAATGGCGCGATCTCGGCTCACCACAACCTCCGCCTCCTGGGTTCAGACAATTCTCCCGCCTCAGCCTCCCGAGTAGCTGGGATTACAGGCACGCGCCACCATACCCAGCTAATTTTTTGTATTTTTAGTAGAGACGGGGTTTCACCTTGTTGACCAGGATGGTCTCGATCTCTTGACCTCGTGATCCACCCGCCTCGGCCTCCCACAGTGCTGGGATTACAGGCGTGCACAACCACAGCTAAGTTTTTGCATTTTTATTTTTGAGACACAGTTTCATTCTTGTTGCCCAGGCTGGAGTTCAGTGGCATCATCTCTGCTCACTGCAACCGCCACCTCCTGGGTTCAAGCGACTCTCCTGCCTCAGCCTCCCAAGTAGCTAAGACTATAGGTATTCGCCACTACACCCGGCTGATTTTTTGTATTTTTAGTAGAGAGATGGTTTCTCCATGTTGGTCAGGCTGGTGTTGAACTCCCGACCTCAGGTGATCTGGCCACCTCGGCCTCCCCAAGTGCTGGGATTTCAGGTGTGAGCCATTGCACCTAGCAAATTTTTCGTATTTTTAGTAGAGATGAGGTTTCACCACGTTGGCCAGGCTGGTCTCGAACTCCCGACCTCAGGTGATCTGACCACCTTGGCCTCCCAAAGTGCTGGGAGGCATGAGCCATCGCTCCCAGCCCCGTTTAACTTTTGAGTGAAAATTGTCTTGTTTCTGCCTCTCCCCAGGTAGGGAGGGGACCGCTGCCCGAAATTTCTCCTGCTTGATCTACAATGCGGATTTCATGAACTGCAGCTGGGCGAGGGGTCCGACCGCCCCCCGCGATGTGCAGTATTTTTTGTCCATACAAGACTCAAAGTAAGTGTTCCCGTCATGTGAAGAATTATGAAGAAGGCAGGGATGGGGGGAAAATAATGCTGTTCATTTTTTCTTTTTCTTTCTTCGAGGCAGAGTCTTGCTCTGTCGCCCAGGCTGGAGTGCAATGGTGTGATCCTGGCTCACTGCAACCTCTGCCTCCCGGGTTCATGCGATTCTCCTGCCTCAGCCTCCTGAGTAGCTGGGATTACAGGTGCACAGCACCACGCCCAGCTAATTTTCATATTTTTAGTAGAGACGGGGTTTCACCATCTCGGCCAGGCGGGTCTCGAACTCCTGACCTCAACTGATCCGTCCACCTCATCCCTCAAAGCACTGGGATTACAGGCATGAGCCACCGCACCCAGGTTAATTTTTGTATTTTTATTAGAGACGAAAGTTTCACCATGTGGGCCAGGCTGGTCTCGAACTCCTAACCTCGTGGTTCAACCGCCTCGGCTTCTCAAAGTGCTGGTTTTCTGTTCGTGTTTTGTGTTTTCGTGGTGTTGCTGTGTGGATTTGTGTTTTTGTTCTGTGTGATTTTCCCCGCTGGTCTCTGAACACTTTGTAATCCTTCAGGGGAAGGAGGGACATTCGGTGTCCTTATTACATGCAGGACGCGGGGACCCACGTGGGGTGTCACCTGACGAACCTGACGGGGTTAACCTCCCGCAATTACTTCCTGGTGACCGGAACCAGCCGAGAAGCCGGGATCCAGTTCTTCGATTCACTTTTGGACACAAACAAAATCGGTGAGAATAACTCGCTTGCACCTGCTGACCAAAAAAAAGAGAGAGAGAGAAAAAGAACGAATCATACGACTTCCTGTTGTTTATAGGTGAAAAGGAATTTGCCTTAAAATCTGCGTAACTGGCCGGGCTCGGAGGCTCACGCCTGTGATTCCAGCACTTTGGGAGGCCGAGGCGGGCGGATCACCTGAGGTCGGGAGTTCGAGACCAGCCTGGCCAACATGGAGAAACCGAGTCGCTAATAAATATGCAAAATTAGCCGGATGTGGTGGCAGGTGCCTGTAATCCCAGCTATTTGAGAGGCTGAGGCAGGAGAATCGGTTGAATCTTGGTGGAGGCTGCAGTGAGACAAGATGACGCCACTGTGTGCCCCCATCTCTCCCCGTGTCCCCTCATTCCTTCCTCCCCTCCCTTCTCCTTCACTCCATTCCTCCTCCCTCCCTCTCCTCCTTCCTTCCTTCCTCAGCAGCACCTTCTCCAGGCTGGTGTATTGGAGGTGACCCCCAAACCCACACCCTGCCCTCTTCCCAAGCCCGCGTCACCCCACCCACAGCCTCTTTCATCCCCTGGACGCCCCCGGCCTCTTGAGGCCCTGGACGCTCACCCAGCCCATCCCCAGCTCCCACCCGGGGCCCTATCCCCATAGGTGTCTCTGCTGTGCCTGGCACCTGCCTGGCTATCCTGCCCGGCTCCCACAGCCTCCCCTTCCGTGCCTGGTCATGAACCATTTGCCTCTGGGGTTCAAGCAATTCTCCTTCCTCAGCCTCCCAAGTAGCTAATGTTTTGCATTTTCAGTAGAGACGGGGTTTCACCGTGTCGGCCAGGCTGGCCTCGAACTCCTGACCTCAGGTGATCTGCCCGCCTCGGCCTCCCAAGTGCTGGAATCACAGGTGCGAGCCACTTCGTCTGGGAGGGAGTGGGTGGGAGTGCGGGCCCCGGGTTCAGCGGTGAGTCCGGCACCCTCGTTACAGAACGCTTCGACCCACCCAGCAATGTCACCGTGACCTGTAACAAGACACAGTGTCTGGTGCGCTGGAAACAGCCCAGGACGCACCAGCGCCTACACTACCTGGAGTTCCGGTACCAGCTGCACGTGTGCAAAGAGGTGGGTGCAAGCACCCGGGGCCCAGTGTAGACAGGAGGGGACCCGGCCCCACCTCCACCTGCACCCAGTGTAGACAGGAGGGGACCCTGCCCCACCTCCACCTGGACCCAGTATAGACAGGAGACCCTGCCCCACCTCCACCTGGAGCCAGTGTAGACAGGAGGGAACCCTGCCCCACCTCCACCTGGACCCAGTGTAGACAGGAGACCCTGCCCCACCTCCACCTGCACCCAGTGTAGACAGGAGGGAACCCTGCTCCACCTCCACCTGCACCCAGTGTAGAAAGGAGACCCTGCCCCACCTCCACCTGGAGCCAGTGTAGACAGGAGGGAACCCTGCCCCACCTGGAGCCAGTGTAGACAGGAGGGGACCCGGCCCCACCTCCACCTGGACCCAATGTAGACAGGAGGAGACCCTGTCCCACCTCCACCTGCACCCAGTGTAGACAGAAGACCCTGCCCCACCTACACCTGCACCCAGTGTAGACAGGAGATCCGGCCCCACCTCCACCTGCACCCAGTGTAGACAGGAGATCCGGCCCCACCTCCACCTGCACCCAGTGCAGACAGGAGATCCGGCCCCACCTCCACCTGCACCCAGTGCAGACAAGAGGAGACCCTGCCCCACCTCCACCGAGTGTAGACAGGAGGGGACCCTGTCCCAAGGCCACTGGGGCCTGAGTGGGTGGGTCAGCATCTGTGGTTGCAGGAAGGCCCCTGGCCGGCGGGGATTCTGTGTTTGCAGCTCCTCACCTCTGTGTCCTGTAGATTTGGGGTTTGTGGAGGGAGAGCTGCCTGCAGGTACTCAGGATGCTCACCCTTCGGTGCCCACACAAAGGGAGGGCCTGTGTGCACCATCTGAAGTGGGTTACAAACCGGAACACTGAGCCTTGTATTCTGTGTCGTTCATTTCTAGAACTCCCAGCCTGACGCTGAAAACACACTGGTAAGTGAAAGCACAGACCATTCTCACGACCCCCAGCATAACCCTATATCCCCCTATAAATAGCCCACAGTTCAGCCCCAAATCCCCTACTCAGTACAGCTGGCATAACTCCACAGTCCCTGCCCACCACCCCACGCCACCTCCACTCCCCACTCACCTCCCACGTCACCTCCACTCCCCACTCACCACCCACGTCACCTCCACTCCCCACTCACCACCCACGCCACCTCCACTCCACACTCTCCACCCACTCCACCCCCACTCCCCACTCACCACCCACGTCACCCCCACTCCCCACTCACCATCCACATCACCCCCACTCCCCACTCACCACCCACGCCACCTCCACTCCCCACTCACCACCCACGTCACCTCCACTCCCCACTCACCACCCACTCCACCCCCACTCCACACTCACCACCCACGTCACCCCCACTCCCCACTCACCACCCACATCACCCCCACTCCGCACTCACCACCCACGCCACCTCCACTCCCCACTCACCACCCACGTCACCTCCACTCCCCACTCACCACCCATGCCACCTCCACTCCACACTCTCCACCCACTCCACACTCACCTCCCACGTCACCTCCACTCCCCACTCACCACCCACGCCACCTCCACTCCACACTCTCCACCCACTCCACCTCCACTCCCCACTCACCTCCCACATCACCCACACTCCCCACTCACCACCCACGGCACCTCCACTCCCCACTCACCACCCATGTCACCTCCACTCCCTGCGTCTCCCACCCACAAAACCTGGGTTCTCCCTGGGTTCTCCCTGCATCTCCCTGGGCCGAGTCTGCTGTTCACCTCAAGCTTCATGCCGCAGCGGCCAGCATATGGATGCTGAGCCTTTTCTACTGACCTTCATTATCTTTTTCCTCCTTCCTCTGGGCGGGTTAAGAAGACATCTCTGTGAATGTCTCAGGAGATAATTTCTTCCTCTAAAATGCTTTTAGAGTGGGCACTTTTCTGGGATGTTTTCCAAGTCTCCCTGCCACTCTGACCCTCAGTATCTTTCTCTGTGTAGTGAGTATGCTGGACGTAACGATGTTAACCTCCCCCGCTAAACTATCCATCTGAAGGCCTGTTAATATCAGCTGTGGCTCCTGAATAATTTATTTATGTATTTATTTTTGAGACTGAGTCTTGCTCTGTGGCCCAGACTTTAGTGCAATGGCATGATCTTTGCTCACTGCAACCTCTGCATTCTGGATTCAAGCGATTCTCCTGCCTCAGCCTCCCAAGTAGCTGGGACTACAGACGCCCAGCACCACACCCACTAATGTTTGTATTTTTAGTAGAGACGAGGTTTCACCATGTCGGCCAGTCCAGTCTCAAACTCCTGACCTCACGATCCGCCCGCCTCGGACTCCCAAAGTGCTGGAATTACAGATGTGAATCACCGTGCCTGCCCCTTCTTTTCTAAAAAGTAAAATTTTAGCCAGGCACGGTGGCTCAGCCTGTAATCCCAGTACTGAGAGGCGCACGTGGGCGAATCATGAGGTCAGGAGTTTCCCACCATCCACAGATCACTAGACGGCAGGAGTTTGAGACCAGCCTCGCCACCACGGAGAAGCCCTGTCTCTACTGAAAATGCGAGAATCAGCCGGGCACCCGTAATCCCAGCTACTCGGGAGGCTGAGGCAGGAGAATGGCTTGAACCCGGGAGGTGGAGGTTGCAGTGAGCCGAGATCGTGCCACAGCACTCCAGCCTGGGTGACAGAGTGAGACTCTTTCTCAATATCAGATAAAATAAAATAAAATGGAATAGAATAGAAATCACTCAGGTTTTCCCAGATGATGTCCCATCTAAATACTAACCAGAGTTAACTCTGCTTCAGATCAGACCAGGTGCATTCAGAGAGGCAGAAAAAAAGGAAAACCCTGGTGAGGTGACTCACGCCTGTAATCCCAGCACTTTGGGAGGCTGAGGTGGTCAGACTCTCTGAGGTCAGAAGTTTCAGACCAGCCTGGCCAATATAGTGAAAATCCGTCTCTACTAAAAATACTAAAAGTAGCCTGGCGTGGTGGCGGGCATCTGTGATCCCAGCTACTCAGGAGGCTGAGGCAGGAGAATCGCTTGAACTGGGGAGGCGGAGGTCACAGTGAGAAGAGATCATGCCATTGTACTCCAGCCTGGGCGACAGATCAAGACTCTGTCTCAAAAGAGAAAGAGAAAAAAAGTAGAAAAACAAATTAAAAGACAAAGGAATGAAAAAAGGACAAGGTTTTCCTCCATGTAGAAGACAGTTCTCTTAACACTCCTTGAAAAACTTTGTCTTGAAGTTTCTTGAAGGTTTTCAAGAAAAACTTGAAACTCCACTGAAAAATGCAAAAAAAAAAAAAAACTTTCCTTTTTTTCCTCCAAAGATTACCGTTCAGGGTGACTTGGATAATAGATACAGCCTCCCAAGCTCTGAGCCCAGAGCTAAGCGTTCTGTGAAGATCAGAGCCGCTGACTTCCGCATTCTGACCTGGGGTCCCTGGAGCAAGTCCACTGAATTTGGTAAGCCCTGGGGCATGCTGCGGGGATGCCGGTGACATTTCTGCCATCTGCCACCACCTTGAAGGCAGAACAGACATCAGCTACCCTGTCCTGCGTGCTGAGATTTGACTGAGGGTATCGGTAAAGGCCGGGCGCGGAGGCTCATGCCTGTAATCCCAGCAAATTGGAAGATCAAGGTGTGCAGATCACGAGGTCAAGAGTTCAAGACCAGCCTGGCCAACATGGTGAAACCCTGTCTCTAATAAAAATACAAAAATTAGTTGGGCGTGGTGGTGGGCGCCTGTAATCCCAGCACATTGGAAGATTGAGGTGTGCAGATCACGAGGTCAGGAGTTCAAGACCAGCCTGACCAACATGGTGAAACCCCGTCTCTAATAAAAATACAAAAATTAGCTGGGTGTGGTGGCAGGTGCCTGTAATCCCGGCCACTCGGGAGGCTGAGGCAGGAGAACTGCTTGAATCTGGGAGGTGGAGGTTGCAGAGAGCCAAGATCATGCCACTGCACTCCAGCCTGGGCAACAGAGCGAGACTCTGTGTCAGAAAAAAAGAGAGAGAACATGGCTAGGAATACTGTTATGTCCTCTTATTATTATTTTTTATATATATAGAGAGAGACAGGGTTTCACCATGTTGGACAGTCTGGTCTTGAACTCCTGACCTCAGATGATCCGCCCACTTTGGCCTCCCAAAGTTCTGGGATTACGGGTGTGAGCCACCCCGCCTGGCCTATTTTTTTTTTTTTTTTTGAGGCAGAGTTCCTCACTCTGTCACCCAGTCTGGAGAGGAATGGCGTGATCTCAGCTCACTCCACCCTCCATCGCCCAGGTTCAGGCGCTTCTCCTGCCTCAGCCTCCCCCATAGCTGGGATTACAGGCAGCTGCCATCACCGCTGGATAATTTTACAGTTATAGCAGAGACAGGATTTCTCCATTTTGGTCAGGCTGGTCTCGAACTCCTGACCTCAAGCAATCCACCCACCTAATTTATTTTTAGTCGAGACAGGGTTTTAGTATTTTGGTCAGGCTGGTCTCGAACTCCTGGCCTTCTGATCCATCTGCCTTGGCCTCCCAAAGTGCTGGGATTACAGGCATGAGCCACCGCGCCCCGCGGGATGGTGAAGTTTTAACAGCTCACCAGGAATTTCCCTGTGGGCAAAACACGGGGAGGTGGGTAGCCTTTCATCTCATGGCCGCCTACTTAGGAACAAAAATGGGAGGCAGGTTTGCTGAAACCGGTTCCCGCTCAGCTTTTCCTTTCCACTAAATGCGTTCAGAGTCCCGAAACAAGTTAGTTTCTAGACCAGGCGCGGCGGCTCACGCCTGTAGTTCCCAGCACTTTGGGAGGCCGAGGCGGGTGGATCACCTGAGGTCAGCAGTTTGAGACCAGCCTGACCAACATGGAGAAACCCCTGTCTCTACGAAAAGTGCAAAAATTGCCTGGGCGTGGTGGCGCCTGCCTGTGATCCCAGGTACTCAGGAGGCTGAGGCAGGAGAATGGCTTGAATCTGGGAGGTGGAGGTTGTGGTGAGCTGAGATTGCACCACTGCACTCCAGCCTGGGCAACAAGAGCAAAACTACGTCTTTTTTTTTTTTTTTTTTTTTTTTTGAGACTGGGTCTTGCTGTGTCTCCCAGGCTGGAGTGCAGTGGCGTGACCTCAGCTCATTGCAACCTCCAATTCCTGGGATCAAGCGATTCTCCTGCCTCA